>OZ026527.1:5072170-6316246 GCA_964019695.1 Loripinus fragilis
AATATGTTGCAAATATGCTTATCTTACGAATTTTAGGAGCAGGTTTCTAATCTTTGCAAGACCCCGAGAATACTTACGAACATACTAAAATGCTTATGAACACCTACGAATGGCTTGCGATCGTTGCGAATTGGCGCCGAATTGCATTCGTAAGCCTATTCGCAAACATATTCGGCTAGGTGTGAGAACAGCATTACAGAGGGGGGGGGGGGTGTCCAATATTGCTTCTCGCGGGGGCCCGCACCTATGAAAACCTATAGTATACAGCAAGTCATCATCGATTCGTTTCGCTGGCAGGGCCAATAAATGCTGGCTGGGTAGCCTTGTGGTTTTCCAGGATTCCTATATAGCTTTGTGATTTTCCTGGGTTGGGGACCACTTGGGGTCCAGACCCCCAGTCCTCCCTTCTGGATCCGCACATGATAAAAGTCCCAAAGAGCAATCAAAATGACCCACCATGACGAATTTTGAGCAAAATATAGTTTAAACATATTTTATTGCCAAATTTGATACAGCAATGGGGTTGGGTCACACGTTCTAACAACCTAAGTTACGACCCTTCCTCTACAATTTATACATACATAAGAGAGCTAATAAACATGGCTTATGACAAGTACAAATACATATGAATACTAAACAAGTTGCCAACAAGTTAAGTGATACATGTAGCAAGAAAAAATACATGGAAAATAAATATAAATAAATAAATAATAAATAAATAACTAAATAGCAGTTCTTTGATATGTAAGTAAGTATAAAGATGGAAAAAAGAAAAACAAATTATAAAACTGCTAATATGAACCTTTGAATTTGAAAAACTAAAATATTCAGGTCTTCTAGTACTTGTTTCTAAGAATGTTTTGAAACAAAGTCATAGAAGGTTATTAGACGCGTTTGGAGACCCCTATGCACAACCTGAATCAGTATTCCAATTTGCATTGCCATAAAGAATCACATTTGATATTTAGAGGATGAAAGCCTCTTACTGTATCATTGAAAACCTGTCTTTCAATAGAATATTTTCTGCATTGAAAGAAGTAGTGGTAGGTATCCTCTACAACGTCACACAAGTCACATAAGGGGTTATTACGATTATGATTTCTTAAAAGATCACTGTTTAGACCGCTGTAATTATTTCTCAGTCGGGCATGTATACAGGACAGACATATATCTATTTCCCATAGTAAAGAAAGGAGGAGCATGTGCTATGTTAAACTTTGTTATTATATGTTGTTTTTTTAAAGCGGGCAATGTTGATATATTTTTAAAATTATCTTCAAGAGAATTTCAGAGCCTAATGGACGATGGGGTACAAGATTTCTGTGAAATACTTGTTCGATTCAGAGGTACAGATATATTTCTATTGATTCTCAAGGGTTAACACAACGAACCAATCTAAATAAATATTACAACAACCCAAATCCATTGTATCTAATCATGACAGCCAAAAACATATCTTTGACTACATTTTGAACAAACATAGGACCATATGATATATTTATATGGTTATATATGTTACCTTAACATATTTGACAGACCATGAGGATTGTCTTTATTCAGCTGTTACTTGAATTCTGTCATATTCTCTTTGTTTGTGAGCTTTATAACCTAAAGTTTGGGGCAAATTAGTAAAATTATCTTGTTGTTTTAAAAAGATTAAACAATTAATATGTTTTGCAAAACTAAGTGTGCATTGATAATACCCTTTACTGATACCCATTAAGTTCCATTTATGACAAACTGATAGCCATATCGATTTATTCTAAAAAAATAGGTTTAAAATAAATTAAAACACCCCATGATGCATAATTTAAAGCAAGAACTAGGCATTAAAAAGAATGTATTAAAGTTACTATACGTTGCCTATAATAAAACAAGCAACAGAATGATGATTTTTCACCAGAAATATGTTCACTATCACCTTATACTATTCTTTATCAATAGAATGTTCATATTATGGTGTTTAAGGGCTTACAGATAGGATTACCTGTTCAATTCCAATGAAAATGTCTTTACCTTATAATACAGTTTATACAGGGTCATCATACTCGGCTTACAATTTCTGTGATAGACGCAAGCTGTTTGTAGTTTTGAATTTGCCAGTTAATTGCATTTTAGGGTCATGGTATTGTGATCTTTGTGATCTGTGGTATACACATTTTTTAGCAATGACATGCATGCTTGATTGCTTGTATATATGTACATAGTACTGTTCGTTTGTTTCCATGTTTTTATATATCAGTTATATGTTCAGAGGGCCATATGGTACACTGGCCGTCGAGCTAAATATGCCACCCTCTTGAAATATTGTATATTAAATAAATCTTAAATATGCATTTAAAGTTAATCAAATTAATGTATTAAAAGGAAATCAATGATTTTATAGGTGTAGTTCACAGATATAACATATGTAACATTACGTATTGTAAGTAACACACTTCTGCTTGAATAAAACACTTTTAAAGGTCATCCCACAATACAATGAACACATACAAGCTCAAAACCAGTATTTAACTATGTCTAAGAGTACTTTAACATTGGCACCAAAATATTATTTAACATTTTGGGGGTAACGAATGTAATCTTGATGCTACATGCTAACGTGACACTTCTAAGAGGGCTTACATGTCTCATTCTGTGGCAAACACATTATATACTGAGGGAAAGAAAAAGTTAAGCAATATGCTTTGGGGATTCACAGTTTAGAAGAAATGGGATTTGAAATTTCAAAATATCAAAAATATATGTTGACAAACGTTTAGGAGTACGATGAAATTAACCGTTGACATTTCACATAATGTATAGTCCGATTTTGAAGCCCCCTATCTTAAACAGCTTATCTAGCAATAGACCGAATACTTTTCTGCTAAAAGTTTGATTTTTCCATCAAATGTTTAGACCTCAAAGCCAAAAAGTGAAAACCGGTTTAAAAGTGAATGTTCTATTCACTAATTTCGTACTGCAGTTAGTTGAAAATAGTGTTTGTTCAATTTACCCCCTTTCAATTGAAAAGCGTTTAAAATTAAAATGCTCAACAGATTTGTTTCTTTTGACCTCTTTTGGGTAGCCATTTGATAATTTTCAAACAACTGACATGTTTACCCACCTGCTAATAAAAAAATCTAATGCAAAAAGGATCACCTATGGGAAAACCCATTATAACTAATTGCTAAACTGTTTTCTCTCAGCATAGTAACAAGAAATCATAGTCGCCAAAATTCCCCCCTGGGGCAAGGTCTATAGCCATCCCAGCCAACATATTCGTAAATGAAATGAAAACGTTACCCCAAGAATAACGCACCCATATAAAATTCAATGGCAGTAGCTATGGCTACTTCTGGCCTGCTGGCAGCAGCAGTTACTGCTACTTTACTGCAACTGCTGTTCTGCTGGCAGTATCAGTAGTTTCTATGATGTTGGTAGTAGGAACAGCGAAAGATGAGATATGTATACCTGCAACTGCATTTTTCATTCACAAAGACGGTCATTTTTTTTAAATTAAAAGTGTTAATTCTAGGATAACAACTTCGTAGATGAAGTAAAAACTTAACCTTAAAAATAATGCGTCCATATCAAATACAATTGTTCTGTGGCTACTGCTGTACTGCTAGCAGTAGCAGTAGCTGCTACTCTTGTACTACATGCAGTAGCAGTAGCTATACTATCAAGTTTTTCAAGTTTATATTTACTCCAGTCTTATTGCGGGGATAAGAGCTAAAATGGAACATGGAACAACATATTTACAAACATCAAAATGGCATGTGAAGAACATATTTATGCACGTAGGTTTTAAATATCACACCGGTAAAACAATGTGCACAATATTGGAGAAACTCTCAAATCCATCCATTTTAACATTTGTCATGGGTACCAAAAAGAACCGTCTCCAAGGAGACGGCTCCTGTGAGCATCCATGACATTTTTCCATTCGTAAATAAGAAAACCGCCTTCTAACTAGGCAAACTGGAGAAACTGTCCCATCTATCAATTTCAGTGCAATCACTTAGATTTAAATATCACACTGATCAAACAATGTGTATAATATTGGAGAAATTCTCAAACCCATCCCTTTTAACATTTGTCCTGGATGCTAAAAAAGAACCGTCTCAAAGGAGACGGACCTCGTGAGCATTCATGCCATTTTTCCATTCGTAAATAAGAAAACCGCCTTCTAACTAGGCAAACTGGAGAAACTATCCCATCCATCATTTTCAAATTTAACACATGTTTTGGGTGCTCAAAAGAACCATCTCAATGAGGCGATCCCCCTGAGCATCCACAACATGTTTTCAATCATAAATATGAAAGCTAAATTTCAATTACTCGAACAGTTAGACCATTCTCCTTAGCTATTCTCCAATCTACCAATTCGAATAGACCTCAAATCCATCCAATCTAATACTTGTCCTGGGTGCTCAAAAGAAACATTCGCAAAGGAGACGGTCCCCATGAGCATCCATCGCAAACAAGATAACTGACTTGGAATCGGACAACCTGGAGAAATTATCCCATCCATCAATTTGAACACACGTTGTGAGAGCTCAAAAGAATCGTCCAACCGGGGTTATCCCTCTGCGCACCCACAATATAATTTTAATCATTTCATATGAAAGCCCAATAACAATTACTCAAATAACTAGATCAACCTTCCTAGTACTCTCTCTTCTACTAACATTAACGCCAACTAGTTAAGCGTTAAATTTAAAAATTCTCCCATTCATCCACTGAACAAAACATGTTCAGGGTGCTCAAAAGAACTGTCTCAATAAGGCGATCCCTTTGAGCATATCAAGTTGGCAGTAGGATTAGCGGTTTTCTGAGATATGTATACCTGGCATTACTTGCAACTTCATTATTTTTTAAGTTATTGAGAAATAGCTATTTTGGAATTCAATTTTCATGAAGACGGCCATTTTTCTATTAAAAGTCGTTAATTCTTTGCGAACAACTTCGTAGATGATTTGAAAACTTTACCTCAAGAATAGCACGTCCATATAAAATCCAATGGCAGTAGGGAGTAGCTACTGCCACTGCTGCACCGCAGGCAGAAGCAGTCAACAGTAGCTACTGCTGTGATGCTGGCTTGCCGTTTTAGTTGCCGATTTAGTTGTTGTTGATCTGAAGCAAAGTTTGCACTGTTCTTGAATTAAAAAATGCCATTTTTAAGGCAGTTGCCAATATGTTTACCGATTTAAAAAACTAAATCCGTATCTGCAACCGTCAACTAAAAACTGAGCTGCCGTTGATGAATTAGTTGCTGATTTGAAACAAAGTTTGCACTGTTCCAGAACGATAAACTTTGATTTGAAATAACATTTACAGTGTTTCACAATGGAAATAGCCCCTCTTAAAGCCAGTTGCCTATTCATTTGCCGTTAGAAATCAAAAGCTGAATCAACAACTGGCAACTGAGTTCTTGAGTTGCCAGTTGCTGGTTCGTTTGCTTATTCAAAACAAATATTGCAATTTTTACAAGAATGCTGATAGCTGATCTGAAATGAAGTTTGCACTGTTCCAGAATGCTGATAGCACTTTAAAAGCCAGCTTCCAAACCAATTGATGATTTGAAACATAATCTCAATCTTCAACTGGCAACTAGAAAGTATTGCAGAATGCTCCCCTTGGAGCATTCAGCAATACTTTTGACCTGCATTAAGCGATACTTGGTCTTAAAAACCAAATTTCAGTCTTTTTGAGAGTGGTATTTTTACACAGGTTTTACTGTGTTTGCAAAATCAATAAGCAGAGGTAAGGACTCAGAGCAAAAATTGCAAAACTGTTATTTATCAGGACTACAAATACAGTTGCAAGTATACGTATCTCAGATAAAGCCAACTTGAAAGAAACTACTGAAAATGCCTGCAGTACAGCAGTAGCAGTAGCAGTAGCCAACAGAACAATTGACTTTTATATGGACGCGTTATTCTTAGGATAAAATTTTCACTTCATCTACGAAGTTGTTAACCTAAAATTACCAATTTTTAATAAAAGAAATGACCGTCTTTGTGAATGGAAACCAGTTTTAACTGAATTCCGCTATTTATCAGGATTATAAATGCAGTTGCAGTTATACATATCTCAGATAACTTTAAATCCTACTGCCAACATCACACTGCTACTGCCCCAGCAGTACAGCAGCAGCAGTAAATGTTGTACTGCTACTGCTAACTTCACACTGGTCTCAAAGAGAACAAATTATTTTATTGTCATAGAATATAAAAAGGGGGGGGGGAAGGGGCTTGGATGAGGGTTCTGGATCCGCCTCTGGCCTCAGTTGCACACAAATTGTTATCTCTATAAGTTTTCTAACTTATTCAATGTACCATCAATATCACAAATGAAACAATCAAATAATTTTAAATAACTGTGATGAAAGAGAAGGGTTCATAACCCGCTGGATCCCAGAGCATTTAGAGACAAGACTGTTTGGAGCGTAGCGGACTGCCCTGCTACGACTGGAATACGGTCACTGGACATTTCGGCCCATAACAATTTCGGCCCATGTCAATTTCGGCCCGAAACCAAATCGGCCTATACAATTTCGGCCCACAGGTATAATAATGGATAATTGGTATGTTTGTCTTTAATTGGTATAATTAGATAGGCTTCCCTGTAATTATCCCCACAAACATAATAATTAATTGGAATGATTCGTTTTAATTGATTAGGAGTTTATATGAAAGAGAATAGTTCATCACATAGGCAACAGGCAGCCAAGGCTCAGACGAGCATGCGCATTTGCGCACTCTAGCCAGAGTGTTTCCTGCTCGCTTATGAAATGCAAGCGGTTCTTTCTTAATCCAAATATTCAGTTTAACTCACTGAACAATTTGTATTTGCTAATGGAACAAATATATGTGATTTATGACTATTTCTTCTAATAAAGATACCAGTCCAAGCGTTTTCTAGTCTTAAGTCAACCAATTTTTATTTTTTTTCTCAATATAACTCTATTTATCAAATTTAAATAGTATCTCTTTGCAGAAATCCGGGTTGACAAAATTTATGGGCCGAAATTGCTATGGGCCGAAATTGACATGGGCCGAAATTGACATGGGCCGATATTGTTATGGGCCGAAATGACCCGGAACCCTGGAATACAGGGGATGGAGGTGTACGTTTTCATATGGAATGGCTAGTTTATGACAAAGTGAAACTTGAAAATTTCTCATTTGTTTGGCAAATGAGGTCTAATTTTGTTCAGATTAATGTAACAAATAATGATGCTATTAGGATAATGACAAAGTATGTTTTCCTGTCAAAGTTGCCGGATAAAAAACATCTGAAGGCTTTATGAAGCGTTTATCATGAAATAACATATTTGACCAGCATTGTGACAACGTGTTTGAAGTAATGTTGTTGTTTTTTTAAAATTAATTTCATTTTGCATTGTCAGTATCGACGCAAAATAAAATAAGATGTAATAGCAAAATAATTTTGTTTTGCGTTGATATGCTCCATATCGACGCAAAATAAAATGATGTTTTAAGAAACTAGCTTTCTCCCATCCTCGTTAACCAAGGCGTAACCCATTCCGTTACACTGCATTCATCACAGCTAACCCAGGAGTAACCCATTCCGTTACACTGCATTCATCACAATGAACCCAGGCTTAACCCATTCCATTATACTGCATTCGTCACAGTTAACCCAGGCGTAACCCATTCCGTTACAATGCATTCACCACAATTATCCCAAGCATAACCCATTCCATTACACTGCATTCACCACAATTATCCCAAGCATAACCCATTCCGTTACACTGCATTCACCACAATGAACCCAGGTGTAACCCATTCCGTTACACTGCCTTCACCACAATTAACCCAGGCGTAACCCAGTCCGTTACACTGCCTTCACCACAATTAACCCAGGCGTAACCCATTCCGTTACACTGCCTTCACCACAATTAACCCAGGCGTAACCCATTCCGTTACAATGCATTCACCACAATTATCCCAAGCATAACCCATTCCGTTACACTGCATTCCCCACAATGAACCCAGGTGTAATCCATTCCGTTACACTGCCTTCACCACAATTAACCCAGGCGTAACCCATTCCGTTATACTGCCTTCACCACAATTAACCCAGGCGTAACCCATTCCGTTACACTGCATTCACCACAATGAACCCAGGCGTAACCCACTCCGTTACAATGCATTCACCACAATTATCCCAAGCATAACCCATTCCGTTACAATGCATTCACCACAATGAACCCAGGCGTAACCCATTCCGTTACACTGCCTTCACCAGAATTAACCAAGGCGTAACCCATTCCGTTATACTGCCTTCACCAGAATTAACCCAGGCGTAACCCAGTCCGTCACACTGCCTTCACCAGAATTAACCCAGGCGTAACCCAGTCCGTTACACTGCCTTCACCACAATTAACCCAGGCGTAACCCAGTCCGTTACACTGCATTCATCACAATTAACCCAGGCATAACCCCTTCCGTTACACTGCATTCACCACAACTAACCCAGGCATAACCCATTTCCTTACACTGCATTGATCACAATTAACCCAGGCGTAACCCATTCAGTTACACTGCATTCACCACAATTAACCCAGGCATAAACCATTCCGTTACACTGCATTGGTCACAACCCGGGCGTAACCCATTCCGTTACACTGCATTGATCACAATTATCCCAGGCATAACCGATTCAGTTACAATGCATTCACCACAGTTAAACCAGGTATAACCATTTCGTTACACTGCATTCACCACAATTAACCCAGGCGTAACCCATTCAGTTACACTGCATTCACCACAATTAACCCAGGCGTAACCCATTCCGTTACACTGCCTTCACCACAATTAACCCAGGCGTAACCCATTCCGTTACACTGCATTGATCACAATTAACACAGGCATAACCCATTCCATTACACTGCATTCACCACAATTAACCCAGGCGTAACCCATTTAGTTACACTGCATTCACCACAATTAACCCAGGCGTAACCCATTCCGTTACACTGCATTCACCACAATTAACCCAGGCGTAACCTAGTCCGTTACACTGCATTGATCACAATTAACACAGGCATAACCCATTCCATTACACTGCATTCATCACTGATGAATGCAGTGTATCGGAATGTGTTACGCCTGGGTTAACGAGGGTGGCTTTCTTCAAAGGGAATCCAAAAGTACTGTCAGCATAGCACAAGGAGTCACTAGGATTTTAAATACTGACAGTTGACCGGCCCTATACAGATTAGAATGACATGGTGCTACAACGTTCCTGAACTGGGGGCTCCCACCAAAGAGGCTGGAAGGGAATTCCAAAGATCAATGGTCCTTGGGAAAAGGCTGTTCTTGAAATAGTCTCTAGAGATGTTAGCCTATGTTTTATGCGCCCATGCACATATTTTATCCTGCAAGCACTATTATATATGTGATATTGTGTCTTGTATAATATGTATATCACATGTATGTATATATCTATTTAAATGGCATATGCATGCTTACAAACAAGTACTAAGTATAAATATGGACTCAGATAATACTGGTCTGGGGTGACAGCCTGTTTGCCATAGGCCTCCAAAAAGAGGAAATTGAAGAAAAATACAAGAGCAGACAAAATGAAAGGAATGGCAATGGGAGTGATAGGGAAGCGTTCTTGAGCCAGAATTATTTATTACCAGTAATCCTCAGTCAAGTGGCTTCATTTCCGTCCTCATCTCATCTTACAGGGCTTCGATCTCTAACAGATGCCATTTCTGTGTGAAATTAATCATCTATCGCTCATTATACTAAAACCATTGAACACGTTGAATAACAATGATGTCTAAAATCAACCGACCTATTTTCACCAAACTCGGGCACTGAGAGACAGCATATAAAAATGGGTCACTATCGGCCCAAGCGCGGGTCCAGAAAGTTTTGTCAGAGGGGGTCCAACTCTGACAACGTTTTTTTCAGTTGAAGGTGAGGGGATAGAGAGAATCTAGTTACCACTTAAAGCGGCCAAAAAGCGAAATGCCATTTAAATGGAATGGAGCTTCGTTGGCAGGCCGATGATGACCCAACAGTTAATGCTGGCTTAGTAGCTTTGTGATTTTTTCAGGGGATCCGGACCAGTATTGCTTAGAAACCCTATAGCTTTATGAATTTCGGGGTGGGGGGGGGGGGTCTGGACCTCCTGCCTTCTCCCTCTGAATCCGCCCATGCGGCCCAACAGTGTTTGGCGTTTCGCTGGTGTGTCGATAGCAGTCCGAGATTGTATAGCAACTGGGAGGTGTGTAGTATTTGGGTGATGGTACTAATTCAAAAATCATTTTGAAGCATATTCTGGCAACTTTCATTAGTAGCATTTTAAAAATCAAATAAAAACAATATCGCGCGAGACAATTTGGAAATTTGAAGTGGTATTACGAACCAACTGACCGTCTGAAGGGTGGCTAGTTTCTATGAAAATCTGCAAAACTCTCCATGTGCAAAAAAGTAGCAATATTTTTTCCAGTATAGAAAATGGGTTCATGCATTAAGGGGCTATTTTGGCCCCCTCCAGAGCCAAATCCTGAAAATTGCTTTTCACCAATTTCTTTTGATTGGTTTATTACAAGAATAAATGAAGTGTAAAATTTCGGCATTTATTTAAATTTTACCGTTGCTATGGTAACAAAAATGGCCGACAAAATAGGCATAAAACAGATATATTGCATTTTGGACCAAATTTAAGGCTTTATGAGACCATTTTTTTTAAGAATTAGATATCAGCACAGTTAAATACAAAAAAAAATCCTCTTGATATGTTGTGTGCCGTGGTAATTCTCATCTTCTGTTAAAATATATTTTCGGTATTTGCTTGTGCTCTATGTTAATTTCTCTGTCAAACCTCTCAATCTTGCTCCAAAATGGCCAATTTCCTATTTTCAGCCTATTTTGGCGGTCATTTTTGTTACCATAGCAACGGTAAAAGTTAAAGTAATTTTTGCCTTTTGCACTTTGGCTATTGTTCTAATAAACTAGTAAGAGCAAATAGGTGAAACATTTTTATATATTAGCCTCATAGGGGGACCAAAAAAGCCCCTTAATGCATTTGATGACCAAGCCCTGCTTTCTCAGGAAAAAACACATGTACAGCAACTGTTTTCATCCAGAGGCAGAAGCTGATTTTAACACTATTCAATTTCAATTTTCAGGTAAAAAAATCACAAGTGCTGGGATTGGTTCAAAGGCATGTTAGATACTGCTGCATTGGACAACCAGGGGTCAAAACTCTGTTCAAGAAAATTGCCCATAAAAACAGTAATCACAAAAATAGCGTCTTTAATATGTTCTCTTCAAGGCGTTTTGATGCAATTAAAATTGTCATAGAAGACCTAAAGGTACTCAGACGCTTATTCTTATGCCTTTTATCTGCGTTTTTGGTCATTTTCTTTAGCGTGTGGTAGCCTTATCTGAAATTCATGTGACTGCCATTTGATTTATGATTGCACACTGGAGATAAACCTTACAAAACCTGAACAAATGAGCCCCTAGTTTAATCAATTACAAAGTCCTAAACATGTTCACCGATTGCAATAATGACTACTGTTTATGCATGTGAAAACAACAGATATTTATCTATGCCACACATGCATTTTAGCAAGATTTGGTCAGTCTGACAGATATCAGACTTTAAACATTTTGTATTTTCGCAATTAACATGATAAAAGGAGAACTTAACGGGAAAATCTTACTGTTGCATTTCTTTTTTGTTGGGTATATGTAAAAGTGACTCAGCAACCACATAGTGATAGGGCTATAACTCTTACTAGCAGTTCAAACAGAGAAACTTGACTTGCCGTTCTTACTTAACATGACTGTAAAGGTTGTGATCAGCTGACATTAGGAATACCTTGTGGTAAGAACACATCATCTGGTACACAAAAATCTGCCTTTTACCCTTTTCCCCGCCATCAAGGACAATTGTCGTCTGCTCTCGCATCTGCTTATATACTTTAGTAGCCTTTATTGACAAACAAAATGGATCCAGATCAGGAGCAGTCTGATCACATAGTGTTTGCCTCCTTATGGCTAAATTATTCATATGTGCATTTGAAAATATGCGACAGACGTAATTAGCAGATGACATTTTTGGGACAAAAACCAACATTGGCAGAGGATAAGGGTTAATATAAATTTTAGAGATCCTGTGACCTTGAAATTGAGGTACATTGTACATTAAAACCTGTCTTAAGGGGCCAAACAAAAAGAAGACCAAAAAAGGTTTTCAAGACCAATTATCGCTTAATGCAGGTCAAAAGTATTGCAGAATGCTCTCTTGGAGCATTCTGCAATACTTTCGACCTTCGTTAAGCTACCATTTGTCATTTTTAGACCTTTATTTTGTCTATTTTTGAGTTGCCGCTTAAGACAGGTTTTACTGTATAAGTAACTTCAAAATACCATACCATATTCTGATGCACTTGCAAATGCGAGTGTAATCAACAGATTATTTCTGATTTGTTTTGTGTTTTTCCATTTATTATTGTCCGATTTTATTAACCTGACAAGTGCATAATTTCACGGTAAGTGCACAAGATATTTTACCTTCCGTCGACTTTCGGTATTTACCGTAAGTTTTACGAGAATTTTGCAAGTACTAATGCAGATAATGAAATGTCTGACTGGTCAAGTGGTTTTGGTACAGAGTTTACAACCAAGAGGTCCTGAGTTCGAGTCAACGTAGGTTCTTGTTTTTTTTTTGTGTGTGCGTTTTTTTTTTGTATTTTTACCTCTTTATTCGATTCGTTTAACTTCATTATAATAGATGTACCACGACCTCTGAGTAATGACCTTTGGATTATTATATTCAAAAGGTTGATGTGTAACGCATACACTGAGTCAGTCTGTCTGGAACATCTACGTGCTTCAAAATAGAATAGAATACGTAATAAAACGCCTGAAACCCCTATTTCTAGATCCGTATTTTCAATTTTGTAAATATAGTCCCGCTTCAAAGTTATTTGTTTATCTATACTTGCATTTGTTATTGTTATTTTTGAAGGATTCTCGTCGAGAACGTTTACCGTACGCTCGAAATGTGAAGTTGAATCTCTGTGCTTTTGATATATTTTTTTTAAAGTAATCGCAGATATTTAAAAAAAATCGTTTTGCCTTAATGCCAAGACTTGCAGCATACTTTTCTTCAGACCTTTTCCCACTGAACTTAACTTCAAACAACTTGTATAGTGAATACATTTTAACCATATGTTTTGGCTATAATATGGAACAATATTTTCCAATAAACTCTGAAGATGTTTCGGACAGACTGGCTCATTTTACGCGTTACGCATCAACCTTTTGAAATAGAATGATCCAAAATTTCATTCCTCAGAGGTCGTGGTACATCTATAATAAATGAAATTAAACGAATCGAATGAAGGTAAAAAATAAACACACACGTGGACTCGAACTCACGACCTTTTGGCTGTAAACTCTGTATCATAACTACTTGACTAGTCAATAGGACGGTACAAAACGTTTCATTATCTGCATTAGTACTTGCAAAAGTCTCGCAAACCTTACGGTAAATACCGAGAGTCGACGGAAGGTAAGAAATATCTTGTGCACTAACCGTGAAATTATGCACCTGTGTCAGGTTAATAAAATCGGACAATAATATATATTTATATGACATCTGGCTACCACCTCAAAGTGTTTGTTTTTAAAATGAATCAAATTCACATTTGTCAGACAACAATTGTTGAAAAACACTTACGTCGATATAACATCAGAATGAACAGCATGAGCCAATCGAAATCATGTCAAATCATGGTCCATTTTGCAACAGGATAAAAAATGATAAAGAAAACATCCTCAAATCAATTATGTGGAAGAGACGGTGTATGTAAAATGGTGCGTTTATAAAGTCCCTCAGTATATATGAAAAACATGTGTGATCCCTATATCAAAATGTACAAGGTATGTATGCCTTAAGGAAGCTCTGATACATGTAAGACAGTATTCGGTATCACCCCCTGGATTTACGCATGCAAAATAATTCTGATTTCTAATGTTCTAGGGTCTAGGTCATTCGCCGTGATGCACGAAACTCTTTCACTTACTTATCGCCCGAAATAGTTTTCTTATCTCACAAAGTCACGATATTGGTACAAATTTATATCAAAGACTTCCTGAATAAATCTTCTCTGTAAATGGGAACTGTTCTTGATCACATCCCGCGTCCTAAGCTCGTTCCATGCAAGCGGCGATCTTTGTCGTCTGTTATAATTGTACCCAGATCAGAACCGACAGAACGTCAGCCAGACCATTTGGCACTCTGCCAGTGCTCCTAAAAGCTTTTTTAAATTTATTTTTAAATAAGTCAGTAGACGACGAAAAGCGTGAAAAATTACCAGCATGCAAAGTGTGAAACAGGGAAATGTCCCAGCCACTTATCAAAGTCTATTCAAGACGCGCAGCTGATCAGCCAAATACACAAGCCGTATAGTAGGTATAGTCAAACAATCAGAACCCAATCCCTGTCTCAGCATGACGGCTGTGTAGAGCCACAAAATGCTCCATACACAATATGCTCTCTCGAGGTGCATATTGTGTACCCTGCATACACAATATGCTCCCCCTTAAATCGGGAGCATATTGTGTAGGACATGTATCATACCTACACAATATACTCCCTAGCTGAGGAGCGCAGTCGTGGTAGAGTGCTTGACCCGATATCGATGGGTTGCGGGTTCGAGCCTCACCTGAAGCACTGCGTTGTGTTCTTGAACAATCATGACACTTAATATCCTGTACTCAGTACTGGTTTCCCCCCGATGAAGTCGGAGGGATATTGTTTTGGCGTCGGCCGTCTGTGCACCCGTCTGTCTGTCTGTCTGTCCACCTGTCCTTCCAGAAACATACCTAAGTACCTAATTGTCAGATTTGGTGCATTCTCTGTATGAATGGATAGTACCATGTACAGTCCCAAGTGCGGGTCCAGAGGGGGGGGGGGGGGGGGGCAGGGGGTCCGGACCTCCCCCGGAAAATCACAAGTTATAAATTTCCTATAGGAATAAGCAATTGGAACCCCCCACCCCGGAAAAAGTTGGACCCCCCCCCCCCCCCTGGAAAATGTTGTACCCCCTCGGGAACCTTGAAAAATGATAGTTTTCATTGAAATTAACCATTTGCGACTGTAAAATAAGCTGAGGACTAAAAAAAGGTTGTAAGAGCTTTTTTGTCAGATTGTCCTGGACCCCCCCCCCCCCCCCCCTGACGAAAATTCCTGGATCCGCGCATGACAGTTCTATATCGTATAAGTTTCGTCAAGATCAACTGATAAACTCATTCTTGCTCTGGCACTTATAATGCAAAAGCTGTAATGGCTTTCTTAGAGTAATGATCTAAACATTTCCTCAAAGCTATTATAATTGTATAAAAAGCCTGTAGATAAGTATGACGGTGTAAAATGTAAAAATTAATACCCCGCCCACTTGAATCTTTAGGCAGGGTCAAAGGTCAAATACATTAATTTGGCAATAACTTAGTCAATTTTCAATATTATTACCTAAACTTTGTATGCAGACAGATAAAAAAAAACAATAGATATGAAATATATCAGACTGGATATTTGATTGGATGCCTGGGTCCGATCCCCTGGGTAGATTTAGGGGATTGGGCGAGTCCAAAATCAAACTTATTTTGAATATTGTCATGCTGCATATAAAATTAAGGGAACAGCACATGACAGCAACATGATAGCAATTATTTAGCACGCAGAGACACCATTGACCACTGAGGAAGGGGGTCAAAAGGTCAACGCATTTTCTCCATGTTTCGTAGAGCACCTTGAAAACAAGCATTCTGTCCTTACATACACCCTAACCCCTTGGGTAGTGGAAAAAGATCAAATATTCATTTATTGAATATGGTCATGCTGCATATCAAATAGAAGGGACTTACGCATGCAGCAACATGGTAGCAAGTATTGTTCCAGAAGACACACCGCGACTTCGGGGGTGGGTCAAAAGATAAAACATTTTTTTCTGAAATCAATCATGTTGAAGATCAGAATGGAGTGTATAGCACACTGAAAGTACAAATGTCAAAGATCACCCAAACTAGATCAAATTAAAGAAGGGAAGAGTAGATTTACTTTAAGGTGGCCAATCACGTGGTCTGACTGATTGGGTTCATGGACTGCACAAACCAGTTATCGGACATCAAAAGTAAGGAAAATCTGCTGTTGTGCGTTATATGCTCGCAGCATATTGTGTACCTTACCTACATAATTTGCTTACATTATCATACTACCAAGGTAGCATATTGTGTACCTTAACCTACACAATATGCTCAAATTCTCATAATACTATTCCATTTTCATAATACTACCAAGGTAGCAAGCATATTGTGTACCTTACCTACACAATATGCTCCCAATATCATAAAAAAACTAGGTAGCATATTGTGTACCTTATCTACACAATATGCTCCAAATATCATAATACTACCGAGGTAGCATATTGTGGACCTTACCAACACATTATGCTCCAAATATCATAATACTACTAAGGGAGCATAGTATGTATCTTACCTACACAATATGCTCCAAATATATTAAAACTAATAAGGTAGCATATTGTGTGACTAACTTACACAATATGCTCCTATTATCATAATCCTACCAAGGTAGCTTATTGTGTACCTTACCAACACAATATGCTACCATTATCATAATACTACCGAGGTATCATATTGTGTACCTTACCTACACAATATGCTCCCATTATCGTACTACAACCAAGGAAGCATATTGTGTACTTACCTACACAATATGCGCTAATTATCATAATACTACCGAGGTAGCATATTGTGTATCTTACCTACACAATATGCTCCCATTATCATAATACCACCAAGGTAGCGTATTGTGTACCTTACCTACACAATATGCTCCGAATATCGTAATACTACTGAGGTAGCATATTGTGGACCTTACCTACACAATATGCTCCAATTATCATAATACTACTATGGTAGCCTATTGTGTACCTTACCTACACATTATGCTCCAATTATCATGATACTACTAAGGTAGCATAAGGTGTACCCAACCTACAAAATATGCTCATATTATCATAATACTACCAAGGAAGCATACTGTGTGCCTTACCTACACAATACGCTCGAAATATTATATTACTTCTGAGTTCATATTGTGTACATAAACTACACAATATGCTCCAATTATTATAATATTACTGACGTAGTATATTGTGTGCCTTACCTACACAATATGCTCCAAATTGCATAATACAACTGGGGTTACATACTGTGTACCTTACCTACACAATGTGCTCCCATTATCATGATACTTCAAAGGTAGCATATTGCGTACCTTACCTACACAATATGCTCCCATTATAATAATACTACTGAGGTAGCATATTGTGTACTTTACCTACACAATATGCTCCCATTATCATAATACTACTGAGGTAGCATATTGTGTACTTTACCTACACAATATGCTCCAATCATCATAATACTACCGAGGTAGCATATTGTGTAGCTTACCTACACAATATGCTCCCATTATCATAATACTACCGAGGTAGCATATTGTTTACCTTACCTACACAATATGCTCCCATTATCATAATACTACTGAGGTAGCATATTGTGTAGCTTACCTACACAATATGCTCCCATTATCATGCTACCAAGGTAGCATATTGTGTACTTTACCAACACAATATGCTCCAATTATCATAATACTACCGAGGTCGCATATTGTGTAAGAAAGGTATACAATATACTACATCAGTACTTTTATTATAATTGGAGAATATTGTGAAGGTAAGGTACACAATATGCAAACTTGGTGGTATTATGATAATGTGAGCATATTTTGTAGATAAGGTACACAATAAGCTACCTCGGTTGTACTATGATAATTGGAGCATATTGGTGTAGGTAAGGTACACAAAATGCTACCTCAGAAGTATTATGATAATGGGAGCCTATTGTGTACGTAAGGTACATAATATGCTCCCTTTGTGGTATTATGAAAATGGGAGCATATTGTGTAGGTAAGGTACACAATATGCTACCTCGGTTGCATTATGATAATGGGAGCATATTGTGTAGGTAAGGTAGACACTATGTTACCTCAGTAGTACTATGATATTTGGAGCATATTGTGTAGGTAAGGCACACAATATGCTACCTCATTACTATTATTATCATTGGAGCATATTGTGTAGGTAGGGTACACAATATGCTACCTTGGTAGTATGATAATGGGGTAGAAATCTGATAATCCGAGCATATTGTGTAGGTAAGGTACACAATATGCTACCTTGGTAGCATTTTGGTAATATAAGCATATTGTGTATGTTAGGTACACAATATGCTACCTTGGTAGTATCTTGATAATGGGAGCATATTGTGTAGGTAAGGTACACAGTATGCTACCTCGGTAGTACTATGATAATTGGAGCATATTGTGTAGGTAAGATACATAATATGCTACCTCAGTAGTATTATGATATTCGGAGCATATTGTGTAGGTAAAGTACACAATATGTTACCTCAGTAGTATTATGATATTTGGAGCATATTGTGTAGATAAGGTACACAATATGCTACCTCAGTAGTATTACGATAATGGGAGCCTATTGTGTAGGTAAGGTACACAATATGCTACCTCGGTTGTATTATGATAAAGGGAGCATATTGTGCAGGTAAGGTACACAATATGTAACCTGAATAGTAGTATAATATTTGGAGCATATTGTGTAGGTAAAGTACACAATATGCTACCTCAGTAGTATTATGATATTCAGAGCATATTGTGTAGGTAATGTACACAATATGCTACCTCAGTAGTATTATGATATTCAGAGCATATTGTGTAGGTAAGGTACACAATATGCTACCTCCGTAGTATCATAATAATTGGTGCATATTGTGTAGGTAAGGTACACAATATGCTACCTCAGTACTATTATTATCATTGGAGCATATTGTGTAGGTAGGGTACACAATATGCTACCTTGGTAGTATGATAATGGGGTAGAAATCTGATAATCGGAGCATATTGTGTAGGTAAGTAACACAATATGCTTCCTTGGTAGCATTTTGGTAATATGAGCATATTGTGTAGGTTAGGTACACAATATGCTACCTTGGTAGTATCTTGATAATGGGAGCATATTGTGTAGGTAAGGTACACAATATGCTATCTCCGTAGTACTATGATAATTGGAGCATATTGTGTAGGTAAGGTACACAATATGCTACCTCAGTAGTATTATGATATTCGGAGCATATTGTGTAAGTAAGGTACACAATATGTTACCTCAGTAGTATAATGATATTTGGAGCATATAATGTAGATAAGGTACACAATATGCTTCCTTGGTTGTAGTACGATAATTGGAGCATATTGTGTAGGTAAGGTACACAATATGCTACCTCGGTTGTATTATGATAAAGGGAGCATATTGTAAAGGTAAGGTACACAATATGTTACCTGAATAGTAGTATAATATTTAGAGAATATTGTGTAGGTAAGGTACACAATATGCTACCTCAGTAGTATGATGATACTCGGAGCATATTGTGTAGGTAATGTACACAATATGCTACCTCAGTAGTATTATGATATTCGGAACATATTGTGTAGGTAAGGTTCACAATATGCTACCTCCGTAGTATCATAATAATTGGTGCATATTGTGTAGGTAAGGTACACAATATGTTACCTCAGTAGTATAATGATATTTGGAGCATATTATGTAGATAAGGTACACAATATGCTACCTCAGTAGTATTATGATAATGGGAGCCTATTGTGTAGGTAAGGTACACAATATGCTACCTCGGTTGTATTATGATAAAGGGAGCATATTGTGTAGGTAAGGTACACAATATGTAACCTGAATAGTAGTATTATATTTGGAGAATATTGTGTAGGTAAGGTACACAATATGCTACCTCAGTAGTATTATGATATTCGGAGCATATTGTGTAGGTAATGTACACAATACGCTACCTCAGTAGTATTATGATATTCGGAACATATTGTGTAGGTAAGGTACACAATATGCTACCTCCTTAGTATCATAATAATTGGTGCATATTGTGTAGGTTAGGTAAACAATATGCTACCTCAGTAGTATTATGATAATGGGAGCATATTGTGTAGGTAAGGTACACAAAATGCTACCTCGGTTGCATTATGATAATGGGAGCATATTGTGTAGGTAAGGTAGACACTATGTTACCTCAGTAGTACTATGATATTTGGAGCATATTGTGTAGGTAAGGCACACAATATGCTACCTCAGTACTATTATTATAATGGGAGCATATTGTGTAGGTAGGGTACACAATATGCTACCTTGGTAGTATGATAATGGGGCACATTGTGTAGGTAGGCTACACAATATGCTACCTTGGTAGTATGATAATGGGGTAGTAATATGATAATAGGAGCATATTGTGTAGGAAAGGTACACAATATGCTACCTTGGTAGCATTTTGGTAATGGGAGCATATTGTGTAGGTAAGGTACACAATATGCTACCTTGGTAGTATCATGATAATGGGAGCATATTGTGTAGTTAAGGTACACAATATGCTACCTCAGTAGTATTATGATATTCGGAGCATATTGTGTAGGTAAGGTACAGGTGGTATTTGATAATGGGAGCATATTGTGTAGGTAAGGTACACAATATGCTACCTCGGTAGCTTTATGATAATTGGAGCAAATTGTGTAGGTAAGGTACACAATATGCTACCTCTGTAGCATTATGATAATTGGAGCATATTGTGTAGGTAAGGTACACAATATGCTACCTCAGTAGTATTATGCTAATTGGAGCATATTGTGTATGCTAGGTACAAAATACGCTACCTTAGTAGTTTTATTTTAATGGAAGCGTATTGTGTAGGTACGGTTCAGTATAATGGTACTTAGGTAGAATCATTGTGATGGTATACTATTCAAAGTTAGATAACGCTATATGTAAAGAATTTGTAGAGCAAGAATTACTGCGCCGAAGGATATGAAGTAAGTGCATACATTAAATCATCACCATAAAACTGTCAGTAGCAAGCAAATTGTCAAAATACATTATTCAAGTTTACTCAGTATTAGTTCTGATCATTATCTTAAAACGTTCATATACAATTAATGATTCGTCACCTTTATAATGAATCGTCTCAAATCTTTGCGAGCGCCAGCTTACTAGTAAGTGTCAGTGCAGAACATTGTATGTTTCTGTGGTCAATACCTGAATTAACCGCGTTCAGAAAGTCTCTATTCCCATGTTAGCCCCATGCCTTCCAACATGTTTCAGTATAACCTGAAATACATGTATGGTTTGGAGAGCTATGCCTTTTGAAAAAAATCAAAATAGTTGCCATGGGAGCCAAATTGGATATCAGAATCGAATGATTCAAGCAATTCTGAATGTCCATGTTGCCCCAATCCCTCAAACCAAGTTTAGATTCAATCTGACGTAGGGATGGGAAAAGATGGTCTTTGAAGGATATCAAGATGGCTACATATTATATATTCCAATGGAACAGGTATAGCATTTATGAATGTCCATGGTGTCCTCGACTCATACAGGTTCATTACATTTCTACATTTAACCCTAGGCGTTTCCCCATTTTTCCTTACTACGGTTTCCAAAGGTTGATTACGTGTCGGGAAAGAAGCCAAATTTGGTCACAACGTCTCCAAAATGTTGTTGATGGGGATTCAAGACCACTATAATACAATTATGATGCGGGCATGGCTTTAGACATACGGTTCGCAAGATAGACAGATGGATGTCGAGAGGACAGTTAGAAAGAAAGGCAAATACCACGAGACATGTTTTCAAGAAGAGCATATTGTGTACCCTCGGACGACCACTGAAATAACATATGTATCTACCCTACACAATATGCTCCACTGGTAGCATATTGTTATGCAGGGTACACAAAATGCTCCAGCGGAGCATATTGTGTATGCAGGGTACACAATATGCTACTAAAAGGAGCATATTGTGTAGGGGAGCATTTTGTGGACCCACACGGCTGCAAACCCTTTAACCCATATAAGCCATAGCGTTCTTTTTGTGGGACATCGGCAGACAGTGTAGAACCAGATCAGACATCGCAAACGCGGCGTCTGATCAGGCTCTTTACTGTTTGCTTACAGTATTATCTATAAAAAATTGAATAAAAATGAAAAAATACCACTCAGGAACACTTGAAACGGTTGACTTATCCAAATGATAGGAGTGGGAAATTCCATTCGGCTTTACAAATGGTTTAAGCGCCAATTACGATTATTGCAGACAACAACTTTGTGATTTGTAATACAATACTTAGTGTCCTTTCTATTTTTTGCAATCATCTCGCTAATGGTTGCCTTTTTGTTTTCTTGCTCATAGTGTTACATGTCTGTTTCTTCTGTGGCGTGGCTTCATTGTGGCATTTTTGGGTCAAAAACAATTGCTTTTGGGGTAAAAAAGCTTCATATATCATGTGAGTTGCCAGTAGACAATTCACATGGAATATCAAGCCTCATTTGGTTCTTTAAGACAGAAACACAATTTTAAGTGCCATCTGCTGCAACAATATGGCATGAACCATTGTCCAGCTCAACCAAGATATATCCTCTCTCTGGGAACGATTCTCTGTTTATCTGAAAACTTGAATTATACCACCCTTACCAACTTTAGCACGATATATCTGGTGATGTGCAAGGTATACACTGATGTAGGTGGTATAAAATAGTTATAACATGTTTGTCCACCTGTACATAAGATAATCCATTACTTGTACTGACGCCAACAAAAAGAACCCCGCCTCATCTAGAAGTAAACATGAATATCACTTACTGATCAGGTTAAAGTTATGGATTTTAGAGCTTTATAACGTCTTACTAGGCAAGCGTATCTCCTGAAAATATCTTTGTTGTAAGAATATTTCAAGTCGGTTTGAGACAGTGGTCATAAATTTCGTGTGACACAGGATTTTGGCCATTTTTGCTTTGTTTCCGGCAAGAACGGACCCCTCTGAAAAAACTTCTGGAAACGCGCATGATTTGGTAGATCGTTCTACTCGTGATCTAGTTGTCGCGAGTTCGAGATTCATCAGTCAGTGTGTTGTGTCCTAAAGCAACACACTTTATCCTCTGCTTAGCACTGGTTCACCCTAAAAAGACACATGACTATGGGACATATAGCATAAAACGAGACAACATACACACTGATAAATTTATACGTCGATTTGCTGGTATTTACGCGTTTTGCCGGTACTTTATAGCCCGGAGGTAGTAGATATTAGTGTTAATACTATATGGAAAAACATGCCATATGCCAAAGGGACTATAAACTTCAATCGTTTTTAAGTATTCAGTATGTGCATGGCGAGTTATGTAAGCATTTAGGAATAGATTCGAGTACCGATCATTCAGAGCGGTACTCGAATCTATTCCTAAATGCTAATATAAATCGCCATGTGCATGTCGAATACTTCCAAATGATCTAATTCTATTGTCCCTTTGGCATATGGCATGTTTTTTCTATATAGTATTAACACCATTAGCCCACGACCAGCCCACTTCCTTTAGTTTTCAGCCAATCAGATGCAAGAAAAGGACCATATTCAGTGTGGTATATTTTTCATACCTCACACAATTTTAGATCAACTCCCATAACTTATGAGAGGAAATTGCAGTCTAAAAATGTCAATTTCGCCAAATTTATTTTTATTTTTAGAACTCCAAAAGAAAACTAAGTGCGATATCGACAAAAAAGATGTCAATTTCAAATTTTAGCTGTTTCATGGGAAAATTTGCAACTGCAGAAAAAAAAACTGACCAGGCTGTACATTGAAGCCTGGTCAGTTTTTACACTGCTTGCGCCCAAATGCTATAATATAGACATCATGATCAAACGGCACATGGATATAAACGCTGATCTGAGCGAGTCGCCACTGCTTGTGTATCAGAGTAGAAAGCAAAAACAGTGGAGACTGATCAGTATATATATCTGTAAAATGTGGTCAGTCAAATATTTCCCAGATTATTTTGCAAAAATAAAAAAGCTGCTGATAAAATCCATTTGTCCACTCTTAACGCGTCCATGGCTAAAAGCGAAATGACATACTCCTAAATGAAATGCAGCAAAATACTACATAATATGTAATTTTCACAATGTGAGGCCTGTGTGTCAGCAACACAGGAAACAGCTGGGTCGAGGCTAAATAGGTTACACAATGTTTTGTGTTCGTTATGAAATATACACTCGGGAGCTCCGCTCCCGCGTATATATTCCATAACCAACACAAAACATTGAATAACCTATACATATCTACCACAGTCGGTCTATGAAGTACTGGCAATACGCGTAAATACCAGCAAATCGACGTATATATTTACCAGTGTGACATAACTACAAGGAAACAACTTTAAAATATAGACCACGACCCAAGAAAACTTGCCCTAGGGGATTTGCGAACAACAAATTCACTTGCTAAAAGCAAAATTTCAATTATCTAGCTATTTTGTAGTGTAGTTCTAAGCAGGCCGGCTTAGTTATGACCCTGTCGAAATCCCAGAAGACAAGTTTCTTTAGGACGATGCCATCATTTGACATGAAGCAGCCCATCAGAACGTGATTGTTGACGAAGATAGCCAATGATATGCTGACCGGGAGTGACCTGTACTGACCACAGAGATAATGATCATTATGTAACATCTCCGACCGTGGACATCTAACAGTTTATAGCAGCACCTTGTTCTGGCCAGCTGGCAGGAATACTCAGAAGTAAGTCTAAATATTTAGTGTGTTGAATAAGTGAACACTGGTTGAATCAATGATAAATTTTGGACTATACTTTATTTCCATACAAACACATTATTTTGCATTAAACTGATTAGTTTATTGACAATGTAAATGACATTTAAACCATATCGTTTATAAATTTTCATCACTGACTGGCCGAAAATCTTACTGACTTGGAATAACTTACGTATATGTATAAGTTATAGATCAAAGATCACAAGTATAAAGGAAAGAAGTGGGAATAAGCGTAGCGAGTGAACCACTTAATTTCTTCATACATGTAACTGTAATATATGATCTTTGGCCTACTTATAATTTTCTCCTCCCCTTTTCTGACTGCTCCGTTGGAAATGGTCGTATTGGCCACTTAACTGATTTACTTAATGACCTAATGATTTTACTAACTGGATACTATAAATATTGACAAAATATGTGATTAAGTTCGCTAAACATTTAAATTTCTGTGCAAACTGGTTGGTTGTGAAGCACAGGAAGGGACGGAGTGAACTATATAAGAGGCCTCGGAAAGCGAGAGCATTGCCTTATTATGTCCGATTATGGCTATAAAATCGAGACCAAAAACAATTTTCAAAAGCCCCACTGACAAAGAACACAGCAGTTGTTCATGTAGTCATAGCATCTACCCTGTTAACATCTGAAAGTTAGGCAACCATCTGTACGCAAGGGAAACGCCATTCGAATGGCGTTTACCTTGCGTGCAGATGCTTGCCCTCCAAATGTATATGATGCGCTGGCTGGGTAGAAATAACAAGATATTGGCCATTTATTGTTTACAAACCAACGTTATTTCTTTCAGAAACGAAAAAGATGAAGGTTATATTACTACTTGTGTGTCTGCCGATCGTCTTCTCGGTCCCACCGAAAAGATTTATTTTGGATAATATCGCAACTGCACGTAAGTCATGCCATTTTTCGACAGTGATGGATAGATAGATAGATAGATAGATGGATGGATGGATGGATGGATAGATAGATAGATAGATAGATAGATAGATAGATAGATAGATAGATAGATAGATAGATAGATAGATAGATAGATAGATGGACAGGTACTGTAGTTACGGAAATTTTCGCGAGTTAAATACACAACTAGATCTATTTTGTTTCCCAATCAAAATACATTATGTTAGATATTTATAATAAAATGTAAATATAACATATTGAGATAGACTACATCCATTCTCACAGAATAGTACATTAGTGAGTTACTTAAAACAGTGTGGACCCAGATCCGACTGCTCCTATAGGAGACTTCAGCAGACCAGCAGACAACATTTTCAAATGCATTTTTTTCTTGGCGCTTTAAGGGTTAAATACGCAACTATTTGTTTCCCAATCTATATAATGTTAGATATTTAGAACAAAGTGTAAATATAAGTAAAATAAACAATTTTTGGTGTGTTCATGGAACCACGAACACACAGGGTCTCTTGCAAAGTTAACGTGAGACCCTTCGGGCTTCTCATACATATACATCAATGCTCTCTGCAAGAGACCCGATGTGTTGATTGCATAAAGAGCGTTGGCGTATATGTATGTGAAGCCCGAAGAGTTTCACGTTAACTTTGCAAGAGACCCGATGTGTTCATGTTTCCATGAACAGATAAAAAATGTTTATTTTACTTATATTTACACTCTGTTGTAAATATCTAACATTATATAGATTGGGAAACAAAATAGTTGCGTATTTAACCCTTACAGGACCAAGAAAAAATGCATCTGAAAATGTTGCCTGCTGAAGTCGTCTGCTGCAAAAAAATTGCCTAACATTACTGACGAATTAAGTATAGAAGCAAACAGCGTGGATCTAGAACAGACAAGTCGGATCTGGGTCCACACTGTTTGCCATAGAGGCTTCTTAACCATTTCAGCCGATGAGAAAAAACAGACGACTTTTGTTGCGATTGGCGCATTAAGGGTTAACGCGCGAAAATTTCCGTATTTCTTTCATGTGTGTTCATGTTTCCATGAACAAACACAAAATGATTTATTTCTTAGGTACATGTAACTTACTAATGTGTTATTCTGTGAGCAGGGATATAAGAGATACACAGTGTAATCAATGCCAACATTTTATTTTCAGTGGACCTGCCATCGTTGCAGAAAGATCTACAGGTCATGGTTGACGTACTTGGGAGCGATCCTACAGAGATGGCCTGTGAGGCTGAATGCCACAAAGTACTTACCCAGGGACACGTCCTGAACTATGGTTGCCCTCTTATATGTCATAGGTAAGGCCAAATTTTAAAAAAATAAGTGTGTTTCAGGTAACGGTTCTGAAAATTTTAAGAAGGGTAGGCACACATATTTTTATTATTTTTTTTTTTGGAAAAAATATACAGCATTTTAAAAGGGAAAATATAATTTTATGCATTTTGAAAGGCATTTCGCCTTTCAAAATGCTTAAATTTATATTTTTTTTTTCAGAAAAACCTGAAAATAAATTCAGGTTTCACAAGTAAATTTAAATAAGGTCTGATTATCCTAAACACAGATATTTTTTATTTGGCCTAAGTCATAAATGTTTACGAATAAAATCTTTTTATTTTTCAAATTGGCGAATTATCTTCTTCAGAAAGAAAACAAATACAATTTATACAGCTACAATTTATGTGGTTTCCGTCTTTTTAAAAAATGATGTTTAAAAAGATGGGTATTCGCTATTTATGCGCAAATGTGCGTAAATAGGGGAGTAAACGTGCGATAAATATATGTCATAGTAAGCAATTGCTAAGCGCTGCCCATTCTATATATACACATGGAAAAAAATTAGGGAATACCTCTCGTATTACGAGGCTAAACTTTGGACTAACATTCTCCTCCTTTCTTAAAGTGTATTAACAAAACTTTTTAAATAATCAACATCTGTATTATCTAAAGTTGTTCAACATTAAAATGATGCGTACAATGCACATGTATCAAGCGATTACTGTGGCTTGAAGCGGCCATTTTGGATTCAGAAATTTAATTTCTGATTCTAGGACCCTATTGATAATTCATGCAATAAATTCATTCCATCAAGTCTTCATTCGTAAGCAAAACGCTGATAGTCTGTGTGACGAACTTTGGACATAATCTTTTACTTTCCTGACCATTTGTCGGAAGAGGGGGCATACTTTACCAATGGCACGATTCTATGCCACATACCTTCTTTGTCTATACATTTAGCCAGATTTTGAATATGACCATTCAGGAATTTAAAAACATACATTCTTATCATAAAATCCCAGCAGACGTATTCGAAATTCGTTTATTTTGGAAATGATCTAAGAACATCGGTTTCCATAGGAACTAGTGCAAAATGCAGATCGTATACGGTTATGGTACTCAAAGCTGATACACTCCTTTTCAAAACCAAAGTCATTTATTCATTAGATATGCTCCGTTCTTTCATTTTTTGCTGTTTTTGTTTTCCAAAATTGTCTTCAATGGTGTGTAGAAAATAAAAGGCAAACGTGTATTCAGGAAAATTGAGATTTTTCACGTGCGGCATACTGTATCCTCCGTAGCACAAAAACGAAATTCAGTGAAGTTGGCAATGCTTTCCAAAGTGTCCTAACAAAATTCCAGAATCACAAACCTCAAGGTAATGAAGTGTAATATTACCTGCTAAATACACTCTTGCTGGCTCTGGGGTGAACTCTTCTTTAGTCTTTGGACAGCACCTCAGAGCTCGGTAGATCCGTCTGTTCCGTTTGACGTCTCGGGACAGAATCCCTGCATCATGCAGGCCTGGGTTGCTTGCTGGAATAATCCCTGGGCCGTGGCTGGGAGCTCTTTAGCCCCAAACCTTGACTCAAGCTTATTCAGCAGCTGTCTATAATTAAGTGTATGTTTCTGTTCCAACAGAATGGCATAAAAATCAGCCGCCTTCCCCGTAAGACTCCAGCATAGACAATTAAAACAATCTTCCAGCGTCCAGCCTAGCTGAGACGCATACAATGAAAATTTATGCTTAAAAGCAAACCAATTGCTTTTCCCATCAAAAATCAGCCCTTTGGGCAAAGCCTTCACCACATCCATTGTATGCTTTTTTGTCCCTCAATGGCTCTCATATCGAGCATAGGGGCTATACCACTAATATCACTTACCGCCGGTTTACCCAAATCAAAGCTTACCATTGGTGTCGGCTTTGGAACCTGAGGATTAGACCTGTCCTCAAACTGCAGCCTCCGTCTTTCTGGCACAGTAAAATTTCGCGCAAAATTACCGTCACACGATACCGGTATTTTGGGCTCAAGGGGTGGGACCGTGGCACCCGCGAATGCATCAGGCCTAGACAGATATGAAGCCAAGGTAGCCTGGTGGGTTAACCTGACTCGGCTGGCTTAGTTCGTACATCTGGGAAGGGTGTGTGACTTATTATCTCCTGCGCTTTGCGAAGTTGGCCAATTAAAATGTCCACATCGCCATGAGTCACCCTAGGTGTCTCCGCGGCCGTTGGCGGAATCGGTTTCTTCATGCTATATGAAGAACTCATGTCCGGTATAATGTCTTCCTTGCTCGGGGTAGTGAACCCCTTCAGCGTACCGAGATTTTCACTAGCCTTATGGGCTGACGCGAAAAGTGAAGCTGCACCGCCCCACTGCGCACGTAAACCTTCCGACGGGTCCTTCTTTACCGTGGACTCTAGTGTCTCAAACAATGAGTCCTCCTCGTCGGCGAGGGCTTAGTCAAAAGTGAAGTCAATATTGTCAATGACATTATATGGTATTTTACCACGCGTGAGCGTCAACAAAACATCCGGAGTTATATTTCCGCTGTTCTCCCTAACAGACAGAATGGCTCTGGCCAGTTTCTCTTTCACTCCCAGAATTGTTTGCAACTGGTAGAGGGTTGCAAAGTTAATTACAACAGCAGACATGTTTCTGAACTATCAGACACTAATCAAAACAAACCGAATGCCTCGAATATGGCAATGTCACGAAAATTAGGTGCCACGAAATTCGAACACAGAAAAATAAACAGTGAGAATTTATTTCAACCCTTAGTTTGGGAACACAATAAACAACACAAGGCCACTTTATTTAAAACGCTGTGGGCTAATAAAAACGCGCTCTACAGCGATTTCTTCTAGAAAATCCAAGCAGCACGATGCATCCTCAATTTTCGAATGTGTCACAACTGCATAACAATCGCTTATCTCGATTCAACAACACTATTCCGCCACACTATTCGACGATCGCGCTGGTGGGGGGATACATGACGACAACTATAAGTCGATTGCTTTACTAACAACTACCACAGTTTGGTCAATAAAGTGTAAAAAATTCTACGGACCTGTTCTTCTGTGTTCTTATTTCTCCATATCTGTCATCTTGGAAAAAGGATTCTGGACTAGAAAATGGCGGACAGCTATTCCGTTCTATTCTCTCACTGGCCCTCCAACGAGGTTCCAACCACGTGCTTTCCCTGAGACCACAAGTCAACAACGATCGACTTTTTTCTCTCTCAAAAATTCGATCTACCGCTATTTATACTCTTTAGTGACTGTGCATTAATCTGTTTGGCTGTTTTTACGAAATTGAGACTGCGGAGCCAGCTACCTCAAACGATCGCTAAATAGCGGAAATTTCAGACACTGCTCGCGTAATTTGCAACCGAGAACAAAATCAGCAAAGTCCAAAATTTACAAAATCAATCAAATTTCCACAATTTCAGGCCTGGGATCGCATACCAGACACTTTCTGACACCAGTGAAGTGTAATATTACCTGCTAAATACACTCTTGCTGGCTCTGGGGTGAACTCTTCTTTAGTCTTTGGACAGCACCTCAGAGCTCGGTAGATCCGTCTGTTCCGTTTGACGTCTCGGGACAGAATCCATGCATCATGCTCTCTAACAGCATCAGCTGTTCTCACCTCAGCTTCCCATTGATCAGAACCTAGGGTCCTATCTTCCAGTATTCCAGGGGCTGTCTTCGTGATACTTCGGCTATCTCCGTGGTCCTTCCGGTTGTAATAGAATAGAATACTCGCCTACCACTACGGTTTTTCGGAAATTCAAAAATTAAAATTAGGGCTTCAAGTGTTCCTTAACTTTTTTCCCACGTGTATATAACTGAATTCAGGTTACCATAATGGGCAATAGTTTATACATGTATTGTTTAGTGGGTTTCCAACCCTTGCCCTGTTGAATATTTTATGTATGACTGTGATACACTCTAACAATTTTTTTTATCCTGTTAACACACGGCATTCCAGTTGTAAGCATGCTTTAACTAGAGTGGAAAACAGTGTATTCTGATCAGGTGGCTTCGTTAGAAGCCTGCTACTGGTCAGATGGATTCTGAAACAGTGTCGATCCTGATCAGATGGCTTCGTCAGAAGCCAGTTGATCTGGATCGACAGTCTTTTTTCCAAAAAGTATGAATCGGGGTTCAGCAGGACAAGTGCTAAGATATTGAGCTCTTTATGAAATGGAGGAGGCGGAGCAACACGCCAATATATCGTCATTATAACCCCATTTTGGTATTACTGAATATGTCATGCGATATGAACACGTTTCTTAGTAAATTTCCTTTAGTTGTAAATCAATATTTTTTTTAGTTATTTTGCTTTTCTTTCAGTTTCCAGACATTACTCCAGCAGTTTCATGTTACCGCACCACCTCCATCTGGGTACTATTAATACTATACTGAGGGAAAAAAGTTTAGCAATATACTTTGGGGATTCACAGTTTAGAAGAAATAGTTTTTTTAATTTCATAATGTCAAAAAAATATGTTGACAAACGTTCACGAGTACGATGACATTAAAGCTGCATACTCTGTAACTATGAACATTTTTCGAAAAAAAAATATTTTCTTTTTAAATCATTTGCAAAAGTAGAATAAAGTTATGTTGTCACAATAAATCTAATTTCCATCGTTGAAAACTGCATGAAAAAGTGAATTATCTTATAAAAACAGGTGTATTTTGTCTTGTTTGTAATTATTTGCGTCCCTCCAATAATTCCAGACAGCTAATTTTTAACATTAATGTTGTAGTTTTGGCACTAATAACTTGTTAATTATTACGAAAAAGGTAAAATGTATACCTGAATTTTAGTATTTTTACTGTGTTCTTGAAAAATAGAAACTTTATTTTTAAAATGAAAATATCAAAAGTTACAGATTATGCAGCTTTAACAGGTTGACATTTCACATAATGTAAAGTCCGATTTTAAGGCCCCTTGCTAAAACAGCTTATCTGGAAAGAGCCCGAATAGTTTTCTGCTAAAAATTTCATTCTTCTGTCAAATGTTTAGATCTAAGAACAGAAAAGTGAAAACCGGTTTAAAAACTGAATGTTCTGTTCACCCTTTTCGTACAGTTTTAGTTGAAAATCGTATATTTTTTAAATTACCTCCCTTTCAATTGAATAACGTTAGAAATTAAAATGCCCAGCAGATCAAATCCTCGCTTTGAAATTGGATTTTGTTTCTTTTGACCTCTTGCGGGTAGCCATTAGATCATTTTTAAATAACCGACATGTTTACTAACCTGCTAATTATAAAGAACTAATGCTTAAAAGATCGCCTATGTGAAAACCCTTTATAACTAATTGCTAAACTTTTTTCCCTCAGTATATTTATTTTATATACTTTCCTAATTTGATAGTGAGACAGTACTTTAACATGCTTTTGCTAATATTAGTTAGTTACCTAACATTAATTTCCAATAATTTTGCAATTAGATATCTTGATAAGTGAAATATTTCACTTGTGAAATATGTTTTTTGCTGCAACTAGATATTTTTATGGTAGCTTAAGTATCTTGTGCAGTGACTTATGATTTCCCGTCTGCCCGTGTATAATAACTATGCAATGTTTTTCTTTGATGCATTTTCTTTTCGTATCAGTCTCTTTTTTCTTGAAAACACTAAAAGGTATACAATATACAGAATAATTCCTCGAAATTTCGTTGAAAAGAAGTTGCTGATACATGTAATGTACATTGTACACCTTAATGCATTCTAAATTCTGAATAGCACTGTATTCTATTATTTCAGGGGCGTAGGAAAGCGCTTGATATTCGACACTATTGCATCAGCTTGTAAGTATAAAATATGTTTGCTTCATAATGTCAACTAGTATACCTTTATCGACTATTGTGCGTGATGTCGACCGGATGATACCAATACTGACTGAGGCGATGGGTATTCTATGGTGGATATCAACGTCATAATCAGTACGATAATAGTCAATATCTGTTTTAACATATGTTGGGATTTTCTAGCGATGTCAGACACCAAAAGTCAAAAAACGCAAAAATGTTTGGATGTGCGACCTGCCAAAACTCATCAGACCAACCTGCGCATACTTGCAGTCTGATCAGAGTCTTTGCTAGTCGCTTGAGTTAAGCCACTGTCCGAACAGCATTTGGAGTTTCTAAGCTTTAAAGAGGTTTTACAGGATCGTCCGTGTCTTCATTTGTCAAAATGCCACATTGTTGGAAATTTCACTTCGTGGCTCAAATAATCAATTTTATCGCTAAATTGATCATTTTCCTGCACTAATAATACCATTTTGCCTGTTATAAAGGTGGATTTGCCAATCTATACAATATTGTAGTGGAACTACAGATGTATTTTACTAAAGTGTGACTTCATGAATAAGCTGATGTAGTTTAAATTAATAAGCTTCTTAAAATGCACGTGGTCGTTCTAGTATATTGTTTACTTGCATGAAGTATACATAATAAGAAACCTGTGCAAAATTGCACAGGTTTCATATTTTGTAAATTTCATGCGACTGTGGACCTTAAAACCAAACAGTCTACAAAAGAATTTAATGTACATTATGTTCTTTGAAAAAGCTCATCATTAGGAAGAAAATAAAACACCAAAGTAATGAATGTGTAGAGTGTGCAACCTGTATGGAATATATTTACTGTCGTGCCAACCAAGAGTGACAGTGACGTAATATTTTGTTTACAATTGTTAAGTAAAACATTGAATTGTACACGCCACTTGAGTTAACGCGAATCGATCACTCCACTTGAGTAAACGCAAATCGATAGATCACTTCTAATAGGATTAATACAGAAGTGATTTATCGATTATAAGTCCCTTATAATTTTTTAAACAAAACATGATGCCACTGTCACTCTTCGCTGGCAGGACAGTACATGTATGCACGCGTGCAAATTAAAGCTGCATAGTCTGTAACTTTTGATCTTCTAGTTTTAAAAATAATGTTTTTATTTTTCAAGAACACAGTAAAAATGCTCAAATTCAGGTAAACATTTTACCATTTTCGTAAATCTTAACAAGTTATCACTATCAAAACAACTGCATTTATGTTAAATTTCAACGGTCTAGAATCATTGGAGGGACGCAAATAATTACCAACAAGAAAAAAAACACCTATTTGATAAGATAATTCACTTTTCCATGCAGTTTTCAGCTGTACTGAACATTTTTATTGTGAAAACAAAGCTTAATTCTACGTTTACAAATGATTTAAAAAGAAAATAAATTTTTTCGAAAAATGTCCATAAGCTTTAATCAATTTTTTGTCTCTGCAGTTGATTACCAGAGCTTGAAGAGTGACTTGCAGATTATGTTGGATGTTCTCGGAAGTGACCCCTCAGAAGTAGCATGTGAGGCTGAGTGTCACAAAATCCTTCAACAAGGACACGTCCTCAACTATGGTTGCCCCCTTGTCTGTCACGCGTAAGTATACTACATGATCATTGTCATGACATAATTACACATTTACTGTCGTGCCAACCAAGAGTGACAGTGACGTGGTACTTTGTTTACAACTGCTAAGTAAAACATTAATTTGTACACTCTACTTTTACTAATGCGAATCAATAGATCACTTGAGTATTAATCCTATCCTGCGGATAGGATTAATACATAAGTGATCTATCGACTCTAAGTCCCTGATAACTTTGTAAACAGAACGTGACGTAAGTGTCACTCTTGGTTGGCACAACAGTACCATCAAATATTTTCATTTTCGAAGCAATCCTTTAATGAACCTTTAGATTTTTGCAACCGACCATAGCCTCATGAACTACATACATTTGATTGACAGCTGCCAAGCTCACTTGCCCGTGCATCACGCTTTGAACATCGAATTCATTCGCCAGAAGTGACACTGGTGTTGTGATTGACAGCGTGTCACATCTCAGCCGCTCGTGCAAAACAAGCCTCTTGTTTGCTCAACTGGCTGTCCCTGTTCAAACTGGCTGTTCCGCTTTTCCATTTTACACTCCGACGAAACCATTAATACGATTATATTTTAAATACAAAACTGTTTTTATTTCTAAATCAAAAATACTTTTTTTTTATTTTAGACATTTATAATAAAATCTAAATAGAAGCAGTAAATTATTTTTTTGAAATGTTCATGGAATCATGAGTACTTCCGGTCCCTTGCAAATGTAACGTGAAGCCTGAAGGGCTTCACTTACTTTGCAAGAGACCCGAAGTATTCATGATTCCAGGTATATTCCAAAAATTGAATTCATTTCTTAATTTAACTACAATCAGACGGCTTAATGATTTCTACTACTAATGCTTATTCGAAAAACTACTATTCATTAAGAAAGTATAAAAAAGAAGTGTTTCACTGAGATTTAGTTTAGAAATGTACAAAATATAGCCCATGTTTAAATTGACCCACAAAATATGATACCTGTGCAAAAATGCATGGGATATATGTTTTGCACATTTCAAGCTATGGTAAATATAAATAAATGACTGATACAAGTCGTGTAAATAATAAACATCATCTCCATTAACTACATGTTTTACGAACATTTATGGCTTGTTTGTTTTCATTTGATGTTTTATGTCCAAATCAACCCTTTTTTAGTCATGGTATTTGTCTTACTGAGTTAAACCAGTGCAAAACAGAGGATAATAAGTGTTTTGCCCAAGTGCACAACACATTGCTACCCATGAGTCTCAAACTAGCGATCCTTCGATCCCAAGACTAACACTGTACCACTGCGCTCCTACTTATATTTTTTGTCATGTTTTACAGATTTCAGAGTCTTGTTCGCCAGTTCCATCTGACCACACCTAAACCTGTTGCAGAGTAGGTTTATCAATTATTTTTGATTACTGTCGTGCCAACCAAGAGTGACAGTGACGATACGTTTTGTTTACATTGTTATTAGGGACTTGAATCGATAGATCAATTGTGTATTAATCCTATCTGCAGGATAGGATTAATACACAAGTGACCATTCGATTCGCGTTAGCTCAAGTGCAGTGCACAATTCAATGATTTAATTAATAATTATAAACGGAGTAATTCGTCACTGTCACTTTTGGTTGGCATGACAGTAGGTTATAGTTTATGAAGGCATGTTATGACTATTATGGGAAAACAAAACATAAGGTAAAAGCTTGCATGCACGAGCAGCGAGGATTCACACCAGTCTGCGAGTCCGTACAGTCTGATCACAGTCTTAATTTTGCGCCAGAAGAAGCGTTGGAACTTTGTCTTTGATTGACGCAGATGCCATCTTGTACCTTTTTGTGGACATCGGCTCTATTAAGTTACACTTTTGAGATAACAAAATTCAGGTTCAGGAATCAGAATTTTTAGAAAATAAGTCAGGGTTTCGGCTCATTTCATTTAATTGTGTGACGCTATTTAATGACGTCCGTAGCAATACGATAGCGTATATAATGCACAAAAAAACGTTTTCACACAAAACATTTCAAACATTCAAATCGAGTCTAACCTACATGTACCTGCTCTTGTATTAATTATACTAAACAAAAAAGTTAAGGAAATTGTGTTTAAGGGGTTTGCCTTTAGATGGATGCTTTATTTTTGTCTGTAGCACATTGGGGGGGGGGGGGGGGGGGTTAATACATCAATCTCACAGTTAATTGGTCTTCATTTCATTTTTCGCGGAATTTCAATATGCGGATCGACATATGTTTGCATGCAAAAAGCGTTCACCAGTCCTTCGAGAGATGTTTAAAAAAGAGGGCGAATTATCTAGTGGATATATAGGTAAGGAAGTAAAGACTTTATATATAGAGGGTTACACCATGTAGCACATACAAAATACAATCATGTAGTCATGTCGAGAAATTTGATCAGTCAATCAACTATGGATGAGGTGTTGGGGCCTGTTGTCCTGCCTTTCATGTACCAGTACCAGGCCTTGGATAAAAAGGCAAGAACACATCTCGCCTGTAACACATCTCACATTTCTTTTGTCAGAACAATGTTGTTTGCATTGTGACTGGCTTGTGCACTCATGAGACATGTCTACAATTAACAATGTATATGTGTTTATCAATTTTTTTTTATTTTGTATTTCAGTAGTGTCCAATCCAAAAGATTAATTCTTGATAGCATCGGATCATTCTGTAAGTATATCATAACAATCTATCAGGAGTGTGAGGTTCGAATAGAAAAATCCGTCCCCAAGACCACCGTTTGTTATCACGACGCTTGCCGAGTGATGACAAATGGTGATCCTGAGTGACGGATTTTTCTAACCTACCCTCACATGAATAATGGATTTTTTTCTTGCTCACCACTCTTCTTTTTACTTTAAAATAAGCTTCCAGATGCAGTTTCACATGATGACGTCACTTAAACATAACAATTATGTCACTTGACGGCTATGTGCGTGAGTTCCAATACAACCAATGTATAAAGCCCTCACGTGATTAAGTATTCAATCGTGTAAAATGTACAAAATATGAAACCTGTGCACAATTGCACAGGTTTAATATTTGTTACACTAATAAATTAGTACGTTTTTACTTTGGGGAATATAGCTTATACTAATTTTAATTCAATTAAAGGACTCTTCCATGCAACGGTACTGTGTTTCTTGTAAGAGTGTGTGAGAGCTATCTGCCAGGAAACATAGTACCCTTACATGAACGGGAACTGTTAAAAGAAAATATTTTGTCTGTGAGAGGAATAGTTAGTTAGTTTACAGTTGAAAATTGGACTTCAATAGTTGCAGTTGCATCTAATGCGATATCATATTTTTGACTTAACAATTCTAAATTATTATATATCAAATTGTCATTTTGATGTTTTGATGATCAGAAAATTTATTTACATTAAAATGAGTAAGAGTTATTTAATTGACATTGCATAAACAATGCCAGGACCCAGCAGATATTAATGCATGTAAAAACATGTATGGTCCCTATATTAGTATTGTATACGGCCCCGGAGATGCGCGGCGGAAGTAATATATATAGCTGCAAATTTTAGCTGATATATAACAAGTGAAACAGTTTGTTTGAATGACCACATGGTTTTTGAAAAAAAAACTCTTTTGAACATTTTGCCAGCTCATTTCTGAAAAACTTGGTTAAATGCATCTGGGGTCCTACTGCACTATTGTATAGACAGACACACCTACTTATATACCAGTTACCAGCAATTAGACAATTGAACATTTTATTTTTACTGCGGAAAAATCACCGTTTGTTCGCGAAAATGCCTTTTTGGCATTATTTCCAGCTTAAAGATGACATGTCTCGATATTGGGATATATAATATCAGTACTTTTCTAAAAAAAAGGGCAGATATATTGCAATTGTTTGTGTCAATCTATCCATCAATCACCACTGCTTGTAACGTAAATTCCTTCTTTACTATTTAATCGAGAATTTCAATAATTGCTTATGTTGTTCAAATGGCAATAGACCATTCAAAAGCACCAATCTGACCAGTCATAGGTCAGGGTAACATTTTAAAAAATCTGTCTTACGGCTCGTAACACGAACTGCTAATTCATTATTTTTATTGAGGGTGTTCAAATCTGGCATAGTGAATGCCAATGGGGTGTTTAGCACACAATTGCTTTTCATATACCACGATGGCATTAACGTCAAAGGTCAAGGTCACAAAAACTTAAAATCTGTCATAAAGTATGCATTTTGAGAAGACTCAGACCAGCTGAAGTCTGATCAGATCTTTCGATTTCTGGATCATTGGCTATCCAGTTTTTTATTTTAATGGATTCTCCACATCCCATTCAACAATTTATCACTTATGTCAGGACAGGTCTTCCTGGGTTGAACCAGTATTAAGCTAGGATTAATGCGTGTTGCTAAATGACACAACACAGTTACTAGTTACCCAGTATGCGCACATCAGATACTGGTTAAACTTAGCAGATGCCCATGCTGATCTTAGTCTTCCTTGGGAGCACACCCAGGTTTGGGTTTTATCATGTTCTTTATTTTGTTTTTCATTTATTTTATGTTTTAGTTGATTACACAAGCTTGAAGGCCGATTTACAAATCATGTTGGACCAACTAGGAAGTGACCCCACAGAAGCTGCATGTGAGGCAGAGTGCCACAAACTACTGACACAAGGTCATGTCCTCAACTATGGCTGCCCTCTTGTCTGCCATGCGTAAGTGTGCTACTTCAATATCCATGCGGGTTACTGTTTTTGAGTTTTAGGTCATTTATTTTCCAAGAAGCATTATAACATCACCAACGCTAAACTATTTATAGATCTGTACACAAGATTTTGGTGCTCATCGCATCAGCGAGCAGCCACATTCAAGAAAAAATGTACCAGCTGTACTCACTTGCGTTTCGAAATTTTGTGATTTGCGCATCGCACGCAATTGTGTAGTTTGCATTTTTTGAGTTGTTTGTTTCTCAGAAAGTGTGTTATTGTTTTTTTATGAAAAGGACGATGCCCAAAAAATAAATTTATATAATGTACCATATTTGTCACTTAATATTGTAACATAGTTTGAAAACAGTTTGCTGATAGAGCCACTTGAATAGAATCCACACTTTCTTTTATTCAGATAGTGATAAATAACGAAATACCAGTGAATTGACTGAAAATAATATAAAACAATTTAGTATGGCCAGAAAATGCCAGAATCACGCACAGAGCTGCGACCAAGAGACACAGAAAGCAGACACTCGCATGAAAGCAAGAACACAATTATGGCGGGACATCCTAATTTCGAGGCAATCCTAATTGCTATCTTAGATTTTCATCTCACTATTTCTCTCTCTGTCTGGGTCATTTAGTGTTTTATTAAAGGTAGCTTATAGCCACTTGATTGAGTGTGAAGTTCTATTATAAAACTATTTCTACTGTTATTTTTTATGTAGACTTAGGCGATTTTCTGTTAGGACATGGATTTTCTAAAACAAAATGGCGGCCAAACAAAAGTGAAAGTAGGGCCTAAACAACAAGCCTTACAAAACACGTTTAGCTGAACGCAGTTTAAATGTATTTTTATCTGTAAGTTAGGAATACCCAGCACTACTTCTATATGGAAATTCCAGACAAATAACACTAACAGACCTTTCTTTAATTTAACTTTGTTTACTATTACACCCTATTTAGTATGGAGTTTTTACATGGTTAAAAACCGTATCATGGCTTCGTTTGAATGATGTGCTTTCTGTTTGGTTACACCTTGGTTTATTTATTATTTACATTGACAATACAGATGTTGATGAACACGAAGCAGTATAGATTTTAATTTTGAACAACTAAAATGGGTTGTATGTAACGGCTAAACATAACATACCCCGAAATTAGGATGTACCATCATAAAGGAAAGCAACCAACTATCTTCCTTAGCAAAACGCCAACACACAATGAGATTAAAAGCAAACAAGGAATCAACATTATCACCGCCATATAAAAATGGATAGCAGCTGAGGCCATCTAGGGGAACTTAAATATAATTTACTAGCCGAATCTTTATCCAGATCAAACAACCAATGAGGAACTTAGTGACCTTTCATAAGAAAATTTGCTCATTTAAGAACAAAATAGGGTATGTCTTATTTTACTAAACATGTGAAAATGAAGCGATAAAATATCAACCAAAATAATTAAGATGACATGCAACCAACTAGAATTTCTGACATGACCGATTAGAAATCTCAGATTTTAGCCCCCAGTTCAATTTGTTACATTGTATCTTACTCATGTTACATGTATCGTACCCAGGGTGTCGCATTTGGTTACAATACTTGTCATTGACAAGTGACATTATTGTGATTTATAGTTTACTCCGCCCCTTCATGTGATTTACAAACATTCTGATGTATATTTCTTCAATATGTGTAATATCAAGTAAGTAAAATCGTGAAGTAAATCTCTGAAGTGGGGCTAGTATTTCCAATGGGACGGGACGAGAAAACAAAATATAAGTAGGTCACATATCATATTTTACAATTATAAAGAAAATTATGTGGTTGACTCGCTGCGCTCGTTCCCACTTAATTCCTTTATAATTGAATTATATGATCTATAACCTATACGTAAAAGTAAGCATTAAATATCGCATTTTAACATATTCAGGATTTTCTGGAAGTTTATTTTAAATATAAAAGTATAGTATTGAATGCTGAGCTAATAAAATAACTATTATTAATGTGAGGGGCAGATAGGAATATCTATCCCAGGTGATCACCGTTTGTCATTACTTGGCAAAAAATAGTAAGTGAGTATGATCAGGAAATACCACAATCACAAACTGCAATCAAACCCATGGCATCGCCAGGAAGAGCCACACAACAATCACGAGACACCAGGAAGACAAACTAAGCAAGCCTATTTATTCCAAGAGGTGATGTTTGGAACATATATTTAAATCCAACCCTTTCCTTTTTGTCTTTACAGATTTCAGAATCTGGTTATGCAGTTCCATCTAACCACACCAAAACCAGTTGCAGAGTATGCTTTACTTTATTGTTTCTCAGATTTCCATTAAATCTACTTACATTGGAAGTTAAGAATTAAGCAACAATCAGGAATCGATACATTCAAGTACCACACCTGACCCAAGACACCATATAGAAAAGTGACAAAACACACAAAAATCATCACACACAAAATAGCCAAGAGGTCAGCCCTTTCCCAGGAGGTGAACACAAGGCCGCAAGGAACAGACAATACAGTATAATAAAGCCAAACCTGAAACAAAATAAAGCCAACTTGAAACATAAATAACAAAAAAGACCTATAAAGAAGTTCCGCTTTTGAACGGTCAGTAAAAAATCATTTGAGGGCTTAAGCATGCTTAATGGTAATAACCTCACCTTAATTCTGATGTGGATTTAGACATATAGATGTTTGGTTTGCTTGGAAGATCTCTAACTGTTTGATATACATCTCCTAGTACATACAAATCAATATATAAAAAGGATAAAACACAGATAAGTACTCAGCAGTACATGCAACTAAAAACTGGAGAAAAAAAAATCAAACAGTTTAACCATCCGGGTGGGCCTGAACAAAGACAATACATCAGGCCCCACAGATAAGTTTTTCAGTCGGAACCGTCATAGAGTCTGAGGTCTGACCCACTGGCATGCAATTAAAGAAGAAGGCAATGTTTTCAAGCGTCAATATCCAAAAAATACCACAAGCGTTCTGGTGGGGTAAGCTGTTTTCACGTTGCCCATAAACCAAAGGGTTTTTGGTTTTCTGTAATATCTCAAGAAGTCAAAAATAGAAATTCATCAAATTTTGCAAACATGATATTGGATACTTAGCGCATCATCGTGCAGCCTTACTCAGACTTACAGTGCTTTTCTGATTGCCAAAGCTAACATATCATAAGTCCCCATAAGACATTTGAACCAGTTGTCTCAACACATATTTAGTCGGGGAACCAAATTCGCGTATCGTGCAAAAACACACATTTTTTGCACCCGAAAGGTATACGGCTGGAATTGTGTATAATGATAGTCTAAATAGTGCTTGATATGAAACCACTGTATAGCAATGCGACCAGAATTGCATTTCGCGGAAAAATGCATTTTATGTATGCCACATAGGCCATGTTAAGCAATCTTTCATAGCATAGAAATTGTGATATTTTCCTTATCAATAAGTTAAAGAGTGTGCTTTTGGTCTTCAAAAGAACCGTCTCATTTAATGGGTCCGTTTAAGTCTCCACAACAAATGTTTTGGTTGAGAAATAACAAAACTAATTTTCCATTACGCACTCTTATCTGGAGAATGGCTATGAGAAGCCGTTTGACTGTTCGATAATACAATAATACACTATCAAACCCATATAAAAGTATGAGCAGTCATTTGTGCACCAAAATGATCATCTTATGGATACTTTTTTTCTTTACAAAAAATATGCGGTTACATTTCTTCATCTCAGACGGGGACAGACAGGGATTTCATGGTGATATGATAAAAGTTATACGAGTTTTTTTATAATTATTTTACCACTGTTAAATGAAATTATTGTTTTCAGTAGATAAAAATACCCTTGTGCCTACAATGACCCTCTGTTTCAAAGCTGTTGTAAATATGGTAGATAAACATCCTTTAAACATTGATAAATTTCATTTATGTGTTAAACTGCTCTTCAGTTGCTCATAGTATTTAACTACACACCAGCTGGTATGGACTAAAAAGTAAGTATCAAATTATCGTGATTTCATATTTTTACTTTTCAGCTACCTTTTCTAGTTTGCCATAGAAAATAAAATAAATTGCATTAAATCATGTCCCAAACGTCTGTCTAACTATATGCAGTGTTTAAACACATTCAATTTAAAATTTATTTATTTATGCAAAAAATATGCAATTCAGACCACTTCCCCGGGAGGAAAAAAAGTGAATAAATAAGCACACATTTTTTACGAGATATGCTTCCAAGCGATATATAAATAATTATCAAATACAGTTTTTGGCAATAAATGCAGTTTTAATGAGATGTGAAGCAAAGAAATCTATAAATTTAATTTCAAAATGGGGATGCCCTAATCTACATGCTTTAAAAATCAATAAGCAGTATTCTTATATGACCACCACTGCTTCTGAGGTCTACGCCGATCTTGTATTATTATATAAACTCAATATTTTTCAATCCTGAACTTTTTTGATAAAAATATATAACATTTTGAAAAATAATATTTTCACATGTTCTTGCTGGGCTTCCGTAGAAAGATGACTGCTCTGGCGTTATGCAAGTCGATCGAGTCTGCTATACAGTGGTTTCAGATACACCATAGAATTACCTTTGCAACCATACAAAATCCAGCTGTATACCTTTCGGGTGCAAGGGTTAGCATTTTTTCTTCCTTGGTTCCCCGACTAATTCCATTATATCAGCTTTTTATATTTTGGTTTAAATAGAGTGATAAAATGTATACATGTATTGTGATTGATGTAAAAGTAAGAAAGAGGGCAAAGAGCAGGAATAGATACAATCAAGCACCACACCTGACCCAGAATACAAATGGGAAGGTGACAACTTCACAATTAGACATCATACACGAGAGCCAAGAGGTCATCCCTTTCACGGTTCGCCAACCTAACCCTTAGTCCAGATGTGGATCAAGACACATGGATGTTTGGTTTGCATAAAAGACCCCTAACTTATCAATGCATCATCTCATAGAACATATTAATCAAGATATAAAAAGGAGATAAAGCAAAGAAAAGGACTCAACAGTAAATAAAACTGAATACCGGTGCAAAAGAAATCCAACAAGTAAACCCCTATAGGTCTAACAACAGCCAAAGCATCAGGCCCTTACCATCTCATCAATAGATAAGTGTTTTAGTCGGAACCGTCATAGAGTCTGAAGTCCGACCCACCGGCGTGCAATTAAAGGGAAAAGCAAAGATGCCAACCGTGATTGGGTTGACCATCAAGCATGCAGTCTGTTGCAATACATTAATGTTAAAGCCAATCTTAACTGCTAGCGCAAGGTGGTATAAGTGAGTTATATACCTATCCCTACTACCTATTCCCCTGCTTTAAATAGATTTGTCCTCAAATCTGCTTTGAACTATGCTGTAATTCCAGGACATTCCCATATTGCTGCCTGAAACACAGACCACATACCCACACTGAGCCACCAAATGTCACAGTGTGCAGATAAGTCCCTACCTCCCAAGGTGGGAATCGAACCTGGGCTGCAGGATCTAAAGGCTTCTACCGCAAGGCAGTAGAAGTGAGTTATAAACCTATCCCTACTACAAGCAGCTAAATGTATGTTTTGGTATGTGTGTGTAGCGAAGATTCAGATCAACCGGCTCAACTGATTAAAGGTTTTGCTAGTTGCTCTATGGGGTCCTAGCAATTCTTCATGCAGGCAGCAAAGACTCTGATTAGACTGAATGGATGCGCAGGCTGATCTGAGTCTTCACTTTACGTACAAGCCAACTTGTACAAGCTCATTTGTAATTGATGAAAGTAAACACATTATTAAAAATGGGTCAACCTTATTTATACTTAATTTTTGTTTTATTTTCAGTGCTCCATCAAAAAGACTTATTCTTGACAGTATTGGATCATTTTGTAAGTTTCTTCATGTAAATGGTATTTGGTTTCGTTTGATTCTTTATCTACAAGTCAACAATATTTTAATCGTGTCAGTGCCAGTCTTCCTGGGTTAGCCAATACATGTACTAAGCAGCGGAAAATGCCTTTCTCATGAACGAGAACCAACTGAGGTATTTAGTTTTAATTTACTGGTGTATGTGTATCTCTTCATCCTAATGCCCTATGCAGGTTATTTGTTCTGTTATTGTGGCGTTTCCTGCTAATATTCACACGTTTTTCCTCTATGTTTTAGTTGATTACACAAGTTTGAAGGCCGATCTACAAATCATGTTGGACCAACTTGGTAGTGACCCCACTGAAGCTGCATGTGAGGCAGAGTGTCATAACTTATTGACACAAGGTCATGTCCTCAACTATGGCTGTCCTCTTGTCTGCCATGCGTAAGTGCGCTACTACAATAATATTGTGTCGTACTAAGTTCCTAGAGTGTACTGAGCATGTAAAAGTTATAAATAATATATATAACTCTCAAATTGTTTATTCAAATCAATTAAAGCTAAACTTTAAACACAAATATCTCTCAAACGAGCATTTGGAATATGGACCGCATTTGGATGTCGCAATCGTAGAACCCTAGAACATTTCGGAAGAAAAAAAATATTTTAAACAAATATTCGTAATCCAAAAAAACTTTTTTTGCTAAAAATTAAAAAATAATAACCATCAGAGGAGATGGCAAATCTCCTGACCCAAAGTTTATTATAAGCAGTACAAATTGACAACCACGTATATAGAATGTCAGATAATATACTTAACAGCAAAAGAAACGCATAATATTGAATATCGATTTAATACGAGAAGTCGTGATCAAACTTTACCCTGAATTATATGAATATGTTTGGCCAGACTCATACGCTCGTTCCGGGCCATTTTATTTGTCATAACACAGTTAACTATTATGTTTTGCTAATTAATGCAAAAACCGCAAAACAGTGCCATTCATTGGAAGAGCCATGTTTTAAATCCGATTTTGCTGCATATCACGACCACACAATGTAACACATAAGAAAACAACATAAAACTTTTAAAAAGCATTGTTGTAGGATTTATACTGCAGATCCAAAAATCTTTATTTTTCAATTTTTTACATTGGTCTTGAAAACCACCGGAATCTCTGGAATGTAAGAAAATCTGGTACATTATGCTTGATATCAAGTAAGGTACTGTCCTACAGAAATGTTAAAACAATTGTTTGGACACCTACTTGCCTGTCTTATACACACTTCCGGCTAATTGTCCGGTAATTTAACTCGTTCACATTGGTCCACTTTGAGGAATTCCAGACAATTTAACTTTCAAAAGTAGTCCGTATGTCCTAATTATGACGCAAAGAGATTTTGATTAAAATCCGTTCAGTGGTTTTAGGCATACAACATCTCAAAGTTCGTCTTAATTATTAGTTATTTCATTACGACCAGAGTTATCCGCCTTTATTAGCATTACTCAAATGAGCTATCCTTTTGCAATGCATTTGATTATACACATGTTCCATACATCCTTGATACCTTTCGTATCATTAGATCAGTATTTAACACCCAATTTATTTAACATACCAACTATGCAAAATATGCGTTTCTTTTGCTGTTAAGTATACATGTATTAATGAGTGTCCGCTTCAATCTGTAATAATAAAGAGTGGGTTTGCGCATCACACCAATAGCTATGGTTATATGGTAACATTCTACCAATAGTTATCAAAATGGAAATGAAATTTATTGAGAACAGAAGTTTTTTTTGTCTTTTAAGTAAGAAAGATGGCAAAGACCAGGAATCGATACAATCAAGCACAACAGCTTACCTAGGATACCAATGGGAAAGCGACAACGTCACAATTAGGCATCACAAACGAGGGTCAAGAGGTCAGCCCTTTCCAGCAGGTGACCACAAGGCATCAACAAACAGACTTGCATAAAATCATAACAAAATAGGACCTAAATAATCCACAAAAGAAGCATCGCCTTGGAACGGTCAGTAAAAATATTTAAAGACTCATTCATTGAAGATAATTCATAACAGGAGGTAATTGAGAGCAACCATTCTTGCACAAGACAAACTGTCTGAAACTGAATTTTACTCCTACTAAACATAAATAAAATATCTCAAGGGATATGCAATTAATATAAGGGTCCTTTAAAAGTTAATTATGGTATATAAAAGATAGAAAATGTCCCTTCCTGGGTTCCGCACATGTGACCTATTACTGATGTTCTGGGTAATTAACAAAACATAAAGTATAAACACAAAGTTTCTTTGTCACATTTATATATGTCTTTTTTTAGTTTAAAATATTAATACGATAAATAATAAATAAACCTATAAGTATAGATAGTCTCATTTGCATATCTTGAATACGTTATGGTTGTTTCGAATGTTGTGTATGTATATTCAAGATGTGACACTTAAACTATTACTTACTTACTTTTAAATGTTTTTTTTTACGAGTGTTATGTTTCTCTTTCCAGATTTCAAACTCTTGTTATGCAGTTTCATCTGACCACACCAAAACCTGTCGCAGAGTAGGTTTGGTTTTAAATTTTTACCTAATCGTAATTTAGCCCTTTTTGCACTATTAATTATCTCTTCCAGTGAAATACATTAGGCTTGATATGGTCCGTTACATATATCGACTTGGGGTCATTATATTTTAAAGCTATTTGGTCACTGTTAGGGCGGCGCCTCATAAAAGCATAATTAGGACTGATCTACCTTAGACATACATGTAAGTAAAAGCTGAAAATGAGGCGTGGTTTTATTTGAAAGTAACTGTATCATCTTGTGACATAACACCCCAGTTAGTAAAGACACAAACATATGATTCAACCCTTAAAACCCAAGCAAAATAACCACATCCGAAAATGTCTGTTTATTTGTTAACATATGTACAGAGGCAAAAGTGTGGACCTAGATCAGACTGTTCCTACAGGAGCATTCTGATCTAAATCTACACTGTTTGTCAAAGAGGCTTCCAATCTTTCATCAGACGACAAAAGCGTACCCTTTTGTTTGTGATATGCTCTTAAAGGGCACAGTGTATACATAGTCAGGATTTTCATAAATGCACACACGTTTGCATGGCTCAAACATTTACCAATTATAGATAGAACCTGATATCCCCTATTGAGCAGATGAAATGGCCGAACCACGCCCAGATATGAGTATAAAAGTTGCAGCCTTTGCAGTGACCCGAAAGCTTTATAATACTAAGGCTATAACTTTCAAATAAAATTGTATTTACTTATACTAGGCCAAAAAAAAACGCCGCATATAAAGATTAAAAATTTTACGCGTTAAATGAGAGTTACAAATTTCATCTGCTATCTATGTTTCTGCCACACATTATTCCCATTGTTTTAATGAGCTCAGACAACCTAAGCCAGTGAACTGGCTGTCTTTTCATTTTCAAGTTATTCACGCGCACAATCATTTTATTTAAATTTACACAATGTAATAACTACTGAAATCACTAGTCTAATATCCAATTTGCTTGAAAACATTTTAAAAATTTAAAATTAAAAGTTACACATTGCTAATTTACGATGCAAAAACGGACACATGTTGAACGCAAAAAGGCAATAAGAATGTTACAAGATAACATAACGCGATCGGTGATAGCCCAACAATTTCGATGCCATGCAATGATGATTGGACGACTTAGGAAACGTTTCTGACAAACTGGAACAACATCAGACCGTGCGCATTCGTGACGTCATCGCCTAATGACGCGACGTCAAGATCGATAAAAACGTAGGTTTAAAGTGGTGAAAGTGGTTTGTCCGGTGACAATGATAGCTAGGACAACCCCAGGAACTCATAATCCAAGAATCAGCGCTCAAACTTTGACAAATCGTATGCGAATGGTTAAAGACCCCCTTATACAATGTATGTTTTATATGCGGCGTTTCTTTTTTGGCCTAGTATATTCAAAATTTGTATAGTTCCTGATAAAATGTGGCAATATATCTGGGTACTAAATTAGTACTTTGGTAAACAGTGTATACCCAGATAAAATGCCACATTTATTATCTGTGTATACATTTTTAGCCACAGTACTCATTTAGAAGTCATTAATGTACTTTCAATGACTTAAGTGCGAATATAAGCAGTCAATATTTAAAATAAATGATACATTTACTCATTTATGACGTATGGCTCTGTAGCTTTCCATCTTGGCTCATGCTGTTTGCATTTATGTTTTTGCACAACATCCATTCATGATTTGGAACATTCTATTATTTAGGGTGTATTAATATGAGCTTAAAATGGACCCAACATGCTCTTTGACAGATTTAAATAAGTCCGCTTACAGTGGTGTACGAAAGTTGGTCGGAAATAAAAAGTGAGTATGATCATGAAATGCCATAATCACAACTGCAGACAAACCCGTGCCATCGTGAGGAAGATCCACACAACAATCGGAGACACCAGGGAGACAAACAAAGCAAAGCAGCCAGCTCTTTCTCTCCTATCGAGATGATTGCAAAACTAGAATGGACACAAAGTAACGCACAACAAAACATAGAACAATTACAGAATCCCACAGTGGGAGTAACAATCAACAACAAATCAACAACATCAGAACCACCGCCTTAGAACGGACAGCAGTCAAAATGACTGTTGAGCTTAAATGAATTTTACTAGTACCAAATCTTTGCCCTAGATTCTGCTATTGTTGAAGCACAGAAAATGTAAAGCTCGCATGGAGGATTCCTAACTATTGCAATGTATCATCATAGAGACACAATATAATCAAATTATTGCACTATGATGAAACAAAAGAAAGAGCTCACGACTCACAGATAGTCAGAACTAAAGAAAATCTCAAGTTGAGCCGCGGTGGGCCCTGCTACAGTCGACCCTGTACACCGCGATCGATCCTCAGACTGCCAGTCCATGTAAGAGTCACCAATATTTAATTTCTATTTTTTGTGTTGTGTGGCATGTCATATTATAGGACTCTAACAAAATGTATTTCATTCTAAAATGTCTACATGTATATGGATACCTATTATAAACGCCTATTCTGTTTCCATTTATAGTTATTGATCGTATGTTGTGTAAAAAGTAAAAAAAAGATAGTCACATCAATTCAATTATGTGTATAATTTACATTTTCAGTGCTCCCTCAAAGCGACTTATTCTTGACAATGTTGGATCACTTTGTAAGTACTTTCACTTACATAAGTATCACTCTTAGTACGTTTGAGTTATTCTATCAAACGAAAATACAGAATAATAAGGCATGACTCATCTTGACTTAAACAAGGCTACCAGAGCTAGAAATAATCCTTTTTATGAATTCATTCGTGGGTGATCTAAAATTGATAAATGCACTTTAGTTCAGCATTTAAACCTCTCTGCAACAGAGCAGATCAGATCTCAGGGTGAATTTATTTATCAACCCAGATGAAAACACACTTTTCATAGTTTTTTTAAAAAAAATATAAATTTATAAATTATGTTATAAAAGCAGTGAATAGAATGTAAGTTCTACAAATGTTATTATGCCTAGTAATAAATTCAAATAAAAAATAGTTGTTTCGGTGACGAATCTAAAATTTTTGGGTTGGGTAGGCACACAAGTTTTAATTATCTTTTCTGGAAAAAATAACTTTATACATTTTGAAAGGCGTTTCGCCTTTCAAAATGCATAAAATTATATATTTTCTAGAAAACCTGAAAACAATTCTAGGTTTCACCAGTAAATAATGGTAGGGTCGGGTTACCCTAAACACAGGTATTTTTTTATTTTGTCTTAAGCACAAAGCAGACAGAACACAAAATATGCCCTCTGCATCGGAGTGAGTTTGACCTCAGATACATAGCAACCCTGATCCAAACCAAAAAATGGTAGGTTTGTGCCTACTGCTAGTCTCTAAGTCAAATGTAACACAACTGGATATTTACTACAGAGTAAACATATGAAAGTCAGCTACCCATAGCCTGCCAGCGAAATGCAATTTAATTGTCCCTTTGCTGGCACATTACCCTCAAACTTCTTTTAGGGATTTTAAAGTAAGAAATAGGGCAAGTATCAAGAATCGATACAATCAAGCACCACACCTGATCCAGGATACCAATGGGAAAGTGACAACTTCACAATTAGACATCGCAAACGAGAGCCAAGAGGTCAGCCCTTTCCAAGCAGGTGACCACAAGCCACCCATAAAGAGACGTGCACAAAAGCATAGCAAATATAAGACAGAAATAAAATAAATGATCAACAAAAGAAGCACCGCCTTGGAAAGGTCAGTAAAATATTTTTACTGGAGGGCTTAAGCCTGTTTCAAGGCGCGCCAACCTCACCCTTAGTTAAGATGTGGATCAAATCATATAGATGTTTCGTTTGCATGAAACACCCCTTACTTATCAATACATCATCTCCTAGAATATAGATAAAAAGGAAATAAAGCAAAGATAACGACTCAACAGTAAACAAAACTGAATACCAGAGCAAAAGAAATCCAACTGGTAAACCCCATCAGGCGCCTACCATCTCATCAATAGATAACTCAGTTTTGTGTTCAAATGTCACATTTGGAGGTTAAGAAGAATCGTTTAAGAGAAAAGAGCTAACTTAAAATATTGGGTAAAAATGCCATTTTAAACAAAACAACAACATTTGTTGGAAGTGGGTCATTTTCGAAATGTACACTTAGATACTGATGTCCAACATAATGGATTATTTTGGCTCAAACCGGTGCAAGTAATAATTCATAACGATTAGCTTAAGGTAATAGTTAACAGGCCTTAAAATGTTTAAATCACACTTGGAGGTGGTGGGGTACTCTTTTTGAGCTTCATCCAGTAACCTCTGAACCAAGCTCACTACCACCACACTTCAAGATTTTTGTGAGCCAATAAAAGTTTCCTGACATGTGTATTAGTTTTATGTTTTCCAAGCAATAAACAAAATACACACATCTTTATAACTGTTTCAAAACTTGTTTTGAGTAGTATATTAGTTTAATATTTGAATTAATATAACATATATAATTATATTTCAGTCGATTTCAATACCTTGAAAAATGATATTCAAATAATGTTGGATGTCCTGGGCAGTGATCCTACAGAACAATCATGCGAAGCAGAGTGCCACAATCTTCTTCAAAATGGCCACATCCTTAACTATGGATGTCCTGTTGTATGTCACGGGTAAGTTAATATGATGATTATTGTGAGACTAGTCATAGAATATACACTTGCACAACTGCCAGGTCGGCAAAGAGGTAGTTCATGAACTCAAATTTGGAGACATAGCTGTCATGCAAATATAAACAATTTGCAGTGGAGCGACATGTATTGTAATACTGAATGACAGTTTGTGATGTTTAAAAGAGGCAGGGGCAATGGACATGATACTTGCTAAGATTATATTTGGAAATAGTTTTCCTAATTTTCAGAAACATATACTGTAGGTTCTCATTCGAATTGCCTCATATTTCAGTGTGCACCTACAACATATGTCTTTTTAATAAACGTATTTATCACCATAAGTGGAGCAAATTCTCAACTCAGTGAAATCAGCATGTAGAAATGAACAAGTTTTCATGTAGTTTGTCATGCACCTGGATGACAATAATAGCCTGCCTATTTTATGCCTCTGACAGCTTAAACATTTCAATGAGTTATGAAGGCTCAAACAAGTCTGCGCATATACACATCATCACCAGAGCCTTCGCTGCTGGCATGCACAAAGATGTCAGTCCTTTTTTATAAGTAGTAGTTATACCATGGGTTGTCTGCCTGTACATGGAGATAATCCACGAGCTTTAGCGTGTGGATTATCTTACTTACAGGTCGACAAACATGGTATATCTATTTTATACCACCTACATCAGTGTAGACCTTGTACATCAAGTGAAATGTTATGCTAAAGTTGGTAAAGGTGGGATAATATGGTGTATTTATGTCCACACGGACTATTTTTTTCCTAGCGAACAGTGTATGCTTTGATAAAATGCTGCCTTATCAGGCATATCATCTGGATATTCATAGATTCTACATGCAGATGTTTTCAAAATGAACAGGATAACTTTTGTTTGGTTGATACTAATTTGATTGCTATCTAAGGTTTTATCTGATTATATTCTGTCCCACACTAACTGAGTGTTAAATGATTCATATATCATTGAATCCATTGTAACACAATTTAATCAATAAAGCATCATTTATTTTGAAAATAAAAACAGTACTTCATCAGTCACTCTTTCTTTTATAATCATTACCTGATTCACTGAACGTCTGCAAAAACCTCTGAAAAGCACACTAACTTGGAAAGGTCCTCGAATTCTCATTTAAGTTATACTCCTAAAACAGTTTGAATTGGAAGTGTGGGTAAGTATATATATATACCATTGTCGTATGTGCTACTTTAGGTGCTATCTAAGGTGTTGGTTATCTTAGTCGTTAAGTTAGGTGTTGTCTTAATCATAAACTTAGGTGATATTCAATGTATAATAGTCCCGTCTGTTTCTATTTTTCAGATTCCAAAGTCTAGTAAATACGTTCCATTTGACAACACCTAAAACAACTGTATGGTAAGTATCAACATTATTGAGTCGGTATCAAGTGATAGAAATTGTCATGTGTGGCCCATTGAAGACTGAAATCAACCTGAGCATCTGTGCAGTCTAATCAAAGTCTACAATTGGCGGGTTACATAATATGCCAAGGGTTCACCGTTTCTTCATTTGGAAAACTAAGGATCTGATCAGATTTTACAGATGCACAAACTGATTTGAATTTTAGCTAAACGCACATGCATTCCTGTACTTGATGCTAGATACTGCCTCAAACGAGAGCATATGCACATGTTGACAGAATTGATTTGTAGAAGAAAAGCTTTAATCATTTGACGAAATAGTGAGTATGATCAGGAAATACCACAATAAAAAACTGCAGACAAATCAAGATGACTGCAAAACTAGAATGTACATATAGTAACGCACAACAGAACATAGAGCAAGTGATTTGTTTACCGATTGCATAAGTGGTCAAAGTGCATAAATAAATCTGCTCTATTGAACTAAATTGTTCACAGAGACAGCAACATTTATATGACATTTCCTAAACCATTGACTCAATTTTAGGATCATCCTATACAAATGTTCCCCACTATTATGCCCTCTACTACGATTTCATCGAAAAGTTTTCCCTGATAAGAAATGAAGAAAATGGCTTAAGTGTTTGTGAACAACAAAGGAGCAGACCCGCCTGCGCATCCGCGCAGTCTGCTCAGCTCATTTGTTCGTCGCTCCTTAAAAGTAATATATCTAAACTTGCTACAGGCGAAATTTCAATTCTCTAGCTAGTCTATGCAGTAAAGCAGGCTTGTTTGGGTGCAACCTGGTCTTACGATGAGGCTCTCTATAAAATATCATGCCAATTATCAATTTTCTTCTGTTTCAGATTGTTGGGATTTCAGTGCCATTACAAAAGGAAAGTGCTGCATTGTTAAAAAAATACCAAGCTTGTTTTTGTTAACCATGTTAACTTCTGCGAATTAAGTTATAATTTAAAAAAAATATAAACAAAAAATAGCAACATGTTTTGTGTCTCTATCGCTGTAAACATCAACAGCGGGCCACCATCGACCCACCAGAGAAACTGTCTAGCAAGCTGATGTTGGCCCGGCACTCTCTGCTGGATGGTATATTTATCCTGTAGTAATATAAACAGCCAGTGTTTTCAAAAAGGTTGCCCAGTGAAGTAACACTATTTATCATACGACGTCTCGTCTGGGAGTGAAATAAAGCCACGCAGTAAAGTCAATAAACCATTAGTGCTTTACAGATTTTTGGGAAACGTTTTGACGTCCATGACAGCGTTGCGTACTTAATGACGACATTATAACGTTTTTATGGCAAAAATGAGATTTCAAAGTCATCTTAATGTTATATGATAGATAGAATCTAACATTCGTGCTCTTGTATTATTGAATTTATTAAACTCGTTGGGAAAAAACGATAAAATGCTCGACAAGCCTCGAATTTCATCGCTTTTCCATTGCTCGTTAAATAAATTCAATAAAACATGAGCACTCATGTAAGATCCTCTATTTACCCCACATGTAATTTGCTGACTGATCTCAATTGGACAAATAAACCTACACTACCAATTTTAGGGCTGCTATGAATCTTTGAATAGAATTGAAATTTCTGTTTTTGTATGTGTTAATTCTTATATGCCCAATGCAAAAACTTCAGTTATGTTGATACGTTTTCCTATCGTCCTGTGTTAACTCAGTACAAAGAAAAGGACAAAGGTTCTTGCTCAAAGACACAACATGACAGTGGCTCCGGTGTGTTTCAAACTAGCTTCAAAGTCTAGCACTCTACTCATGAGCCACTGTACTCCTTATTTAAACAAATACTGCTGCGTGTGTGTTACGTATGTACCATAATTAGAAAGTAGCAGAACATCAAAAAGTAAGAGAGTATGATCAGGAAATACCCCAATCACAAACTGCAGACCAACCCACGGCACCACAAGGAACAGCTACAGGACATTTACAGTAACAAGACATCCAAAAGACAATAAAAGCAAAGCAACCAGCCCACTCTGCCTCGTCAAGATGATTGCAAAACTAGAAAGGATATAAAGTAATGCATACCAAAACAAAGACCAAACACAGAACCCCCACAAACAATGGGGGTTACATAAAACAATTAATCAACAACAGAGGAACCACCGCCTTAGAACGGACAGCCGCCTAAGCTACTGGGGGGGGGGGGGGTTTAAATGCATCTTACTGGTGCCAAATCTTCACCCTAGATTCTGTTATTGTTGCATAAGATGAGCACATGTGTTTGACGCTTTGTAGATCTGTGATTATGGTATTTCCTGGTCATATTCAGATTGTGTTCATATCAACAGCTCGTGTGTCCAAGCCTTCCCTAAAGCCAAATGTTATAGCGAATCATCACACTTTGGGTTGGTGTACAGTAAAACCTGTCTTAAGCGACCAGTTAAAAAATAAACAAAACAAAGGTCTTAAAGAAAAATGGTAGCTTAATGCAGGTCGAAAGTATTGCAGAATGCTCTCTTTTAACCTGCACTATTAAGCGATTATCGGTCTTGAAAACCAAGTTTTGGTCTTTTTTGAGTGGCCGCTTAAGACAGGTTTTACTGTACATGAATAAATCGCAACTCTCAGATGAGTAGATATAAAATGGGTAAATATTAAATGGGTAAACTAATAAAGAGTTGATGCCACTCTGGATACCCCAGGGCACAAGGTTATAAAAAATTCATGCTCAATTCCACTGAGCATGAAATGTATCATGCTAATAAATGTTGAAATGCCAACAGTTGTTTACATTTTAACATTTATAAGCATGGTAAATTCAACATCTGAGAGCCTGAAAGCAAGAAAAATCTTTATTTTTTCAGCATTTTAGTTTTTATAAGCAGTTTGAATTACATGCTCAGTTGTGTTGTGCATGAAAGAAGTTTCATAACCTTGGGCCCAAGCTCGTAAAAATTAGACCATGGATCGCTTTTCCCGCCAAAACGTTAATTTTCTACAATTAAAATACCATGTACAAATAACCTAATCTCTGGTATCTGAGGTATAGGTCAGTTTGCCTTTCTATACAATAGTGCAGTGGGACTTCAGATGCATTTTACCAAACTTTCACGAGTAAGTTTAGAAAATTTCAATGTAATAAACTTCTCAATGTGCATGTGGTCGTTCTAATGTGCTTTCCCCTTGTGTGAAATCTACAAACAATGAAACGGATGCAACATTGCACAAGTTCCATATATTTATTACAGTGTAACACACACCAAAAAACACAAAACAATCAAATAAATGTGTTAACACTGACAAGTGGTGCCAAAATTATGATTTTTCTTCAGTAAAATTACAATGTTGAAAATTGCCTTATCGCTGGTATCCGTTTTATAGGTGGACCTGCCTTTCTATACAATAGTGCAGTGGAACTCCAGGTGCACGAATCAGCGACGACACATTAGAAAATAAACTTCTGAAAATGCATGTAGATATATATCTTTTTAACTGTTACTTGTATGCTCGCAGGAAATGTACAAAAACTAAAGCTGAGCAAAATTGCACAGGTTTTGTTTTCCTGGTGTCTCGTGGTGGTTGAGAGGCTCTTCCTCGCGGTGCCATGGGGTTGTCTGCGGTTTGTGATTGTGGTATTTCCTGATCATACTCACTTACTATTTTTTATAGTTTGTTCATTTTACGATGTTTTATACCTATTATCACATGACGTCGCGTCTGGGAGTGATATAACGTCATGCAATACAATCGATAAAGCACTAGTGCTTTACAATTTGGTAACGTTACGTAATGACATCCATTATGACGTTGCGTAAAAATGGCAAAAATCTTTGATGTTTTCACGCCAAAAAGCGATTTTAAAGTATTTATTTAATAACCTGTGATAAATAGAGTCTATTTGTGCTCTTGTACATGTATTATTGAATTTAAGTCATTGTGAAAAACAGACAAAATGATTGGCAAGCCTCACATTTTATCTCTTTTCCCCAAACTGTATAATAAATCTAATAAAACATAAGCACTCAAGTAAGATCCTCTGTAAAGAGTGTTATCAGAACAATTATTGCAAACACCATTACAGGATGGTTTGCTAAACATTTTAAACTCTTTGAGTGCTAAGTGTCATAAATGGTAACGTCAAGCCAATTATCTGGGCTTATTTCGACCTAATTGCTGATAAATAACTTGCTGAAAAAAAGCAAACCAGTAGATTCTGGCCAGAATGCTCCTTTGGAGCGGTCTAATTTAGTACTATTTTTCTTATGTTTGTTCTGTTTTAAGAATTTGGTTCTGATGTTCAAAGTGTTACATTAAATTTTGTAAAACGGGCCATGATAAGACAAAGAAAGATAAGCAGACACGAATAGAACAGCGAAAAACATTGACATGTTTTTTAATAGATAATGTTCAAGTAAAGGATACAACCACGTGAAAAGTACGAAACACGAAACCTCTGCATTTTGCAGAGGTTTTAGGGGTTTTTTTTGTAAATTGACCAGTATGCAAGTAAGAAAATAGAACAAATCACATGGAATGCATTTCCAGTAATTAATTATTTGTTGATATTTTAGTCATGGTAAGTGCATATAGATTCCAACTGCATATTTATGAAGAAGTCGAAAACTCTCCCAGATAACAGATACCAGCAATTAGGCATTTTTACATTTTGTATTGTGGAAGAAATCAATTTTGGTGGGCAACGCAGTTCGCAGTTTAAGACCTTACAACATAAATGTTCAATTCTGCGTATTGCCAATATAGGGATCAAACATGTTTTTCTAAGCATTAAATCTGCTGAACCCTGAGGGTGATGTTGAAATCCGAGCCTGAAAGCGGAGGGTTTTAACGGCACAGAGGGGTATATGTTAATGTTTCAGAAAACCATGTTTGATTGTTATTAAAGCGTAGTAATTTTGTCAATTGAAATCGTTTACAAAAAAAACGCTTCGAAAAATTCATTTCTGTATTACTATAATGGAACGCAAAAGCATGAAGGATTCGTAGGTTTTGAAAACGCCTGTTTCAGAGCAAAAACTTACGTTACCCCAACGTCACTAAATTATTTTCATTTCAATGCACGTTACTGTTGATGACGTCAATTTTTGTGACAGTCTTGAATGCGTAAATTAAAAAAAAACAAACGATGTGCATCAACAGCACGTGAAATGCCTGATTAATACATGGGATTTTTCTGGCTGTGAATAGCGTGCGACACGACTTTTTATGCAATAATAAATCATTATTCATTTACTCTAAACAAAATCCGTAGTCAGTGTAGTAGGACTCCAAAAATAGTTAACCAGAGCCAAACGTTTCGCCAATATTAAAAAAAATAGAATTCATTCACATGTGGCTGTTCTAGTGCTATTTCATCCGGCTGCATGAAATGTACAAAATATGGATACCTGTGCAATTCAATCAGGACTGCCTCTGCCAATTCCGCGAAATTCCGTGGAATCGGACCACGGATGTACATCAAGGATATACTTTAGTGATAACGGGACGCTGACGTCATAGAAACCATGTAAACACAAAAACAAGTGTGATGGTAGCAAAACAAACAGGTTAAATGAAGTTTATGTTTTTTTAAATAAATTATCGCTATGGCGATATTTCATTAAAAAAAACATACACTTAATTTATTTTGCTGATAATCAGAATAATCAATTTTCATAGAGCTGAATCCACATGCTACATAACTACGTTTCCATACTCCAATTCCGGCTAACAAAATGGAGATATTTTGTACATAGTACTACGCGTAATGCTCCTTACATACACCCAAGCAATGATAAGATTCTTGAATTGTGGCGGACTTTCCGGAATGCTGTGCAATTTTGCTCATGTTAATACAAGTATGCTAGGCCAAAAAAGAAACGCCCCTATGTATGAAAACTGTTAACTGTATCGGTTATGTATTACTATAATGGAACGCAAAAGCATGAAGGATTCGTAGGTTTTGAAAACGCCTGTTTCAGAGCAAAAACTTACGTTACCCCAACGTCACTAAATTATTTTCATTTCAATGCACGTTACTGTTGATGACGTCAATTTTTGTGACAGTCTTGAATGCGTAAATTAAAAAAAACAAACGATGTGCATCAACAGCACGTGAAATGCCTGATTAATACATGGGATTTTTCTGGCTGTGAATAGCGTGCGACACGACTTTTTATGAAGTTATTAGAAAAGCTATAGTAAAATGGTGCTAGAGATTGCTCTTTGCCAGTTTCTCAATTTATTAAGACGTTAGTATTGCTGCGGCGTCCTTAATTTGACGTAAATACCGCACAAAAGTTACGTTCCGTCAAACGTTGGAAGGTTGGGAACTTAAACAAATCTCTTGAAAATGATTTCTCAAAGTTTGAGCGCTGTTTTTTTGTTTTTGACTTTAAGTTCCTTTGGATGTCCTAGCTGTGACTCTCAAGATGAAATCGTTTGCACAAATGAGACGTCTAGATGTCTCGATATTGACGTCGCGTCGACACACTGGGACGTCATGAACGCGGACGGTGTGACGTTGTCCCAATTTGTTGGAAACCACTCTTAAGACGTTCTATCGTCATAACATGGTACCAATATTGTTTGGCTACCATCAATTGCGTCACGTTAGCGTGAACATTACTATTGCACGTTCAGGTTCCACATGTGTCAATTTTGTCACTGCAAATTAGCAATGTGTAGTCTTTAATACAAAAGTTTTGATAAATGTTTTTAAAATTTTGGGATGTTCGACTAGAGATTTCAGTAGTTAGTACACGTGAAATCTGAATGGACTGAGTGTGCACGTGAAAAGCAATTAAATGGAAAATCGGTCAATACACTGGTTTGGATTGACTTACCTCAACAAAATAATTGGGAAAATGTGAGATAGGAAAATAGCAAAACATAGATAGGAGATGAAATTTTGCCACTCTCAATTAACACACAATATTTTAATTATTTTATGTGGCGTTTCTTTTTGGCCTAGTATAGTTTGTACTTTTCACATGGTTGTAAATCTTTAAATATTATGCAATTTTGCTGCAGAACATGGGATTTTCTGCCCTTCACTAGGAGCCAAATTTGGGCCCCATTCCCAATCGAAAATAGCCACCTTTTTTCCCAATACCATGTCTGTTTTTCCCATTTAAGAAAAGTAAAAAAAAAATGTTTTTTTACTTTTGTAGAGACCACTACTACGTATGAGAAACAATGGCCTATATCAGAATGATACTTAAACACTTGTGCTTAAGTGGTATGCTTGACATAATATAATCCAAAATAACTTTATTTTGAAAATATGTTTTTTATCCTTGTTATGTTCTATGTCGTTTATTTCTCCCAGTTTTGATGTTAAGTCAATCATTTTTCCCAATTTTGGCCAGGGGCCTTTTCCTAAAATAACTGGAAAAAGCCCTGCAGAATATTCTTAATCTCAGCGCAAAATGACGTCTGGTAGTTGAATATTTCCATATTTGCACTAAGTCCAGATCATCAGCTTGACATTTTCATTTTAGACACTTAGCACTCAAAGAGTTTAAATAGTTTTTTAAAGGCATCAGCACTTAAACATATACAGCGTGATGTAGGTCATATAGGTTATATATTTCAATTATAAAGAAATTTAGTAGTTCACTTGCTGCACTCGTTCCCACTTAACTCCTTTACAATTGTAATATATGATCTATAACCTATACATAATGATAAAAGAAAAACAAATCTCTAGCCTCGTTTCCTGTCGCAAAGGTAAATTTCTATAATAAAAATACAATGTTCAAAATAACCTAATCGCTGGTACATGTACGGGTTGATTTGCCCATCTATACTATAGTGTAATGGGACTTTAGATGCACATTACCAAACGTTTCACAAATTAGCTCACACCATGTTCAGAAATTTTGGATATAACTGTATTCAAAATTTTTATTTGGGGAGGTATATGGCCGGATATACGGTCAGAAAACTAGTTTAACAGCGACGCGCAAGCGGAGCTGTAAAACGTGATTTCCGAACGTTTATTCGACGATATACCTCCCCAAATGAAAAATTTGAATATGGTTATCCCTATTCTAATGCACCTCTGTAGTTTCGTCTAGAATTGGAGCGTTGCAAGCCGCATAAAGCGCACGTCATGCAACGAAATGTGAAGTAATTTATAACATCAAACTTTTTCCAACAGAATATCGCAGAATTTTGATATCCAATCAGACATCGTGTCACAAAAGCACGTGTATTAGAATAACAAATTAAGCTGGTGCTAGAAAGCGTTAGAATTGTTGCCTTTTCCATTAAACAGTACTCATGATCAGACTCAATAAAACCGAGTCTGCAGTTTTCTAATATTGTAGGTTCTTTCCATTCCTTAAGGAACCGTTTTTCCAGATTATTTAGAGGTCGCAACAGTTGTCGCTGTTTCTGTGTGGAGTTGGAAAAACTCCTTCCCGTGTATCGATATAGTGTTGATATTTTTTCATTTTCTGATTCCTCAGGAATATTGGGTTGTGAGGGAATGAAGAATACTGCTTAACCAGGTGCTAGAGGGCGTGGGAATTGTAACACTTTCCATTAGTTCTCATGAACAGAATAAACAAAACTAAGTCCGCTGTTTTCCAAAATTGTAGGTTCTATCTATTTCGAGATTATTTGATAAATACAGAGATGGACCTGTCATTTTTTGTCTTGTTGGCAGTATTGAATTTGCTTCACTTGAGGAAATGTGGGCCTTTTAGTGTATCCCATTCTTTTTACTCTCTCTGCCTCTGTGAGGTGCCCTGACATGACTGAAATATTGTTGACTGTGACTTAAAGCCTTAATCAATAAACACGTGTTATACTTAAGTTCTAGAGTCATGTTTCCTTTGGAATACGAAACCTGTGCTAACTGCACTGGTTTCATATGTTGTACCTTTCACGCGATTAAACACTTTGATTTGTTCACCAACTTCTTATGAACAGGCGTGTATGCTTTTACTATGGGAATCTGTATGCCTGGGTAATCACACGAAAATAAGGAAAGTTATGTTGCGCATATTATATTCGTTTTTAAAGTTCTTTGTTCACCAGCAAATGTCCATCTGTCTTTTTTCTCAAACGGGCATACTTTAGATAACCTTAAACAACTATTTAAGATCCGCCCGACTTTCGAAGCTGTCACTTTATCATAGGATTCACTTGGTCGGTAACTCTTTCGTTTGCAGTTTACTTCTTTTAAGGTATTTCAAAATATAAATTTGAATATGACTTGGTGGCTTTTGCGAGTGCTTTGTTTTTAGCAGCCACAATAACAATATTCAGTCTTGTTCTGAATTTTATAAAAAAAACAAAAAAACATATGATATGTGTGCTAATTGAAATATAAACATCTAATAAATAAGGCAATTATTACCCTGAAATTGATAGGAAATTGTCAAAACGTTCATAAATTCGCCTCTGTATAGATTTGTATGCAATCATTACAATGTATATGTACATGTATCACAATTTTAATGCATGGGTAAGAAACTTGTTTGTTGTGTGTTTTCAATAGAATTGCCTCGTTGATGCGTGGCTAATGTTTAAACACACCATGCATTGATCTTATGGAAGACCAACATTGCTATGTTATCCCTCTAGATCAGGGCCCGGAATTACAATGCCTCCTTAAAGTTAAGGAAGACTTAAGTTAAGAATTGGGTTTTCAGAGTGCGAAAAACAATGTTTCAAACTGATTAAAATCAAAGTAGTTTCGGATTTTTTGTAGATCACAATGATATCTTTGACCACAAGTACTGCATCGACCCAGGCAATTTGTTTAGCATTTAATATAGCATGTTGAAATATCAATACTTCACTTAAGTCTTCCTTAACTTTAAGGAGGCATTGTAATTCCGGGCCCTGGTGTAATAATTAACTCTCAAGTGTCTCGAACTACCCCTATATGGAACATTTTTCATGGCCTTAAAGGTGATCGTTCCATTGAAGTCAAGAGCGTAGGCAGAATGCTGAAAATGGTATACACCTAAGGGGAGACAACTGAAACAAGCAGTGAATTTCCTCATTTGCCTCCCTTTTCTTACCAGGAACTTCTCTTTAAAGAAAGAATTTGCTCCCGGTGGGAGCAAATTCTTTCATTTAAGAGCAGTCCCTTATGGTATGAAAAACACTATTCCTGGCATATTAGGTGATTCCAAGAGCGGATTTGCTACTTAGTGGTTCGCATTGAATGTGTGCAATTATTCTTTACGCACGTGCGTGACTGCGTATTGGGAGGTACACCGATGAAAGTTTAGCTGTTTTTGTTTGACAGGTCACAGACTATTCAAAATGAAGTTGTGGGTGATTAGCGCGTTCCTTCCTCTGGCGATGAGCATGAGCATTCCATTAGACAGTCTTAAAACCTTCTGTAAGTTGGATTTTTACCACGTACAGTAAAATCTGTGTAAAACGGCCACTCAAAATAGACAAAACAAAGATCTTAATGACAAATGGTAGCTTAATGAAGGTCGAAAGAATTGCAGAATGCTGCGCGCTCGTGATTTGATCTTCTTTACAACTGATCTCCAAACAGTGACTTATTATACAACAATTCACTGCTAGAGCTGATCTATTTCTTAAGTAAAGTACTATATACACAATTATTGCGAAATATCTTATGCACAGCTTCCAGTCTTACTTCTTGAGGTGGCTTAATAAAAATGTATGGTTGAATATTTTGCATGCTGAATACCCTTGTGAAAAATAGTGGGTGGGGTGCCTGTTAAAATAAACAAAGAGTTATTAAATAGCTCTCACAGATTATTATAATACAGATTTACCTTTAATCCTAAAATATGCATTAGTCATTTGTGATCAATTAAAGTACGCATTTATCCTTTTTTATTTAGACTTCCAGATTACATATTTTATCATCTCTTTCCCTCCAAAACTTTATGTTACACACAGTGGTCACATGATTTCAAGTTCTGACGTGCGTCTGGCTAGAAGAGCTGCTAGTGACTGTATGGTCTTGTCTCATTAATTATAACTTTTTTGTCGTGGATATTCTGGCAATAATTATGTCCTAAAATTATAATGTTTGAGTTGTGGCTAGCTTCTGGCTCATAGAGCCACTACCCGCTCTGATAGCCAATAGCGGCAGGTACTAGCGGCTCTAGAACTACAATATAGCCGCTACAATTGGCATTCGTCTGACTAGCAGTTACGGCTCTAAAATTTTATTGCAGCTCTAGAACCGCTACCTTTTCATTTCTGTAAGGGTAATTTTATTACATGAAGTGAGCATAGGCCACACAGTGAACATAGACCATTTCTATCTAATTAGATAACATGTCGTGAACATAGGCCATTTCCATCTAAATTTATCACATGGCGTGAACATAGGCCATTTCTATCTAATTTTATCACATGTCGTGAACATAGGCCATTTCTCTCTAATCTTATCACATGTCGTAAACATAGGCCATTTCTATCTCATTTTATCACATGGCTAAAATATAGACCTTGTCTATCTAATGTTATCACATGTCGTGCATATTGGCCATTTCTATCTAATGTTATCACATGTCGTGCATATAGGCCATTTCTATCTAATTTTATCACATGTCGTCAATATAGGACATTCCTATCTAATTTTATCACATGTCGTTAACATAGGCCATTTCTATCTAATTTTATCACATGTCGTGAACATGGGCCAAATCTAACTAGTTTTATCACATGTCGTGAACATAGGATATGTCTATCTAATTTTATGACATGGCGTGAACATAGGCCAATTCTATCTAATTTTATCACATGTCGTGAATATAGACCATTTCTATCTAATTCACATGTCGTGAACATAGGCCATTTCTATCTAATTTTATCACATGGCGTAAACATAGGGTGAACATGCAGCCTTGCAACTAGCAATTTAGCAATATACTTGTATCAAACATCTCAAGATAAGCTGTCAGAAGCATAAAGTAGACAGTCTATTATTGTCATCAAGGTGCATGACAAACTACATGAAAAGTTGTTCATTTCTACATGCTCATTTCTTCTGAATAAATGAAAGTGGTTGAGAATTTGCTTGAAAAAAGCTTATGGTGAAAAACTCATTTGTTGAAAATACATTTGTTGTAGGTACACATTGGAATTGCCTCATAGAGGCAATTCCCATGTGTACCTACAACATATGTTAGTTACATGTACTGAAAATAAGGAAGAAAACTATTTGGAAATTTACATTTTCCAAGTAGCATGTCCATTGTATTTACCTCTTTTAAACATCCGAAACTGCCAATCAGTATGACAATTCCTGCCACTCTAATTCAAATTGTTTATACATGTATTTGCATGACAGTTTTATCTCCGAATTCGAGTTCATGAACTACCTCTTTGCTAACCTGCTAGTTGCGTGTTTGTAAGACATTTTTTTCTTTCAGTCACAAGCGACAAAGTTAAGGGTGACTTTGTGACTCTGCTACAGCGGCTCGCTTCCAGTGAGTTGACACGCAATGCTTGTGAAGCTGAGTGTAAACAGCTGGCCCAAGAATTGGGAAAAAATGAATTTGGATGTGCTTTGGCATGCATCGGGTAAAATGTTTCTACGCATCTTAACTCTTTGCCCCTGGGAATTTTTTCCCGCTTTATTTGTCGTCTGCGGATTTTTTTACAAAACCAACTTTTTCGAAAATTTCTTTCATGAATAACATTTTAGTGTCAATGAGATTGGATCCAGATCAGACCCAACGTTTGGCTGGGTCTGATCTGGATCCAAACTGTTTGCAAAAGTTATCAGCAGACGACACTAGGAGATAATGAGTTAAAGCTCCAGTTTAAAAAAGTGCATCCAAAATGTTGTCTGCTCTAGTCGTGTGTTGATCATATTTGATAACATTATTGGTTAATATCACTAAAAGGCAAACAGTGTGAACCAAGATCAGATTGCTCCTACAGAAGAAGTCTGATCTGGATCTACACTGTTGTCGAACAAAAAGGCTTCTAAAACATTTTGGCCGACAAAAGCAGACGACTTTTATTGTGGTTACATTATAAAAATGATACCACTGTCTGAGGGCTATTCCAGGAACTTTATGAGGCTTACAAGGGCAATAAAGATTGAGCTGCTCAACCGGGAATGGACCCAGTCCCTCTAGTTCAATAGCCCGACACGCTGACCATAATGCAACGAGGTCAGGTCCAGTGCGACTCGCAATAACCGTAGATAGAGAAGAGATAATCCGTGTTTCGACCACTTTCATATTTGTAACCAAAATAAACTTGAAAATTGTGTAGGCCTACATGGCTTAGTTTTCAAATTGCCTGATCTATCTAGTATCTGACTTCGGGTCACTGACTGAGACGGCTGAAACGATCAGTTCTGATAAATACACATTATCATAATAGTAACTTGATCTGGCGTACTGTATCACGTCGAGTGGATGAGGTCATACCATCGGATCACCCGAGACGCGTAGCGTCGAGGGTGATCCAATGATATGACCTCATCCACGAGACGTGATACTGTACGCCAGATCAAGTTACTATTATGATAATATGTTTATTATATGCCTTTTTTCTGACATTCTTTCTGATTTAAAAACCTGTTTTGGTTTTTTATCCCGTAAAATTGCGGGAACGTTTAACATAACGTTACGTTTATTGACGTCACGTCAACATGTTTTCCGTCTCTGGTTCCATGTTTGCAGTTCACTTTACGTAAGGTCGCCGCAAAAGCAGGTAACCGACGTTAGCCTCGTTTTAAAGGATAGTGATATGGATTCAGAAAACCTCAGTTCGTTGATCCGGCTTTCTGTATCAGATGGCCAGAAAACAGACAGTTCTAAAGTCGTATCAGTTATAGGTATATAATAAAATATATTTCGTACTTTGGTCAGTGTTGATCTTAAATCGTAAATAGTCGAAAGGCAGGATTAAACGACGCAGGAATGGTACGCATGGGAATGAACCGCATATGCCTTTAAGTTGGTGTAGCATTTGCAACCCCAAAAGAGCTGATCGTGTGCTACTTATATATGCTTTTACTCTTTGTCTGCTGATAACCTTTGCAAACAGTTTGGACCCAGATCAGGATCAACAGAACGTATCCAAAGTGTTTGACACTCTGGACGATTTTTTGAAAAAGAATGATTTTAAAATAAGCCAGCAGAAGACTTATAGTTTGCTCCACCCCTTTCTGTGCTTCACAACCAATCGGTTTGCACAGAAATTCAAATTTTTGGCCAACTTAATCACATATTTTGTCAATATGTACATTTATATTCTCTATTTAGTAAAATCATAAAGTAAATCCGTGAAGTGGTCAACGCGGCTATTTTCAATGGAATGGGGGGAGGAGAAAACTAAAAGTAAGTAGGTCATAGATCATATTACAATTGTAAAGAAATTAAGTGGTTCACTCACTGCGCTCTTTCCCACTTAATTCCTTTATCATTGTAATATATGAATTATAACCTATACGAAAAGAGCATGAATCAAAATATGGTAGACGCCTTTCCAGTAAAATCTGTCTTAAGCGATCACTCCAAAAAGGACAAACAAATTGTTTCAAGACCGATATTTGCTAAATGCAGGTCAAAAGTATTTCTGCAATACCTTTGACCTGCACTACGCTACAACTTGTCTCTAAGACCTTTGTTGTGTCATTTTTGAGTAGTCGCTTAAGACAGTTTTCACTGTACATGCGTATCTCTATTATTGAGCCGTGACATGTGATTTCAAACAATGTGGCATTTTGACATAAATAGACTCAGACGAGCCTGTGCACCCTCCTTTTAAGCCTAGAAACTCCAAATGGTGTTCAGTCAGTAGCTTAACAATCATAGAATGCTCAAGCGACTAGCAAAGGCTCTGATCAGACTGCGTGTATGCGCAGGCTGATCTGAGGATTTGCTGGTCGCACATACCACATTGTTGGCAATCTCATGTCGCGGCTCATATTTTATTATTTGCAGATTACAAGAAGGTCTGAAGAAAGCAGTTAACCCTTCACACAAGCGAATGTTTATAAATATTGGAAACATTCACATTGGTGACATATGTAAGTGTATTTTTGATTAGTCAAATATAGCCCATTGTCACGAAAATACATTCGAGCAGGAGTGAGAACAGGATTTCTATATAAAAAGGAGGGAATCCAGAAATAAGAGCGGAAAAGACAATACCCAGTAATAAAAATATCAGATATAAAAAAACAACAACTTTGAACACGATCGGAGTGAAGTTACGTAGTTGGTCACATTGCGCTACTTTATGCACTTGATTGGACACATGCAGGTTTTTTGCGTGGGTCCATTAGGCCCACGCAGTAAAGTAATCGGCCACATTGAAACACTTAATTAGTTTTTCTTGTAGTCGAGAACAACGTCTGAGAGATGCTTTCATTAATCATACTCTTGAAAGCGCTTATCACTTAGGATAAAACTTGTACCTTACAAACTCCCCAGCGCCTAATTTGAGTCGCCTTGCCACTCAGCTAGATATTGGAATGAAATGCAGATCCGGTTATATAGCATAGCTGAATACTATGGAAACTACAAAAAAATTAGCACAGTCGATATTTATAGCGGCAAGCAAAATGTATGTAAAGTATAGCAGGATGTGTTTATTCAACAGATACATGTACATGTGTACACACTGATCGATAACGAGAGAGAATTCGTTGCGCGAAGCTGTTTGAAGTCGTAAAAATCCATTCTAGTGCTTGAACATCATCAGGTTTTAACATGACGAAGCCCAAACTGGGCCCTAATTTGTTTGCATGATGTTCAACGGGAAAGCGTTGCAGCATTTGCTGATCATTTCGCCAATGCTTTTGTTAATGAAAACGTCGCACGCGTGTATGACGTTGTGGCGACGAATGACGTTCAAAAGTTTGACGTTGATACCATTTTGTTAAAAAATCTATATTTAAATGTTTAAGCGACGTGTTCAGTAGTTTAGGTGGACATACGTAAAAAATGCAAGAATAACGATCACACATCTCTGCGTTTCATTGCATTAACACTTGCAGGGGCCCTCGGACGATGTTTGACTGGGGAAATGTAAACGCATGAAAAAAAACTTGTGTGATCCCAATATCAGACAATTAAAAATAGTTTAACTTTTTTATTTCTTGATGTAAACACCAGCTTCTTTGTCATTTATCCTACTGTTAGTCCATATCTAAAATCCATTTGTATAGCTACTCCTTATCGTTTCAACGGTTTAAATTTTGATCAGGATCTTGCTTTGGCTTTTCGATGAATTAATGAAATTAGGGCCTAAAAGCCAACTTTAAATAAGTAATTTTGTTTATACTGAATCCAGAGATCTAGCTGTCTTTTTTATGGAAAGTTATGGTGTACTGATTTTTGAGCGCAAGAGAGGATAAAATCAGACCCAAACTTTCGTCTTCATCTGGGGCGAAATTGATTTTGCAATTTTAGAGTACGCGGAGTACACCAGAATAGCCATCTAAAACAAGCAAAATTGGGCACTTTGGAGTACTCTGGAGTAAATAAAGCGATATCTGTTTGAATGCGCAGGCTGATCTGAGGATTTGCTGGTCGCACATACCACATTGTTGGCAATCTCATGTCGCGACTCATATTTTAGCTGGTCCATGCATCAATCGGAACTGCCTCTGCCAATTCCGTGGAATCAGATTCGAGGGTCTACTTTGATAACGTGATAATGACCTCACAGAAAACATGCCAAAACAAAAACAAGTTTGATTGCAGCAAACAAATAGGCTGCAACATTCCGCTATAAACGTCGTTGTAATGATATATTATGGGAAATTTAAAATTGTATTTAACCTATTAATAAAACACTTTGGGCAATCAGAATAATCGATTTTAATAGGCCAGACGCCACCTGCTACCGAGCTAATTTTCCTTATGCCAGTTATTTTCCTTATGCCAGTTCCGGCTAACAAAACTCATCTTTTTCATACATAATACTACGCTTTACATACATCCGAGGCTTGATTCTAAATTTGGGCTGAGATTTTCCGAATGGTCTATGCATTTGATACATTTTCATTTCAGTTGATCTAGACACCTTAATTAACGATATTCAGATAATGCTTGATGTTATTGGCACCGACCCTGTAGAAAAAGCGTGTGAAAGTGAATGTCATAATCTTCTGGCAGAAGGCCACGTGCTGAACTACAGCTGCCCCTTGGTTTGCCATGGGTGAGTATCAATGCTAGCATTGGCCAGTCAACATGACGTTACTGTAAATTCCGAAATTTTCGCGTGAAATTTATTTTCACGAAAAGAGTTAAAAGACATATTAGCGTCGTTAAAAAATCGCAACTGGGGCAAGATTTACCTACATTTCGCGATGGTTTTATTTTCGTCAAACTTTGCGTATGCGAATTTTCGCGAGAATAAAACCTTCGCGAATATTTCTGAGTTTGCAGTAACCCATTTTTCGTGGTCGATCTTATAACTGAGCTGTGAATATAATTGACTTCATAATTGAAGGGGTTCGAATATGACCATAAATTATCGTCATATATACATCATAACGAAAATTAAGTGACTATGATCAGGAAAAACACACAGTCACACACTGCAGACCAACCCAAGGCACCGTGAGGAAGAACCACAGAACATTAACAGTAACAATATATAAGAAAGACAATTAAAACAAAGCAGCCAGCTCTCTTCCTCGTCAAGATGATTGCAAAACTAGAAACGACACAAAGCAATGCACACCAAAACAAAGACCACCACAGAACCCCCACAAACAATGGGAGGTACACAAAACAATAAATCAACAACAACAGAATCAACGCCTTAGAACGGACGGCAGTTTAAGTCACCTGGGGGTCTAAATGCATTTTTCTGGCGCCAAATCTTCACCCTATATTCCGTGTTGTTAAAGCATAAAAATTGTTAAGCTCACATGGAGCCTACGTTCTGATATGTATTTCAGGGATCACACGTGATTTTCTATACATTAACATTTGAAAGACCCCAAGGGTGGTGTTAGTGTATCAGAAACCATGTTGGATCGCTATTATTGCATAAAGTAATTATGTCGCTTGGAAAGTTTGGAAACATGCTTCGAAAAGTTCATTTTGTATTACCTATAATGGCGCACAAAAGCATGAAGGTACAAACGCCTATTCCAGAGCAAAGATTTACGTCATCCTGACGTCACTACATTACATGTATGTTCACTTCTAAGCAAGTTACTGTTGATGACGTCATTTTTTGTGGCGGCCCTAGAATGCGTATACGTTAAGTAAAAAAGACGTGCATCAACAGCACGTGAATTGCCTGGTTAATAAATGTTTTTATAGGTTGGAACACGGCTTTTATGCAAATATATAACTTCGGTGGCATTAATATGAATGTGTCGCCTGCGACACATGGTCGACACATAGGGATAATGACTCTGGCGGCGTCGGCGGCGTCACACTTTTGGTCTCTGATCGATAACCCTTGAAGGGATGCGTCAATTTAATTTAAACTTTACAGAAGGGTCAAGCATCATTTAATACAGGTTAAGTTTGATAAAGGGAGTAATCCACAAAAATTTGACTGAGTTATGGCCCTTTTTTTACTTAGTTTTTGACTAAATTGTGGTTTCCGATCAAAAACCGTTGAAGGTATACAACAATTTCATTCAAATTTTAAAGAAGGGTCAAGCATTATAAAATACAGGTCAAGTTTGAATTTTGAGGTCATTAGCAAATTTTGGGCCGAGTCATGTGCGACCAGCAAAGGATCTGATTAGACTGCGCGCATGCGCAGGCTGATCTGAGGCTTTGCTGGTCGCACATACCACATTGTTGGAAATCTCATGCAGCGGTTCAAATGATAATTTCATTTTAGATTCATAATTTCTTTATTAGTCCTCATGTCTCTAAAATAGCAATATTTGTGAATTGCTGAGGGTGTGAAAGAGAAGAGATGTGACTAGCCATATGATATAAAATTATACTAAATGAAAAGTTAAGTAAAATTGACAAAAACATCAAGGTCTAGCAGCTAGACTAGGCGGCAGGTGAATGCCCACGCTAAAATTTAGATCTTCAGCCCATCTAAGTGTCTGAGTATGCATGAATACAAAATGACTGCGCATATATATGTCGAACAGTTCATAATGTACAGTCGAATCTCGTAAATTCGAAGTCCTCGGGACTAGAGTTTTTATTTGGAATTATTAGTAGTTCGAATTCTATAAGGTAGACATAAAAATACCTTGCCCCCCTAAAATAGATTATTTTCAGTCACATATGTTTTTTGTGCGTAAAAGAAAAGTTTTCGGGAGACGTTTCTTTCACGCACCCAAAACATATACTGAGTTCAACTGCCAACGCAACTTTATTACCCCCCCCCCCCCTCATCCTTTAACTCTGCAAATATATGTAATCGTTTGTGTCCGATTATTATCTGAACAACCCGACTATCTTTTTGCGTTATCAAATCCAAGTTTTAGTGCGCATGCGCAAATACTCGCTCCAGGGTACAAAAATGCATTTGTCGTGCTTCACGTGCATGGGCTTGTGATTTTTTTTAAACCATGCTCACATTCAAAATCTTGAAATATCGCCCGGTGAGTATACATGTATGCGAACTGTAATGTCTATAATTGCTAGTAAAATGCCAGGAAGCGCCATTAATTTTTGGTACCCGTAAATCGGTCGTTTTTATGGCATCAACGTCACTTGATGACATTGTCGACGTCATTGCAGACATCGTCCGTATGCTTGATTTTATGTAAGCAATCTAACTTATTGAAGAAAAGGTATTGGGACTGTGAGCATTTCGTTTATCACAGAATTTCGCTGTTCAAGAAAGAGCTGTTAGTCGGGGAACCAAAGTTGCGTATCGTGCAAAAACACACATTTTTTGCACCCGAAAGGTATACGGCTGGAATTTTGTATAATGATAGTCTAAATAGTGCTTGATAGGAAACCACTGTATAGCAATGCGGCCAGAATTGCATTTCGCGGAAAAATGCATTTTTTTGTATGCCACATAGGTCATGTTAAGCAGCCTTCCATAGCATAAAAATTGTGATGTTTCCCTTGTAAATAAGTTTAAGAGTTTGCTTTTGGCCTTCAAAAGAACCGTCTCATTTAATATGTCCATTTAAATACCCACAACATATGTTTTGGTTGAGAAATAACAAAACTAATTTTCAATTACGCACTCTTATCTGGAGGATGGGTATGAGAAGCCGTTTGACTGTTCGCTAATACAATAATACACTATCAAATGCATTTAAAAGTATGGGCAGTCATTTGTGCACCAAACTAATCTTCTTATGGACATTTTTGTCTTTACAAATACCATGCGGTTACATTTCTGCATCTCAGACGGGGACAGACAGGGTTTTCATGGTGATATGATAATAGTTATACGAGTTTTTTTTCATTTTTATTTTACCACTGTTAAATTAAATTATTGTTTTCAGTAGATAAAAATCCCCTTGGTCCCTATAACGACCCTCTTCTCAAAGCTGCTGTAAATATGGAAGATAAACTTCCTTTAAACTTTGATAAATTTCATTTATGTGGTAAACTGCTCTTAAGTTGTCCTGATATTTAACTACGCACCAGCTGGCATGGACTAAATTACTAAGTATCAAATTATGGTTGTTTCATATTTTTACTTTTTGGCTACCTTTTCTAGTTTGCCATAGAAAATAAAACAAATTGTCTTAAATTATGTCCAAAACGTCTGTCTAATTGTATGCAGTGTTTAAACAGATTCAATCAAAAATTTATTTATTTATGTCAAAAATGTGCAATTAAAACACCTTCAGCGGGAGGACAAAAGTGAATAAGTAAGCACACAATTTTTTTACGAGATATGCTTCCAAGCGATATATAAATAATTATCAAATTCATTTTTGGGCAATAAATGCCGTTTTAATGAGATTTAAAGAAAAGAAATATATAAATTTAATTTTAAAATGGGGGTGCCCTAATCTACATGCTTTAAAAATCATTAAGCAATATTCTTAGATGACCACCACTGCTTCTGAGGTATACACCGATGTTGTATTATTATTTAAACTCCAAATGTTTTCAATCCTGAACTTTTTTGATAAAAATATATAACATTTTGAAAAAAAATATTTTGACATGTTCTTGCTGGGTTTCCGTAGAAAGTTGACTGCTCTGGCGTTATGCAAGTCAATCGAGTCTGCTATACAGTGATTTCAGATACACCATAGAATTACCTTTGCAACCATGCAAAATCCAGCTGTTTACCTTTGGGGTGCAAGGGTTAGCATTTTTTCTACCTTGGTTCCCCGACTATGTTTGTTGAAATGTGTACAGTTTTGCAAGAAAAATAGTCAGTGAGTATGATCAGGAAATACCACAATCACAAACCGCAGACAACCCCATGGCATCGCGAGGAAGAGCCGCTCGACCATCACGAGACACCAGGAAGACTAATTAAGCAAAGCAACCAGCCCTCTCTTTCCCATCAAGATGATGGACATAAAGTATTGTACAACAAAACATAGAACAATTACAGACTCACACAATTGGAGCAACAATAAACAAAAAGTCAACAACAACAGAACCACCGCCTTAGAACGGACAGCAGCCTAAGCCACCTGGGGCTTAAATGCATTTTACAGGTACCAAATCTTCGCCTAAAATGCTGATTTCTTTAATTTTTTAAAATGACCCCTCCGTCAGTCATTAAGCAAATTTAGGTGGACAAGGAAAAAAATAATATCTGATTTTTACAGGTCTTTGGCGGCTACGACTGCCGAATTAGAAATGAATCGACACTACCAAGGGGTCCCTGGTTTGATCTCCAGCACCCCCACATAACCGAAACTATTCATGCAAGTTTAAACTGAGAGTTGCGATGGCTGAAGAACTTAGTATACAGTTAAACCTGTCTTAAGCAGCCACTCACAAAGAAGACCAAAAAATTGTTTTGAAGACCGATTATCTCTAAATGCAGGTCAAAAGTATTGCAGAATGCTCTCTTGGAGCATTCTGCAATACTTTCGACCTTCGTTAAGCTAACATTTGTTTTCAAGACATTTGTTTGGTCTATTTTTGAATGGCCGCTTAAGACATATTTTACTGTATGTTTTTATACACTGTCATTAAAATAGTTCATAAAATTTTGATATGCCATATTCTTTAACTTAATTCGAATTTGCGAGTAATTCCAACAACCGGAGTTCGAATCTTCGTGGTTTTACTGTTACAGTATTAATAGACTTTTCGCTTACTGTAAAGGCGGCAACTTTTATATTCATATCTGGGCGTGGTTCCGAATCGGCTATTCCGAAGGGAAATTAAGTTCTATTTATAATTTTATTACTGATCTACCAAATACTTTGAAGCGTGACTCTATTTACAATATCGATGTGAGGGTTTCAGGCATTTATTTACATTTATTATTTAAGCTTTGACATACACATATGTTCCATCCAGACTGGCTCTTTTTACGCATTCTGCATCAATCGTTTGAAATAGTAAGACCCAAAGGTCATTGGTCAGAGGTCGAGGTACATCTACATGTAAGTTGTTTTGGCCGCGCAAACGGGTGTGCATTTCATAATCCTAACCGTATACACACTGAACTCACATTTATTAACCCTTAAAGCGCATAATCACAAAATGTATGTTTTTTGTCGTCCACTAAAATATTTGAAGCCTCATAGACATACAGTGTGGAACTAGAGCAGACTGCTCCTGTAGGAGCAGTCTGATCTGGGTCCACAATATTTGACTCTATGCTTATGTTAAATAGACATTTTCAGATGCAGTTATTTTGCTGGCGTTTTAAGGACTAAATAATGTGTTATGCTTTGGCGCAAGATGATGCAGTTACTTTTGAATAAAACCACGCCTCATTTTCAGCTTTTATCTATGTCTAAGGTTGACCAGTCCGAATTACGCATTCATGAGGCACCGCCTTTACAGACAGCGAAAAGTCAAGAATACCAAAATCTCATGAGCTAGCCCATATATTTGCTTTGCAGGTTCCAAAATTTGGTTCACACACTTCACCTCAAACGCGATCCCACGACACCACCCATAACTACATCGGCTACATGATAGACGACGGGATAAGCATGTGAATTTAACACCTATATTATAGAATAATAACAATTAAATATAGTCTCTGTTTTTGTTGTTACTTTTTATGTACACTTACGTTCATGGTGGAGTGAATAAAACCACTCGCCCTACACACAGAGTTCCTAGTTGTATCCCCTGCACATCCTGCTGTCATCAGGAACTAAAACCTTCCCTAATTCACCTTTCCAAAAACCATGTCTACTTTAACTCCTTGTTTACTAGTGTCGTCTGCTGATAGCCATTGCAAACATTTTGAACCCAGATCAGGCCCAACAAACGGTTGGGCCTGATCTGGAACCAAACTGTTTGATTCTCTAACGGTATTCCTAAAAGAATATTCCGAAAAGGGCTTATTTTGAAATATAGTAGACGGCAAAACGCATGAAAAATTACCCAGCATGCAAAGAGTTACATCCACTAAGTGTATGGGTGTGGGAGAAAGGACACAAAAATGCGATTGTGTTTGTGGGACTACGTGTATGTCACGTGCTATGTCGCTGCATTGGTCAGTTACATGTATACACTATAAGGTGACTTTTGAGTGACAGTTTGTGCGTGGTTCGGAAACGTCTATTGAGTCAAGTAGATAGGATAAATACACAAGTGATCTACCGATTCAAGAGGATATTTACTTTTTTTATGTGAATACCAAATATATTTCATCGAGTGCGGTGAAAAAATCAGTATTTTGTCCTAAGATTGTTTTACCATTAGAGTGCATGGCTTTGGCAGCAATTAACATAATTATACTCCAGGATATTACCGTATTCATGGTAATAAATGTCCGTTTAGTCTATAAAATCATATAAAAACTAGCCATATTCAGTATCCTGCTATCTAAATGTTAGTTTTATTCATAGCAAGAATTTGGACAGTTAACTAGCTTTTCAAGTAATAAAAAAGAAATAAACTTTGATAATCATCAAGTTGTTTTGTTTCAAAAATAAATATGTCATAATGTTCATGCCGAAATATATGGTACATTTTGTATCTATAAAAAGTGACAGAATGCACATTCCTTAGTACCCTAGGGTCTAATAGACCAACTTTGCACCATCAGGAAAACTTCTAATGTGTGTCAAATTGTTTTGGGAGACCATTTAAATGGGGGAAAACATTGCCTTAAAGAACAAACCTATTTAAGCTGGTTGAAATTGCATGATGTCCATGGCAACGCATAATGCGCTTCTAAAGAATGGGGATGTCCCTACAAAGGTACTCATATATCAGCAGTAACTTATTCAAACTTTTAAACTTGATACCAACTGAATGTTAAGACATAGGACTTTCATCCAAGGTAAAGATATGCAAATTATCAAAGTTGCATATTCATAAATATTAATGAAAACAATATAAATAAGAGAAAAATCATAAAAAAAATCAAGGGTTGTACATGCAAATTTATCTACATCTCAGCTGCTTACTATCCTATGGGCCTCGACGCGAGAAAACCTGTCTTCGGAGGGTTGCAAACAACACAGGCGCAGACCAGCCTGCGCATCCGCGCAGTCTGATCAGCGCCTTTGTTTTTCGCTTTTTGGAATGTATCACATCCAAACTTGCTACAAACGAAATTTCAACTTTCTAGCTAGTCTTTGTAGCTGATCAGGCTGGTTTGAATCTCACCTTGTCGGAAATCCTGAAGACAGGTTTTCTCGCGTCACGGCCCCTATATTACTAGCCTTGGTACCAATTTCATGCTAATACATAGCATGTTCAGTTAATGTTCTAATATGCAAATTATCTAAAAATTGTACTTATGAATATTAATTAAACATTAGAAATGAGAAAAAAAATAGAGTACAATTAATAGAATGTACATACGAAATTTCTCACATCTCAGTTGCTATTTATCCTAGATTTCATACACACTTACCTTCTAAACTTGTTCCCAAATTAAAGTCCAGAAAAAGTTCTATAATAGTGTTGTTCGATATGCAAATAATTTAATTTGTTTATTAATGAGTATTTTTGAAGATACAACCTTATTGAGTCGTTTTCAATGTTTCTTTAGTTTTTTTTCATAGTTTTCATTAATATTCATGAATATGTTTGCTAAATGATTGTATATCTGACCATTGGAATAAATAGAGGATCTTACATGAGTGCTCATGTTTTATTGAATTTATTAAACGAGTTGGGGAAAAGAGATAAAATGCGAGGCTTGCCGAGTATTTTATCTCTTTTTCCCAACGAGTTTAATAAATTCAATAATACAAGAGCACGAATGTTAGATTCTATTTATCATATGACAAATACTTTGAAATCTCATTTCTGGCGTAAAAACGTTATGATTTGTCATTATGTACGCAACGTTGTTATGGGCGTCATAACGTTTCCCGTAAATCTATAAACCACTAGTGGTTTATCGATTTTAATGCATGGCGTTTTTTCACTCCCAGACGCGACGTCATATGATAAAATTCTATGTCTCCGCCTTAATTTGATACTAAGATTAATTGTCTAGAACAAGTAAAAGACGAGAGAGGAGTAATTTTAGAAGTAGACCCCACTAATTTGTCTACGTTTTTTCTCATATTTCTAATGTTTACATTAATATTTATTAAATTAAAAAAAAATAGATAATTTAACATAATGACTAGTGAGAAAAGTAAAATGTCTTAGCTTTAAGTTGGTACTCAGCGTGGTAGTCTAGGAATATTAGCAGCTATGATATGAGTAATTTTGTAGGTACACTCCATTTATTTTATTACCATTTTCACTCATTTCTAACATTTAAATTAATATTAAAGATTATAATCATATAATGATTTGCATATCCGACCATTGCATTAAATTTGCTATGTCTTAGCATTTATTTGGTACCACGTTTGCTAGTCTAGGACAATTAGTAGATGAGATATAGGTAATTTTGTAGATATAGCCAATGGCATTCTATTTTTTCTACAATTGTTTTCTTTCTCTGTTAACTGTTTTCATTAGTATTCACAAATATGTTAATAAAATTTGTATATCAGACTATTGTGTTATAGTACTATGACTCACCTTTTATTTGGTGCCAAGTTTGGAAATCTAGAATAGTTAGCAGCTGACATATGGGTTATGTTGTAATTGCATTCCTTTAAATTTACTAACATTTTTCTCTTATTTCTAATGTTTTCATTACTATTCATGAATATGCAAATTAGATAATATGTATATCATACTTTTGGTTTATAGAGTAATTTCTTACTTTTATTTAGCTACAAGTTTGGTAGTCTAGAATGGTTAGCAGCTGACACTTAGGTAATGGTGTACGTACCCTCCTTATTTTTCTACCATTTTTCTTTTACTTCTCATGTTATTATAAATATTCATGAATATACAATTTGGTTCATTTGCATATCGCTTCATTGGGTACAAGTACTTTGTCTAGGCTTTGACTAGGTACCCAGCTTGATAGTCTATATTTACTAGCAACTGACATATGTGTAATGTGTATAGGTACACCCCTTATTTTTTCTATGAATTTTCTTTTATTCCTATTTTTTTATTAATACTCATGAATATGCAAAAACGAAAATTTGAATATCAGCACATTGCATAAGAAACTTTCTCTGGGCTTTAATTTGGTACCAGGGTCGGTAGTATAGGGTGCGTTGCTGCTTAGATACGAATCATTTTGTTGGTACATCCACTTTCGAATTCTTTTGAATTATATTGTGGATTTTCACATTATGGGGGAGGGTAAATTGTTCTATGCAATACTCTCTGAATCATGTTTTTCTTTGCTTTTAAGGGACCATTTTAATTTGCTTCGCCAGTAACTGACTGCTTGCTTTTCTTGATTAGTGGAAGATAGAAATAATCCATGAAAGAATGTGCGGCACGCAAGTGTCGATCTTGGGTCTGCTTGAAAATGACCCAGCTACATCGCCCGCTGGGTTGCCATGGACACCATGCAATTTTATGTTATCCAAACAGGTTTATTTTAGGAGACAATAAGAATTTTTGGTATTGAGTGGTCTTAAAGTGTAGGTATTCATTTTTTTAGTTAGATCCCAAGGAAAAAAATTGTTAATTGAATTGCCTGGATTTGCTGGATTTTTCACTTTTTCTACTCCTACTCATATGGTTTCAGTTTTGGCGGACATCGTACATTGTGCAACGTCATCATTAATATGACGTAATTTGCGAACGTGTATGACGTCATTTAGTGCAAAAATCTGTCACGCTTTAAATTGTATATAATAAAAAAAAAATATTTTTTTGTCATGAATATGTAATTTATTTCATCTCGTGAAGCGAGAAAATGTATAATTCATTCGTGGCCTCGCCACTCATAAAGTATGCATTTTTCGCTTCACTCGATGATATAATTGGCATTTTCATTCCAAAAATTTGAATATCCTTTATATACTACATGTAAAACATATTTTAGGGCTGCCATGAGTCTTTCAATTGAATTGAAATTCCTGTTTTTGTATGTGTTAATGCACACTGCATAAATTTCAGTCATGTTGATAAGTTTCCCTATCTTCTTGTGTTGACTCAGTGCAATGCAGAGGATAAAGTTTCTTGCTCAAGGACACAACATGATAGTGGCCCTGGTGTGTTTTAAACTAGCTTCAAAGTCTAGCACTCTACCCCTGAGTCACTGCACTTCATATGTAAACAAATATTGCGCGTTATGCTGCGTGTGTTATTGGTCAATAGTGTTGCGTATGCCCCATAATTGTATGTAGAACATCAGAAAGTAAGTGAGTATGATCAGAAAATACCACAATTAAAAACTGCAGACCAACCCACGGCACCATGAAGAAGAGCTACAGTACATTTACAGTAACAAGACACCCAAAAGACAATAAAAACAAAGCAGCCAGCTCTCTCTTCCTCGTCAAGATGATTGCAAAACTAGAAAGGATATAAAGTAACGCATACCAAAACAAAGGCCAACACAGAACCCCTACAAACAATGGGAGGTACATAAAACAATATATCACCTACAGCATAACCACCGACTTAGAACAGACGGCCGCCTAAGCTACTGGTGGGGGGGGGGGCTTAAATGCATTTTACTGGTGCAACATCTTTGTTTTTGTAGCATAAGATGAGCACATGTGTTTGGCGCTTTGTAGATCTGTGATTGTGGCATTGTAACACCTGTTAGTGTCTACACGCCCGTTAGTGTCTACAAACCCGTTAGTGCCTACGTGGACACAAACGTTTGAAGTCAAAACCGCTAGTTTCTACGCTTTTAACAATAACGGTTGCAATTATAACGGTTGCAATTTGCAATTGCAACCGTAAGTGTAAACGTAGACACTAACGGTTGCAACTGCAACCGTTATTGTACACTGTTGACAATGAGCAGCTTGCGTGTCGATAATATGTACATAATCAAGTGTTATTGATCACAATGTCGGATTTCATTTCTTGACGTTAGGCACTAGGTTGATCTATTGATTGCCTTCTTGCCAAAATATAGGGAAAAAAGAATCTTTGAACTGCTACTTCTTATTAATCATACCTCGGTGGATGTGTATAATCGTCTTTCCGTCGTTAGCCCAGTTTATTATTCAATTCGTGATTTCGGTTATACGTCAGGGTTTTGCATGATAATTTTAATACTCAACAGTTAGCATTCTTAGTATATGTCAATCTCACAATGCGTTAACTTGTTTAGAAACATACTGTTAAAATGAATGGGCAGAAATTAACCAAAGGGGTACATGCATTAAAGGGCTATTTTGGCCCCCTCTAGCCAAAATATAAAAATTGCTTTTCACCTATTTCATCTTTTTGGTGCATTAGAAGAAAAGCTCAAGTGTAAAATTCTGGCATTAATTTCACTTTTACCGGCTACTATGGTAACCAAAATGGCCGACAAATAGGCTTAAAATAGAGAAATTGCCATTTTAGGCCAAATTTGAGGGTTTTGGAGAGCGATTTTTTAAGAATTAGGTATCAGCACAAGCAAATACCAAACATCCTTTTAATATATTGTGTGCCGTAATAATTATCATCATCTGTTAAAATAATTTTTTGGTGTTTGCTTTTGCTCTATATTAATTCTTCTGTACATTTGAGCAAATTTGAGACATGTAAAGGCCCTGTCACACTACGACGTATAGCACCAACGTATGCCGACGTATGAAAAAAACAGCAAGTACATTGGTATACGCTGAGTACGTTAGAAATAAGTTTTAAACACGTTACTAATACGCTATAGTACGGTGGTATACGTTGACATACGGCCAAGAGGTCCAAAATTTTCTGCATCCATAAAAAATGACAGCGTATGCGGACGTACTGTTATATACGCTAGGCATACGCTAGATGTACGCAGCAGGTAAGTTATGCATACGTTAAGGTACGTAGGCACCAACGTATGCAGACGTATGAGAAATTAAGCAAGTACGTTGGTGTACGCTGAATACGTTAGAGATAAGTTTTAAACACGTTACGAGCACGCTGCTGTACGTTGGTATACGTTGTCATACGGCGAATAGATCCCAAAATTTTGTGCTTGCATAAAAATCTTCAGCGTATGCCGACCTATTGCTTATACGTTAGGCATAAGTTAGATGTACGCAACGGGTAAGTTATACATACGTTAAGGTACGTTAGCACCAACGTATGAAAATTCACCAAGTACGTTGGTGTACGCTGAATAAGTTAGATATACGTTATGAACACGCTACAGTACGTTGGTATACGTTGCCATATGACAAAATGGTCCCAAAATGATGTACTATTTTATACGTTTGACATAAGTTAGAAGTACGCTACATGTAAGTTATGCATACGTTAACGTACGTTATATGTACAATTCAGCATACAATGTACGTTAGACGTTCGTTGTGCATTAGTTTCAAGAACGCTAGTGATACGCTGGGCATACGCTTTTATACGCTGATACAAGTATAAGTATGCCAGCGTACTAGATATATATTTCATACGTCGGCATACGTTGGCTAAAACGTTATAGTGTGACAGGACCTTAACAGTCTGTTACATGTCTCAAATTTGCTCCAAAATGATCATTTTCCTATTTTCAGCCTATTTTGGCGGCCATTTTTGTAGCCATAGCAGCCGTAAAAGTCAAACATGCCAGACTTTTACACTTGGGCTATTGTTCTAATAAACTAATAAGAAGAAACTTGTGAAGAGCAACTTTCATTTTTTGACCTCATAGGGGGGGGGGGGGGGAGGCAAAATAGCCTCTTAATGCACGCACCCCTTTGTATACACATTATCATTGACAAGGTCTACATTGGGATAGTAAATTGTCATTTTTCGCAAATTTACAACATAGTAACGACCCTTGATTGAAACCGTTAGTGTCGACGTAGACGCTAACCGGCGTGAAGACGCTAACGGGCGCTCCATGGCATTCACTGGTCATATTCAAATTGTGTCCGTATTGGCATCTCGTGTGTCCAAGCCTTTGCTAAAGCCGAATGCTATATCTCATATAATCACGCCTTGTGTTGTTGTATAAAAGATAAAGTTTAAACATATTTATTGCCAAATATATTCAGAATATATATGTATCATGAATAAATCGCATCTCACAAATGAGTAAATTAATTTGTAAATACGAAATTAGCAAACTAATTTTAAAATAGTTATTATTATTATATAATCTATAAGTAAACATCTCCTGATTGGCCCAGATGCCTATCCACTTGAGCTGATATACTTCTAGGGCGCACTTCGAATCAGACTATAGTTCTTACTATAGAAATAAAAGTTTTATTCGAACACGATAGTTGCTGCAAAAGTGACGTCAATAACCTACGAGAGATCAACGGTCGGCCAGAGCACCGTTACTCTAGTAGCTTGTCTGGTTCCCTCCTCTAGACCTATCTATCATGATGGTTTTCAGACCTGTCAGTAGTCTCAAACTGAGATGTTTTTACAAAATAAATTCTAGCTGTTCATCATTTGCTTTCCCAAATATTCGCAATTATTAATTAGAGTAGGCTGTGTAGTTTACACACATCCTTTTTGCCTACGACGAACGATTGAAGTGGGACAAACAGGGAATTGACTGTTTACTTGCCAACCGACTTAAGTTGCAATTGTAGCCATTCGGGTGTAAACGTGCGCGCGCATCTATTACGCAAGAACTTTAGCGGGAACCTTAGTTCGATTCGAAGTGGGCCTATGTCGCTTGGCCTGGGGTTTTTCCCATTGAATAATAGTTACTAAATTAGACTTCATAGAAATTATCCATAACATGTGTGCTATCAGCATGAAACTTGCATGATTTGCTGTAACATCAACAAATGAGTGACATCAGCACAAAATTTACAAGATTTGCTGTTTCATCATATAAAGGTAATTCTTGATTGTGCTGTTGATAAAGTTATAAGTAGAACCCTTTATGCACTGATGGATTTTCACTTCTGAATTGATTCAATAAACATGGAATGGTACATTGCCTACTTCAATGGGTCACAGGTTAATTGTAGTTTTTTCTCTGAAGATCGTTTTTTTATCTTAGCAAACAGTGTAGACTCTGATGAAATGACGTATGCGGCATTTCGTCTGGGTCTTCACTGTCAGCAATTGTAAGTACAAAAGGTATGCACTCATTCCTCTTTCAAACTATTAAATCAGTAAGTCATCATGTAAAAAAAGAAATTTCAGACTGTCCAAGACATAGTCCATGACGATGATTTTATTGTTGTTGGTGTTGTGACTTTTTTGTTTAGAGAATCTATTTAAAAAAAAAAAAAAAAAACAATTGTTGACTATTCAAGCATTGGAATACAAATATACCAATATTGCCCGAGGCGGAGGCATTGTATATGATGTGATGTCGACCTGAGAATACCGATATTGCCCGAGGCAGAGGGCCTTGGTCAATATTGGTTTTCTCGGGTCGACATCACATAATGTCCAATGTCTCAATAGTCAAATAATTGTAAAATTCCAATCTGGAGACCTGTCTGTCTCTGTAAAGCTGGAAGAACCAGACCATGGATCGCTTTTCCCGCCAAAAACTTTAATTTTCTACAATTAAAATACCATGTACAAAATAACCTAATCTCTGGTATCTGAGGTAAAGGTTAGTTTGCCTTTCTTTACAATAGTGCAGTGGGACCCCAGATGCACTTTATTAAATTTTCACGATTAAGTTGAGAATATATTTTTTATAATAAACTTCTTAATGCGCATGTGGTCATTCTAGTGTGTTTCCTTGCGTGAGATGTACAAACTATGAAACTGATGCAACATTGCGCAAGTTACATATATTCCAGTGTAAACACATCACCCCCACAGAAAATCAAATATACAACCAGGCAACTAGCAATAAACTACCATGAAACACCTCAAGATAAGCTGTCAGAAGCATAAAATTGACAGTCTATTTTTGTCATCCAGGTGCATGCCAAACTACACAAAAACTTGTTCATTTCTACATGCTCATTACACTTAAACATACAAAAGTTAGTAAAGACCCTGTTTTATGGTGAAAAACACTCATTTATTTAATGGACATATGTTGTACCAACAACATATTTTACTGAAATTAAGGAAACCAATTTTGAAATATACACAAAACAAGTATCATGTCCGTTGGCTTTCGTCTTTTAAACATCTCAAACTGCCAATCAGTATTAAAATAACTGATAAATTGTTTTATTTACATGACAGCTATATCACCAAATTTGATTTCGTGAACTATGCTTTTGCTAAGCTGATACTTGCGCAAATGTATTTGTTTATCAAAAAAGTGTAAATTGACTAGTAGTGTCAATATGGAGATACATCCCAATGGCGTAGTCAGAATGCTGAAATGGTTACGCACATCAAAGGAAGACTACTGTATCAAGCATTGATTCTCTACAATTATGTCCTTTTTCAAATTGGAACTTCTCTTTAAGCAAAGAATTTGCTCCCAGAGGGAGCGAATTCTTTCCTTTAAGAGCAGTTCCTTGTGGTGTAGAAAATCACTTTTACCACATTAGGTGAGCTCCCTTGATTGTGTCTATTTTTATCATGCACGTGCGTTGACTGCATAATGGGGGCTGCAGACATGTACGCCAATGCATCCATCTCGTTAAAGGTGAAAAAATACTCGCCAAAATTATGATTTTTCTTCAGTAAAAATACAATGTTGAAAACTGCCTTATCGCTGGTATCAGTTATATAGGTCGACTTGCCTTTCTATACAATAGTGTAGTGGAACTCCAGGAGCACGAATCAGCAACGACACATTAGAAAATAAACTTCTGAAAATGCAAGCAGATATATATCTTTTTCACTTTCACTTTTACATGTATGCTCTCAGGAAATGTACAAAAACTATAGCTGAGCAAAATTGCACAGGTTTTATAGTATGTTCATTTTACAATGTTGCATACCTTTTATCACATGACGTCGCGTCTGGGGGTGATATAACGTCATGCAATAAAATCGATAAACCACTAGTGATTTACAAATTTGGACCCACCGTGGCTCAACTTGAGGTTTTCTTTAGCTCTGACTATCTGTGAGTCATGAGCCCTTTTCTTTGTTTCATCATGGTGTGTTAATTTGATTAGAGTGTTTCTCCGTGATGGCACATTGCATTAGTTAGATGGCCTCCATGCGAACTGAACATTTCTTGTACATCAACATCAGCAGAATCTAGGGCGAAGATTTGGTACCAGTAAAATGCATTTAAGCCCCCCCCCCTCCCCCAGTAGCTTAGGCTGCTATCCAATCTAAGGCGGTGGTTCTATTGTTGTTGACTTTTTGTTCATTGTTACTCCCATTGTGGGAGTCTGTAATTGTTATATGTTTTGTTGTACGTTGCTTTGTGTCCGTTCTAGTATTGCAATCATCTTGATGGGGAAGAGAGAGCTGGTTGCTTTGCTTAATTTGTCTTCCTGGTGTCTCGTGATGGTTGAACGGCTCTTCCTCGCGGTGCATCAGGGTTGTCTGCGGTTTGTGATTGTGGTATTTCCTGATCATACTCACTTACTATTTTTGGTAACGACATGTAACGTAATGACATCCATTAGAACGTTGGGTTATAAAATGCCAAAAATTTTGACGTTTTCACACCAAAAAGCGATTTTTAAAAGTATTTTTTAATGTGCTGTAATAAATAGAGTTTAACATTTGTGCTCCTGTATTATTAAATTAAATTCATTGCGAAAAAGAGATAAAATACTCGGCAAGCCTCGCATTTTATATCTTTTCCTAACCTTGTTTAATAAATTTAATAAAACATGAGCACTCAAGTAAGATCCTTTATAAAGAGTGTTATCAGAACAATTATTGCAAACACCAGTAACAATTACAGGATGGTTTGCTAAACATTTTAAACTCTTAAGTGCTAAGTGTCAGAAATGGTAACGTCAAGCCAATTATCTGGGCTTATTTCGACCTAATTGCTGATAAAACACTTGCTAACATAAGCAAACCAATAGTCATTGGTCAGAATGGGTCTTTGGAGCAGTTTTAGTACTATTTTTCTTATGTTTGTTCTGTGTTGAGAATTTGGTTCTGACGTTCAAAGTGTTACATTAAATTTTGTAAAACGATCATGATAAGACACAGACAGATAAGCAGACACGAATAGAACAGAGAAAAAACAATGACGTGGGTTTGATTAGATAATGTTCCAGTATAGATACAACCACATGAAAAGTACGAAACATAAATCTGCAAAATAGGTTTCGTTTTTTTGTAAATTTACCGCAAGCAAGAAAATAGAACAAATCACATGGAATGCATTTCCAATAATTTATTATTTATTAAAATATTAAATATGGTAAGTGCATATAGATTCCAACTGCATATTTATAAAGAAGCGCAAAGATCTCCGAGATAACGGATACCAGCAATAGGCATTTTTTACATATTGTATTTTGGAGAAAAAAAATTTGGCGGGCAACGCAGTTTAAGACCTTACACCATTAATGTTCAATCCTGCATATTGCCAATATAGGGATCAATCATGTTTTCCTAAGCATTAAATCCGCTGGACCCTGAGAGTGATGTTGAAATCCAAGCCTAAAAGCCAAGGGTTTTAACGGCATCGAAGGGTATTACAGATGTTAATGTATCAGACAACCATGTTTGATCATGATCTGCTGGACCCTGAGGGTGATCTTGAAATCCAAGCATAAAAGCTGAGGGTTTTGACGGCATCGAGGGGTATAGCAGATGTTAATGTATCAGAAAACCATGTTTGATCATGATCAGCTGGACCCTGAGGGTGATGTTGAAATCCAAGCCTAAAAGGTGAGAGTTTTAACGGCACCAAGGGGTATAGCAGTTGTTATTGTATCATAAAACCATATTTGATCATGATCTGCTGGACCCTGAGAGTGATGTTGAAATCCAAGCCAAAAAGGTGAGGGTTTTAACGGCACCACGGGGTATAGCAGTTGTTAATGTATCAGAAAACCAAGTTTGATCGTTATTATAGCAATAATTTTGTCAATTGAAATCGTTGGAAAAACGCTTCGAAAAAATCATTTTTGTATTACTATAATGGCGCACAAAAGCATGAAGGATTCGTAGGTTTTGAAAACGACTGTTTCAGAGTAAAGACTTACGTCATCCTAACGTCATTAAATTATGTTCATTTCTATGCACGGTACTGCTGATGACGTCAATTTTTGTGAAGGCCTTTACTGCGAATATGCAAAAAAACAAAAGATGTGCATCAACAGCACGTGAATTGCCTGATTGATACATGGGCTTTTGTAAGTTAAAATATGGCTGTGAATAGCGTGTGACACGGCGTTTTATGCAATAATAAATCGTAATTCATTTACTTTAAACAAAATCCGTAGTATGTGCAGTAGGACTCCAAAAATAGTTAACCAGAACCAAACGTTTCGCCAATAGACTGCCAATATTTAAAAAATATAATTCTTTAACATGTGGTAACTGGTTGTTCTAGAGTGCTGTTTCATTTGGCTGCATGAAATAAACAAAATAGTGATACCTATGAATTTAATCAGGACTGCCACTGCCAATTCCATTAAATTTCGTGGAATCGGACCACGGATATACATCAAGGATCTACTTTGATAACGCCGGTGATAATGGGACGCTGACGTCACAGAAACCATGTAAACACAAAAACAATTGTGATTGCAGCAAAACAAACGGCTTAAATGAAGTTTATGTTTTTAAATAAATTATTTCTATATCGATATTTTATTAAAAAAAACATACACTTCATTTATTTTGCTGATAATCTGAATAACCCACATGCTACAGAACTACGAGGGTCATCCAATAAAAAGAGGGAATTTCCTTATAATACAAGAGTTCGTATCAGTAAAACATCGCACATGTAATCATTAGGTGGCATAACTTGTTGGGCATGCAGCATCATATCCAAAACTTTGTTGGAAAGCGAGGTCGTTTGTTGCTTAGCAACGAAAAAGTGATACTAAAGCTAACCTGACCAGATTTTCCTTATACAATAACTTCATGCTGGAGAAACACAGTCTGGCATGGGATTAGTAGCATGTACCTGAATATAGTTTGTACTTTAATCTGTTATAGTTTGATTCTTCTCAATGTTACATATAAAGTATGGTCATTACCATGTACAAGTTAGTCATGGTTGCCTAGCAACCAGACGATTGTGAAAAAATTGACTGGTTGTTAAGTGTATATTTTACTGTTGCCTGGCAACAGGGGACACATTTGATAGATGTTTTTTAATGATATTGTTTTAAAATATAGATTGTATTTAATAATTTTAGGGTTATTTAAAACTTTTATACCAACCAACAAAAAATTAAGGGCTAATTCATGAAATATACCCCTTTTTTGATTCAACAACTTTTCATTTTTGTCGCTTTTTTACGCTAAATGCCCTTGCCAATTTGACATTTTTCAAAATAAGTCAATGAATTTTACGGAAAAGTTACCTTAGGTCGTAGTTTATAGAAGAATTCCTTTTGAAACTGATCTGCACATGCCAGTAACCATGGCAACCATTTTAAGGCATCTGGCCAGGTCAGCTTTAAGTACATGTTTACGTTGCTAAGCAACAAGGGACATCACATTCCGTCAAACATTTGGATATGCTGTTGCATGCACAACAAGTTATGCCACCTCATGGTCATATTTGTGATGTTTAAAAGGTACATACTCTTACATTAAAAGGAAATTCCCCCTATTTATTAGATAGCCCTCGTACTTTTCCATACTCCAGTTCTGGCTAACAAAATGGAGCTTTTTGGTACATAGTAAATCGCGTAATGCTCCTTACATAACCAAAGTAAGTAAGGGTGCAAAGATCAGGAATCGATACAATCAAGTACCACACCTAACCCAGGATACCAATGGGAAAGTGACAAACTCACAGTAGACACCACAAACGAGAGCCAAGAGGTCAGCCCTTTCCCAGCAGATGACCACAAAGCACATATAAACAGACGCGCACAAAGACATAGCAAACACAAGACAGAACAAAAACATAAAAGATCCACAAAAGAAGTACCGCCATGGAACGGTCAGTAAAATATTTTACTGGAGGGCTTAAACCAGTTTTATGGTGCCAACCTCACCCTTGATTCTGACGTGGACCAGGATATATTTGGGAAAGTGACAAAACATAACACATACGACAGCCAAGAGGTCAGCCCTTTCCCAGCAGGTGACCAAAAGGCTACTTAGAACAGACACGACATTACAACACACACCAACATGAAGCCTAACTAACAAAAACGATCCACAAAAGAAGCACCGCCTTGGAACGGTCAGTAAAAATACTTTTACTGGAGGGCTTAAACAGGTTTAAAGGCGCCAACCTGAAAGACCCCTAACTTATCAATGCATCATCTTCTAAAACATATAAATCAAGGTATAACAAGGTTATGATAAGATTCTTGAATTATGGCGGACTTTCCTGAATGCTGTGCAATTTTGCTGCAGAACAGGGGATTTTCTGCCCTTATCTAAGGGCCAAATTTCGACCCTATTCCCAATCGAAAATAGCCACCTTTTTTTCTAATATCATGTCTGTTTTTCCAATTAAGAAAAGCATTTTTTTTACTTTTTTAGAGACCACTACTACGTGTGAGAAACAATGGCCTATATCAGAATGATACTTAAACACTTGTGCTTAAGTGGTTTGCTTGACATAATATAATCTAAATTAACCTGATTTTGAAGATATTAAACACTTGTGCTTAAGTGGTACGCTTGACATAATATAATCTAAAATAACCTGATTTTGAAGATATATTTAGTTGTCCTTGTTATGTTCTATGTCGTTTATTTCTCCCAATTTTGATGCTAAGTCAATCATTTTCCCAATTTTGGCCAGGGGCCTTTTCCTAAAATTCCTGGTAAAAGCCCTGCAGAATATTCTTAATCTCGGCGCTAAACGACGTCTGGCAGTTGAATATTTCCATATTGGTTCATTTTAGACACTTAGCACTCAAACGAGTTTTAATAGTTTGTAAAGGCACAAGTACTAAAACATATACAGCGTGATTTAGGTCATATAGGTTATATATTACAATTATAAAGAAATTTAGTGGATCACTTGCTGCACTTGTACCCACTTAATTCCTTTATAATTGTAATATATGAATTATAACCTATACATAATGATCAAATTATCAAATCTCTAGCCTCGTTTCCTGTCGCAAAGGTAATTCTCTATAATAAAAATACAATGTTCAAAATAACCTAATCGCTGGTACCGGGTAGATTTGCCCATCTATAGAATAGTGTAGTAGGACTTCAGATGCACATTACCAAACGTTTCACAAATTAGCTGACACCATGTTCAGAAATTTAGGATATAACTGTATTCAAAATTTTCATTTGGGGAGGTATATGGCCGGATATACGGTCAGAAAATTAGTTTAACAGCGACGCGCGAGCTGAGCTGTAAAACATGATTTCCGAACGTATATCCAACGATATACCTCACCAAATGAAAAATTTGAATATGGTTATCCCTATTCTAATTCACTTTTGTAGTTTCGTCTAGAATATAAGCGTTTCAAGCCGCATAAAGCGCACGTAATGCAACGAAGAGTGAAGTAATTTATGACGTCAAACTTTTTCCGACAGTATATTGCAGGATATACTTTCGCAAATGTTTGATATTATCCAATCAGACATCGTGTCACAAAAGCATATGCATTAGAATAACAGATTAAGCTGGTGCTAGAAAGCGTGAGAATCGTTGCCATTTCCATTTAATAATACTCATGAACAGACTCAATAAAACCGTGTCTGCTGTTTTCTAATATTGTAAGTTCTCTCCATTTCTAAAGCATCCGTTTTTGGAGATTATTTAGAGGTTGCAACAGTTATCACTGTTTCTGTGTGGAGTTCTAAAATCTTCTTCCCGTGTATCGATGAAGTGTTGGTATTTTTTCATTTTCCGATCCTTCAGGAATATTGTGTTCAGACAGAAAGAAGAATACTGCTTAAGCCTGTGCTAGGGGGCGTGGGAATTGTATCACTTTCCATTAGTTCTCATGAACAGACTCAACAAAACTAAGTCTGCTGTTTTCCAAAATTGTACGTTCTCTCTATTTCGAGATTATTTGATAAACACAGAGATGGACCTGTGGTATTTGGCTTGTTGGCAGTATTAAATTTGCTTCACTTGAGGAAATGTGGGCCTTTTAGTGTATTTCATTCTTCTTTTTACTCTCTCTCTCCCTCTCTGGGAGGTGCCTTGACATGACTGAAACATTGTTGACTGAGACTTTAAGCCTTAATCTTAGTTCTAGGATCAAGTTGCCTTTGGATGGAATAAACGGAACACGAAACCTGTGCAAATTGCAACAGGTTTCATATTATGTACCTCTTACGCGCTTGTACACTTGGATTGGTTCCCAAACTTCCTATGAACAGGCGTGTATGCCTTTTTCTGTGAGAATCTGTACGCCTGGGTAATCACATAAAAATAAGGAATGTTATGTTGCCCATATTACAACCACACAACTAGCAGTTTAGCAAAGAGGTAGTTTATGAACTCGAATTTGGAAATATAGCTGTCATTCAAATATAAACAATTTGCAGTAGAGTGACAGGTTTTTAAGACTGATTGGCAGTTTAGGATGTTTAAAAGAGGTAAAGACAATGGACATGATACTTGGAAAATGTAAATTTCCCAATAGTTTTCTTCCTAATTTTCAGTAACATAAATTATGATGTAGGTACACATTGGAATTGCCTCTATAATTACAATGGGTACCTACAACATATGTCTTTTCAATAAATGAGGTTTTCACCATTAGCTTTTTTTAAACAATTTCTCAACCACTTTCATTTATTCAAAGAAATGGGCATGTAGAAATAACTTTTCATGTAGTTTGTTATACACCTGGATGGCAATAATAGACTTTTAATTTTATGCTTCTGGCAGCTTATCTTGAGATGTTTCATGGGAGTATATTGCTGAATCGCTAGTTGCGTGGTTGTATTTTCGTTTGTTAAAGTTCTTCAGTATACTTCACAGATTGTTCACCAGCAATCTCCACCTGTCTTTTTTCTCAAAAGGTCATGATGTAGATAACCTAAACATCTATTTAAGATTTGTTTCAATTTTGAAGCTGTCACTCTATCATAGGATTCACCTGGTCAGTAATACTTTTTGCTGTTTTTATTTCTATTTTCAAAATGTCAAATTGAAAAAAAATGTGGGCTCTTTGTTTTAGCAGTCACAAGAACAATATGCAAATTTTCAAAAAATTATAAGGTATGCGTAATATAGTTTATTTTTCTAAAAAATAAGTCAAATGCCACCGTGATTTTTTTATGCAGCAGTCTGCATGCCTGGTTTGAAACCCAGTCACGGTAAGTAGCTACGGTTTACTCAAATAAACGCGACGATTGGCCTCAGACGATCAAATTGGAAAAAACCTGAACTGGACGGCCATTTTAAATAGATTAAAACATATAAGAAATTAACAGTGTAAAGCCACGCTCAGAGTTAATTGTTTAATACAACATTGGGTTAAAACTCTTCTGCAACAAGGCATATCAGAACCTATATTTTATGGTGATTTAGTTTATAAATTCAAACGAATTGTTGGAAAACCTTATTTTAGTGATCAATTCAAAAAGATAATAAAACGTTATATAAGAGTTGGATATAACTTGGATGTCATGCGACAGTCTGCATGCCTAGTTTTAAACCCAATCACGGTTTATAGCTATGGTTTCCTCTTTAATTGCACGACGGTGGGTCAGGCCTCAGACTCTATGAAGGCTCTGACGTAAAGCTTTAATCGATGAGTTGGTGCCTGATGCTTATCTGTAGCTGGACCCATCGTGGCTTAACTTGAGGTTTACTTTTGCTTTGACTATCTATGAGTCATGAGCCCTTTTCTTTGTTTCATCATGGTGTTTTAATTTGATTAGAGTGTTTCTCCATGATGATACATTGCATTATTTAGATAGCCTCCATGCGAGCTGAACATTTCTTGTACTTCAACAACAGCAGAATCTAGGGCGAAGATTTGGTACCAGTAAAATGCATTAAAGCCCCCGCCCCCCCCCCCCCCCCGATGGCTTAGGCTGCTGTCCGTTCTAAGGCGGTGGTTCTGTTGTTGTTGACTTTTTGCTTATTGTTACTCCCAATGTGGGAGTCTGTTTGTTCTGTTCTGTTGTACGTAACTTTATGTCCATTCTAGTATTGCAATCATCTTGATGGGGAAGAGAGAGCTGGTTGCTTTGCTTTGTTAATTTGTCTCCCTGGTGTCTCGTGATGGTTGAGCGGCTCTTCCTCGCGGTGCCACGGGGTTGTCTGCGGTTTGTGATTGTGGTATTTCCTGAACATACTCACTTACTATTTTTAATTGCCCACCATAAACATGCGTGAAATACATGATTTCATTCACATTTTTATGCAATTTTTCATGCATCTGTAACTTAAGTATTTGTGATTAGATTTTTACAAAACTTTCACCAAAATGTAGAACTAATAAATTGGGAGTGATATACACTACTTTTTGCTTAATTTTGAATTGGGGAGGGACCATTATTCGGCCCCTAATCCGGCCTATGATGTGAGTTAAAAGCCCTTTTCTATGTCTCATCACAGAATGTAAATTGAGTAGGCTGTCCCACTATGGTGATACGTTGCATTAGTTAGGAAGCTCCCTTGTGAGCTAAACTAATTGTATGTGTATTCAACAGCAGTATTTCTAAGGTGAAGGTTTGTCTATAGTGAAATTGTGCTAAACCCACGCAGGTGCTTTGGCTGCTGTCCATTCTAACGCGATGGTCCTGCTGTTGTTGTTTTTTGCATTGTTCATTGTTGTTCCCATTGGTTGCATGGAGCTGGCTGCTTTACTTTTGTTGTGTGCTGGATGCCATGTCGCTGTTATCGATCGTCGACACTTCCTTACAGTGCCATGGGTTGGTCTGTAGCATGTGATTTTGGCATTTCAAGGTCATACCCACTTTTTACAATGAAACGTAAATGGCTTATACTATCTTGCACACCGGATAAAGATATCTGAGATTTTATCCTGGGATTAGAATCGTATCATACCCATGCTATCGCATTACCCAGGACGTAATTTTTATGTCAGTGACGCCATCATGTGAAATTGCATCTTAGCGTATTAAGGAACTTCTGGAAGCTTATTCTAAAACAATAAATAAATAAACAGTGGTGAGCAAGCAAAATATTCCATTATTCGTGATAGGGTAGGATAGAAAAATCAGTTTCTTCTGGATTTTGTACTCGTCGAATTCGAATTGAAAAAGCAGGTAATACTTACTGTATTTTCATCGCGAATTCCTTATACTCATTAGCCCATCCCCGTGCGTTACCGATTATGTGATGAACCACAGTGTAACACATTTTCGTGTTTACCCATTTAAATCGTACGTGCGTACAACGCATTGTAAATGCGCACGAAACGCGAATTTGCAGTACAAATACGCGAGCGTTAGTGTATATTCTCCTTCTCTTTCCTCACTTGTGCAGGTTTGTGTGTCCACAGGCAGGGTAATCCTGTAAAATTCAGTAGCATGTTTCAGTGAAGGTTCTCTGTTTTGTGATTCCTGTGGTCCCCTGCACTACCAGGGTTCGCACAGGCTTAAAAAGTACTTGAATTTATAGGGCTTTCTTGTAAAGTCCTTGAAAATTAAATCTGCCTTGAAAAGGACTGGAAAATCACTCAAAGCCTTGAAAAGTCTTTGTGTTCTACTATTTTCTGTAGGACTAAGCACAGTTGATAGAGGCCTAAATCAGTATAAACTTGATGTGCCTATATTTGGTGCAGCATATGCTCCACCAAACAAAGCCACAACAATTGTATGCTAATTTTCTAGTACTAATGTCTCTGTCTAGCATTTCTGAAGTATATTTTTCACACTTAAATATGTATTTGTCATAAACTTTTAGTCCTTGAAAATTGTAGGAAAGATTGGACAGTCTTTTAGACGTCGTTGAAAAGTCATTTGATTTTACATTAACATGCCTGTATGAACATTGACTACATCACACACAGGTTTCTTAGGGGCAGGCTTTTCTATGACAACATTGGGCCAGTGTTCCTTAATATCACCAATTTTAGGTCTCCCTTTATGCCCTATCTTCTCTAATAGAACACGTTCATTGGATTAGCATCATGTTAGGGAAGACCAAAAGTGTATACCCATGTTTTATATATGTATTATAGCTATAAATCTGGTATGATAATTATTTCTCGGTGGCTGATTTACTCCCATCTGTCATTTTAAAGGTCGTCTTTATTCCTTTTACAGGTTATACACTAATCAAAATGAAGCTGCTGGTAATTTTCGCTGTTCTGCCTCTTGTGATGAGCTCGAGCCTTCCATTAGACAGTCTTAAGACTTTCTGTAAGTTTTTTATATTCTACATATATGTATTGCAAAAAAGAGGTTAATTGCTTGGATGGACTGTTGCATTGAATGCAGGAATGAAGTAATGCGTTTCATTTAAATAACTTTAATTAGCGTATATTTTTTTTTTAAATTTGCAACATACTCATATGCTTAACAGGAAATCTACTACACTCACATATCAATAGACTCACAATTTCACATGTTTAGGTTTTGTCTCTTCCTCTGGCTGCAGTGGGTTGGTCTGCAGTGTGTTATTGTGATATTTCCTGATCATACCTACTTACTTTTAGATAAAAAAAAATTTCAGCGTTAAACAGCCTAATACAATTTTACCATTGCATACTTTAGTTTTTATATGAACTTTATTTGAAAAAAAAACTTGTTTGATGATCATTTTCGATTAAAAAACTAGCTTATACGAGAGGTGCTCCATGTTTGTTTGAGCACATTTGAAATTGCCGTCACTCATTTATTTCTCATTTATGTTGTAATAATTGATTAAAAAAGGCTATTCCGATCTCCAGGAAAACGCACCAAGAAAATAGCTCTAAACTGTATTTGTTGGTTTGAAACAGTCTCACGAGATGAGTAGTCAAATGTTAAGCCTTTAAAATGTTATCTGAAACGAAATGTCGAACGATTTCTCTTAAAGATATGTAGTTTTCTCTTGAAACCTATTATAAATAGTACATTTATAATTAAAGTGTGTTCTGTTACAGAATAAAGCATTTCAGTTGGATATCTTGGAAGCAACTTGGACGTCAAATTTTAGGGTTTACACTTTTCAAGGCATTTCTAAATTGTATGCAAATACACGAATGCAATATTTGGTGATCAGTTCTATCAGAAATATATACTTAAAATATCTATGAACTTGAGTCAGCTGTGAAATTTGAGAATGTGTTATTGGCGCATTTTATACATGGAATACCCATTTGGGCACTTGTGTGGTAAAAATTATTTAGCCAAGTTGTCAAGCAAAACCAGGCGCACAAAAGCTGTTTTATCTAGACAGTGGACTGAATGCTACTCCGAACTTAAAAGGAAATTGCACACTTAAGTTTTAGCTCTTAAAATCATGTAAAGGGTGAGTGTGTGCGCATTCCACGCCACCTTGTTATAGTTATGCTGTGAATTGCCATTTCATCTGTTTGGCTATTCCATGGACAAATATGTTATTTATGAGAAAGCAAAATTTGTTTGTTTTATTTATATCCAACCGCCAAAAGTGAACATCACATCTGTTCAGATAAACATGAAACAGGTCTCGTATTTCTTCATAATGTTGTAATATGCGTTGCATGTTGTTCATGAAGCTGATTGGTTATCTTTAAGTTATGTATGTCGTGATGTCAGTCGTCACCAAGAAAATCCTAGGCATGTGTAAATGGTCTGTACAAATCAATTTGACCAATCATATTTTTCGAGAATCAAATTGCTCACATTGTATGCCAAGCATTTATGCAAAAATGACATAGCCGCGACATGTGATTTCTAACAATATGGTATTTTGACAGGTGTAGACTCAGACGAGCCCGTGCAGTCCCCTTTTAAGCTTAGATACTCCAAAATATGTTCAGTCAGTAGCTTAACAGTCATAGAATATTCAAGCGACTAGCAAATGCTCTGATCAGACTTCGCGTATGCGCAGGCTGGCCTGAGCATTTGCTGGTCGCACACGCCACATTTTTGGAATTCTCATGCCGCGGCTCAGTTATAATACATGTTCGTTGTTTGGCCAAACGACTAACAAGTAAATATAATAAAGATATGTAGTCATATACAAAATGCTCATTTCAGGAGGCTGTTTATCGGATTATTTGGCTTCGCTCACGCTTCGTCTTCATTTTCTTATCCTTTTATCACATAACATCACGTCTCGGCATGAAAAACGAGTCCTGTATTAAAATCGAAAAACGGCTAGTGGTTCAGCTGTGCCATACATAACAAGCTTGCGTCCATAATGACAAAATGTTATTGTTTTCATGCCACAAAAATTGTGATTTAAACGTTATTTTAATGTCGTGTGATAAATTAAATAAATTTATTCGTGCTTCTGCATTTTTGAATGTATTAAAATCGTTGCGAAAAAGAGAAAAAATGCTTGGCAAGCCTTGAGATAAAATAATAGGCAAGCCTTGCATTTAATCTCTTTTCTCCAATTCGTTTAATAAACAACATGAGCTCTCGTGTAATATCCTCTATATAACCTATGAAATACTTGCCGGCTGGATTACTTTCTTTACACTGTACCGTGAGAAACGTGCAATTTTCATTACAAGACCTGTTTCATGTTTATTTGATTCATTTTTCGAGGTTGTATGTAAATAAAATAAATACCTTTTGCTTTCTCTAAAATAACGGCCGTGCCCCTGGTATGACCAAATACGCAATTTAAAGCATAACTATAATACGGCGTCCCGAACTTCACACCAAAACCACCTTTACTGGTTTTAAGGGCTTAAACGGGTGTATTTTCAACGAAAATGCGTATAAAAGTGTTCAAATGTATTTTATGTTTGGAGGAACATTCAATTTATTATTCAAATAAAAAGCCCGTTTCTGTGCACCTGTTTTTGCTTGAGAACTGGACTTTATAAGTTCTACCCTAAGAATACCTAAATAGGCATCCATGTATAAAATGTGTCCTAGAAGAATGTTGAAAAACAAATTCTCAAACTCAACCAACACGAGTACTTGGGGACGGCACATTTCTGGAGAACAAATTAACCAATGTAAATTTATAATAACTAAATATAATTATAATAAATTAATGAGATACGGCAATTTCAAATCTGTTCAAATAAACACGAAACACCTCTTGTATGTCTTTTCTTTCAGTCACAAGCGACAAAGTTAAAGGTGACGTCACGGTTCTGCTACAGCGGCTCGCCACCAGTGAGTTAACACGTAATGCTTGTGAAACCGAGTGTAAACAACTGGCCAAAGAATTGGGGAAAGATGATAATGGATGTTTTTTTGCCTGTTTCGGGTAAAACATTTAACGTTTCACCGTTCTTTATGTCGTAAAGTCTCACAAAATAACAAATAGACTTGTGACGTTGGTGCCGTGAAACCGGTTTAAGCCCTCCAGTAAAATATTTTTACTGACCGTTCCAAGGCGGTACTTCTTTTGTGGATCACTTGTTTTATTTAAGTCTTGTGTTTGTCATGCTTTCGCGTCTGTTCATTGCTGCCTTGTGGTCACCTGCTTGGAAAAGGCTGATCTTTTTGTGTAATTGTGTTTTTGTCACTTTCACATGTTGTATTTTGGGTCAGGTGTGGTAGAATCTACTTGGTTTAACCGATTCCTGATCTTTGCCAACTTTCCTACTTTGTGAATAAAAGGGGGGGGGGGAGGTAAATGATTAGATTTAAGAGTTGGGGCAAGAATGGAACCCTGTAATCTATATAATTATATAAAAAAGATACCGTTTCCGCAATATAAAATCTATTATAAAAAACTGTACGAAACTACCATGTCACTGGTATCCGTTAACCTTAAAGCGCCAATCACGATTGCAGCAGACGACATATTTGCAACATCATTCTTGATTTTCGAGCAAAATTAGGTACATGTATGATATTTCATGAAAATCGTCTGCCAGCAGATGATTATCATGAAATACCATGCCTTATTTGTTATTTCAAAAAGGCGGCAAAATTTGAAATTGTAGTCTGCTGCAAATTATAGGTGGCGCTTTAAGGGTTAATGATAAATTTACAATTCTTTACAAGTGTGCAATCAATTTCAGATACATTTCCTATTCACTTGACGATTCTACTTTCCTGTTACAGCAACTGTGCAAATAAGAAACATGCATAAATATAACATGTGCGGAGCCGGGGGGGGGGATGATAGGGGGTCCGGACCCCTGGAAAAACACATGTTCTACGGGTTTCTATACAAAGTAGCATTTAGACCATCCAGGAAAAAGTTTGACCCCCCCCCCTTGGAAAATGTTGCCCCCCCCCCCCGCCTGGAAAATGTTGGACCCCCTCTGAAACCGTGTAAAATTATAGTTTTCTTTGAAATAAACCATTGATAAACTAATGTAAAATTAGTTGAGGACTAAAAAAACGTTGTCAGAGCTGTTTTCTGGCAGTCGTGCCTGGACCCCCACCCAAAGGCAAAAATTCCTGGATCCGTGCATGTATACACGGGTTTTGTGAATTTTGTGGTGTACGCATTTTTAAGTACATGTAATTGTTTCAATTTTTGAAATGTCAATGGATTCATGAATGTAAAGTAAGTGAAGTTATCTTTGCAAGATACCCGAAGTATTCATGATTCCATGACCAGACCAAAAATTGAATTTATTGCTTTCATTATTTTGTTATAAATACCTAGGATATAACAGATTTTATAATTTATGAACTAATTCAGTTTTATATTTGATATGTAATTGTATTTACGGTTTTGTTGGAGAGTAAAGCAGAACAGCCAATGTGGTCACGGACAGCCAATAGTGTAAACAAGAGGCTTGAATTGTACGTTGAACTCATTGTGGCTCGCTGCCAATCACAACACCAGACTGAGTGTCACTGTCGAATGAGCTCGATGTTCCAAGCATATTGCACGTAGCTGTCAATCATATCTGTGTCGTTCATGAGGCTATGCTAAGAACGGTTACAAACATCTAAAGGTTCATTTAAGGATTGCTTCGAAAATGTAAATATACCTTTTTGTCTTCAAATGTCGTATGCTGATAACCTTTGCAATCAGTTAAGACACAGATCGGACTTACTAACAATGATCATGATCAGGCTCCAAACCATATGAACCGTGACATGAGATTTCCAACAATGTTGCATTTTGACAAGTGTAGACCCAGACGAGCCTTTATAGCCTCCTTTTAAGCTTATAAACTCGAGATATGTTCAGTCAGTAGCTTAACAGTCATAGAATATTCAAGCAACTAGCAAATGCTCTGATCAGATTGGGCGTATGTGCAGGCTGGTCTGAGTATTCGCTGGTGAGCACACGCCACATTGTTGGAAATCTCATGCCACGGCTCATATATTACATGTTCGTTGTTTGCCAAACGGCTAACAATTAATATATAATAAGGATATATAGTCATAAACAAAATGTTCATTTTAGGAGTTTATACTGTTTATACTGAGAGTTGACCAAGTTTTGAGTAAATGAATTTGATAGTGTGTCTGAAAGTTTTTTTGAAATAATTATTTTCCAGACAAAAGCAAAAACATTTAAAATTATATATAGAGTCGAATTTGGTACACGTGTTCCTCTTTTATTTGTTGTGCATGCGTTCCTCTTTTATTTGTTGTGCATGTGTTACTCTTTTATTTGTGGTACACACGTTCCTCTTTTGTTTGTGGTACACGTGTTCCTCTTTTGTTTGTGGTACACACGTTCCTCTTTTGTTTGTGGTACACGTGTTCCTCTTTTGTTTGTGGTACACGCGTTCCTCTTTTATTTGTGGTACACGTGTTCCTCTTTTGTTTGTGGTACACGCGTTCCTCTTTTGTTTGTGGTACACGTGTTCCTCTTTTGTTTGTGGTACACGCGTTCCTCTTTTGTTTGTGGTACACGCGTTCCTCTTTTGTTTGTGGTACACGTGTTCCTCTTTTGTTTGTGGTACACGCGTTCCTCTTTTATTTGTGGTACACGTGTTCCTCTTTTGTTTGTGGTACACGCGTTCCTCTTTTGTTTGTGGTACACGTGTTCCTCTTTTGTTTGTGGTACACGCATTCCTCTTTTGTTTGTGGTACACGTGTTCCTCTTTTGTTTGTGGTACACGCGTTCCTCTTTTGTTTGTGGTACACGTGTTCCTCTTTTGTTTGTGGTACACGCATTCCTCTTTTGTTTGTGGTACACGTGTTCCTCTTTTGTTTGTGGTACACGCGTTCCTCTTTTGTTTGTGGTACACGCGTTCCTCTTTTGTTTGTGGTACATGTATTCCTCTTTTATTTGCAGGTTACAAGAAGGTCTGAAGAAAGCTGTTACCCCTTCAAACAAGCGAATGTTTATATCTGTGGATAACTTTAATATTGCTAACATATGTAAGTGTTATCAGTCAAAAAAGCCCATTGTCGTTTAGATATATGTGTGCAGGAGTTTAAACAGGATTTCAAAATAAAAAGAGGCAATCTAGTATAAAAAAAATGTAAACGTCAATACTCAGTATCAAAATATCAGACAGTGGCATACATATATTAACGAAAATCTGAATGTTTATTTTAGTTTAAGCAGTTTCTTTTATGTTGTCGCGCCACGAGTGATGTATTGTTATGTATTAAATCAATAAAGTGCCAGTGGGTTACATTTTTTTTAAATTATGTGAATGACAATCCATATTAACGGCGAGTATATATTGTGGCAATAACTAATTTTAACGTTTTTATATATTAAACTCGTTGCATAAAAGCTATAAAATGCCAGTTAAGCCTCACATTTTATCTGGTTTTATTAACTTTTTTTATATTCAATAATACATTTACACTATAACTATAATAGAAAAATTTGAATCGCATAAAGAATTGACTGGTCTATGATTGTGGTGGTTAAAAACATAATAGACAATTATTAAATTTGTATAAACTCTTGACATGTGTTCAAATAAGAGCATGCAAACAAATGCATAGTATAGTTTACTGGGATTGGATAAGATGTATTAAATTTCAATAGAGAAGGCTCTCTTAACCTTGCAGGTGACGACAGAAACCTAAAAATATCATGCATGGTCTTGTCAAAATATATGTGATGGGCTGACCTTTTTGTTTGACATCATTTTTCTTCGATTTGGTACCAAGTTAGACAAGTAAGTGGGATTCCTATGATTACTAATTGTGCTCCCTTGGTTGCAGATTTTTTCCTGTTTTGTTATGAAAGGGACTTTATGATGTCTCTTTCTGTAATAAGCAGGCTGATATAATTGATGCTTTTAACATTACATCCAGATATTTGGACGATATTTTAAACATTAATAATGTTTATTTTGACACTATGGTAAGTCAAATATACCATTTAGAGCTCCAACTTAATAAAGCTAATACCTCTGATACTGAAGCCGCGTTTTTAGACTTGCACTTGTCAATTTCTAATGATATTGTTTCTACCAAAATTTATGATAAACGTGACGACTTTGAAATTGTCAATTTCCCATTTTTACATGGTGATGTTCATCGCTCTACATCTAATTGAGTCTACATCTCTCAACTCATTCGTTTTGTGAGAGCATCTAGCTATGTTGTTGAGTTGAACATTTGTAATAAATTGTTAACTCAACAACTTCTTAAACAAGGCTATGGGTATCATAAACTTCACATAACCTTTTCTAAATTTTATAGACGATACTATGATTTGATATCTAAATTACTAATTGGACTTAAATCTCTCTTGAGCCAAGGACTTTCGAAACCTGAATTCAATGGTGACTTGGTGTATAAATTGAAGAACATTGTTGGCTCTAATAATTTTTTAGCGCAGTTCATGAAAAAAAATTCCCATTATAAATCGATTGCCTATAACATTAACGTATTGCAGCAGACTGCATGCTTGGTGGTCAACCCAATTACGGTTGGCAACTTTGCTTTTCTCTTTAATTGCATGCCGGTGGGTTGGACTTCAGACTCTATGATGGTTCTGACTTAAAGACTTATCTATTGATGAGATGGTAGGGGCCTGATGCTTTGGCTGTTGTCAGGCCTGCTGGGGTTTACCTGTTGGAATTCTTTTGCTCCGGTTTTCAGTTTTATTTACTGTTGTTTCCTTATCTTTTCTTTATCTTTTTTTATGTCTTGATTTATATGTTCTAGGAGATTATGCATTGATAAGTTAGGGGTCTTTCATGCAAACTAAACACCTATGTGTCTTGATCCACATCTGAACTAAGGGTGAGGTTGGTTCACAGTTAAACCGGTTTAAGCCCTCCAGTAAAATATTTTTACTGACCTTTCCAAAGCAGTGCTTATTTTGTAGATCATTTATATTATTTCTGTCTTGTTTTGTTATGCTTTCATGCACGTCTGTTTGTTGATGCCTTGTAGTCACCTGTTGGGAAAGGGCTGACCTCTTGGCTCTCGTTTGTGATGTGTAATTGTGACGTTGTCACTTTCCCATTGGTATCTGATTGGATGGTGATATATATATATATATATATATATATATATATATATATATATATATATATATATATATATATATATATATATATATATATATATATATATATATATATATATATATATATATATATATATATAGTTTAGTATGATAAAAAAATACTGATTCTAAATTTTAATTTATATTTGAAAAAAATATCTAAATAATTAGCCATTGCCACATTCCAAAATTTTAGTTCTTTTATTTACAAGTACTGTTAGCGCATCTCATAAAGAAGCTATCGGAAAAGTCTGGCACAATCAGAGAATATAATCAAGCCTTGTGTGTACGTAAGGCGCAATACACATAGTACTATACTCATGCTAATAAAAAGAAGGTCACCCCAATTCACCAGTTTTTTTGAAAACCAATACAGACAAGAACATGTTATGATTTTAGATTTATATATTGTAAGTCATATCTTGTATGACCGCCACCTTTATGAATGCATTCTTTGAGGTTTTTACGCATCCTTAAAAGAAGCCTAGGTGTTTACCCCACCCATCGTGGAATTAATTGCCATTGTTCAACCAGCTAGTGTTCAAATTCGGGAAAAGTGGCAGATGGGAAGAGATACGACCATGTATCTGCAAGCCTGGGATATCCCAGGGGTGGCCGATAGGAGATGGATTGGGACCCGGAAGGCCATTCAGTGGGTATTACAGGACCAGCATGCAAACAGTACATTGCTCCATAGTACAGGTATACTGGCATTATATTGATGGAAGGGAAAATGTTTCCAACAGTCTGATAAATGTGCAGGACATGTGGGTAAAGGAATTCATCTGCAAAGCGTTGGCCTGTAAGTGACCCCAGAATTACTATGCAAATTAAACGATCCTTACAAACTCATAATCATCTTTCCTTTTACTTTTATCTTATAAATTTTTACATTTCCCATCTTCATCATGTTTAGTTTAATACCGTCTGACGCTAATGACCCACAAGGGTTGATGTGTCGTTAAGAATCAAACAAACAAACTTACACAAAGCACAGGGTGGCCTTCTTTTTTTCATCATGAGTATATGTACGAAAAAGTTCCATTTGTGTTAGCCGAGACAGGCATAAGGAAACTTAGTTATGTAGCAGGTTGGATCAGCCCTTTTAAAATCCATTTTCTGATTATAAGAATGTTTTATCAGCAGAATAAATGAAGTTTATTGGGGTTTTCAATAAAATATCGCTAAGGCGATAGTTTATTGGGTTTTCAATAAAATATCGCTAAAGCGATAGTTTATTGAAAAACAACAACATAAACTTCATTAATAACCGTTTGTTTTGCTGTCATAACACTTGTTATTGTGTTGGCATGGTTTCTGTGACGTCAGCATTACTATATGTAACGTCAGCGTCCCGTTATCAAAGTAGATCCTCGATGTACATCGAAAGTCTGATTTCACAGAATTGGCCGAGGCAGTTCAGATTGATCAAGAAGTGGTAAATGGAGAGTATCTTATAATCAGTGAATGTTTAATAAGTAAAATGATTTTACTGACCGTTCCAAGGCGGTATTTCTTTTGTGGATCTTTTTTTCCCTGTCTTGCGTTTGCTATGCCTTTGTGCGCATCTGTTTATTTGTGTCCTGTGGTCAATTGCTGGGAAAGGGGTGACCTCTTTGCTCTCGTTTGTGGTGCCTAACTGTGAGTTTGTCAATTTCCCATTGGTATCCTGGGTCAGGTGTAGTACTTGATTGTATCGATTCCTGATCTTTGCACCCTACTTACTTTAAATTTCATTTCAGTTGATCTGGACTCCTTGCTTGCCGATCTTCAAATAATGCTTGATGTTCTTGGGACTGACCCTATGGAAAAGGCGTGTGAAGGAGAGTGTCACCACCTTCTGAGTTCAGGCCACGTGTTGAACTTTGGGTGCCCCCTGGTTTGCCATGGGTAAGTATCATACTGTGCTACTGTTCTGCCAGCCAAGAGTGACAGTGACGTAATGTTTTGTTTACAAAGCTATCAGGGACTTATAATCGCTAAATCACTTGTGTATTAATCCTATCCGCAGGATAGGACTAATACACGAGTGATCTATCGATTCGCGTTAGTTCAAGTTGAGTGTACACGTTTATATTTCTTACTTAATTGTAAACAAAATATCACGTCACTGTCACTCTTGGTTGGCACGACAGTATATTCACGTGTTATAGCCTCTGAGCCACTCAGACAGCCGGTAACCAATTAAACTATTTAGCAGTATTATATATAAAGTACCACGGGCATTTATGTATGAGATATAACTAGATGCTTAATCGGCTGTGAATTTATGTTAAAAATAAAGGCCAGGATCAGGTTAATATTGTCTAGTACTAATATTAAATACAAAGATTTGCACGACTAATGTGTAAAACATTGATCCTCTTTACAAGCAATCAATGCCAATGCCACATTTAATTCTTCCTTACTTTTGAATTTTCACATACTCTGAGAAACCGGGCCGCGTAGCGCAGTCGGTAACGTGTCTGGCAACAGATGCGAGTCTGACTGCAGATCCAGGGGTCGCGAGTTCTATCCCGGTCTGGTCCCATACTTTCGTGGAGATTGATCATGAAATAATTTCTACGGTCATTCTCCTCCCTTCCGCTGAATCATTCAAGAAGGGTTTTTGTCAGTTACAAGCGAAAGTATGTGCACGAAGTACTGGTTAAATGCTTGTTCAAGCTTGCCCAGGAAAAAGTGTGGTTAGGTAAACTGACCGTCCCGCAATGACCATAGCTGTTGACTTGGGACGTAAAGCAACAAACAAACATACTCTGAGAAGTCAAGGGATTCCCTTAAATACTGTCCCTGGCCTATAAGACTAATAACTTGAACAAGTTTACGAGATATCGGAACTTATTGTTAAAATATGTGAGCAGTGAAAACCTGTGTGAATGTGCGTCTGCACAAATTATCTTTTGGGTCCTCGATGCTCACACAAACAAACTAGGGACGTTAGACTACAATGTTGATTTCTAGCTTATCTACGGCTTCATGAATACTAAATGGCTTTACGTTTATTTATCACATGACGTCGCCTCTCATTTTGATAAAACGTCATGCATTAAAATCGATGAACCCGTTGTGGTTTACAGATTTGGGGTACGTTATGATTTTACAGCCAAAACAACGTCGCATTAGATCGCGATTGAAAATACGGTTAACGTCAAACCATAAATAGAATCTACCATTCATGCCAATGTATTATTGAATTTATTAAAGTTATAACTTGTTTCATTTTATAGCTTTGACCTAATTCGTTCAATACTTTATTGCACACCAGATAAGGATATCTGAGATTTTACCTTGGGATAGAATATCTTACCTTACCCATGCTATCTTACCCAGGACGTCAAGTAACGTCATCATGTGCAATTGCATCTAAGTGTATTCAGGGACTTCTGGAAGCTTAATTTAATTATAAATAAGTAAATAAAAGCAGTGGTGAGTAAAAAAATAGAATCCATAATATTCGTGTGAGGGTAGGATAGAAAAATCAGTCCCTCGAGATCACCGTTTGTCATTGCACGGCAAGCTTCTAGATACCAAACGGTAATCCCCCTAACATATTTTTCTATCTTACCCTCACACTCATGATAGATTCTTACATTCAATACTACACGAGCACTCATGTAAGAGCCTTTCTTGCACATTGGATAGGGACATCTGATATTTTACTCAGGGATAGAAAATCTTATCTTACCCATGTTAGCTTACACAGGCTGTCACGTAAGTACTGTACATTGGTTGTATTTTAACCCACGGACATGATCGTCAAGTGACATCATTGTTATGATCAAGTGACGGCATTATATCATGTCGCATCTTAGCGTATTGAGGAACCTCTAGGATGCTTTTTCAAACATAAAATTTGGTATTAAATGATAAGCAAGAATTAGAATAATTTAGTCGTTTGAGGGTAGGGAAGAAAAATCAGTCCCTCAAGATCACTGTTGTCATTGCTGGGCAAGCCTCGTAACGACAAATAGTGATCCTCGGGACGAAATTTCCTATCCCAGCCTCACACTCATAATGGATTCTTATACTATTTAACAGTACCAAAATCCTGTGAGATGGCACACGTGCATGTATTTTCATTACAGGTTCCAAGAGTTGTGCCACATTTTCCACCTCACACCTGATCCTAAGACATCACCTATGCCACCGACTACAGGATAGATGATAAGTTAAAATGTAAGCTTGTGAACATTAAAACCTGTATAAAATTAAACGTAGTCTCTGTTTTGTCGTTATTGCGTATAAACTTATATTCTAATGCACTTGCAAATGCAACTCGACGTCTGAATGGATAACGTCATAAATTTGCAACAGTGAATCCTGCGATATACTGTCAGAAACCCGACTTTATTACGTAACGTCACTTTTCATTGGTTGACAAGTGTAAATATGCAGCTGGCAAGCGTTTTATGCAGCTGGCAGCCGCTGGACGTATAGGCGCAACAAAGTACATTTTCACCTTCCTTTTGATGGAAAATGTTAATAGTGCATTCGACTGGGGATAACCATATTCAAAATATTTTGGGGAGGTATACCGTCGGATGAACGTTCGGAGATCACGTTTGACAGCTCAGCTTACGCCTCACTGTGAAACTAAATTTCTGACCGTACATGTATATCCGACGATATACCTCCTCAATTGAAAATTTTAATACAGTTATCCCCTAATTCATCGAGCCCCTGTGGTGTAAAGGATAAACCACTCACCTTATACAGAGGGGGTTCCTAGTTCGTTCGCTGGCTCCTCTGACTCCATAAGTTCTCATGAACAGACTCAATAAAACAGAGAATGTTGTTTTCTAATATTGTAGGTCTCTGTATTTCTGAAGGATCCGTTTTTCCAGATTATTCTGATCTGTGACCCAATCTCGATATGACTTTGGCTGTTGGTGGGACGTTCAACACAAACGAACAGATCCTTAATTAATGTGTATCTGCTTAACATTTCCTTTTATGGTGTACAATGGCGTCTTATGTGAACGGATATAATGTGAAACAATATCTATATTGCATATTTTTATGGGGTTTCACATCACTTTCAACAATACCTTTATTTAAGAGTGCCTGACAGAAATATCTTAAATGTTGTAGGTACTCAATTATAATGGTCTCCGAGATATGGTTCTTTTGAGCAACCTAAACATATATTAAAACTAAGGTGTAAGAAATTATTAACCATTTTACGTTTCAAAATTTTGTTTATCGAAATCCTTGCTTTTTTACACAATAATTATTAGTTATTCTATCATCCCTTTCAAGACCAATGAACTGGTACGTAGTGTTCATGCATTCATGATGTCATGAAACGTTTCCTATTTCTCTTTTTCGAAAACCACGCCTACTTTAACTAAAACCACACCTACTTTAACTAAGAAAGATATTCCAGTTGTTCATCTAAGAAAAACAAGACCAAACTCTGCTTTGGACCTGCGTCGCCAGTGCACGTCGGTGTGTGAACAGTCGATATGCAAAGTTCAAATATACAGGAACGAAATCAGATTACATCCAAATTTCACAATGTAATCTACGGTAGGTGACTTAACAATTTCTAAGTTAAACACTCAAAAATATATTAACAAATTAGCATAAATATAGGGTGTACATGTTCAATGTGTGAACAATCATAACACAAAGTTTGAATATAAAGGAATGAAAACTGCTTGAAAATGTCTAAGTTCAACATCTGTCAATAAAGTGAAAATAAATTAAATTTGCACAAAATAGGAGGTGCACATCTTCAATGTGTGAACAACCATAAAGCAAAGTTTGAATATAAAGTAATGAATAATGTTGGAGTATCAGATTACACAAACTAGGCACCCCCTAAGCATTTCTGATGGAAAAATGTCTAAGTTCAACATCCATCAAAAATAAGAAAGAAAATATTAAATGTGCACAAAATGGGAGGTGCACATCTTCATTGTGTGAAAAATCATCATGTAAAGTTTGAATATAAAGGAATGCATACTGATGGTGTTGCTGATTACACAAACTAGGAAGCCCCTTTAGCATTTCGGATGAAAAAAATGTCTAAGTTCCACACATCTCAAAAATGAAAAAGAAATTATGAAACATGCACAAAATAGGAGGTGCACATCTTCAATATGTGAACAATCATTAGGCAAAGTTTTAATGAAAAGGAATAAAAACTTTTGGAGTTATAGATTACACAAACTTGGTACCCCTAAAGTGTTGAGGACGGCCAAATGTCTAAGTTCAACACCCCTAAAAAATGAAAAAAAATTATGAAACATGCACAAAATAAACGGTGCACATCTTCAATATGTGAACAATTATTAGGCAAAGTTTGAATGAAAAGGAATAAAAACTTTTGAAGTTACAGATTACACAAACTTGGTACCCCTAAAGTGTTGCGGACGGCCAAATGTCTAAGCTCAACACCCCTCAAAAATGAAAAAAAATTATGAAATGTGCACAAAATAAAAGATGCACATCTTCAATATGTGAACAATCAATTGGCGAAGTTTGAATGAAAAGGAATAAAAACTTTTGGAGTTACAGATTACACAAACTTGGTACCCCTAAAATGTTGCGGACAGCCAAATGTCTAAGTTCAACACCCCTCAAAAATGAAAAGAAAATTATGAAACGTGCACAAAATAAGAGGTGCACATCTTCAGTATGTGAACAATCATTTGGCAAAGTTTGAATGAAAAGGAATAAAAACTTTTGGAGTTACAGATTACACAAACTTGGTACCCCTAAAATGTTGCGGACGGCCAAATGTCTAAGTTCAACACCCCTCAAAAGCAAAAAAAAATTTATGAAACGTGCACAAAATAGGAGGTGCACATCTTCAATATGTGAACAATCATTTGGCAAAGTTTTAATGAAAAGGAATAAAAACTTTTGGAATTACAGATTACACAAACTTGGTACCCCTAAAGTGCTTTGGACGGACAGACCGACGGACAGAGTGGACCCATTACTAGACCTGCTTTCGCTAAAGCGACGCAGGTAAAAAAGGATTACATTTGAAATTCTCCTTCATGCGTATTGTTGCGAGACAAGAAAACTCCAAGGGCAAAATAATTCGTCAGAAACGAGGCTCTGCCTTTTTTCTGACGTAATTATTTTAGTTGGGGGTTAGTAGTTGCTTTCCGATTATGGAAAAATTATTCCAATCCTTGGATGACATTTCCTTGTCCCGCAGCAATATATCATGATGGACACATTATGCAAACCCACTGCCCAGAATTATTTGTTGTTAAAACACTCAAAAGTATTAAGCTTGCATGGAGACTTCCTAACTAATCAACTGACAGTACTATGCACGACCCACATTGAAATTTAACTAATTGGAATAAAATTCTAGGTATTTAAGTTGACAAATTGCTCAGGTAGCAGAACTGATTGTTATAAATACACAAAAAGTAGCATACGAGCCAGTGCATGAGATTTCCAACAATGCGGTATGTGCTACCAGCAAAGACTCAGATCAGCCTGCGCATACGCGCAGTCTGATCAGAGCCTTTGCTAGTCGCTTGAATATTCTAGGACTGTTAAGCTTCTGGCCAAACAAAATTTGGAGTTTCTTAGCTTAAAAGGAGGCTGCACAGGCTCGTTTAAGTCTACACTTGTCAAAATGCCACATTGTTGGAAATCACATGACATGGCTCATATATCCTTGCAACAAGGGAGCAAACTTACTTGCATTGTACAACGTATGCAAGGTTCTTGGGATTTATAAAAAAGTCGTGACGAAGTCTAGTCACACTTTTGAAGACATGTGTCTCGATAATGTTAAATTGTATTAGTATGCAAAATTTGAATAAAATATACCATGTGGTTCAAGAGTTATGAACGTTTTCACTAAAAGACCTCAACCAGACAAAATGATGCTCGGCAACCTCATTTTAACGTTTTGCATACCAGTGGTCATAGTGCAGACCAAGGGGTCGTGCAATACCAGGACACCCTTATCAATAAAGTCTATTTCAGTCTAAGGATACCTCTGAATCTTGAGTACATTAACAGTACTCAGAGATCAATTATATACTGCAGCTGGGGATTTCCCTACCTTTCTGAAGTCTGGGACAGGGCCTGTTGAATACGGGAAAAAAGCATTTCCGACCATCAAATTGGGAAATCGCCATTTTAAATAGATTTAAAAACATGTAATTAGCAGTGTTAAGCTCACCATAAAATACATGAAAATTGCATAGAAATGTGAATGAAAGTAGGAAAGACGGCAAATATCAGGAAACGATACCTTTAAGTACCACATTTGACCAGGACACCACATGGGACAGAAACAAAGATACAATAAACATCACCAATAAGGGCCAAGTGGTCAGCGCAAGGCCAGGTGACCGCAAGGCAGCAATGTACAAACGCAATTGGGAGGGGGCCGTTATTTGGCCCAAAATCAGGCCTAGGAAAATACCAGATTGTAGGTTGTTAATCTCCAAAATATTGCTACTACTGCAGGCCAGTGGTTTGGAAATATTGACATGCATATGTATGCAAAATCTAATCAAAATATACGTTGTGTTTTTAGAACTGTTATGAACATTTTCACTAACTGATAACAGTTGGACGGATGGACTTATAGTGATTATAGTGCAGACCTAAATGTCGTGCAATTACGGGCTTGGTTAGCTGATTGTTGATGAAAAGTAAAATTACCTGAATAACCCGTTTTGGACCATTGAAATTTTCAATATAACTACATAAAAAGCCATAATTGCCCATTGTATACACATGTATAAAGGGATCAAGGGTTATACTTTCCAAATGATTTTGTATAAAACATTCTCAGAGGATTGATTTTGTCTAAGCAAACACAGCAGATGTTGATGAAAGGCCACATTATGCGTCATTTCATTCAGGTCTTCACTGTTTGCAAAAGTAACAGTTTAGGGGCATCCAGTCTGTAAAAGGTTAAATATATACAACGTGAATATATCCATAAAACAGTAAATAAGAGGATGGTAAAGTAGTTAAGAGTGAATGCCAAAATTGAGATAATTAAGAGATACTGCCAAAAATGGACAAAATGAAGATATAATACCAAAATGACGATAATTAAGAGATAATGCCAAAATATGAGATAATTAAAAAGTAATGCCAAACTTGAGATAATTAAAAATTAATGCCAAAATGATGATAATTAGAGATAATGTCAAAATGGAGATAATTAAGAGTTAATGCCAAATGAAAATAATTAAGAGATAATGCCAAAATGAAGATAATCAAGAGTTAATGCCAAAATGGAAATAATTTAGAGTTAATGCCAAATGGAGATATTTAAGAAATAATGCCAAAGAGTTAACGTCAAAATGGATATAATTAAGAGTAAATGCCAAAATGAGTATAAATTAAGAGATAATGCCGAATGGAGATAATTAAAAGTTAATGCCAGAATGGAGACCTGCCCTTCGCGTTAACCTCCTAAAAATAATGGTAATATAATCAAATTGAGGATCTTTTCCCACCAAGACCATGATTTTCTACCATAAAATACAATGTATTAAAGGAACTTCCCGCTGGCATCCGTTATATAGGTTGAGTTGTCATTCTATACAATAGTGTAACTTTTTTGTTTGCATGTGTGAATGTTTCATTTTGAAGCCACTCTCTTAAACAAAAGTAAAAAGGCTAATGGTATTTTAATTATCTTGGCTTTCTAAAACTAAGTATAGAATGCTATACCTATTGGTATTTAATGCTTATTGAGCCGTGACGTGAGATTTCCAACAATGTGGTATGTGCAACCAGCAAAACCCCAGATCAGCCTGCGCATATCGTATGACTCTTATGCTACTAACTGATCGTCATTTGGAGTTTCTAAGCTTAAAATGGGGCTGCACAGGCTCGTCTAAGTCTACACTAGTCAAACTGCCACATTGTTAGAAATGACATATCAAGGCTCATATTTTAGAAGTTCTGCCCTCGATAATTCTGCTTAAACAATTTTGTCAGAACCATAGATCATGCGCGGATCTAGAATGGGCGGGGGCAGGGGGTGCGCAACCCCTGAAAAATCACAAAAATATAGGGTTTCCTAGCAATACTGGTCCGGATCCTCTAAAGAATCACAAAGCTACCAGGCCAGCGTTCAGTGTTGGGACATCACTGGCCCGCCAGCGAAACGACATTTGATGACGTTTTGCTGGCTTCCGAAGATGGCCCAAGTTTAGTGGTATTTCGATCCACTCATCAAAAACAAAACAAGCCCGTCAAAATTGGACCCCCTCTGAAAAAACTTCCTGGATCCGCGCAAGAGACTCCCAAGATATACAATGTAAAGTAAGTAAGGGTGCAAAGATCAGATATCGATACAATCAAGTACAACACCTGACTCAGGATACCAAGTGAAAAGTGACAAACTCACAGTTGGACACCACAAACGAGAGCCAAGAGGTTAGCCCTTTCCCAGCAGGTAAAACCCAAAATTGCCTACCCTTCTTGGACCAATATATTTTTCCATAAAGCTACACACAATACAGTCAGAATGGTCAATTTTATATATTGAGGAGACACAGGTTATAATTTCTGAAAAAAAATATTGCATTTCTTTTTAGAACATCCCAAAATGGTTATTTTAGGCATACAAACTCACAACTCTTTTCCCACTGCTTATATTGGATATTCTTTGCTTTATCCTTTGGCTATTATGAGTCCACAGCTCTTTTCTCACTGCTTATATTGGTTATCATTTGCTTTATCCCTTGACTTTTATGAGTCCACAATTCTTTTCTCACTGCTAATATTGGACATACTTTGCTTTTAGTTTATCCTTTGACTTTTACAAGTCCGCAATTCTTTTCTCACTGCTTATATTGGATATCATTTACTTTATCCTTTGACTTTTATCAATCTACTTAAGATTTTCAAACGCCTTTTATTTTTGCAAGTGGACCAACGCAAAGTGGGGGGGTATTCACATTCTTGATTAGATCAAAAGGAACATTTTGGTAATATTATTGTAGGATTTGACAAAATTTCCTTATATTTACTCCCGCTCATGTGGTCATATAGTTCAAAAAGCTGCAAGGCTTCAAAATTGTATACTGATAAAAAGAAAAGCCGTTTTTAAAACGAATATGACATTTATTACATCTTCGCCACTCATGAATTTACATTGTTCGCTTTACTAACAACATCCCGTTAATATGTCAACATCGTAGTGTTTTTACACTTATACGATTTATCACATGACGTCGCGTCTGGGAGTGAAGTAACGCCATGCAATAAAATCGAAAACCCACTAGTGGCCTCTTTTGGCTTACACCTTTACTAACTTTACGTAATGACGTTTATTTTAACATTGCTTAAAAGATGAGAAACTATTGACGTTTTCACGCAAAATGATTTTAAGTAATTTTTTTAGTAAGAAAGAGTGCAAAGATCAGGAATTGGTACAATAAAGTACCACACCTGACCCAGGATACCAATGGGAAAATGACAAACTTACAATGAGACACGTGTGCGCATTTGTTTATATGTGCCTTGTGGTCACCTGCTGGGAAAGGGCTGACCTCTTGGCTCTCGTTTGTGGTGTCTAACTGTAAGTTTGTCACTTTCTCATTGGTATCCTGGGTCAGGTGTGGTACTGGATTTTATCGATTCCTGATCTTTGCACCCTTACTTACCACAAACTAGAGCCAAGAGACCAGCCTTTCCCAGTAGGTGACCACAAGGTACAAATAAACAGACGTGTTCAAAGGCATAACAAACACAAGACAGAAAAAACATGATCCACAAAAGAAGTACCGCCTTGGAACAGTCAGTAAAAATATTTTATGGAGGGCTGAAACCGGTTTCACGTGATAAAGTCATGTGATAAATAGAATCTAACATTCGTTCTCCTGTATTATTGAACTAATTAAACTCATTACATAAGAAGCTCACATTTTATCTCTTTTCTCCAACTCGTTTAATAAATTTAACAAAACTCGAGCACTCATGTAAGAATCTCTATTTATAGTGTTTACTGTGTCAAATGATAAATAGAATCTACAGATAAACCAAAGGCTTTGAAGCGTGACTGTATTTACAATATTGATATGTTGTTCTAGAAAAAAGGGCTTCAGGCATTTATTTACATTTACTAAAAAAGCTTTGACATACACAGATGTTCTAGCGGGACTGGCTCTTTTTACGCATTCTCCATCAATCGTTTGAAATATACCTAAAGCCATTAAAAACGCAACTGTTACAAGTGTTATTTCTCCTATAAATACCAGCTTATACACTTTCTCTTTGTACCAACAAGCGTCCCTAACGTAGGAGAGCGTTTAACCAAAACCTGAGGTCAATTACACTTCTGCCAAAAATTTTGGTGAAAAATGACATTTCATCAAATTTTTTTGTAACCATATTAAATCTTGAAATTTTATTCAATTTCAGCGTGCAAATACTGCGTTTCACTCAAACAAACAAAAAAGACACGGTTTACAGCACAAAATTTACTTAGCTGGAAGGACCTAATATTTATGCTTTCAATTTCATTTTTCGTGAAATTTCCCAAAAATTTTAGAAATCACTAAAGCTTCAATTAAACTGAATCATTGAAAAATTGGCATACGTAAGTTGTAAGGTCATTACCTATAGTTTTTATTTATCGTAATATTTATCGTCGAAAGTGTCGCATTTTCGTTAACTTCCGTTTTCATGCTGCAACTTTGATGACCATTTTGGATGTCAAAACTTCAAGACAAAAAAATCTGCTGCGTGCGCATAGTAAGTAGAGCAATGTTGAAATTTTCTGAAAGTTTGAACCCAAAAGAGCCATTCATAATGAAGATCTGATATTGAGATTATTATGGTGATTTTGCAGATTTTGTGTCGAAGTTCTGGTTATGTCCCTTTATAAAAGAAATACAGCTTGGCTTATCTGGACTGCTTTATCTGCACAAAAAGGGTATTGGCTTGATATCGCGACCATAGGTTCATGCTTTTATTTTATTAGAATGATAAAATAGCATTAAATCTCGTTTAAGGTTATAGTTTAAAAGTTGCGTTTTTACTGGCGTTAAGTATAGAAAAACCCAAAGGTCATCAATCGTGGTTTATCTATAATATTTACCTCCTTTTTTGAACTTATTGTTTCAACTCATTGCGAGAAAATAAATCCCAATAAAGTACTCAGCAAAACTCGCATTATCTCTTCTCAACTCGATAAATAAATTCAGTGATACATGTGCACTCAATGAATGTAAAATTCTCTTCAGTGAACTAGGGTCAAGTCAGGTAACTTCGGACATCAGGTAAACTCGGACATACATTCGCACACAGTGAAAACCCTGATGAGACGGCTCCTTATGAGCCGTCTCATCAGGATTTCACTGCTTGCTAATTTAATTTATTACAATAATTAGAATGAGCATTGTCACTGTCCGAACTTAGTTTACCCTCCGAATTTAACCGACTTTATCCTACAGGTTCCGAGAACGTTCTTTTTAGACTTGTTTGCTGTAGTGTGGATGAAACCTGAACTCTTTTACAAAATAATGACATGACCCTTTTGTTTAATACAAATGCAAGCATTATGAAAACACCTTGGCTGGCATTAAATATAATGAAGATATATTCAAGCCAACCTTGTTTTAGCACAAGTTGAAGGAAGCCAACAATCCAAGTCATGCCAGTCAAGGCTGAAAGTCGGACATACACCCGCAGATAGCTTTTCTCTCTGTTCAACATATGAGTTGAATGGACCACCTGTCTAATGTTATAAACGGCGTAAACAAACATGACAAAATTGGACAGCAAAGCAATCAATGATGGCAGAACAAATGTTATCAACTGCATGGTGAATGAGGATATATAACAGAGCTCCCCACCATAGCCACTTGATTGTCCTCTACTTTGCACAAGAGAAACCACCAGGTTTACACATACAAACAAAACAGAAAAACCAATAATATACAAAATGTTTTTAACTGTTTGTTTCATTATATAACTGTCAGTTATCAAGATATGCTTTCTGAAACTGACTATCATTTGGATACAACAAACGTTCATAGATAACATTACTGACAACCACAAGAAGTGACAAATACCTCCAATGAGTGCGCATGCCCAGGTAGAAATCATAGTCTGGCCTGCTCCAAATTGATAAAAACCCTGTGCTAAAAGCAAGAACACGCATAGAATCAGATTGTTAACTCCTGGCTGAGACTGAAGTACAGAGAACTTTCCATATGTTACTATGGTAACCAGTAAACAAACAGTAGAGACACAAACACATACAAGTGACAGAATATTCTTGGGATGAAGTACTTTTGAAGTGACACCATGTGGTTCAGGAACTGGATCGGGCATTTTATGGTATATTTTTTCGAAATCTTCTAAGCACATATATATGATTTCGCCATGTAGTTCATACTCCCACTTTGAAAATACTCTTGTATGATTTGTCGTTCCATTCACATCCACTATGAGTAAGTCGTCTTCAATTTCCATGCTGAACTCGTCTACTGATATGTGTAAAAATGGACACGCGTTCAGTTTGTTAATTGTGATAGTTTTCTCAGAACAATAATCTGTTTCATAACTATAGCTCGTATGCAGTTCTTTGACATGCCCATCAGTTTTGTCAGGTACAAATACGCTTGCCATAGTATTGTTTACAGAATAATTGTATTGGGCGACTGTTAAAAACCAATGTTTTGAAAAAGTAGGAAATTTCAATGACACATGATCTTTTCCAAAATTAATTAGCCGGTCAAAAAGGTCATAGTATACATCGTAGTGCATATCTATGTCGAATGGAATTATTAATATAACAATGGCGTATTCTACGTAGGCGTTAAAATCTCTTGCATACATTGGTATTAATTTAAATGTTTTCCAAATAGTGAGGTCCAGGAGGTCTGATATAGCATACCAAATATTATCATTTAATTGCTTTGTATCGATTATCATTGTGGGTGTCGAGTTAACGTGGGGTGTTAATTTAAAAAGTGCCAAAAAACATGGCGAGCCAGTTATCTGTCCAAGGAAGTGGGACTGCAAGGTATATCGAGAACACAGGCCATAGCGAAGATATCGTAGGTTGTTACAATGTATATCTCTGCATACCATCTGTAAACAACAAAAAAGTAACATTAAAAATACGAGCTGCGGCCTGCGATTTCCAACAATTTGACATTTTGAAAATTGTAGACTCGGACGAGCCTCTGCAGTCTCCTTTTAAGCTTAGAAACTCCAAATGGTATTCAGTCATAAGCTTAACAATCATAGAATACTCAAGCGACTAGCAAAGCCTCTGATCAGACTGCGCGTATGCGCAGGCTGGTCTGAGGCTTTGCTGGTCACACATACCACATTGTTGGAAATATCATGCACTGGCTCATATAGTATACAGATGACCTAGACTAAGGTTCAGTCTGTTTAAATGTGATTTGTCCATCAAAATGTAATATATAAAACGTAATTATATGTATATAATTACAACTGTCATAACATTTATTGAGATCCTTTAATCTGATTGGTCAAGAACGGTCATCTGGTCGTATTGACCTGTAGTTCATTGTTCAATGAATTTCAGCACGTATTCATGAGGGGCGGGGACATTCACAGCAGAACTTCTTTTGTGATACTGTGCAATTCGAAGAGAAATGAACAGTCTGCAACTACTTTCACTTTGCTTTACACTTATACAGATATTTTAAGGTGGAAAAGCAAAGATAAACTTACATACGACGCTTTGCCCTCTGTGGACTTAGTACTCTTGGTTTGTGTAAATAACAACTTCTAGGGAACGTGGAGAGCTGCTTTCTCTTTGTTATAGAAGATCAGATACGTATAGTACAATGTGAACTAAGTACTCTTGTTTTGAGAAGATAGCGTACGTATAGTACTAAGAGAGGTAAGTACTCTTGGTTTGTGAAGAGAGCGTACGTATAAAAGTGATCAAAGTACTTTAGGTTTGAGAAGATAGCGTACGTATAGTACAATGTGAATTAAGTACTCTTGTTTTGAGAAGATAGCGTACGTATAGTACTAAGAGAGGTAAGTACTCTTGGTTTGTGAAGAGAGCGTACGTATAAAAGTGATCAAAGTACTTTCGGTTTGAGAAGATAGCGTACGTATAGTACAATGTGAACTAAGTACTTTTGGTTCGAGAAGATAGCATACGTATTGTACAATGTGAACTAAGTACTTTTGGTTTGAGAAGATAGCGTTAGTATAGTACTAAGAGAACTAAGTACTCTTGGTTTGTAAACAGAGCGTACGTAGAGAAGTGATCAAAGTACTCTTGGTTTGAGAAGATCTGTTTGTTTGATTTGATTCTTTACGTCCCATCAACAATCTTTCAGTTATATAGGGACGAGTCTTCCTGGGTTGAACCAGTATTAAGCTAGGATTTATGTTCCTGCTCAAGGACACAACGCAGTGACGCCGGTGAGGCTCAAACCCATGGCCCCTCAAGTACTCTACCACTGAGCCACTTCGCTCCATAAGAGTGAGAAGATAGCGTACGTATAGTACAATGTGAACTAAGTACTTTTGGTTTGAGAAGATAGCGTATGTATAATACAATGTGAACTAAGAACTTCTGGTTTGAGAAGATAGCGTACGTATTGTACAATGTGAATTAAATACTTTCGGTTTGAGAAGATAGCGTACGTATTGTACTAAGAGAACTAAGTATTCTTGGTTTGTAAAGAGAGTGTACGACGTATAGTACAAAGTGACCAAAGTAAGTCTTGGTTGAGGAGATAGAGTACGTATAATACAAAGAGAACTTAGTACTCTTGGTTTGAAAAGATAGAGTACGTATAATACAAAGTGAACTTAATTCTCGTGGTTTGAGAATCTAGCGTACGTATAGATACAGTGAACTCAGAACAATTGGTTTGAGACGATAGCCTACGTATAGTACAAAGTGGACTAAGTACTTTTGGTTTGGGGAGATAGCGTACGTTTAGTACACAGTAAATTTAGAACTCTTGGTTTCAGAAAAAAAGCGTACGTATAGTACAAAGTGAACATAATACTCATGGTTTGAGATGATAAAGTACGTTAAGTACAAAGTGATCTTTTGGTTTGAGAAGATAGTGTACGTATAGTAAAAAGTGGACTAAATACTTTTGGCTTGTAAAGATGGCAACCTCTAAGGAACGCACTGAACTAAACCACCTTGAGTTGTTAATATTCATTGGCGTAGCTCCCATTCCGTAGTTATGCACGTGCAAAATAAAAAAATACAATGTAGTAGCATTCAAGGGAGGTCACCTAATGTGGTAAAAGTGAGTTTCCATACCATAAGGCACTGCTTTTAAGGGTAAGAAATAGCTCCCTCTGGGAGCCAATTCTTTTCTTTAAGAGAAGTTCCATATGAAAAGGGACGCAGTTGAAGAGAATTACTGTTTGTTCCAGTAGTCTCCCTTTGATGTGAGTAACTTTTTCAGCGTTCTGGCTACGTCATTGATATTAAACATTAACGTATGTACTAAGTACCATCGGTTAGTGATAATGGCAAAGTATAATAAGAGCGCATTGGTAGAGTGTTATGCAATCAAAAGTTCACAAGTTCGAGACTCGTCAGAGACACTGTGTTATGTAATTTAGCTTTAAGTTCTACTGAGTCTTGTTTCAACCCATGAAGGCTGGAAAACGTCCACCATGACTGAAAATAGTGACTGGGACGTAAAACATGAGCACACATAATAACTCAATGACATTTCCTTAACCTTTTTAATATCAAGGAAAATTGATATGTGCCTAGAGAAGATCCTATTCAGCCTGGGTATCCACCAAGTCAATCAGTCTTCACTGAGCGTTCAGTGCGTCACTGTGGATCCGAGCTTTCTTCATGCTGACAGCAGATTCTAATCCACTTGCTTTTGTAACGCGACGTCTGATTGGTTAACATCAAACATTTGTGACAGTATAACCTGCGATATACTGTAGTATACAAAGGACAGTATATCCTGCAATATACTGTCGGAAACAGTTTGATGTCATTAATTACGTCACATTTTGGACGACGTGCGGCTTGGCTTGCAGCGCTCCAATTTGATAAAAAAAAGTCTGCAGAAGTGCATTAGAATGGGGATAGCTATATTCAAAGTTATCATTTGGTAAGGCATATCGTCGTGTATACGTTACAAAATCACGTTTTACGGCTCGGCTTGTCGCCGTAAAACTAAATTTCCGACTGTATATCCGACGGTATACCTCCCCAAATGAAAATTTGAATACAGTTATCCACTAATTGATCAGACTGAGCTATTTTCCTAGGCTGATCATCGTCTTCTCATGACGCACAGCCTTTCCCTCATTAATTTACCTTTTTGTAGTCAGGAAATTGATCTCTTCCACATGATATGAGGTCTTTACTTTCATCGTAGTCGGTATCAAGGACAGTTATGTCCAAAATTGCTGCAAACGGTGGTGTGTACACTGTATTACCAGACGTTGTGTTACCTTTCGTACATATCCAATCACCTGGGGAGGGATTTTCAGCAACATTACACAAATAACAGAAGTAGTTTCGATACGTATGATTGAATGGATCTATAAATGACTCGCATGCTGCTTCAATACTTCGGTTGTACACTGGCCACAAACCAGTCACGTTACATGAAGAGATGTGAAATGCTGGTTGATATTTGTAGCATGTATTTATGGGTATGAAGTTTGGAGCCTCGAATAAAACGTTTCCTCTTTGTGCTTTTAACCTTTTCCAAAACATTTCATCTTTTGGATCAATTGGATTCTCGTTTCCAACGGTCGCTTTCCAAGGAACTAAGTGAATATCCTTTCCAATATTATTACAATAGAAGCAGTATTTATTTCTGTAGACCTCCTTACCAATAACGTCACTTACAGGAATGATTGAGTCTACAGCTACATCATGTCCTGGGTTTTCACAGCGGGTCTTGTTTTCATTAAAAGGGTATGCGAGTTTGCACTTTGATACCATCCAGTATGCAAGATTTGACGAAACGTTTGTTTCCTTGTCTGAAAAGTACTGGACTGGAACACATCGGTATCTGTGTTTTAAAACAGAAAAAGAAACAAACTATAATTGGGCCTTAGCGCAATAAAAATAACGTGAGTTTGACCAGGAAATGCCATAATCATACACATCAACGGCTCCGTGAGGAAGAGGCACAAATTGAGGAACTTACATGATTATTGAATTTATTAAACGAGTTTTGAAAAGAGATAAAATGCGAGGCTTGCCGAGCATTGCATATCTTTTTCGCAACGAGTAATACAAGAGCCCAGATGTTCGATTTTATTTATCCTATGACATTAAAGCTGCATAGTCTGTAACTTTTGATTTTTTAATTTTTGAACTAATGTTTCTATCTTTCAAGAACACCATAAAAATCTAAAATTCAGGTATACATTTTACCAATTTCGTAAATCTAAACAAATTATCAGTATCAAAACAACAGCATTTATGTTAAAACTAACTGTCTATAATTTTTGGAGGGACGCAAATAATTATCAACACGAGTAAAACACCTGTTTTATAAGATAATTCACTTTGCCATGCAGTTTTCAGCTCCAGTGAACATATTCATTGTGAAAGCGTAACTCAATTCTACTTTTACAAATGATTTAAAAAGAAAATAAAAAAAATCGGAAAAAGTTCATAGTTGCAGACTAAGTCTCTTTAAGATCACTTTGAAATCTCATTTTGGTCGTTAACAGGTTATCATTTTGTCATTGTGTACGCAACGTTGTTTGACGTCATAACGTTTTTCGAAAATCTGTAAACCACTAGTGGTTTATCAATTTTATTGCATGGCGTTATTTCATTCCCAGACCCGACGTCATATGATAACACTAATAGCCACATCAAGAAGACAATTAAAGTTCAGCATCCAGCTCTCATCCTCGGTGAGATGATTATAATGCTAGAATAACAATTACAGAATCCAACAATGGGAGTAACTATAAACAAAATGTCAACAACAACAGAACCCTCGCCTTAGAATGGACAACAGCCTTAGCCACCGGGGGCTTAAAAATGCATTTTACTGGTACCAAATCTTCGCCCTAGATTCCACTGGTGTTGAAGTACAAGAAGTGTTCAGCTTGCATGGAAGCCGTCAAACTAATGCAATGCATCATCATGGAGAAACACTTAAATCAAATTAATACACTATTATGAAACAAAAAAGTGCTTTCGACTCACAGATAGTCAGAGTTAAAAAAAAATCTCAAGTTGAGCCACGGTGGGTCCAGCCACAGATAAGTTTTAGGCACCAACCCACCGATTAAAGCTTTATGTCAGAGCCGTCATAGAGTCTGAGGCCTGATTCACCGTCGTGCAATCGAAGAGCAAACCATAGCTATAAACCGTGATGGGGTTTAAAACCAGGCATAATGATCTGGCTTTAGGATTTCTGATAAAATAAAGTAAGTAAGGGTGCAACGATCAGGAATAGATACAATCAAGTACCACACCTGACCCAGGATACCAATGGGAAAGTGACAAACTCACAGTTAGACACCACAAACGAGAGCCAAGAGGTCAGCCCTTTCCCAGCAGGTGACCACAAGGCATCAATAAACGACGCGCACGAAATCATAACAAAAACAAGACAAAAATAAGATAAATGATCCACAAGAGAAGTTCCGCCTTACATCAGTAAAAACATGTATGTATTTTTAATTGATGGAATATAAATTATGTCATTTGAACAAAATAGTTTAGATATAATTTGGCTTTTCTTTCCTGACCATTGGGCAAGTTTACATTATGTGATAAGAAAGTTTGCTTTTAGATAGATAATTTATACAAAACTTTCTTTCCACGCAATTTTGTATCAATATTAAAATGATACATTCCAGCTAGAGTGGCGTTTTATTGAACAACTAAATTAAACTAGAAACTAACTGAATTCATATAACAAACGTTCAACAGAGAGTGCTCACTTTACTTGGCTTTTTAATGAGAAACGAGTATATTTCACTTCTGTACAACCTATAAGATTTAATTTGTGGTCATGTCAGAAAATTATTTGATCCTCTCCATTATCTTTTGGACAATATGTTTATAAAATTTGGCACGAAAGTGTATTGACAAATTGTAGGTAAGCTGGTGTTATTGAAACATTTAACTCTACCTCTAGGTATCTGGATGTTGCAGAATATTTGGTTTGCGAGAGTGTTTCACATGTTGGTGACTTCAACACTAAAAATTAATTTTCGACTTCTAGGTTATTAAACCAAGGCTATCGATGCTGCAAACAAAACTGTATAGCAATTTTATTTAATCAATCACAGACACTCGCAGTTGACTGTTAAAAACACTATTGGTTTAAACCATTGTTTTACAGTGATTTCGTTTACAAACTTAGAGGAATTGTTGGAAAGTAAGAAAGTTGTCAAAGATCAAGAATCGATACCATCAAGCACCACACCTGACCCAGGATACAAATGGGAAAGTGACAACTTTACAATTAGGCATCACGAACGAGAGCCAAGAGGTCAGCCCTTTCCCAGCAGGTGACCACAAGGCATCAAAGCCTTATCCTAGTGATCACTTAAAACATACTTAACCACTTTAAAAGTGCAATACAGCATGGAGTAATACAGCATGGATATCATTCCTTTCATAAACTGTTGTACAACATTTTATAACATGTTTTAATGGCAGCGAGGCAAGACCATTTAAAAGACAAAAGTATATCAATTTATCTATGGTTTGCTTTCTTTTGCTTTATCGTCAAGTCAAACATAACTTGTTATTCTATTATTCTAATATATAAACAGAAATAACTTAATTTGAGCCGACCCCTTTCTTCATACATCGATTTTGATATTGATTGTTGAATCAAATTTCAAAGTAAATAAAGCTTTTTGTGGCGATTCCTTTTTTTAGTTTGAAATAAACTTTTGGTCTCTTATACCCCTACCAACACAAATATAAGTATAATTTTGTTTATTTGAATCTAACTCAAACTATTCAGAATTAAACTTAACACACGAGTATCACAATTACTGATTTAATTGTGAAAGTCTTTTGTACTTTCCTGTATCAGGTGTCCCGGGTCAGGTGTGGTACTTGATTGTATTCGTTCCGGATCTTTGCTTCTTTTTTACTTTATGAGGTTTTAAACAACCCATCACTTTCCAAATTTTGGATTATGCATTAAAATGCAAAGGGGTACGTGCATTAAGGGGCTATTTTGGCCCCCTCTAGAGCCAAAAACTGAAAGTTGCTTTTCACCAATTTCATCTTATTGGTTTATTAGAAGAATAGCCCAAGTGTAAAATTCTGGCATTTTTTTTCTTTCACCGGTTGCTATAGTAACCAAAATGGCCGACAAAATAGGCTTAAAATAGAGAAATTGCCATTTTAGGCCAAATTTGAGGCTTTTGGAGACCGATTTTTTAAGAATAAGATATCAGCACACACTACTGCATAAACTCCCATTAAAATCCCATTAAGGGCCCCCTCACTAAAATTTCCCATTAAAAATGGTCCTATTTATGGTCAATTTTAATGGTAAAATGCACTTTCAAAACTGAAAATCTGTCAAAATACCATTAACTCAAACCATTAATTGAAAAAAATAATGAGCATCATTTAAGCATTATTTTTAGTGTGTGAAAATTAATGGCCATTAAAACCTCCCATTAAAATTGTTGCTGGTTAATTTTAATGCCCATTAATATGGTCTATTTTTCATGGCCATGAAAATTTTGGCCATTATTAGAACCATTATTAATGGCTTTTTATTTTTAATGGCCATTATAACAGAAAATGTAACTACAAATTTATGGGCATTAATTACCCATTAGTATATTGGATAGAAAATAATGGGCATCATTATTTTAAATCAACAGCATATTAATGGGCATTAAATGCATAATTTAATGGCCATTAGATAAGCATGACAAATTTCTAATAAAAATATGTTAATGGTCATTAATTTTCTCTTATGCCCACTGCAATGTTTTTAAGATTCTATTTCTTGTGCTGCTTCCTGTTTCTCATTTAGAAGCAGGAAAGACAAGCAAGAATCTTGCTGGACTTTGGTTTAAGTCCCCTGTCATCTTAAGAGATAAACAGGCCAATTAACAAGTTAATGTTACCTTTTTATTTCTGAATCCTTCTATATATTGATGAAAATATAATTACCATTTGTGAATGCAACACATATACATTTTGATAAATTTAGGGCACAACCTTGCTGTATGTTAATAATAGAGATCAAAAATTCTGATAAATTAATAAGTATAATATTTCAGAAAAAATATAAGTCTTAAATCATTTTTGTATATCATATTAATCTTTTGTGAAAAAATAAGATTTTTCAAGGGGAGCTACTCTAATTTGCAACTCTTGTTTAAGTGATTTTAATGGCCATTAAATGTGTTTATTAGAATTATTGCATGTTTTGATCATTTTTCTCAGTCAGAAAGTAAAACAATTTTTTTTATTAAGATAATTGTAAAAATAAAGTATGGTATTTTCACGATTTTAGAGACATCTTTAAACATGTAATTGTGTACTTCTCATTATAATTGTCAAATTCTATCCCATTGTTACATATAGCATTTACCTGTTGGTATGTTGTTTTTTTGAAAACTTAATTCATCTGGATATTCGGTTTTGTGACATAAAAACATAGTTTGAAACGTTATGAAATTTGTTAAAGGGGATGATAATGATACAGCATATATCCAATAAGTAAAGTCTAAGACATGATCAAATGGCTTTACACATTAGGCACACCAACAGTCTTAATGAAGCCTCATCAAGAGTGTTTAGAATAAAGTATTTTTTTCTTTCTGATTCTATTGAGAAATGTTGCATTCTTTTACATGGAAATGAATTTTGAGTGTAAATGTTATTGGCCAAGTTGAATCCTTCTTAGGACACAGTCACATATAAAGAAAACCATATTAATTCAAATCTAATGGCCATTAATAAATAGTTTGGATAAATAATTGGCATGAAATTAGATTAGATCCATTAGATGCAACTTTAATGGCCATTAAATCCTGCTCAAAACTCATTTAGGCTAAATTAATGGCTTTGGATTTTGTATTTTCTTCAAAAATACACTAACTCTTTTTATTACTTCTCTTCTTTGTTCAGACTTATAGGCATGGTGGTGGAAGCCTGCTAACCAAGTAGTGCTTAAATTTATGAGACGCCTGACTGAAAATTTCAATCGCCATACCACTCACACCTCGCGGGTTCCCGCTTCCATGGTGATTGTGCTTGCACTCAGAAGCAGTAATACACATGTTGTTGATGGACAAGTAGGGTTTGGTAGCATACATAACTTAGAATTATAGAACTGTTTGGAATGTTTAATTATGCACAAAATTTCTACAAATGCAAGATACATAGAATACATGTTTGTGCTACAAGTTTAAAATTGATTACCAATTGATTACCAGTGTACCTCATTAAAACTCCCCTCACTGAATCACGGATTTCATTATTTCAATAAAGCATGGTCATGGCTCCCAAATGCATATTTTCCTATATCCTATGTATTCTTGCAGTTGCTAAATCCTGTTTCCAGGCTCTAGCTATGCTTGGTAGGAGAGCAGATTGGTTTGTGTCTGAAAAGGTAACAAAGGCCCACAATCTCCTTGATAAGCTTTAAAATTTCCTGGATAAATGCCGGAGAAATTTCTCCAGCATTTCTCCAGGATATGTTATGATTTTCGATGAAATTAATAGAGTTTGCCTTTAAAACTCATTTTCCTACAGCATTTCTCGAGGTAATTTTCTTTGTCTTCCTGAAATTTCAGTTTAATCACACAGGCAATTTCTTCATGAAACAAGAAATGTGGCGACAAGCACTGAATGGTGGAGCTCTTCATTACACAAACATACCTATGGATGCAATGTGCAGCAAGTTTTGAAGGCTGTAAAATGATAATGTTAAAAACTAACCTTTACATGAGTGTACAAATAATGGACAATATCAAATACTCTGATGATCTTTTTATTGATGGCCATTATTATAAATATTAATTGGTTAAGATGTTCAGTCCCAAAAATTAATGGCCATGAAAATATTGATCTCCAAACTTCAGTAATTTAAAATTCATGAACACATCTTTCATGGCCATTATTAGACATGTAATGGGGTTTTCATGGCAATTAGTTTTTGTAATGGCCATTAATACTGCAAATTCATGGGCATTAAATCACCATAAAACAGAAAATAATGGCCCATTAAATTTTAATGGTCATCATTTCATACCAAGGGTAAAAATTAATGGTATTTTAATGATCATACTTGCTCTTGAATTAAATTAATGGCCATTACCACTTAAATAATGGCACATTGTTTTGTATAAATATTGGTTCCCGATATTTCACTGCTTTCTAATGCTAATGAATAGCATATTTATATATTTAATTGCCATTAAAATATCAAACATGCAAATTTACTACTTTTTAATGTCATCAATAGACACGAAAGGTTTTAATGGTCATTACTTTTTGTAATGGCCATTACAGAATGCAAATTCATGGGCATTAAAACATCACAAAACGAAAATTAATGGACCTTTATTTCTTTTAATGGTCATTAATAATACAGAAGGTGTAAATTAATCAAAAATTAATGATTTTACTTGCTCTTTAATGGCCGTTACCGCTGAATTAATGGCCATTATAATGAATATTAATGACCGAACACACAAAACCATTAATTTTAAGAAACGAAAAGTAATGGATGATTTTAACAGGAATTTGATTATTAATGGCATTTTTATGGACTTTTAACGGAATTTAATGGGTTTTATGTGCAGTAGTGACAAGCAAATACCAAAAAACCTTTAAATATATTGTGTGCCGTGATTATTCTCATCATCTGTTAAAATATTTTTTTGGTCTTTGCTTGTGCTCTATATTTATTCCTTTGTCACATGTCTCAAATTTGCTCCAAAATGGTCAATTTTATATTTTCAGCTTAATTTGGCGGCCATTTTTGTTACCATAGCAATCGTAAAAGTAAAATCTATGCCAGACTTTTACACTTTGGCTATTGTTCTAACAAACTAATAATAAAAACTGGAAGAGCAACTTTTATTTTTTGACCTCATAGGGGGGCCAAAATAGCCCCCCTTTTACATATTTGACGTTATTTCTATTAATTATTTGCAGCAAACAACATATCCGTTTAGGCTGCTGCAAACTACTACAAAGACGAAACAATAAAAAAAATATGTACAATGCTGTGTTTCTGCAAATCATGAAATTTTAGGTTGTTAAAAATCAGAACTTAGATCTGCTTTCAAATTTACGCTACAAAAGTCAAGAAAAATAATTTTTTGAAATATATAAACTATGAAATATTTGCACAGTGCTTCAAACTTTGCTTAGTTTGTCTTCATGGTGTCTCGTGATTGTTGTGTAGTTCTTCCTCGCGGTGCCATGGGTTTGTAAGCAGTTTGTGATTGTGGTTAATCCTGATCATACTCACTATCATTGTCAATTTCATGCGACAGGCATGTTCTGCCTTTCTCTATGGGCCGAATTAGCCACCTTTGTTCTCAATACTATGGCTGTTTTTTTCCAAATTAAGAAAAGTAAAAAAAAAATATTTTTTTTTATATTTTTTAGAGACCACTACTACTTATGAGAAACAATGACCAATATCAGAATGATACTTAAACACCTGTGCTATAGTGGTATGCTTGGCATAGTACAATCTAAAATAACTTAGTTTTGAGGATATATTTTGCTACCCTTGTTATGTTCTATGTCGTAAATTTCTCCCAATTTTGATGTAAAGTCGATTATTTTTTCCCAATTTTGGCCAAGGGCCTTTTAAAAAATTGCTGGAAAAAGCCCTGATGCGGTTTCACGGTTTATTTACTTACATGTTATTTTCTGTTGACTCTCGTGCGTCACGTAGGTTGATGTATTGGTTCAAACAACATATCCCAAGCTTTTTACAATCGGGTTCACACGTGCATGATCCACAACAAGGAGACTCAACCGATTCAGTACTGCGTTTGAGACAGGTAGCATGAGTATAGCATACTCTGTCATGTTCCGAGGCTAGCCAGTTGAAAACTTCTTCACTTTCGCACAGTGAGTGTTCCAAATGGACAAGTATTAGAACTGCAGTCATTGAGAATCGGAAGCAACCCAGATACCACATTATTTGCAGGAAGATAGCTTCGAGGATCTGAAAAAGTGAATATGTCTTCTTATGAGGTGGCTTTTGTTGTATATGCGTAGTTATTTCAAACGTGCATATGTAGCTGCATGTTAGTCTAGAAGTTAAAACTTTGTTTAGTTTACATTTTCTCTGAGAGCAGCAAAGGCTCAAGGTGACGAGACTGTGCATTAATTTTGTGCTTGCCCAATATGGCTTCTCCCTGCTCACTAACACAATACGTTCACACCAACTTCTGCCATGCAACATTATAGCTAATGCTATCATGCCAGTCAAGAATATTAACTTACTCGTTTGCTGGCTCAAATATTAGATCGATGAGTAAATAAAGTATTTGAGGTGAATGGTTAATTTTGTAAAAATATACCAATATGAATAAAACAAGTAAGGAAAAAGGCAAAGATCAGGGACCGATATAATTAAGACACCATATGGGAAAGTGACAAAACTAATAAAACGTCACACACAAGAGAGCCAAGAAGTCAGTACTTTCCCAGCAGGTGACCACAAGGATGCATGGAACAGACAAGGCAGTATGACAAGGACAAACACGAAACACAAATAACAAAATGATCCACAAAAATAAACACCGCCTTGGAATGGTCAGTATGAAAAAATACTGGAGGGTTTAAACACCTTACCAAATTTACCATTAGTTCTGAAGTGGATCATGGAAAAGTGACAACAGCACAAGAAAACACCACACCCATCTCATTAGACTTTATAGTCCTATCATAGAATAGAAGGAGAGACAAAGCATCAAGCGATGTACGATGGCACACAAAATTTGCTGACATCAGTATAGTTGTAACTGTCCTTTTTTGGTCACAATGTTTGAAGTAGGCATGCCTAGCATTTCTTTATTACTAACCCCACTGCAATCACATACATAAATCCATGTCTAAACATTATATCTACCAAAACAAAAGAGATAAATAGGTGTCAGTTGGTTCATAACCTGACCATTTATTATTAATGATACCTCCCTATAGCAAATTCCTAATGATATGACTATGAGTGTATCATTCTATCAAGATACCATAATAGCCAATATATATATATATATATATATATATATATATATATATATATATATATATATATATATATATATATATATATATATATATATATATATATATATATATATATATATATATATATATATATATATATATATATATATATATATATATATATTAGAAAACACATTTTCTATACTTTACATGGTTGACACGGCTGTTTACGTTAGCTATAATGTACCATTTACAAACATTCACTCTTGTAGGCGGGACGAGTCGAAGACCAGTATCCCCCTACAGGAGCGAATATTTGTATAACGTTTTATAAATTTTTATCAGTTTAACTCTGATTGATAGGTCAATCTAAATTGACATCTACTCCTAATTAGATAGTCACGTTTGTATTTACTTTTTTGCTATTCTTTTTATTCACGTTGTGTATTGTGGTATTTTAAAGAATAAAACAATTCAATAGAATACGTTACATACCTGCACAACTTTTCCCAATGATGAAGAAATAAAGTTTAACACGCAATGAAAACGCAATTATTGTAGATAATTGGAAATGTAATAGATACTGTCTAGTCCCTTCATAACACAACTACAGTAAAACCTGTGCAAAACGGCCACTCTCAAAAAGACCAAAAATTGGTTTTCAAGGCTAATTATTGCTTAATGCAGGTCAAAAGTATTGCAGAATGCTCCAAGGGGAGCATTCTGCAATACTTTCGACCTTCATAAGCTACCATTTGTCATAAAGATCTTTGTTTTGTCTATTTTTGAGTGGCTATTTTAAACAGGTTTTACTGTAGTTACAACACGTATTTGGATATAACATGGTCATGTTGTGGCTCTCAAATTTTTTTTCCATGGAATTTTATATAAATGAATTATAGGAAATTTATCATGACATGGGTATTTACCTATAATTCATTTGAAGCAATAGCCATTTACACCACCATTCACTTATAACATGGTCCATTCCTCTATGGACTCCAAATATAGTGTTATAAAGGGTCACTGCACTATAATAAATAGAATAACAGATAACTTTTTAAGCAGGAATGATTTAACATGAGAACAGAGTACATATCACAACTGCAATTATAAACAGGCCTTTAGTAGCGATCTAATTCATGATAAGATAGATTATGTCACTGTTCCTAGTTATTTCTTGTATAATGGGGAGGAGAAGTTTTCATGTGGCTCGATTGTGAGACGGTACACCATATTGTTTGTCCTGTCACTCTTTCTTTAGAATATGCAGAAAAAAGTAGTCTATACTACACTCAGATGATGCAACGTTGTCTAAATTTACTTTTAGATTGTATTTGCTTAGATGCTGCAATAAGATTCCTAGTGTATGATATGCATAACATTTTGATTCCTGTTAAGCGAAACGACGTACTATTAAATATATCATTTCTATAGTATGGCAAAAATGTATTGCTAAACTATCACCTGTTTGATTATAATTGCTTATTGCAGATTAGTAAATAAAGATTAAGGTAAAATAATTGTAATCTAATTAAGAGGAACTAAGCTTGGAAATATAGATTAAAGGGGTGGTTTTCCCCGCCAAAACTGTGATTTCCTACAATATTAAATACAATGTTTATAATTGCCCAGTCGCTAGTATCCGTTAAAGAGTTAGATTTGCCCACAGTGGGACTCCAGATGCAATTTGCAAACTGATGTTTTCAACGATGATTTAAAAAGATGTTTTAAAATATTAACATGATTAAGTTCTGATATTTTTCTGTTTTGCTGTTACAGGACCTGTACAAAATATGAAACCTTTGTAAACTCTGGCATAAGTATGAAGTTCTAGATGAATCATCCAAAAACTGTTTATACATTCGAACTCAGTGTTATTTATGTCTTGTGTTTGTTATGCTTTTGCGTCTGTTCATTGATGCCTTGTGGTCGCCTGCTGGGAAAGGGCTGACCTCTTGCCTCTTTTTTGTGATGTTCAAGTGTGTTTTTGTCACTTTCCCATGTGGTATCATTGGTCAGATGTGGTACTTGATCGGATCGATTCCTGATCTTTGCCAACTTTCTTACTTTATTAGATATCTGAGTTCATATATTCCAGAAACAACATGTAGTTACCCAAACTTTGCACCAAAAGTTTTATCGCATAGTAAAGATGTCGGGTAGTTTCGTGATATCTTTCCGTCACTCACACTTACTTCTGTCGAATCGCCAGCTACCATTGACTACCTTGGGTTGACCTGGCTCGCCACACTTCACTGTCACCCGTGCAGGGTGCTACCTCATGTACTGTCTTGAGCCCAGTGTCTTTAAGGTCTTTAAGTCGAATGTCAATTATATCTTCCAAGTATGAAAATTTACTTCCATCCTTGAAGGCTTGGAACTTGGACCATGTCCGGGTCAGAACTTGGAATTTTGTATAAGAATATAAGAATACATATCTAGTTGACACTATATATGAGTCTCGGTATAAGAAAATCCGTCGTCTCACAGTGTTTCCGACCATATAAGATACAAATCAGCCTACTCACATACGTAGTCTAGACTTGCTAGAATATTAAGATTTGGCTTATATCAATATTATTTATCGTTCTTGAGAGCGAACAACAAAGATCCTGATTGGTCTTTGTGGATCAGCGGAAGAAAATCAGACTTTCTTGCATCGAAGCTTTACGGTAAAAATCAAGCCGTTTCAAACCAATATAATATCAAAATGAGATATAGAGGATCTTACATGAGTGCTCATGTTTTATTGAATTTATTAAACGAGTTGGGGAAAAGAGATAAAATGCGAGGCTTGCCGAGTATTTTATCTCTTTTTCGCAACGAGTTTAATAAATTCAATAATACAAGAGCACGAATGTTAGATTCTATTTATCATATGACAAATACTTTGAAATCACATTTCTGACGTAAAAACGTTATGATTTTGTCATCATGTACGCAATGTTGTTATGGACGTCATAACGTTTTCCCGTAAATCTTTAAACCACTAGTGGTTTATCGATTTTATTGCATGGCGTTATTTCACTCCCAGACGCGACGTCATATGATAATATTAATTTAATATTGTTTTGAGCTATAGTTATTAGACACTTTACAATAACACTAAAACGAAATTGAACATAATTTTATCATGTTTTCGCTTCGAGGAGTTTTCAGAAATGTATTAATGTTGTCATATGAACCTCGTCTTGATTACTAACCTTGCCATAAACATGTAACAGGGATTTTTTATATTCACAGGTTTAAATTATCAAATTTATTTAGCGAGTTGTTCATGAGTGTCCACAACATAAATTATGGTTAAGAAAATGAATTTTTTTTATGCACTCTTAACTGAAGGCCTGGCATCAACCTTATCAACTGTATCCATGATGCTCATAAACAAGCTAATTTCAAATGTTGTGTGCATTTGAGTCCCACTGCACTATCGTTTAGTAGGAGAGCCCCACCTATGTAACGAATAACAGCGTTAACAGCAATTAGGCCATTGTTCACATAAACCGGTCAAAATTAGTTATGCTCCATATCATGCTTTTTATAAGCATAATATTAAATTGTCAAAGATACATGTACGTTGTTTATTTTCAAGAAAGTCGAAAACAATAGAAAACTCTAACGCCACTCTAGTAAAACAACGATATCTTAAAATTAAATTAGGTTTGATTAGATTGTTTCTCTGTGGTGGTGCATTGCTTTAGTAAGGAAACCTCCGTGCGGGCTGGGTGGTTTTTGTGTTTAAACAACGGCGGAATCTAGGTCGAAGATTTGACGCCTGTATGAAGCATCTGTGCCTCCAGTGTTTTTGATAGAGGATCTTACATGAGTGTTCATGTTTCATTGAATTTATTTAACGAGTTGGGGAAAAGACATAAAATGCGAGGTTTACCGAGCATTTAATCTTTTTTTAGCAACGAGTTTAATAAATTCAATAATACAAGAGCACGAATGTTGGATTCTATTTATCATATGACAAATACTTTGAAATCTCATTTCTGGCGTAAAAACGTTATAATTTTGTCATTATGTACTGGACGTCATAACGTTTCCCGTAAATCTATACACACTACGCGTCGCGCATGGCGTTATTTCACTCTCAGGCGCGACGTCATATGATAAAATGCTTTTCGTTCTGGGGCGGAGGTTCTGTTATTGTTAATCTATTGTTATGTGTGCCTTAAATTGTTTGTTGGGGTCCTGTGATGGTCTGTCTTTAGTGTGCGGTGCTTTGTGCCCTTTCCAGTTGTTAAGTTATCTTAGCGGGGAGAAGAGAGCTGGTTGCTTTGCTTTTATTGTCTAACGATGTTTTGTTGCTGTAAATGTCAAGCGCTTCAACACGGTGCCGTTGGTTGGTCTGCAGTTTGTGATTGTGGTATTCCTGATCATACTTCCTTTTAGGTGTAATTACGCAAAGCTTTATTTGCATATATACGAGGGGCATTTGACATGTACGTAGCATGGTTTTATATCTCAGTATCCGTTTAGGAAACCAATTAATGTTTAGTATCATTTTTAAAAAAAATTGTATTTCCTCTATGTTAGGACTTAATTTTCAAAACGGTGGTGTAATGCAGACACAAATTATACATGTGCCTCCTCAAATGAAAGTTTTTATTATGGTTATCTCAATTTAAATGCACCCCTGCAGTTTTGTATCCGTTGGCGTGTTGCAAGCCGTGTAAAGCTACATGTACGCGGCTATATCTTTTTACAGATCCAAATAATTCTAACAACTAAGGACTCCATGACGGTTCCAACTTAAAGACTTATCTATTGATGAGATGGTAGGGGCCTGATGCTTTGGCTGTTTGTCGGGCCCACCGGGATTTACCTGTTGGATTTCTTTTGCTCCGGTATTCAGTTTTATTTACTGTTGAGTCCTTATCTTTGCTTAAGCTCCTTGTTATATCATGATTTATATGTTCTTGGAGATGATGCATTGATAAGTTAGGGGTCTTTCAGGCAAACAAATTATATAATGTGTCTTGATCCACATTTGAATTAAGGGTGAGGTTGGTGCCATGAAACCGGTTTAAGCCTTCCATTAAAAAAAATTTCTGACCGTTCCATGGCGGTACTTCTTTTGTTGATATTTTATGTTTTTCTGTCCTGCGTTTGCTATGTCTTTGTGTGCGTCTGTTTATATGTGCCTTGTCGTCACCTGCTGGGAAAGGGCTGACCTCTTGGCTCTCGTCTGTGGTGTCTAAATGTGAGCTTGTTACTTTCCTATTGGTATCCTGGGTCAGTATCGATTCCTGATCTTTGCACCCTTACTTACTTTGAGGTTTACCCTAAAACATTTGTGTCAAAATATTTTCAAATCTAGCCAGTAGTTTTTGACAAGAGGATTTTGAAGGGTTATTTTAATGAAATGTACCTAATAATTTAACAACTTTAGTAGCGGTTCACCTCTGGACTATTTGTGCCCAATTGTTTTTTAAATCGAGCCAGTGCATTTGATAAAATTTTGATGCCATGGCAACGTCAATTGGGAGTGGAACTAGACTCTTTGAACGGATTAAGGGTAAGTGTAAAGAAGCAGTGTATGTTCGTCTAGGATAAGCCTCAAAGGGCGTACTATTGCCTGCCCTCTTTTTTACCTGTATTTATTTCATGAGCAACGCCTGGAAGTCCTTTAACCCATTTAAACGTGTTTTTATGTGTACATGCATAGATGAATTTCGTCTAAATCTATTTGAGGGTTCACGGGTGCCGGGAGATTGGGTGGAAGGGTATAATGGTTGACCATGAAAGATCTCTTTTCAATTGTCTGATTTCTTTTGGCACGCCGTGCTCAAGAATGACAACTTAAATGGCGTTTGTGATTTCAGACGAGTTTGTAATTTTTGTAATTGTTGTATGATTTGTTATGCGTTACTTTGTGACCATTCTAGTTTTGCAATCATCTTGATCGGGAAGTCAGAGAGCTTGTTGCTTTACCTTGGTGTCTCATGATAGTTGTGTGGCTGTTCATTCGAGTAATGAAACAACCAGGCCTAGAGCCTTGATATTATGTTTTAAGCATCATCTTGTGAACATTTACCAAGTTTGTTCAAATTAAGACCCTGGCGCCCAAATATTGCCCTGCAGCGGATGTCACTTTTTGTTTGTTTGTTGAAGCTCTACATCCTGTTAATTTTGTCAACATAACCCACTGGCATGTTAATACTTAATGAAAACGCTGATATATAAAAACTCATAGCTGGACTTTGAGAGGGGCTATGGTTTCCTATACCTTTATAAATGGTCATTCTAAGTTGAGCGACCCAGGGCCAAAGGGTCCTCTTGTTTAATGCATCGCATCTTTTTAGTTCGCAAATGAAAGCCTGATGAATCAAAATAAGGATTAAAGTGAAATCATATATATAATTTCACAAACATAATTGCTTTCGAGTTACACACGATCAGAAACTGATGCAGATTACACAGAATATAAATACAGGGTACTGAACCGTTAGATGGTGTGGATAGTTCGTCCCTAGCGAGATTCGAACCAGCGACCTCGACAACTATATAATATTTTATATCTATATTTTCTACAAGTATATGTGTTAAATTTTTACAAGAGAACTTATATCTTTGCCAAATGGACTACAAGACTGATAGGGTAATACATGTATGTTAAAGAGCTGCACGAGCTGGGTTTGCTCTGTATGAATAAGTGTTAAAAGGCGTCTATATGGGGTAAAAGGTTAAAACTATTCATCATGACACGCCTTATACTTAAGATACGACTAAGAGCTTTTAATTTTACAGAATGAGAGGTCGCCAAACCAAAGTTTTGTAAGATTTTTCTCCCTTAGATAAACGCATTTTATTTGCATAGAAAGAATACTTGCTAAAATAAGTAACAAAAACGTAATATTCAGTAGTTTTAATTATAGTTTAAAAATGATGGGGAAGAGAGAGCTGATTGCTTTGCTTAATTTGTCTTCCTGGTGTCTCGTGATGGTTGAGCGGCTCTTCCTCGCGGTGCCACGGGGTTGTCTGCGGTTTGTGATTGTGGTATTTCCTGATCATACTCACTTACTATTTTTAAGTAGCATACACATGCAATTTAGCGATTGGAATCTTACAATATTATTTTTCAACTTTTTTTTGGATATCCATGCCAGGCTCCAAACAGCTGTCTGATCTAGGTCTGCTTTGCTTACAACGGCGTTAAAAGGTGTCCCTGAGAGGTTAAGGGTTAATCAGCTATTACAAACTTTCTTATTCGTGCATGTACAGTAAAACCTGTCTAAAGCGGCCACTCAAAAATAGACAAAAACACATGAAAAATGGTAGCTTAATGTAGGTCGAAAGAATTGCAGAATGCTCCCCTTCGAGCATTCTGCAATACTTTCGACCTGCATTACGCGAAGATTGGTCTTGAAACCATTTTTTGTCTTTTGAGAGTAGCCGTTTTAGACAGGTTTTACCGTACATTTATTTTCGCTTTTGTACGAGTTTATTAATTCATCATGCTCATATCGTTTATTTATTGTATCACCGTAATTTCCTCAAAGGACGAAGCCCATATTTTAGCCCAACATTATAAGATACTGCTTAATTCATTACATGCGCGGATCCAGGACTACAGGTATTTGTCAGGGCGGGTATTTTGTATTGTTATTTATTTTTTTTATTTTTTATATAGGAGTTAAGTGGCTAATTTCAATGAAAACTACATCTTTCACAGTTTCCGGAGTGATCCAATTGCTAATTCGTATAGACTATCGCATTATCAAACAAAGAATGCTTTACACTGCCTTGCCAAAGAACGTACGCTTTGGGGTGATGCAAATAATTCCTTGTTTCTATACAATAAATTAATTACTGTTTCCATAGTAACATACATCAGTAATCGTCGCGACAGCGTCACCAGGTTAATGGCACGAGTCAAGATTAGGAGAAGTAAAACTGGCTGTCTAAGCAGCTTATCTGTAAATGTCAAAGTCATTTTAAACATCGAATATAGACGATGCACGTTCTCATGGGCAAGGGATGAATCTCATACGGGGATCCAGAAAGATTTGTCAGAGGGGGGCCAACTTTAACAACTTTTTTTAGTTGATGAGGGTGGAGGGAGATTCCAAATACCACTTTAAGCGGGTCATCATCGGCCCACCAGCGAAACGTCATTTAAATTGAATGCTGGCTTGATAGCTTTTTGATTTTTAGGGGACCCGGGAAATCTTCTACTGTACACACACAAAAACATTGGAGGTACAGATTTGAGCCGATAATATAGGATGCTGTGTCTTATCAGGACCTTCACTGTCTGCTTAGAGTGTTTAATTAGAATTTAGAAATAACATTTACGTCCAATTGATCTGGGCAGGAAATACCATAGGGCATAAATTAGTTAAAGTAATCTGTTGCACATGCGCATATGCAGTACTGTAAAAGCGGAAATTTTCGCGAGAATTTTATTTTCTTAAAAAGCTATAAAGACATATTCGTGATAAGGGCATGATACCCGCATACCAATATCAGTAAACGCTGAAAGTGATTTCGCGTGGGGTTTATTGTCATGAAACGTCACGAAAATAAAACCATAGCAAAAGTTTGCCAATTTATAGTTACTGTAATTATTATGACCCATATGTTGCATTCTCTAAAACCTAATATTATTCAAATTTGAGATATTTTGAAATGAGTATTCTTCAGCCACCTTTCGGTATTTTATGCTGCATCATTATATCTGCTTTTTTCTTTAAAAAGGGGTATATTAATTTCGTGCCAAAATATGTACGTGTGTCCGTCACGTTTCTTGTAAATGTATCTCCTCCTAAACCGTTAGACCTAGCAACTTCAAACATTGTAGCTAAATAGGTCACATGATGTAGAGGGTACTCGGTAACTTTTCGTGTGACCTTGACCCTAAGGTCAAAGGTGAAATAATGTATTATCTTGTACACGCATCTCCTCCTAAACCGTTAGACCTAGCAACTTCAAACTCTATAGGTGCAAAAGTCACACGATGTAGAGAAAAAATTGTACTGAGCAACATTTCGTGTCAAATAAGGTAGTTTTTTTATAAATGCATCTCCTCTCAAACAGTTCGACTTTTGCATGTGCATAGGTCACATGATGTAGAGCAATATCTTGTGTGACCTTGACTGCAAGGTCAAAAGTAGATACTGTATTTTCTTGGAAATGCATCTCCTAAACGGTTAGATGTAGCAATTTCAAACTTGGCAGGTGTATAAATCACATGATGTAGAGGGTACTGAGCAACATATAGTGTGACCTTGACCCCAAAATCAAGGTCAAAGACTGTATTTTCTTGTGAATGCATCTGCTACTTAACCTTTGGACGCAGTAACTTCAAACGTTACATAGGTTACATGATGTAGAGGGGGCTGGGCAATATTTAATGTGACCTTGATGTCAAGGTCAAAGTTCAGATAATATATTGCTTGTTATTGCATATCTTCCTAAACCATTGGACATATCAACTTCATTTTTTGCAGGTGTATAGGTGACATGCTGCTGTAGAGGGTACTGGGCAAGGTCAGCCAGTCTGATAGGCATTTAAGCCATGACCACATTTCCATATGGCCTTAGCTATTTCTAGCACTTTCAACAGTCTGTTTCTCAGAGTTTGCCGTTGATAAAACACAAACACTCAATGGCTAAGCCAGAACACTGAAAAAGTTACGCACGCCAAAGGGAGACCAACGTATCAAGCAATGGTTCTCTACAATTACGTCCCTTTTCAAAATGTGAACTTATCTTAAAGGAAAGAATTTGCTCCCAAAGGGAGCGTATTCTTTCCTTTATGAGCAGTACCTTGAGGTATGCGAAATCCCTCTTACCACATTAGGTGAGTTCCCTTGAGGTATCACTGTACGATTAGGCACCGTGAGTGTGTGCAATAGGATTTATGCGCATTAGAAACAAGTACGGGCGTACTTTGGTCAACCCCAATTTTTGCTCTGCTGATACCTGGTCATGATTTATTTTACATTCTAGAAGCTTTCCTTTAGCCAGACAGCTCCTGTAAGTTTCAGTTAATTCTGTATTGTTTCCACTTTGGGAAAGTATTTTTCCAGGTCAGCGTATTCTTGGGCAGGAGCGGCAGGAAATTTGAAAAAGAGTACGGTCTCCTCAAACTCTAAAATATTTTAGAAAATCAATCTGGCGAAACCTGGGCTTTCACTGTTTATTTTGTTTCTCTTGAGTATTTGAACAGGAATGAGTGTTGATTAATGATCAAAAAGATGTCTTGTAGAAATAACGTGTGTATTTTGAGCATTAAACTATATAGGAAAAAGCATTAGTACTGTGAGACCTTTGAGTGTTAGTTTTTTATAACGCACGTGTGTTTACTGCATAATGGGCGCTACGCCAATGGAGCCTCGTACGGAAACATCCTAACTTAATTGCTTAATTATTATAATTACATGAAACAGTCAAATCATATTTACGCACATGTTCTGTGATTAACATGGAAAATGCGTTCTGGGACTGCGTATAGTTTAGGTTAAGCAACGACGCGCATACTTGGCACCAACGCACGGAGGGTAGGGCTGTCACATAACCCACTTACGATCAACTAAAGAGGACGCCATAAATTATTATAAACCGTTGGTATATTGGCTACTCTGTAAAAACGACTTGTGACATGTTTGCAGCTTAGATCTTTAATTTCCAAAATAGCTTTCTTCTCACGGCACAGAGTTAATGGCCAATATTGTCAGTCTATAAAACACGTCTTCTCGAGATGGAATTATCTGCTACTATTCATTAGATGTCAGTTATCATTATTGTAACTCTGGTTCATATCACATGGGATATTATACAATGCCCAGGATTTCCAAACAACTGCCTAACTAGCCAAAGCACTGAGAGCACTGCTGGTAACCTTTATGTATCACATGGGATATTTTACATGAATGGGTATCGTTAGATAATCAAAGCACTGAGAGTACTACTATTGTTCATTAGGTGCCAGTTATCATTACTTTAATTCTGGGGTATTATGCAGTTCGCTCAAGATGCCCCAAGAAGTAGTATTTAAGTTATACTCAAGAACTTTACACTACGCAAGCAAAACGATCGTGGAAATTAAAGATGTACGACCCTTTGAAAACTTACAATTTGCAGTTAACTCCCTTCTATTTGACAAAGTTATGTGTTGTCCTGCGGGAAGGGATACGCTGTGTATCTTGAAGCAACACTGATGCCCTTACATGTTTGTATACTACACACGTAAAACGAACTTAGCCTATTATATATTGTCATTTCAGATTTGGACTGTCAAATAAGTCAATGTGAAATGAGGATTGCTTTAAGGGGCGCGGCTCTTTCATAGAATTGTTGTCAGATATGCTTTCATGCAGCATTAACGTGATGTGCTTCATCAAGGTCTTTCGAATTGTTACATGTACACTGTGTTTATCGTCCCAGGCGAGAAGTTTACAGGTGTCGAACTAACCCCACAGGTACTTGAGTAATTGATCCTTTTAAGATATACAATTTAGATAATAAGCGCCAACTGACTTAATTGCAGAGTAGTTTATTTGCTCCATGTATAATTTGAAAATTCTAGCCAGTCTGGTCAGAAACCCTAACGCCAGGTTTTCTTGCGCCCAGTAAAGTTAATTCATGTAAGAAACGTTTTAAACTTTATTTAAGAAATGAATTTTGGAATGTTCATGGAATCATAAGAAGTAAGTGAAGCCCAAAGAACGGGCGTATGCACGGGCGGGGTGGGGGGGGGGGGGGGGGAGGGGGCGCCAAAACTATATCCCTAAAATGGTGTGAAAAACGTTAATATTTTGTAACTGAGTACGAAACTTGTGGTTTATCAATTTTGATGCATAGCATTGTATCACCGCAATACGCACGGCGACACTGGAATACCATGTAATACGTGTAATATGTGATCCAACATAAAACTTATTTGCGTGGCCTTAATGAGGTGAAATGATAATTGGGCCTTGGCGCGAGAAAACCTGTCTTCTGAGGTTTGCGAACAACACATGCGCAGACCAGCCTGCGCTGATGCGTAGGCTGATCAGCGCCTTTGGTTTTCATTTTTTGGAAAGTATCATATGTAATCTCGCTACAGGTGAGATTTTGTTTTTTGGTTAGTCTCTGTAGCTGAGGAGACTGGTTTGTAACCCGTTTTGTCAGAAACCCAGAAGACAGGTTTTCTCACGGCGAGGCCCAATTTTATAGTGCAACTCAAGTAAAAGCACATTTGAGCCACGACATGGGATTTCCAACAATGTGGTATGTGCGACCAGCAAAGCCTCAGATCAGCCTGCACATACGCGCAGTCTGATCAGAGCCTTTGCTAGTCCCTTGAATATTCTATGAGTGTTAAGCTACTGACTGAACATCATTTGGAGTTTCTAAGCTTTAAAGAAGGCTGCATAGGCTCATCTGAGTCTACACTTCTCAAAATGCCACATTGTTGGAAATCACATGTGGCGGCTCATTTATAAGCTATTTCATCATCAATGAACATGTCGCAGCTTCTGCCTTTTGAAGCATAGACATCAACAAAGAAAACTAATCAAACGAGAGGCGGGCTTGCTTATGGATCAAATGTGAGCCACAACACGACAGAAACAAAAAAATATTAGGCGTGCACAAAATCGTTGATTAGCCTCAGCCTCGTAATTACTCTGTCCGATCAGATTCTTTAGTGCACTCAGAAAAGGTAGTCGTTACCCAAATGTTCATCGTGTGCAAAGCAGAGACTTAGCAGGCAGGGCAGCGCACAAGGTTGATCAGAGTAATATCAATTTCGCACTTTTGACACGCAGCAAAGCAGGTATGCATAGTCATGCCAAGCCTCTTTCTCTTACCGATATGCGAAGAATTTTTGTGCTAAAAAACGACTGCTAAGTGTAACTAGCAGCAGGCTATATTTTCAGTGAGTAAAACTTGGTTGAGCAAACAGTTAGCGGAACACAAAAAACAAACGAGTCTGACTAGGACATGCACAAACAGTGACCAAACCATGGCACACAATGTGGACGGTTCTTTTGATCATCCACACTATACGTTTCGCTTGGAAAAAAAGCTATCTATTACGACCTTTTACATGAAGACTGGCGCGGAGCATACGAAATATTGGTTGGCGCAATGAAACTGGTTTTAGCCCTCTACTTACCGTTCCAAGGCGGTACTTCTTTTGTGGATCATTTGTGTTATTTATTTCTTGTGTTTTTCATGCTTTCCCATCTGTTCATTGCTGCATTGTGGTCACCTGCTGGGAAAGGGCTGACCTCTTGGCTCTTGTTTGTGACGTTTAATTGTGTTGTTTTTGTCACTTTCCCATGTGGTACTTGTGTACCCTAGGTCAGGTGTGGTACTTGATTGTATCGATTCCTGAACTTTGCCGCCTTTCTAACTTTCAAATGGGTATATATTTTTTTATCTTTTCATATCTATCTGCTCATCTTTTTCTTTTCTTTCTGTCTGTTCAAAGAAATGATACCTGGCAAGACAACAAGGAGGTAAAACCAACATTTGTTTTAGTTTTATTACATGTAGCGCCTGGAAGAAATTGCAAAGGGCACAAACACTATGTCACAATACAATGCCCTGAGGTTTTAAAAATATTCATGCTAAACTCAACTGAGCATGAAATTTCAACTGCTCATTAAACCTACAATGCAGAAAAATAAATACTTTATTGGATGATATCTCAATCATACCGCTAACGCTTTGCGTCTAGTCCTGGGCACAAGTCCTGATCTCGAAGTTCTTTTTTTCATGCTCAACTCAGCTGAACATGAAATATATCCGGCTTATAAAAGTTGGCATTTTAACATTTATAAGCATGATAAATGCAACATTTGAGAGACTTAAATCAAAACACTTCTTTATTTGTCGCTATTTTAGTTTGTATGAGTAGTTGAAATTTCGTGCTAAGTTGAGTTGAGCATGGAAACAGTTTTATAACATCGGGGCCTGGTCACAAGTCCTAGTGTTGTGGCCGTTTCCTATGTTCTTTGTAGTTTGTCAATCATCCGGGGAAGAAAAATCTGATTTCTTGGCTAATTGCTTTCTTTGAAGATGTGCCTTTGCCTATCTTATAGTGGCTATTCCTCTTGGTGCAGTGGCGTGGTCTATGATTTGTTTTTGATTTATGATTTTGTAATCCTCACTGAACGTACTTGTTTTAGGCTTAATGAAACAAGGCATGAACGTAACACAGATAATGCTTGATGAGTGTCTTTTGATATCAAGTTTACCAGGCAAAGCTTCGGGAAGGGTTGTTGAATTGCGAGGCTTGCCGATCGAATCAACAGTTTTTCCAAAGCCGAGCCTGGTAAACAAGATATCAAAAGGCGTGAACCTGGTAATCTATTGATCGATTGGTTCACTTCAAAATGGCGATTATGACTTGAAGGCATTATACATGCATCACTATCAGACTCGGGGTCATGTGGTAACAGAATATAACATGAGTGTGCGGGTGGGGTAAAAAAAACCGCCCTTGACATTACGAGGATTGCCTTGTAAAACACTGTGATCCCTAAATAGGTATTTGTTAACCCATCCTCACATACAACTGTAAAAACGGATTGGATTTTCTTGTTCGCCGTACAATTTTGCATGTTTTAAAAGGCCACCAAAATGTCCTCATGTAATTAAGCTGAAATGACGAGTACCAATAGTACCAATATCGTGTTCGTCCTAGCTATAATTGCTTGAAAATTGAGTTCGAATTAACATCCGGGCTGTTCATTAACAGAAAACAAGATCGCCAATATCCGCTGGTGGCGACGTAATTGCGTTTTGTTTGCTTTCATAGAATTTCACAGAAATACTTACAGAGCATATTGTAATTGATTAACTTTTTGCACAGCCAACTGGAACTTTCTGGATTTTTTTCCGGATATCTGGATATATAGTTTAATGGAATACTACGGGAGCTTCGATAGGTAAAACATGACAAATAAGATTTTGTCACGGACACATATCCGTACATACATGTACATGTCACTGACCCTAAATGCTCTCCTGAAATACACGTAAGTATGAAGGGTAACCATTTGATTAGCTGTCTTTGTATACCACATGGAGTTGGCAGAACTTCTTCCCGAACATCGACATGGTGTTAATATTTTATGTCGTTGTTCAGTAAAATGGGTTCTGGTAGAAAACATATACCGCTTAAGCTGTCGCTAGGGGACGTGAGAGTTGTTGCAATTTAAATTAACTCTCAATTACATAGATCTTACATGAGTGTTCATGTTTTGTTGAATTTATTAAATGAATTGGGGAAATTCGATAAAATGCGAGGCTTGCCAAAATTACAATGCTTCCTTAAAGTTTAGGAATACTTAAGCTAAGTATTGTTTTTTAGGATGCTGTAAATAACGTTTCGAACTTATTAAATTAAAAATAGTTTCATTTTTTCTGTAGATCACACTGATACATGTATCTTTAACCATAAGTATTGTATCTTTGCAATTTATTAAACATTCAATTAAATGAAACTATTTTTAATTTAATGCCTTCTTAAAGTTAAGCAAGACTTAGGTTAAGTATTGATATTTCAACATGCTATATTAAATGCTAAATAAATTGCCTGGATCGATGTGGTATTAGTGGTCAAAGATAATAATGTGATCTTCAGAAAAATTAAAACTATTTTAATTTTAATCAGTTTTAAACGTTATTTTTCGCATCCTGAAAAATCAATACTTAAGTTAAGTCTTCCTTAACTTTAAGGAGGCATTGTAATTCCGGGCCCTGGTCATGATACTTACGTGTACAAATCTGTAGGTATATGTACATTTTACCTGCTGACCCAACCCTTGAAACACGCTGATTCATGTATCTTCTTTGATCAATCTTCATATAACCGTCTTTAAATTACATGCTTTTGATTAAAGTATATTAGAACCTTGAACATGTTCTTTAATGTGAAGATTAGAATAATCAGGAAAAGGTCAAACGGTCACGTGGTAATTGTTCTACAATTACCCTTTTCCGTGCTAGCGGCGAGTTTTGCGTCTGTTGATACATGTAACCTTTCTGCTGATAACCTTTGCAAACAGCTTGTACCCAAATCAGGACCGACTTTATGTGGGTCCTGATTTGGGTCCAAACTGTTTGGCACTCAGATAGTGTTGATAATATATTTTTAAAGTTAATTTTGAACGAGAAGTCAGCATTAAGCAAGGGAAATTACCAAGCATGCAAATAGTTAACTGAAATATACATGTACTTCACAGTTACTCTTAATTGAACGATGGACACACAGTACTTCTTTCGTCAAACAGAAATCAAAGTACAGCACGATCAGATTGTACATGATTGATAACAGTAACAGCACAGACAATCTGCGAATCCGCAAACATTGATCAGCATATTTGTTATTTCACTCTCTGAAAAGTATATAAGCTTAACTCAATAGTTTATAATCACACTTTGATCAGCATCTTTGTTATTCACTCTCTGGAAAGTATAAAAGCCGAACTAAATAGTTTATAAAATCTACAAATCCGCACACTTTGATCAGCATGTTTGTTATTTCACTCTCTGGAAAGTATAAAAGCTAAACTCAACAGTTTATAAAATCTACAAATCCGCACACTTTGATCAGCATCTTTGTTATTCACTCTCTGGAAAGTATAAAAGCCGAACTCAATAGTTTATAAAATCTACAAATCCGCACACTTTGATCAGCATGTTTGTTATTTCACTCTCTGGAAAGTATAAAAGCTAAACTCAACAGTTTATAAAATCTACCAATTCTCACACTTTGATCAGCATGTTTGTTAATCAGTCTCTGGAAAGTATAAAAGCTGAACTCAACAGTTTATAAAATCTGTGAATCCGCACACTTTGATCAGCATCTTTGTTATTCACTCTCTGGCAAGTATAAAAGCTAAACTCAACAGTTTATAAAATCTACCAATTCTCACACTTTGATCAGCATCTTTGTTAATCAGTCTCTGGAAAGTATAAAAGCTAAACTCAACAGTTTATAAAATCTGTGAATCCGCACACTTTGATCAGCATCTTTGTTATTCACTCTCTGGAAAGTATAAAAGCCGAACTAAATAGTTTATAAAATCTACAAATCCGCACACTTTGATCAGCATCTTTGTTATTTCACTCTCTGGAAAGTATAAAAGCTAAACTCAACAGTTTATAAAATCTACCAATCCTCACACTTTGATCAGCATCTTTGTTAATCAGTCTCTGGAAAGTATAAAAGCTAAACTCAACAGTTTATAAAATCTACAAATCCTCACACTTTGATCAGCATCTTTGTTATTTCACTCTCTGGAAAGTATAAAAGCCGAAGTCAATAGTTTATAAAATCTGTGAATCCGCACATTTTGATCAGCATCTTTGTTAATCAGTCTCTGGAAAGTATAAAAGCTAAACTCAATAGTTTATAAAATCTGTGAATCCGCACACTTTGATCAGCATCTTTGTTATTCACTCTCTGGAAAGTATAAAAGCCGAACTCAATAGTTTATAAAATCTGTGAATCCGCACACTTTGATCAGCATCTTTGTTATTCACTCTCTGGAAAGTATAAAAGCTAAACTCAACAGTTTATAAAATCTGTGAATCCGCACACTTTGATCAGCATCTTTGTTATTCACTCTCTGGAAAGTATAAAAGCCAAACTCAATAGTTTATAAAATCTGTGAATCCGCACACTTTCATCAACATCTTTGTTATTCACTCTCTGGCAAGTATAAAAGCTAAACTCAACAGTTTATAAAATCTGTGAATCCGCACACTTTGATCAGCATCTTTGTTATTCACTCTCTGGAAAGTATAAAAGCCAAACTCAATAGTTTATAAAATCTGTGAATCCGCACACTTTGATCAGCATCTTTGTTATTCACTCTCTGAAAAGTATAAAAGCTAAACTCAACAGTTTATAAAATCTACAAATCCGCACACTTTGATCAGCATCTTTGTTATTCACTCTCTGGAAAGTATAAAAGCTAAACTCAACAGTTTATTAAATCTACCAATCCTCACACTTTGATCAGCATCTTTGTTAATCAGTCTCTGGAAAATATAAAAGCTAAACTCAACAGTTTATAAAATCTACCAATCCTCACACTTTGATCAGCATCTTTGTTAAACAGTCTCTGGAAAGTATAAAAGCTAAACTCAACAGTTTATAAAATCTACCAATCCGCACACTTTGATCAGCATCTTTGTTAATCAGTCTCTGGAAAATATAAAAGCTAAACTCAACAGTTTATAAAATCTACAAATCCGCACACTTTGATCAGCATCTTTGTTATTCACTCTCTGGAAAGTATAAAAGCTAAACTCAACAGTTTATTAAATCTACCAATCCTCACACTTTGATCAGCATGTTTGTTATTTCACTCTCTGGAAAGTATAAAAGCTAAACTCAATAGTTTATAAAATCTACGAATCTGCACATGGTGGATCATTTTAAAAATGTGACATTTCCTGTTTTTTTTTTCATTAAAAAAACTCACTGGAAGGTATATACTATATAGAAACGTAAATAGTGTTTGTTATTCTCTAAGTAAAAACATCGGCAGAGTGCATCTTGATTTTCTATGTATACTTAAGGAATAAAGAAACGCAACAAACACTTCGAATCATTGTAAGCATACAATATGATGCAAGTTTTTAGTGCAAATGATATTTATCAAAAGGAGCAATATGTGTCCGTCAAATTACAGCAGGTTCAACGTAATTATCGATTACGTAATCATTTTGGTATGGGCGTAACCGGCCTGACCCCGTAGTAAACTGCTGAAACAAGGTCAATAAAAGCAAAAATGGAATCAACCATCGGTTTATTGTTTTAAAAACTCTTGCCATAGATTGCGGATCAAGGAAATGATCAAATGGCAACGTTTCTGTAGGATTCTGAAACGGCTTAACGTCACTAACGTCAACTCTGAATACTGCGTGAAAGGCATAAACTGTCTTTTCTGCTTTAGATTTATTCATTACAAGGACGTTTAGTTCAAGAATTATGACATGAGATCTTCAGACGTCAAAAAAACTCAATTCTGACGTCAAAATTCGATATCCTACGTTTAAATGGTTTCCATGATGTTTATGTGTTTTTTCTTATGATAAAATGGTCCAGTGACAAAGTTGAGGTTACAGTTTACAAGTTTGGTGTTCACTCTCGGCACGTCATCAGATGTTTTCTCTTGCATTATGCCGTGTTTTGTTTGTCTAACGTCAATATAATCACCTTACCAGCGTATTTCTACGGTATCTGAAAAGTCAGTTTTTCCCAAGAAAGCATGTTTTGATGTCTCTAGGTTTATCTTATCCCGTATATTCACCAGCGACCCAAAACCGACAGCTCTAAGTGACGTTTATCGTTTATTCACTACTATTGTGTATATTGCCATTCAAGTAGCGTGTTTTGACGCAGTATTTGACTGCATTACGAATATGATTGGACGTTCGATTAATTTTCACATTGTCAAGTCGACGCCAAATAGCCAAACATGGAAAAGACGGGGTTTCATGATCTTTATTATGACGTTAACGTCACATTTTACGTTTACATATGTTTTCATCTTGTAGCGTAAAATGTAGCGTTAAAATGACGTTTTGGTATTTCATCGCATGCTATTAATTCTCAATATGAAATTTTCAAAAGAGATTTCACCAAAACGTTATTTAAACACGCAAAAAATAGTTTTTTGTCTGTTGCGTTTCTTTATTCCTTAAGCATATAATTCTCTGGACGCGTACCTTTAACACGGCTATTGATATGATAAACTTCGTAATGCATGACTAAATCTTTTTTGCAGACATTCAAACTTTAAAATGGTTTAAAACTACTGCAACAGTGCATAGCTAAGGCATTATATTATGTTGATTAAATTTATGAATGCAAAAGATTCGTAGGAAAAGTAAGTAATGGTGCAAAGATCAGGAATCGATACAATCAAGTACCACACCTGCCCCAGGATACCAATGGGAAAGTGACAAATTCACAGAAGACACCACAAACGAGAGCCAAGAGGTCAGCCCTTTCCCAGCAGGTGACCACAAAGCACATATAAACAGACGCGCACAAAACATAGCAAACACAAGACAGAACAAAAACATAAAAGATCCACAAAAGAAGTACCGCCTTGGAACGGTCAGTAAAATATTTTACTGGAGGGCTTAAACCGGTTTAACGGCGCCAACCTCACCCTTAATTCAGATGTGATCCAAGACACATAGATATTTGGTTTGCATGAAAGACCCCTAACTTATCAATGCATCATCTCCTAAAACATATAAATCAAGATATAACCTTCTTTTCCTGGCACTTTCCAAATGTAAAAACGCCTTGCAAAAATGTATAACAGAGTGACATATAGGTCACAGACCTGTAATTGTAAAAAGGACAGTGATTGGCTAAAAAGGTGGGTGAAAGCTCAGCACAATATTTTTAAGTAGTAAGGTGTTTTATAATTGGTCAATAATAAAACTAGGAAATTTATTGTATTTATTAGACGGGTATATCTTTGCTGTATTTTTTGAAACAACATCTCATTGCTTTTGTTGATTAACATTAATGGTGAGGCTTAGTAAAAAGGACCTTGCATTCTGGTTTTTTTTTTCAGTAGAATTTCCCTCTCATGCAGGGTGCCGACCTTCAGGGGCCAAAACGTGGTAAAACATGGTGGTCACCGGGGTATCTTATTCTTGTTTATTGATTGAACTAGGTCCAATCTGTAACTCTATGGCAGCCTCATTGTGATTGAAGAGTTGTGAGGACCACGGCCTACTTAAAAGTTATAATGGAGGTCTATGGAAAAACAATTATAGGTCTGGGCCCTAAAGCAAGGTTATTTAAGCAAGGTTTGCACATAACGAATTTGGAAAACGGATTATCTAGAAATAAGAGGTAATCTGTAAAATCATAAAATATCAGACTCCGTGTTATTGGGTCAGTTCAAGAGAATAAATGGAAAGCACAACAGCTCTTACGCCATGGGCGGATCCAGAGGGGCGGGTTTGGATCCCCCTGGAAATCACAAGTTACCACGTAACCTTAGAATATTGTCACGGGCCCCCTTTAAGCGGTATTTTGCTGGTATGTCAGAACCGACTGCTCTGAAAAACACCAGAGTGTGAAAAAAGTATCAACACTATATCGATGCATGCCTGGATCGTTAACCATTCACAGTTAATGGCTATGGTGTCCTCTTTAATTGCACAACGATGGGTAAGGCTTCAGACCCTTAGCACGGAGGTATAATGGAGTATCAAAACCTGGTGTATAGGACCGTAGGTTACACAAAACACGTTTATTATACCCGCTTTTTTCTTTAGAAAAAAAGGGTATATTAATTTCGTGTCAAAGTCGGTCCGTCGTCCGTCCGTCGTCCGTCCGTCTGTCCGTCCGTCCGTCACGTTTCTTGTAAATGTATCTCCTCCTAAACTGTTAGAGGTAGCAACTTCAAACTTTGTAGGTGAATAGGTCACATGATGTAGAGGGAACTGGGCGACATTTCGTGTGACCTTGACCCCAAGGTCAAGGTCAAAGGTCAAATATTGTATTTTCTTGTAATTGAATCTCTCTAAACTGTTAGAGGTAGCAACTTCAAACTTTGTAGGTGAATAGGTCACATGATGTAGAGGGTACTGGGCGACATTTCGTGTGACCTTGACCCCAAGGTCAAGGTCAAAGGTCAAATATTGTATTTTCTTGTAATTGAATCTCCTCCTAAACGGTTTGACGTAGCAGCTGTAAACTTTGTAGCTGAATAGGTCACATGATGTAGAGGGTACTGGGCAACATTTTGTGTGACCTTGACCCCAAGGTCAAGGTCAAGGTCAAAGGTCAAATATTGAATTTTCTTGTAAATGCATCTCCTCCTAAACCTTTTGACGTAGCAACTTCAAACTTTGTAGCTGAAAAGGTCACATGATGTTAAGGTTACTGGGCAACATTTTGTGTGACCTTGCCCCCAAGGTCAAGGTCAAAGATCAAATAATGTATTTTCTTGTAAATGTATCTCCTCCTAAACGGTTAGACCTAGCAACTTCAAACTTTGTAGCTGGATAGGTCACATGATGTAGAGGGTACTGGGCAACATTTGTGTGACCTTGACCCCAAGGTCAAGGTCAAAGGTCAAATATTGAATTTTCTTGTTAATGCTTCTCCTCCTAAAGCTTTTGACGTAGTAACTTCAAACTCTGTAGGTGCATAGGTCACTTGATGTAGAGGGCACTGGGCAACATTTAGTGTGACATTGACCTGAAGGTCAAGGTCAAATAATGTACTTTCTTGTAAATGCATCTTCTCCAAAACTGTTGGACGTAGCAACTTCAAACTTTGCAGGTGCAAAGGTCATATGATTTGGAGGGCACTAGACAACATTTGGTGTGACCTTGACCCATAGGTCAAGGTCATATAGTGTATTTTTTGTAAATGCTTCTTCTCCTTAACCATTGGACATAGCAACTTCAAACTTTACAGGTGCATAGGTCATATTATGTTGAAGGTACTGAGCAGCATTTTGTGTGACCTTGACCCCAAGGTAAAGGTTATAGGTCAAAAAGCGGGTATTTGCGATGGTGTACCATCGACTTCTGCTCTAGTTCTAAATTTCAGACGATGAAACAGCAGTAAGCTGTTTGAGGCCTCTGTTGTTTGCCAATGTCATCATAATCAACAAGTCTGTTTTGATAACGCAGGTGCGACATCGACTTAAATGAAGTTTGAATCTATGGTTTTTAATTTCCAGGAAATAATTATAAGGCACAATGCTTCTCAATTAATGAGATATCTGGGTTTTGTCGATCAATTAATTATTGTATTTAGACGATTCCCAAGGTTCAATGCTATGCAACTTAGCATTTTCCACAGCATAATACGAAGCGTAGTGACTCATTTGATAGGGCGTAATTACTACAATTGCCTTCTTGCTGTAATGTGTGTGATGGCGATATGTGTCTCTTCCTCACGGTGCCGTAGGTTGGTTGGCGTAGTGTGGTTGTGCCATTTCCTGGTCATTCTCACTTACTATTTGCATGCCATTGTTATAATTCGCTGCCACAACTGCATGAAGGTATATTCAACCTGTTAAATTCTGAACAGATTTCGTATTTCGTACATTTCATGTGGCTGCATATTTACCGATACTTTTAACCCGTAAACCAGCATACCGGATCACAGTACTGGGGAGTTAGGGCGACCTCATCCCGGAAGGGTGGAGTAATGCATACACAACCACGTGACACCTTACGGCGGGAATTGCAGCTTCTTGCATCTTGGATTCATAGACTACGGACGTGTATTGGGAAGCGCTACAAGCCTAGACTTATAGGTTAGTAGACTTCCATCACCATTTAAGCCTAGCGTCCATTTTGTGGGACAAATGGCAAACAGTGTAGAGCCAGATCTGACGCCGCAAAACGCGGCGTCAGATCAGGCTCTCTACTTTTTGCTTACGTAAGGTTCTACTATTGAAATTTGAATAAAATGGAAAAATACCACCTAGCAACCCTTGAAATGGAAATGGACTGGTCCAATCGATAAGGGTGGTAACTCACATTAGGCATAAATAGGTTTAGCATTCACCGATGCAGTCATAGACCTTATAAATCACAAAGCTGATCAACTTATTTTAATATTGTCAGCATTTCTCTTGAAAATAAATTGATAATCAAGTATACGATTAATAATCTTAGACAAATCTGAATTAAACATGGTGAGAACGGCACGCGCCACACGCTAAGCTACATTCTGGTAAGAATCCTGATAGAAAACAGACATGGCACAAAGGATTTAGGTGCACACATTCGATCTTTCTGTTGTAAGCAATGTAACCATCAAGCATAAGCTTTCCAAAACAAACTTGCCACCTGTCAGTACTTAACTAAAACTGGCCGACTTGAAAGCTGTTTCAAAGAAAAGTATAATTTTTTAAATGACACACACATCACATCGTCATCTCCGCTCGCGGAGATGGCGATGAGTGGGATGTGTCATTCTAATGTTGTGACACCATAAGACAATACATACGAGTAATTTTGACAGAAAGGTTATCTTATGCTACACCACTTAGCCGGTGTTGCCATGCAGGTTGCAAACTTAGTGAATTTAATATGCCATCTTTCATGAAAGATGGCAATAATGAACGATGGCAATAAAATCTATACAATGTGAATCATTTTCGTATTTTCCTGTTTATGAAATTCTGTGTTACCATCCACAAGGGCTATAACTCTAATAATATGACATTTCTTCAACTTTAATTCGGCGATGACTCTATGGTGCTTGAATGCTTGTGGTTATTTCTCCAATAATTATATTCAACTTAGAAAGTTTTGTTAGTGTGTGGATATGAACTCCTGCTTGAAAAGTAGCAGCATTGTAGCATTGAATAGTTTGCCTTTTTTAATACTTCAAACCCGATTTCATTTAGTTCTCTAGGAACGGACACGGTTCCTATATGCGTATGGTAATCATTTAGGCACACACTATCTGATACTCCTCTAATATAATATTCAACTTAGAAAGTTTGTTAGTGTGTGGATTTAAATCACCTCCTATGAACTCATACTTAAAAATTAGCAGCATTGCAGCGTTAAATAGCTTACTTTTTTATTACTTCAAACCGATTTAATTTAGTTCTCCAGGGAAGGTCACGGTTCGATGTACCAAATCAACATCAATTCATTTTAGTGACACAATTATGGATTGTTTTAATTGCTTTCTGCGTGCAACAGGGACATAATCAGTTGGATTGATTGGTTTGTCTCGCATTTATACAAAGCTAGAGCGCAAATTAGGAGGCATTCGATCATTACTATCCGTAAAAGCATGACTAAATGTCGTTCAGCCGGATGTTTGGATTTTTCGTAGGGAAATGGTGCTAAATGTGATTGTTTTTGAGACCCCATATCATCTTAAGAGTTGACACTTAACCCATATAAACTTAGCGTCCTTTTTGTGGGACAATGCAACCAGTGTCGATCCAGACGGTGCGACCAGACGCAAAACGCAGCGTCTGATCAAGATCCTCGCTGTTTGTCCACAGAAAAATGAAAATGAAAAAAAAATGCCGTCTAACAACCGTTAAAACGGAAATAGACTGACCCATTATTGATGAGTGGGAAATTCGATTCAGCTTAAATGGATGAAAAATGTACAGCCACAAGGACCTTACAAAATATGATACCTAGCATCCTGTTCAGGTTTCATATTTAGTTCATTTCCTGCAAATATAGCAGCAACAAACAGCATTTAGGTAGTTTGTATTTTAAATTGATGATGTTTCATTCTTCAAAGCATTATTGAAGAGCATTACTGTGGGTTGGTCTGCAGCGTGTTATTGTGGCATTTTCTCATCATACTCACTAATTTTTTGCAGTCCACGGTGCAACTGAATAAACAAAGGGCCTATGTAAGGAATGTCCGCCACTTAGAAAATTAGATAAAATGATTGTTTATTTATCTGAGCTGTCAAGTCAACAATGTGGGATTATAGTTTCTCGCACACCAGATTGGGATTTCCGTTCTTTATCTATGTTAGATCATTTATCTCAACATACCCGTACCAATCCATTTGAAGATAAAAAAAAAACAGGCAGCACGCTGGCTTCACATCGATTCGTGACGTCATTGTACTGTTAAAATTACGTCAATATGTCGCATCTTGACGTGTTCAAGATTTTCTGGAAGTCGTTTTCAAGTTTTTCAAAAACAAAAAAAAAGGTATTTAGTGGCGAGAAAGAAAAAGAATCGATTATACATGTGGGGATGTGATAGGAAAATCCGTCCCTCATGATGCCAATCAGTGACCCTCGGGATGGATTTTTCTATCCCACCTCACACTCATGATCGATTCTTATTATGTGCATCTCCTGGAATATGAACTAGAAAGGACACAAAAGACCATATCACAAGACAAGGATTTTTAAATTATTATTGATTCCAGAGTTTGGTCTATTATCTATAAAGGATCTCAATACAGGTTTCCTTCCCTAATAGACTTCACCAAATGTCGTGATGAAATTGCTGGCACAATCGAATGGCATCGTATTGATACCGAGAGCATGTTGAATCAAATGCTTTAACTACTAGAAAAAATGTTTCAATAGTATTGATTAAACAATTGTTTTTTATTGCAATAATTAAGGTATTCTGCCTAAACCTAAATTCACTTTCAGTAATTTGCTGAAAGGTGCCTGGAATTTCATAGGAATAGTAAGTGAGTATAATCAGAAAAAAAAAAAACACAATCACAAACTACAGACAAACCCATGGCACCGCAAGGACGAGCCACACAACAATCAGGGGACACCAGGAAGAAAAACTAAGCAAATAAATCAAGCTCTCTCTTCCCCATCAAGATGATTGCAAAACAAGAATGGACATAAAGTAACATACAACAAAACATAGAGCAATTACAGTCTCCTACAATGGGAGTCACAATAAAAAAAACAAAGTAAGATCAGGAATCGATACACTCAAGTACCAAACCTGACCCGGATACCAATGGAAAAGTGACAAACTCACAGTTATACACCACAAACGAGAGCCAAGAGGTCAGCCCTTTCCCAGCAGGTGACCACAAGGGAAAAATGAACAGACGCGCACAAAGGCATAGCAAACACAAGACAGAAAAAAAAACAGAAAAGATCAAAAAAAAGAAGTACCGCCTTGGAACGGTCAGTGAGGGCTTTAACCGGTTTCATGGTGCCAACCTTACCCTTAATTCAGATGAGGTTACAGACACATAGAAGTCAACAACAACAGAACCACCGCCTTAGGACAGACAGCAGCTAAGCTACGGGGGGGGGGGGGGAGCTTAAATGCATTTTACTGGTATCAAATCTTCACCCTAGATTCTGCTGTTGTTGAAATACAAGAAATGTTCAGCAAGCATGGAAGCCTACTAACTATTGCTATGTAAAACACTCTAATCAAATTAACACACTAAGAAGAATCAAAGTAAAGGGCTCACGACTCATAGATGGTCAGGGCTAAAGAAAACCTCAAGTTGAGACATGATGGGTCCAACAACAGAAAAAGCATCAGGCACCAACCCACTACTTATTAAAGCTTTACTTAGAGCCGTTATAGAGTCTGAGGCCTGACCCACCGTCGTGCAGTTAAAGAGGAAACCAAAGTTATAAACCGTGATTGGGTTTAAAACCAGGCGTGCAGACTATCGCATGACATATAAGTTATTTCCAACCTTTATATATAAAACGACTAAAAATCATTTTGAATTAATCACTATAATCAGGTTTTCTAATAATTCGTTTGGATTTATAAACTAAATCACCATAAAATATAGCTCCTGATATGCCTTGTTGCAGAAGACTTTTAACCCAATGTTGTACATGCTTTTAACAATTAACTCTGAGTGTCTGTGGTAGAATAATGCTTTTAGAATTTTAGGATATAACTAACCTTGTTTCAATAACTTAGCAAGTTTCTGATTTTAAAGTCCTCAACACAAGAACACGAATAAGCTGAGAAAAATATACACCATAGGAAGGGGAGCGAGGAACATCTCCTTCAAGAAAAGGGAAATTTACTACTTCAACATCTATATCATCCCGTTAATATAAATGTTAGCTATGGACAAGTTCAAGTCCAAAAACTGAACTTCAGTATCAGAAGAATTTGCATTATTTAACTGAAGTTCAGTAGAATATATCTGACCTACCATTTGTTCAAAATAAGGATCATTGTTAATATTAAGTAAGTCATCTAAATATCTGGAGGTGAAGTTCAAAGCTTCAATATTATCAGTTTGATTATTGTCTGACAGAGACAACTTGAAGTCTCTCTCATAACAAAACAAAAACAAATCTGCAACAGGAGGAGCAGAATTAGTACCCATTTGATAACCTACAATTTGTCTATATAATTTTGAGCCAAATCTTATAAATATATTGTCAAAAAGATAATGGAGAGCATCACACATTTTCTGACATAACCACACTTTATCGTTTAGGTTGTTCAGAAGTAAAAAAGGCATTTTATCATTACAAGCTAAATGAAGTGAGACTTCTCTGTTAAATGTTTGTTCGATTAATTCTGTTAGATTTTCTTTGATCAGATTATAACCCAATGTAATATGGAGAGGAGAAAAATCATATGTAGACAGACTAGATGCCAGAAAACCTCTAGGCTTTAATTTATAAAGGATTCACCTGAATTTTTAATAGACAAAAATAATGTTTACCATTCCTTTCATAAACTGTTGTGCAATATTTAATTACATGGTTTTTAATCGCAGTGAGGCAAGAAGTCAAAAGAATAGACAACTCGTTAGCTGTGCATGAACTAGAATTAGCAATAAAATCGGACTTTTAGGGCCGTTTATGAAGTTTAGGTAACCAGTATAACGTAGGAAGCTTGCTATGGTCCTCATCATCAAACACCCCAAATTTAGCTGCCATATGGCATCGATGCCAATCAACAATAGACGTCTCATCAAGCCTGTTATACTCATATGGTTTTGCAGTACTAATTTCTTGCTTTAGGGTGTTAATATAGTACCGTTTTTAAACGACCTCAACATTGTTAGCAGCCTTATCTGCAGGTGCAGAAACAAACCTATGGAATTCCTGGATCTCTTTCTTCAAATGTCTAAAAGTAAAATTAGGTTTAAAACTCATTCGTTTTGCTAGAGCATCTAGCTATGTTACTGACTTCAACACTCGCAATAAATTGTTAACTCAGAAACTTCTTAAACAGGGCTATCGGTATCATAAACTTCGCAAAACATTTTCAAAATTTTATAGACGATACTTTGATTTAATTTCTAAATTCCAAGTTGGACTTAAATCTCTCTTGCGCCAAGGACTTTCGGAACCTGATTTCTATGGTGACTTGGTGTATAAGTTGAAGAAGATTGTTGGCTCTAATAATTTTTCAGCGCAGTTCATTAAAATAATTTCCCATTATAAAAAGATTGGCTATAACATTAATGTATTGCAACAGACTGCATGCTTGGTAGTCAACCCAATCACAGTTGGCAACTTTGCTTTCCTCTTTAATTGCACGCCGGTGGGTCGGACTTCAGACTCTATGATGGTTCCGACTTAAAGACTTATCTATTGATGAGATGGTAGGGGCCTGATGCTTTGGCTGTTAGTCGGGCCCACCGGGGTTTACCTGTTGGATTTCTTTTGCTCCGGTATTCAGTTTAATTTACTGTTGAGTCCTTATCCTTGCTTTATCTCCTTGTTATATCTTGATTTATATGTTTTAGGAGATGATGCATTGATAAGTTAGGGGTCTTTCATGCAAACCAAATATCTATGTGTCTTGATCCACATCTGAATTAAGGGTGAGGTTGGCGCCGTTAAACCGGTTTAAGCCCTCCAGTAAAATATTTTACTGACCGTTCCAAGGCGGTACTTCTTTTGTGGATCTTTTATGTTTTTGTTCTGTCTTGTGTTTTCTATGTTTTGTGCGCGTCTGTTTATATGTGCTTCGTGGTCACCTGCTAGGAAAGAGCTGACCTCTTGGCTCTCGTTTGTGGTGTCTTCTGTGAGTTTGTCACTTTCCCATTGGTATCCTGGGTCAGGTGTGGTACTTGATTGTATCGATTCCTGATCTTTGCAACCTTACTTACTTTTATGTGGGATAAGATCTAAATTGTTGCAATAAAATGGAATTTATAGCATAAATAATCTAAAAAATATTTAGTTTCCAACTATTTAAGGCGTTAGACTCAACATGCTCTTGTTTACAACTCTATGGTAGCCACTGCAGCTACCATCATCATAAAGCACGAGCTTAACACAGCTTAAACCTATGAGCAAACTTTGCCTGACAGGAGGTTTGTCATTGATAGGGATCGGTTCCATATAACTTAATCAAGGCAAAAGATTAACTAGCTTTCGTTGAACAAACATTTAATAGAGAGGACTCTCTTTACTTGGCATGTAATGAGAAGCACATTTGTTTTACTTCTAACCAGCTTTAGCTGAAAGATATGATTTTTTTGGATCTTTTATGTTTTTGTTCTGTCTTGTGTTTGCTATGTTTTGTGCGCGTCTGTGTATATGTGCTTTGTGGTCACCTGCTGGGAAAGGGCTGACCTCTTGGCTCTCGTTTGTGCTGTCTTCTGTGAGTTTGTCACTTTCCCATTGGTATCCTGGGTCAGGTGTGGTACTTGATTGTATCGTTTCCTGATCTTTGCAACCTTACTTATTTTGGTAATGCGCCAGAAAGGTTGTGACGAATTGGATCGAACACAAAAATATATGTGAAATTTGACAATTAATGTTTGGCATGACACATACTTTTGAAATCAGGCCAAATAAAAAATAAGTTTGTTTTGGGTAACGGGTCGGAAAATTTAGATACAGTAGGCACACATATTTTTTTTCGAAAAGCCTAATGCCTTTCAAAATGGATAAAATTGTATATTTTGTTCCCCAGAAAACCTGGAAAAAATCTAGGTTTCACCAGTAAATATAGGTAGGGTCAGGTTACCCTAAACGCAGGTATGTTTTATTTGGCCTCACTGAACTGTTTAACATTCTTAGATGTTATCCAAAAGATTATTTTTTCTTACAACATTATAATGTTATCAAATTATGCTTATCTTGAAATAACTGTTTAATGTTATCGTCACATTCTAAGAAAAAGTGGTTCATGCATGTAGCTAAAATAGACATTTAATCGTGGGTCAACAAATCTGTATGACTGATTTCGATGTTGTTGTGTCAGAGGCTGTTTATTTGTAATCTATCTTTCCGGTTTAAGTCTTCTGAGATATTGATACACAACAGGCGGTGTCTTACAGTACTTATTTATCAAAGAAAATTGAACGAAATCAACAGTATATTGTTTCTTAGCGCGCTTTGTATCAAGCGCATCGATTAAATCTTGTAATTTCTTTTCTGTCACTCAAAGCAAGTGATTTCTGTGTTTGCATGCTGTGCAATATTTCATGCTTTAATAATATTCTGCTGACTTTTTTTTTTTCAAAATTAGAATTTTCGAAAATGTCTTTCAGAAACACTTTTAGAGTGTCAAACGGTTTGGATCCAGATCAGTACTTACATTTTGTCAGTCCTGGTCCGTGTCCAAACTGTTTGCAACGACAGAAGTCGCGGCTAGCAAGGAAATAGTTAATCCTTAAAGCACCAGCCAGAACTGTACATTCCTTCATCGTTTGTTGTTGTTGTTGTTGTTGTTTTTATATTAAATAAGGAAATCAATTGCAAGTGAATTTCTTCTAGATTCACTGGAAGCATCAAGTCATTCTGATCTTAAAAGGAATCATATTTTTGTTCCAAATCTATTTCGCTGCACATTATCTTTGACAATTTAACAGTTGAGTCCTTGTTGTTCCAAATGCAAGTCAAAGTCATGGTCACATTTCGCAATATGTTTTGTTTTGTTTTTTGTTGGAACTCGATTAATCCACTCTGGAACACAAGTTATTTTAGCCTGATCTTTCTGAATGACAGATGCAATAATAACAAACAAGATGCATTATTATTTATTCAAAAGATAACCCGTAGGAAATTTATAAATTGAGCCTCTTGGCAAGAAAACCTGTCTTCAGGGGTTTGCGAACAACAAAGGCGCAGACCAGCCTGTGCATCCGCGATCAGCGCCTTAATTGTTTCCTTATTGGAAAGTATCATATCAAAACTTGCAACAATCAAAATTTCACTAGTCTATCTAGTCTCTGTAGCTGATGAGACTTGTTTTTTACGCGTCAAGGCCCAATTGTGAAACCTATGCAAGATGCACAGTTTCTTATTTTGCTTATTGCCTGAATTGTTTGTTTGATTTGATTCTTTCGTCCCATCAACAATCTTTCAGTTATGTAGGTACGGGTCTTCCTGGGTTAAACCAGTACTAAGCTAGGATTAATGTGTCTCGCTCAAGGACACAATGCAGTGACGCCGGTGAGGTTCGAACCCGCGGCCACTCAGTCATTAGTCAACAACTCTGCCACTGAGAGACTGCCCTCCCCTTATTGCCAGGCCATCAGATGTATGGTAGGCCAGGGTCATTGTCTCATGATTTCAAAATATGGCCCATCACTTTCCAAGGCAATGGGCCCAGTGGGCCCATCCTTTGTAGTTGTGAAAAAATCTTTCTTTTATAAAAATATTAATCTTATAGCGAGTCTACTAACTCCATGAAACAGAAAGTACACGTAGGTTGTCAATACAGTAAAACATGTCTTGAGCAGCCACTAAAAAAAGACAAAAAAAAATCTTTATGACAAATGGCAGCTTAATGAAGGTCGCAAGGATTGCAGAATGCGGATTGCAGAATGCATTCTGCAATAGTCTTTGACCTGCATTAAGCGATAATTGGTCCTCTTTCATGCTTAAGACATGTTTTACTGTAAAATCAGCATGTATGCATTAAAGTTTTTGTGTCAGTGTGTAGGTACAGTATAAACTGTGGTTAGTTTGATATGCTTAGGCCCATCATTTTTGCTCCATTGGTCGCTTTGGTCCACCAATCTTGAAAAAAAATCTGAAGCCCTGTATTGCCTATAAATTTATAGTAATAACAAAAAGAATTGCCATAACACTTTAACTGAGTTTTCCTCAAGGTGAGGAATATACTTTTATATGAAAAACATTGTAGCAATATCTATTTTCAATCGAACGTATTAACTGCATTTTCACGCTTAAATAGTGCACAGACATACTGATCAGACAGATCGAATAAGATATTGTTAGATAAATCTATTTTTAGTTCTTTGATGGAAAAAAACACAGTTGAGGAATTAATAAAACAACTTCTGTTTTAGCCCTACAACTGATATAGTCTTAAAATACAACTTTGGAGTAGTTATGTTAAACCGTATTATCTCCCAATTCTCCTTGGTTTATCCATCATTAAATATGCTTTTGAATAATTCATTTGTATGTCCAGTCATAGTCAAAAAAACTATTGCAAAACATATATATTTTTCGAATTTGAACTAAGGGTGAGGTTGGCGCCGTGAAACCGGTTTAAGCCCTCCAGCATAATATTTTTTCTTTATCAGTCACCCCTAATATTAACTGAATTATTTCAACATAACCTTATAAACGTTTCCTATCTCACGGCATGTTACCTTTATCAGGTCATGATGACGTTGCACTTTTTGAATGACGTCGCTAATGACGCTGAATCAACACAAACATCAAAAATTACGTCATAATCGCTAGTTTGAAGAGTGTTCAACAATGGGTAAACTGATAAATAGAATACCAGGTTCGCGTCTTTTGATATCAAGTTTACCAGGCTCGGCTTTGCGAACGCATGTTGAATCGCTCGGCATACCTCGCGATGTCAACAAGCGTTCTCAAAACCTTGCCTGGTAAACTTGATATCAAAAGACACTCACCTAGTATTCTCTATGACCGTTCCAAGGCGGTACTTCGTTTGTTGATCATTCATGTTATTTCTGTCTGATGTTTGTTATGCTTTCATGCGCGTCTGTTTATTGATGCCTTGTTGTCACTTTCTGGGAAAGGGTTGACCTCTTGGCTCTCGTTTGTGATGTCTAATTGTGAGTTTGTTACTTTTCCATTGGTATCCTGGGTCAGGTGTGGTACTTGATTGTATGGAATCCAGATATTTGCCTCTTTCTTACTTTGATTCACAAATGACTTTTAAGGAGATTGCATCCCTTAAAAAGAAAATTTAATGCCTTTGAATCAAACAGGAAATCCTCTTTGAATCAAAACTTTGTGCATTTTCAACCTTAAAACATGTAACAGTTATATTTAATAGTGTGATAAAGATTATGAGAGGAATGACAAAATCAATTTTGGTCTACGAAAAACTCAGTTAAAGTTTTAATGAATTAAACTCTTAAGATTTTCTGGTATCTGGTGTGTCTACATATAATTTTCCTACTCTTTTTACTTGATATATAAGCTAATTAATGAAAAAACTTACTGAATTAAGTTGTTATGATAAATGTCCTATATATTGATGAGATGGTAGGGGCTTGATACTCTGGCTGTTTGTCGGGCACACCGAGGTTTACCTGTTGGATTTCTTTTGCTCCGGTATTCAGTTTTATTTACTGTTGATTCCTTATTTTTGCTTTATCTCCTCTTTATATCTTGATTTATATGTTCTAGGAGATGATGCATTGATAAGCTATGGGTCTTTCATGCAAACCAAACATCGATGTGTCTCGATCAACATCTGAATTAAGGGTGAGGTTGGTGCACCGTTAAAACGGTTTAAGACCTCCAGTAAAATATTGTACTGACACTTCCAAGGCGGTACTTCTTTTGTGGATCTTTTACGTTTTTTTCTGTTTTGTGTTTGCACACGTCTGTTTTTATGTACCTTGTGGTCACCTGCTGGGAAGGGGCTGGCTTCTTGGCTTGCGTTTGTGGTGTCTACCTGTGAGTTTGAAACTTTCCCATTGGTATCCAGGGTCAGGTGTACTTGATTGTATCGATTCCTGATTTTTGCACCCTTACTTTCTTCTTTCACTTCAGAAGATCACAAAGATATTTTGTGGTCTTGTGGTCACCTGCTGGGAAAAGGCTGGCCTCTTGGCTCTCGTTTGTGATGCCTAATTGTGAAATTGTCACTTTCCCATAGGTATCCTTGGTCAGGTGTGGTGTTTTATTTTATTGATTCTTGATCTGTGCCCTCAGTCTTTATTGTCAGAGAGTTCGTGACACTATTCAATATATTTTGGACAATACATTATTAGATTGTTTCTTAAGTATATACACCATACAGACTAGTTGTAGGTATTCCAATGGGTACCAAAAAATTGTGCTCCTCTTATTGCAGATTTGTTTTTGTTTTGTTGATAGATAAACTTTATGTTGTCTCTTTAGGACAATAATCGGGCTGTTGTTAATGAGGCGTTGAACCCTACTTCAAGATATCTAGATGATATTCCTAATATTGATAATTCATATTTTGATCAAATGGTAAGTCAAATATATCTCGAAGAACTTCATTGGAATTAAGCAAATTTCATATAAAATTTACGAAAAACTAGACGATTATAATTTGAAATAGGTAAGTTTCCATTTCTAGAGTCGTTCCTTGCTTATCTTTTTAAGGTGTATATATTTCGCAGCTTATTCCCTTTGTAAGAGTTAATTCAAATGTAAGTGACATCAACAATAGGATAGTATGACTGCAAAGTTACTTAAACAAGGCTTTATTTGTCATACACTTTGTATAGCATATTCTTAATTCTACAGGAGACACTCAGAGTTGATTCGTAAATACATGATGGCTTGAAAAATATTCTGCAACAAGGCATATCAAAGCCAGTATCAAATTGCGATATAATTAATGCATTCAAAAACTAGTTGGAAAGACTTCTTTTCCTGATTGGTTCAAAAATCATCAAGTTAGTGGGCTATAGCATGGATATTATGTGATAGTATGCATGCCTGATTATAAGCCAATCAAGATGCAAACAAATGAAGCTATTGTTTCATTTTGATTTGCACGACGGTGGGTAAGGCGTCAGACCTTAAACTGTTTCGATGGGGCAGAGTCTGATGTTTGTTTTTGGCCGGGCCAGCCAAAACTTAAATAGCCGTTTTCTTTAGCTCTGGCTCTCTGTGAGATAAGTTAATCCCTTTTTTGCTTCATCACAGTATGTAAGTTTGATTTGACCGTTCCAAGGCGGTACTTTTTTGTGAAACATTTTTGTTATTTATGTTTCATATTTATCTTTGTAATGCCGTCTTTGCAGCCTTATTATCACTTGTTGGGAAAAGGCTGACCTCTTGGTTTCTTGTGTGTTTTGTTTTTGTCATTTTCCCATAAAGTATTCGAGGTCGGGTTTGGTAGTTTATTGTATCCATTCCTGATCTTTGCCTCCCTCTCTACTTTGATTGTTTCCCTGATACGATACATTGCTTATGTTAGGAAACCTCCGCGCTAGGTAAACAGATTCTAGGGCGAAGATTATGCAAGTAAAATTAATAAGGTGTCTGTTCTAAGACAGTGGTTCTGTTGTTGTTGATTCACTGTTTATTGTTGTTTCCATTGTCTGTGGGGCTTTGTGTATGATCCTAGTTTTGTAACGCAGTAGTTAGTGTTCTTTCTAGATTTGCACTCATCTCGCTGAGGAAGAGAGGGACGGTTGTTTTACTTAAATTATGGCATTGCTGACATGTGGCATTTCGTGTTTTGTGTTTCTTACATCTGGTGCCATGAGTTGGTGTGAGTCAAGGCAAAAAGTGTTACATTTCCTGATCATACTCACTTACTTTATGAAGATTTATACAAAGAGAATAGTAGGTGAGTGTCTTTTGATATCAACTTTACCAGGAAAGTCTTTGAGAACCCTTGTTGACATCGTGAAGCTTGCCGAACGATTCAACATGCGTTCTCAAAGCCAAGCCCGGTAAACTTGATATCAAAAGACAATGGTAATCTATTTATCAGTTTACCCATTGTTTCATTCTTCAAACAAGCGATTTAGACATATTTTTCGATTTTCGGGTTGATTCAGCGTCATTAGCGACGTCATTCAAAAAGGGCAACGTCATCATGACCTGATAAAGGAACATGCCATGAGATAGACAATGTTTATCAGGCAATGTGCAGCAATACAGTTAGTATGAGAGGTATCCGATAAAACTTGTTATTCTGTCAAACATCAAAGATGAATGTCAGCATCCACGTAGCCTTATCAGTGCAAATGGTATTAAAGCTTTTACTAACTACATCCGTATTTTCAAGCTTATTTTAAGTCACTCAAGCTGTGCAGATATGATGGAGTGTTTCTTTGCCACAAAACCCGAAGAAAGTAACATTTTATACCATAAACACACTGTGCATGTGTACATGCGGCAACGCACTCGCACACAAACTGTGGCATAATCAAAACCTACTTTTTCGAGCAAGTATCTATATATAATACATTGCACTGTATGTTTTCTAAAAGCAATCTTGACATTTGACAAATTCGACATCAAGTATATTTGTGTGTGACATTCAATCGTTCACGACAGCCTTCTCCTTTAATGAATGCTGGTTTAATTGCCTGGAGATCCTGAGATATATCTCTTTAATCTGAGAGACTTATTCCTAGAAATTGCATGACAGAATTTGTTACTTTTGACACAGTTACTGCGTCAGAAAAAGAAAGAACGGGCTAGCTTGTTTTATGTTGGTACATGTACTTACATTGGTGAAGGTTTTCAGGTTTAAACCTAAACTTGTTTTGTTGAGCGTTACTTTGTGTCCATTCTAGTTTTGCAACCATCTCGATGGGGAAGAAATAGCTGGTTGCTTTGTTTTGTTTGTCTTCCTGGTGTCTCGTGATTGTAGTGTGGCTCTTCTTCGCGATGCCACGGGGTTGTCTGCAGTTTCTGATTGTGGTATTTCCTGATCAAACTCACTTACTATTTTTGTGATACTGGTTTTCTCAACTCATTCCAAAATACAAATGAAGGAAAATGTGTGCGAAAAGATATGCCGAAGTGCCCAAATGGAAAGTGCCGAAAAGCAGTGTACCTGGTTATTAATCATTTATTTGGAACAAGTTGCCTGTACAGCTTGACATTGCAGGCTTGTACAATCACTTTCCATTGTATAAATTAACGAAACTTGCTGGCGCTAATATTTTTTTTTCAGCGCAGTTTATTTAAATAATTCCCCATCATAAAAAAAGCTTTCGATTGGTTATAATATTTATGTATTGCGACAGACAGCATGCTTGGGGGTCAACCTAATCACGATTAACAACTTTGCTTTCCTCCTTAATTGCATGCTGATGGATCGGACCTCAGACTTAATGAGGTGAAATTTAACCCATATACGCCTAGCGTCCTTTTTGTGGGACATAGGCAAACAGCGCAGACCCAGATCAGACGACGCAGAACGCGGCGTCTGATCAAGTTCTCAACTGTTTCCTTACAGAATGTTCTATCAACATTTGAATAAAAATGAAAAATCCTTAAAATGGAAATGGACTTGTCAAGTTGTTAATAGTGGGAAATTCTGTACGCATGTACATGGGTTAAAGCTTTTATGCTCTCAGGAAAGTAAATACACAGACGCTATATAAATATTACCATTATTATTGGTCCTTCTAATGAAGTCTCGAGTGGCTCTAAAGCTTCTAAATATGACCGAAATAACTTAATAAGGTTCAGAAATTAGTATGTTTCTGTTACACAAAATAGGCCAAAGAACCCAATAGCAATGTTGGTTATAAGGCGACAATTTACTTTCTAAAATGATAGTGTTTTGTTCGCTGTAGCCATTCTAATTGACATTTCATCTTGTTATGTCAGGTTTCTGCCAGCGTATCGATTTTGTCTACAGAAAAAAAATCGGCATTTAGACATTCCAAAACCCTTGATGCACAAACAAAAGAAAAAAAACGCTTTAGCGAGGATAAAGCAATATGAACTGATACTATCGGTGTATTGCATGTTGCATTTTCCAGAATGTCAAGTGACTAGTGGGTAGCTCATGAACTGGAAAAATGCCTTAAGCTTGAATCGTTGCATCTGAAAGGTTAAGATTTGTCGCTATGCCTGTTTTAACGCGTGAATGGTACCTTTCAACATATTCTTCAGTAGAAATTCTGGGCCCGGAATTACAATGCCTCCTTAGAGTTAAGGAAGACTTAAGTTAAGTATTGATTTTTCAGGATGCGAAAAATAACGTTTAAAACTGATTAAAATCAAAGTAATTTTAATTTTTCTGAAGATCACAATGATAACTTTGACCACAAATACCACATCGATCCAGGCAATTTATTTAGCATTTAATATAGCATGTTGAAATATCAATACTTAATTAAGTCTTGCTTAACTTTAAGGAAGCATTGTAATTCCGGGCCCTGATCTGTATGTGCGCTACATAATTTTGAAGATAGTATTTAACCCTTTGAACGCCAATCACGACTGCAGCAGACGACACAGTTTGCGTCATCACTCCTAGTTTTTAACAAAAATAAGGTATGATGTTCAAGAGAATCGTCTGCCAGCAGACGATTCTCATGAAATATCATGGCTTATTTGTTATTGTTTGAAAAAGCAGAAAAAAATAAAAATGTCGTCTGCTGCAATATGTAGGTGGCGCTTTATGTAATGTATTATCTTTGGATGACCAACAATGTCAAATAAGATTTTATGCGTTTCAAAAATAAAACTCCTCGTGCTATAAGGTGGGTTGTTTTTGTATCACGTTGGAAGCTAATTTTGTCACAAAGACAGGGAGTGCTTATCTAGTTTCTTTAATTCTTTTGCATGTTTTTTTTGTTGTCTGCTGATTTTTTTTCAAAATCGTTTTTTTCGAAAGGTTCTTTCAAGAATATCATCAAAAAGTAAAACATTTTGGGTCCATATCAGGTCTGACGGTTTGTCGGACCTGACTTGGATCCAAACTGGTTGCAAAGGCTATCAGCAGACAACACTAGAAGGCAAAGAATTATATCATAAGAAATAATATGGTATACCTAAAATATCGATTCCTGATCTTTGTCCTCTTTCTTTCTTTGAGGATTTTCTTTTTCTATAAATATAAAAAAAACCCTAATGGGTCTTCTTTATTCAACTTCAATACAATTGTGACGGATATGAATATAGATTCCAATACTCTGGACTCCTGAGATTGTCAAAATTGTACTTAGTTATATCCACCTGCAGGGCATGTGATTACAGGAAATCTAAATGTCAGCCCTGAAGCAATGCCATACATATAGATTTCCCTCTAATAATGATTTGCCTTAATGTCGTAGAGATATTGCTGTTTCATTAAATGACTTCCGTAATCGTTGGTGTAAACGAGAAAATGTTGAATCTGATGCCTTGAAGGAATGGAAGATAAACATTTTTTTTTAAATTATTGATACTCGTATTTCATTTTACTCTCGTAATGCTGATTTTTTAACCTCCAAAACCTAAACCATCTTTCGTTCTTCATCTTAAGCTAGGTATCCAGGATTTTCATATCAAATATGTTTTTGTTCCAACAGATAAAGCCCCAAACAATGTTGTAATTGTTTGGCGATTGTATAATGTTGACACTCTTACACGTGGGCTTATTGGCACTAATGCCTATAAACTGCAGGCTGCTTTGAGTGAAATGGTTGTTGTTGATGGGCGTGGTTGTCATACAGCCGTAGATTTTGGTGTAAATGCTATTAAAACCCAAGACAATGTTCCTATGTGATACTGGTTACCTAAACATCATAATAAAATCCTATAAAGCAAGATATGTTGCTAACTTAGTTATTGTACGACAACAGAACCTTCTTAGTTGTTAACCTTATGTCTTACTGCTATCAAAAATCATATTATTAAGTATTTTGAACAGGTATATAAAAGATCCGGTAAGAGTCTATTTTGGTCTATTAAAAATTCAGGTGAAATATTAGATAAACTTAAAGTTAGAGATTTCAACGTGACCAGTTTTTCTACATATGATTTTTTTACTCTTTACACTACATTACATATAATTTAATAATTAACTTATTGATCGTATTGAAAGAGCCTTCCAAAGAGATAGCTCTCCTTACCCTGCATGTAACGACAGTTCTAAACGCATTTTCACTTTGGAAAGCCTAAAAATATCATGCAAAGCCTTGTCAAAATGTATGTGATGCGCTGCTTTTTTTGTTGGAAAACATTTTTATACGATTTGGCACTAAGTTGTATAGACAAAATGTAAGGATTTCAATGGGCACTTATTGTGCTTCCCTGGTTGCAGATTTATTCTTTTTTATGAAAGGGACTTTATGGTGTCTCTTCCTGGTGATAAGCATGCTGATATTATAGACGCTTTAAACAAAAATATCACCCAAATTTGTTGATGTAGCCTACATTCAGTTGTTTGAATGATATTTTTAACATTAATAACGTTTATTTTGACATTATGGTGAGTACAATATACCCTGCAGAGCTTCAGCTTAATAAAGCAAATACCTCTGATACAGAAGCCTCGTTTTTGGACTTAAATTTGTTCATTTCTAATGATATTGTTTCTTCCAAAATGCATGATAAACGTGACGAGTTAGATTTTGAAATTTTCAATTTCCTTTTTTCAGATGATGATGTTCCTCCCTATACATCCTATGTAGTTTATATTTCTCAACTCATCCGATTTGCTAGAGCACCTAGCCATGTTGCTAACTTCAACACAATAAACAGTTAACTCAGAAACCATTCAAACAATGCTATCGGTATTATAAACTTCGCTTTTTAAAAAAAAAATTACTGCCGATACTATGATTTAATATCCAAATTCAACATTACACAGGGGCTTTTGGAACCATGATTTTATGGCAACTTAGTGAATATTAAAATAAGATTGTTGGCTCATAATTTTTCAGCGCAGATTATTAAAACACAATCATTATAAGAACAATGGCTATAACATTAATGTATTGCAACAAACTGCATGCTTGGTGGTCAACCCAATCACGGTTGGCAACTTTGCTTTCCTCTTTAATTGCATGCTGGCGGGACGAACCTCAGACTCTATGACGGTTCCGACGTAAAGGCTTATCATTATAGATGAAGGGGTTAGAGTTTCATGTTGTGTCTGCGGTGGAGCCCCACAGGTGTTAATTGTAGAATTTCTTTAAACCAATATATATACTGTCGAGTCCTTATCTTTGTTTTATCTCCTTTTTATATCTCGATTTGTATTTACTAGGAGATAATTCATCGATCAGTTAGGGATCTTTCATGTGAACCAAACATGTATTTGTCTTGATCCACATTAGAAATAAGGGTGAGGTTGGTACCAAGAAACTAGTTTAAGCCCTCCAGTTAAAAGGTACTGACCGTTCCAAGGCGGTGCTTGTTTTGTGGATCCTTTGTGTGTCACCTGAAAAGCATGGTCGACACATGGAATCATGTCATCGTCGTCGTCCGCATTGCCACACGTTTGGTTTCCAATCGATAACCTTTGTAGGGATACATTAATTGCATTCAAGTTTTACAGAAGAGTAAAACATCATTAAATACAGGTCAAGTTTGAAAGTGGAGGTCATCTCCAAAATTATTGCCCTTTTTTGACTTAGATTTTGGTTAAATTGTGGTTTCCTATCAATGACTTTTGAAGGGATGAAACAATTTCATTCAAATTTAGCAGAAGGTTAAAGCATCATAAAATACAGGTCAAGATCGAATATGGATTTCATTTACAATCTTTTGACTGAGTTATGGCCCTTTTATGACTTAGGTTAAGGCTAATGCAAAAGCTATAGTGGCTTTTTTGTGGAATACACTTCAGATTTATCTAAAACTATAACATTTGACAACTTTACACTATAGGCTATGCTTTCCCAGTGCCTATAGATAAGCATGCTTCAAATTTCATTCTATCCCCTGAACCTTTAGGTAGGGTCATAGTACAAATATTTAAATTTCGCAGTTGTCAATATTTTTTTCTTGAAATTTAGCATGCAGACAAAGGCATAATAAATATGAAACATATCAAACGTGATTTATTGCTAATTCTAGTTCTTGTACGACAACAGAACTTTCTTCTAAGTTGTTAACCTCGTGTCTTACAGCTGTTAAAATCATGTTATCATGTACTGTGAAAAGGTATATAAGGGATCCGGTAAACCCTATTTTGGTCTATTAAAATTCAAGTGAAATTTTAGATAAACTTAAAGCTAGAGATTTCAATCCGACCAGTTTGTCTACTTATGATTTTTTTACTCTTTAATCTACTTTACCTCATAATTTAATTAAAGATAAACTTGTTGATCTTATTGAAAGAACCATAAAGAGAGAAGGCTCTCCATACCTTGCATGTAATGACATATGTTTTTTTTTTATTTCGGAAAAAAACCCTAAAAATATCATGCATGGTCATGTCAAAATGTATGTGATGCGCTGACCTTTTTTGTTGGACAACATTTTCATTCGATTTGGCACCAAGCTGTATAGACAAGTAGTTAGGATTCCTATGGGCACTAATTGTGCTCCCCTGGTTACAGATTTATTCCGGTTTTGTTATGAGAGGGACTTTATGATGTCTCTTTCTGATGATAAGCAAGCTGATGTTATTGCGTTTAACACTACATCCAGATATTTGGACGATATTTTAAACATTAATAATGTTTATTTTGACAGTATGGTAAGTCAAATATACCCTTCAGAGCTCCAACTTAATAAGGTCAATACCTCTGATACCGAAGCTGCATTTGTAGACTTGCATTTGTCAATTTCTAATGATATTGTTTCTACCAAAATTTATGATAAACGTGACGACATTGATTTTGAAATTGTCAATTTCCCATTTTTAGATGGTGACGTTCCTCGCTCTGCATCCTATGGAGTCTATATCTCTCAACTCATTCGTTTTGCTAGAGCATCTAGATACATTATTGACTTCAACGCTCGCGGTGGACTGTTGGTTCAGGGGTTTCTAAAACAAGGCTATCAGTATCATAAACTTCGCAAAACCTATTCTAAATTTTATAGACGATACTATGATTTGATATCTAAGTTCCAAGTTTGACTTAAATCTCTCTTGCGCCAGGGACTTTCGGAACCTGAATTCTATGGTGACTTGGTGTATAAATTGAAGAAAATTGTTGGCTTTAATAATTTTTGGCGCAGTTTATTAAAATAATTTCCCATCATAAAAATATTGGCTATAATGTTAATGTATTGCAACAGACTGCATGCTTGGTGGTCAACCCAATCGTGGTTGGCAACTTTGCTTCCCTTTTTAATTGCACGCCGGTGTGTCGGACTTCAGACTGTATGACGGTTCTGACTTAAAGACCTATCTATTGATGAGATGGTAGGGGCTTGATGCTTTGGCTGTTTCTTGGGCCCTACGAGGTTTACCTGTTGGATTTCTTTTGCTCCGGTATTCAGCTTTATTTACTGTTGAGTCCTTACCTAGTTATATATTGATTTATATGTTCTAGGAGATGATGCATTGATAAGTTAGGGGTCTTTCATGCAAACCAAACATCTATGTGTCTTGATCCACATCTGAACTAAGGGTAAGGTTGGTGCACCGTTAAACCGGTTTAAGCCATTTTAATGACCGTTCCAAAGCGGTACTTCTTTTGTTGATCTTTTATGTTTCTTTTTTCTGTCTTGTGTTTGCTATGCCATTGCGCGCGTCATTTTATAATTTTGTGCCTTGTGGTCACCTGCTGGGAAAGGGCTGGCCTCTTTGCTCTCGTTTGTGCTGTCTAACTGTGAGTTTCCCATTGGTATCCTGGGTCAGGTGTGGTACTTGATTGTATCGATCCCTGATCGTTGCACCCTTACTTATTTAGATCGAAGGCCTTGGTCCTACCACCTTGATTAACTAAGGGGGATGGGCAGAGGCATCTTTAAAACGACAGTAACGTAATGTACAAACACGGAAATATATATATCCAGTCGCGCTGAAAAGGACATACAGCTGGACCAACAAAAAACACCAGTTGATCCACAGCAGGCTCAGCTGAAATCAAACATCAGGCACTAGTCCCCGCATCCCCCTTCACCAATTCACCACCAAGGTCCGTCCCCACTGTCACACAACAAAATCAGCACAAACTGTGACATTGTTTATATACCGACATGAAGACTGAGGCTGGGTTTCCACGGTGCAACTAGGCGGCAGAAATAAAGATACGCTTGATCCATTCAGTCAAACATGAGCTGAATACACGATTATGCAATAATCTTCTTAAAATGCATTTGAAAGTTCTATTTTGCTGTCACAATCCAATATATGACGGTGGGTCAGGCCTCAGACTCAATGACGGCTCTGACGTAAAGCTTTAATCGGTGGGTTGGTGCCTGATGCTTATCTGTAGCTGGACCCACCGTGGCTCAACTTGAGGTTTTCGTTCGCTCTGACTATCTGTGAGTCATGAGCCTTTTTCTTTGTTTCATAATGGTGTTGAAATTTGATTAGAGTGTTTCTCCATGATGATACATTGAATTAGTTAGACGACCTCTATGCGAGCAGAACATTTCTTGTACTTCAACAATAGCAGAATCTAGGGCGAAGATTTGGTACCAGTTAAATGCATTTAAGCCCCCCCGGCAGCTTAGGCTGGTGTCCGTTCTAAGGCGGTGGTTCTGTTGTTGTTGACTTTTTGTTTATTGTTACTCCCAATGTGGGGGTCTGTGGTTGTGCTATGTTTTGTTGTACGTTACTTTATGCCCATTCTCGTATTGCAATCATCTTGATGGGAAGAAAGAGAGCTGATTGCTTTGCTTAATTTGTCTTCCTGGTGTCTCGTGAAGGTTGAGTGGCTCTTCCTCTCGGTGCCACGGGGTTGTCTGCGGTTTGTGATATTTCCTGATCATACTCACTTACTATTTTTAATTGAGCATATGTCCACGCGGTTGTTTATCTTTAAGATACATAAAATTGCGCAATATGTAGAAACTCTTAGATTTAAATTTGGGCCTCGTCGCGAGAAAACCTGTCTTCGGAGTTTCCGACAAAGCGAGTTTCAAACCAGTCTCTTAAAGCCAGGAGTGGGGTATAAAACGAAAAATAAGCCTCAATTCTGGCACTTTCTGTTTTGCACTCAAGCTGTGAAGATCTCCAGGAGCTCTTGAGGCTTATCTCTAATTTGATTGGCTTGTCTATTTAACTATGAAAATGATTGACACCTGTCATCAGCTCTGTGGCCATCTGGTTTTTTATATGGGGTATTCTGTAATTACTATCAATTATTAGGTAATTAAGTCAAAACCTAAGCAATAAAATTTGAGTTATGAAAGAATTTTATTTTCGAATTTTTAGAAAAATCGATCAATATTATAAATCATTTAGTAAAAAATAAATAGAAATAAATTATTTTTTCATTTATATTTTTTTTACTATAGGATTTACTAAAACACTAAAAAGGTTCTTTATCGTGACAAAATGGACAAATTATAAAAAAAGCTCTAATTTATATTATTTATTAAAAAAATTGACAAGACACATACGAAAAAGAAAAGCTCAGATAAGCTTGCACTGATGCGCATGATCACCTGATTTTTTGTTTATTTTGTATGAGATAAGCACTGAAATCAAAACTACCATCTATACATGTTTCAAGTAAATGTCGTACGAAAAAGAAATGCTCATATAAGCTTGCACTCATGCGCATGATCACCTGATCTTTCCCTTTTTATATTAGATAAGCACTATAATCAAAACTATTAAAACTATCAAGTAAGTAAATGTTGTACGATAAAACAAAGCTCAGATAAGCTTGCGCTGATGCGCAAGCTCGTCTGATCTTTCGCCTCTCTTACATCAGATATTAATACTAAAAAACTATCATGTTCTATACATATTTGGCATGTAAATGTTGTACGAAAAGAGAAAGCTCAGATAAGCCTGCACTGATGCGCATGCTGGTCTGATCCTTCGCTCTCTTATATCAGATATTTATACTAAAATGAAAACTATCAAGTTCTATACATGTTTGGCATGTTAATGGTGTGCGGAAAGATAAAACGGCGAAGATCCAGATCAGCTATGCTGATCAGACCTCAAACTGCATCTAATTAGGTAAAGTTATTTTGATCAAATTTGGAAGGGATCAAGTGCATAAATATTCAGCATGATAATTATTGATAAATATTTTGAAAAAAAAAGTGTTTGAATAAAAAAATGAAAAATAATCAGATATTATATTGATTACAATCAAATTCATTGAAGAAAGCTGCATTCATCATTCATATCTTCATTCAATTTTTGTCAGCTTGTTTGTTCTTATTTTTCTTATTTCTTATCAATAATTATTACAAAAATATTGTCATTTTTGTGAGAGTAGTAGTAGAAAACAGAACAGTAGCCTGAGGCTTATCTTTTATCTGCTAGATCAGATTAAGACAGTGGCCTGGTCAGTAGCTAAGCTCCGCCCACTCCACCCACTGACCATCTCATACAGGTACATGTAATAATCTCTCTGCCGGGGGGTACAGAATCCCTGCCTTTAAGCTTCAGAGACTAGCTAGAAAATTGAAATTTCGCTCATAGCAAGTCTAGATATGATACTTCTCGATTAGTTAATAACAAAGGCGCTGATCAGGCTGCGCGGATGCACAGGCTGGTCTGCGCCTGTGTTGTTCGCAAACCCCCGAAGACAGGTTTTCTCGCGTCGAGACTCTAATAGTGTGAGCCATTTCCTCATGAGACAAGTTGGCAGGAAAAGCAGCAATAAACCCATTGCCCCTTCCTTCCTGGGTGAAACTTTCAAAGCAATAAATAAGAAAACTGCAATTAAATTTGATTCTTGAAATGTTAGTTTTACTTTAGAGTCTCCTTTCTATCCTATGAGGTCACTCTTAAAGTCCCAAAATAATAGCAATAAAACAAGAAATATTTGCAAAGAGATTCATTAAGAAAATGCAAATAAACTGGTCAAGAATAAGGGTACCCAATTGAGAGCTTTTGCCAATATGGATGACCAGCACTTTGCTACTGAAATGCTTTTTTAAAGCTCGTCTACTCTTGCGAGCGTTTCCGATGCTGTACCTAGTTCTGTGATCACGATATTTCTTTAATAATATTCACATGCTCTATGAGCCCCGATACATCAGGTGACATCTTTCTACAAGGGCGGTCTTCTCGCTATTTACTCCATATCCATTTCGGACTTGTTTTTGGCGGCAGAAAATAATGGTGTCGAGCTGATTGACTTAACTTACTCCCCATGGATTGGCCAGCATCAATTACTTTGCTTTGTTCGCTCGTTGACGCACATACGCTGAATCAATTTGTTCTCTTCTGGTACTAGGCTTTTGTGTGATGGTACCTGGCTTCATTGCGATAAAAGTCACATGATTTGTGCCGCTGATCTTGGTGACATTAATCCAGGCAGACAAAGCAGATGTTGATAAGACAACTAAGCTGACTGATCATAAGCTGTACATGTACGCATCCCTAATATAGACACACGTAACAGTTGTTTCCAATCCGTTGCATTTGATTGGTCCAAATTGGTAAGGGGCGTGGTGCGGCGTGAGAATTCAGCTGAATTATGGCTTGAAAAAGTTCTATTGCTACGGCAGAGCGTACAATGGAATAAAAAAGCGTGGAATGGATTATTATTATTCGATATCCCTGCTGCCTTTGATCGTAGAATTATCAGACAATATTGAATGCTGACTGAATCAAGAGCAGCGGTATCTGGAAAATTGTAGGATTTCCACGGTAATATGATAGGGATTGTTCGATTAAATGGTTTGGAATTATAACTCTCCTCAAAAGTTGTGCCAAACACTCTACAATTAAAGGTAAGACTTGTTACTGACTACTTATAACAGAACAAAATAAGCACAACTTAACCTATTTTAAGCGCACTTAAAACCCATTTATGGTCGCCTGTACTTATTCTAATGGCTACAAACATAGGGTTGCTTGTTTGATTTCCTAAAATAATTCAAACATAAAACTGTCTGACATTGAAAAGGCCATTTAATAATAAATGATGTAACTAAACAAACTATTCTAAAGATGAACATAATACTTAAGAACAAAAGCTGTTTACTATTATGCAGTAAATATAATGAATGTCTGAAATCAAAGATGGGGCAAACAATTTATGCGCCACATATTGCTGAAGCGAAAGGAAAAAACTGCAACCCATTTAAGTCGAATGGAATTCCCATTATTATCATGGACCAGTCCATTGCCTTTTGTAGGATTGTTCGGTGATATTTTTCAAGTTAATTCAAATTTTGATAGAACGCTCTGCAAGCAAATAGTGGTGAATCTGATCAGACGGCGCGTTCTGCGGCGTCTGATCAGGTTCTGCACTGTTTGTCGATGTTCCATAAAAAGGACGCTAGGCTTATATACGTTAACACCGGATCGGTTTTAATGCCCTTAAGGCCATTTCACATACACACCGAAACCGAACCGAAAAATTAAAATGCCTCAACACCTATGGGTGCTTTCACATATGCGCCGAAACCGAACCGAAACCGAACGCCGAACCGAAAACATGCACGATTTTGATTTTATTTTTTTCGGTTTCGGTGGCCGAATTTCAGCAAACACGACAGGTAATTTTAATTAAATCTACACATGCACAACCACGTGCGCTGTATATAACTTAGTTATCATAAAAGTCATTGATGGATTGTCCAGCGAGACAATTGTGCGTTTATTTTACAAGCACAATACCATTGACTACAGACTTTTGTGGGACAATGCCCAGAGCGACTATAAAGACCACGACATTAAGGCAGTGACATGGAAAAATTTGTATTGTAATGGTATTTCTGCTATCTGAGAGGGAACTAGGTCCAAATTATACAAGCATTTCTTTAGATTTCGTCCACGGATTCGGTTCATATGTGAAAGGTCTGTCGAAAACGAAACGATGCATTTCGGTGACCGTTACGGTTTCGGTTCGGTTTCGGTTCGGATTCGGTGTATATTTGAAACAGCCCTTACCTTTCAACTGTCTTGAAAGCTATGTTCTGTTCAATCTGAAGAATAACTACAACAAGAACAGGTAGATTTTTTTCAACATTTACCACTGGTAAAAGGTTGGCCTCAAGTTGTATTTGTGGGAAAATAGGCAGAAGTGTACACAAAAAGGGGTGGCGGCTAGGATATGCGCTGAGCTGCCACCTATTTTAGTGTTTCAATTATTTTTACAGCGCATAGATTATCAGACACACGTGGTCATTTTATTGGAAAATGGAACGGCTTAATTGAATTCAAAACAAAATTAATTGTAGTTTAAGATTCTTTCCATATTCGTTCTCATAATTGATATTATACAATCTTTCATCTGAAGAACTATGTCACGAAATCGCTATAGCGTTTCTTGAACGTGGAAAGTAGTACGTGTATTAAATGTGTTGTCATGCCACTTTCATAAGGCATGAAGATCCGGATGTGGAGTGGTAGGGGGATAGGGCGTCCGGACGCCCCGCCCCTGGAAAATAACAAGTGTCTATAGGTTTCCTTAGAAATCAGGTACGGGCAGTCACCTCGAAGGAGGTCCTTCATTTGAAGACCCTCTGTGAAAAACGTTGATGAATGAAAACATTGTAAGGACCCCCCCCCCCACCCCCCTGTCGAAATTTTCTGGATCCCCGAATGTCCACACTGGTAAATGTATACGTCGATTTGGTGGTATTTACGCGTATTGCCGGTACTTCATAGACCGGAAGTGGTAGATATTGTGTTAATACTATATAGAAAAACATGCCATATGCCTAAAGGTCTATAGAATTAGATCATTTTTAAGTATTCGGCATGCACATGGCGATTTATGTAAGCAATTAGGAATTGATTCGAGTACCGATCTGGATGATCGGTACGCGAATCTATTCCTAAATGCTTACATAAATCGCCATGCATATACTGAATACTTAAAATGATTGAAGTCTATAGTCCTTTAGGCATATGGCATGTTTTTCTATATAGTACTAACACCAAAATCTACCACTTCCGGTCTATGAAGTACCGGCAATACGCGTAAATACCACCAACTCGACGTATCCATTTACCAGTGTGATGTCATCCACTTCAACAGCGACATCATATAATTTTTTTCATTTCATCTAAAAAGTATTTTATTATTGTTTTAAAGGCAGCATCAATCGCGGTTACCAGAGAGACCGGCGTTATTGACGGTACAGATAGTATCTGATTTCTTTGTTCATTTATATTGCTTATATTTATCTTATCTTTATTAGTTTCATATGTTTACAGTTTCCAAAAGGGCAGATACTCGTGAAATTGAGGTCCTGTTGTTTATGTAACAGGTAACATAATACATAAGATATCTATCTATCTATCTATCTATCTATCTATCTATCTATCTATCTATCTATCTATCTATCTATCTATCTATCTATCTATCTATCTCTGTCTGCATGTCTGCCTGTCTGTCTGTCTGTCTGTCTGTCTGTCTGTCTTATTTGCTGAATCGTCAGCTCATTAGAAGTGTATTAGTATAATGTAGCTGGCTTTTCATTGCATAATTGTAAATAGTCTGGTGTATGAAATTCAAATAGGCCCTAAATAAGAAGAAAAATACACCCATCATTAGAAAGGATGAAAACGGTCTCAAATTAAAGCTTATCATCACTACTTTCAATATCCGCCTGTTGACACTTCGAAAAAGTGTAGCGTCATAGTGTAAAATGGGCAGATAACTCTATACCATGCATGTCAGATAGTTGCCAGATAGTCATTTAAAAGATAAAATCAACACATTTTGATTTTTATCAAACCATAAATGTTAATAGTTTTTGAAAGTTAAATCAATTTTACGGAGTCTCACAATTTAAAAAAATCAATTGACGTCGTCTTGACGTTAATGACGTCACGATATGTAATCAACCCTCCAAAAGCGTTTAAATAAACTTTTTCACATTAATTTCCTAGCTAGATATTCAGTGTTCTATTAAATATTTTTTCATAATCAAACCCCAAAATGTCTTCGCTTTGCAAATATATAAACGGTTGATTCCTACTATTTATACGCAGAAAGTTATGACGCTTTAAAGATACCAACACCTTAGCGGGAAATCCGCAATATTTGACGTGTTTTCATAAAAGACAATACTTGGCGATGTCAACCATCCTGATAATAACGCAAAGTATTAAATATTAAAAGTATAACAGAAAGGCTGTGTGCTATAGAAACTCTCATGAGCATCTAAGATTATCGTTATGACGTTTCTGACCACAAGATACGATGGAAGACTAACGTAACTTAACCGTTAGTTACATAACGTTACGCCAGGTAAATTAAAAAAAACAACAACCTGAAAACGAATTCCATAGCAGCTTTCCTGTATTTGCTTAGTGCAGAATGTGATTGGAATATACAGCATATGAGAGGTGAATTCTCGTAAAAATACAAAAATGCCATAGAACGAACCTCCCATACAGAGCTTACTGATTTTGACCGAATATCTACGTATAATATGACGTAACGCAACTAGTAGCCTGTGGATTTCCAAAGTAGAGCATCGTTTAAATTTGGTGTTCTCTTTTTGATTAAAATATGAAGGGGATATTCCAATTGGTTCATTGTTTACTATCTGTATAATGATCTGTACGCATATATGCCTGCCAGTAAATACGCATACACATGCGTCCGTGCATACGCATACGGTGAAGGCCCGTAACATTGCGCACCTAAGCCTTTTAGCCTCCATTGGATACAATAAGAAAGAAACAAAATTGAAAAAGTGTGCACAGCCAAATAAAGTAATCATCTGATTAAATGTGGCATAGTCACTTGGGCTTGTGCGCAATGTTAGGGGCCGCGCAATGTTAGGGGACATGACTGTAACTGGTCATGTCTCCGTATGCGGTGTAGTTATATAATCAGGAAGAATGTCTACCAAAAACAGCAATTCCTGTTATATAAGCCTTTTCATATAATATTTCCACAGAAACAGAATTAGTCTGGGAGCTTATTTGACCTACCTTGCATCCCAGGACAAGTTTTCATGAGTGCAAAATTGACCTAAAAATAAACCTTTTTTGGGCTATGTGAAAATGTCAAACCCTAATGCGATTCATAAGAATGGGACTGTACTTACAAACGCATTCATATCTCAACACTTACTTATCATAGACTACTAAACTTGAAACCAAAGTAAAGCTTATGTATAGGCCATTCATCGCACGATCAGATATGCAAATGATCTTTTATATTTAATTTGTATATTCACGAATAATAATGAAAACGTTAAAGCAGTTGTGGAAAAATCATAAAAAGCATTGAGCGATGCATTTAGTTACACAATCGATGATACAATTCGACAAGTAGGTAGGGGGGATAGTTAGACCTGCCTTGTACACCTAGGACGATTTCTTATGGGTGTCAAATTGTTCAATTGGACCAACAAAAAGAAACTCGTTATGTTGAAACACATGGTTCCCATGGTAATCAGTAAGGCAATCGTAAAGAATTGGGCATACCTACAAAAATACTCATAACTCACCAGCAACGCATTCTATCATACAAAACTTGGTACCAAATTAATGCTATGTCGTAGTACTTTTACCTGAAGGGTCGATTAGCAAATCATTTTAGTTGAATATAAATGAATTTAATGTAAACATCAGTAATGAGAGAAAACTTGTAGAAAAATTAAAGTTGGTACCTTCAAAATTACCTATATCAGCTGCTAACCATCACAGTCTACCAAACTTGGTACTAAATCAATGAAAACGCGATGCGATCTTACCCAAATGGTCTGATTTGCAAATTACATAATTTGAATATTCATGAATTTTAATGAAAACAATTGAAATGAGAAAAATTGCTGAACAATAAGGGGGGTGTATCAACAAAATTACTCAGATCTTATTGGCTAATTGACCTAGAGTACTAAGCCTGGTACCAAATCAATGCTTAGTTATAGAACTTTTATCCACTGGTTTGATATGCAAATGGTCTAATTCTTATATTCATTAATATCCATGAAAATATGAGAAATTAAAGAAAATTGGAGGACAGTTAAGGGGTGTGTCTACAAAATGTCTTCTATTTCAGTTGCCCATTGCCCTAGAGTACCATACTTGGTACCAAATATATGCTAAGGTACAACCACTTTACTTAATGATAAAATATACAAATTATCTAAGTATCATATTCTTGAATATTAATGAAAACATTATAAATGAGAGAAAATCTTACAAAACTACTCCTATCTCAGCTGCCATGAATTACAAATTTCCAAACTTGGTACCTAATCAGAGCCTAGACAATTTTGTTTTATTCTGTAATTTGGTACGCAAATTATCTAATCAAAAAAGGCATGCATGTTAATGAAACCATTAGAAATGAAAGCAAAACTTTCAGAAAAATTAAGGGAGGCACCTGCAAAATTTCTATTATCTCAGCTGCTAATTGCCATAGAGTACTAAACTTGGAGCCAAATTTATGCTAAGACATAGTCCATTTAAATTTTGTTATGTCTTAAAATTAATCTGGTACCAAATTGGTAGTATAGAACACGTAGCAGCTGATATATAGCTAATTTTGTTAGCATACCCCTTTCATTTTTCTAGGTTTTCCCTTTTATTTCTGATTTCTTCATTAATATTCATGAATATGTAAATAAGATAACTTTCTCTTCGGACTATTACCTAAAGGTGCCATTTCATAGCATTAATTTTGTACCACGTTCAGTTGTAAAGGATAATAAGCAGCTGAGATAAAGATAATTGTGTAGGTACACCCCATTGAATTTTCTGCATTTTTTCCTCTAACTTCTATTGTTTTCATTAATAGTTATGAACAAACAGTTTGAACACTTGCGTATTGAACCAATGAGTGGATGAAGTTTAAGCTTTAATTTGGTACCATGTATAGTATTCAAGGATGAGATACTGCTGAGATATGAGTATCTTGAGAATCGCATTATGAGTTGCCATTGAAACTATGCATTTTCACAAAGCCCAAACAGGTTTATTTTTTATAACAACTTTTTTCTCATTTGGCATGCATGACGAAATGCCCTAAGGGTGCAAGTTAGGTCTAATTACCAACAGCCTCATCCAGGGCTTATACATTTTATATGATTTTCCCTTTTTTATAGATTTCATATATATTCATGAATCTGCAAATACGACATTATTCAAATAGGACCACTGGATGAATGGTCTAGCCAACTGATAGGTTAGAAATTATATGCAATTTTATGCTCAAAAATTTTGTTTATCAAAACCTATGATTCGTGAATACGCAAATTATGCAAATAAGATCATTTGTATATCTGACCATTTGATAAAAGGCTTGTGTCTAAGCTTTAACTTGGTACCAATTTTAGTAGTCTATGATATGTAGCAGCTCCAATAACATTGATTTTGTCGGTACACCCCCATCATTGAATCAATTTTAATGTTTTCATCAATATTTAGATAACTTACATGTGCTACAAATAAATAAAAGGTCTATGTCTAAGCTTTAATGTGGTATAAAGTTAAGCAGTCTAGGATAAGTAGCAGCTGAGATATGAGTTATTTTGTAGGCACACCCCCATTCTTGAATCTGTTATGGGTTACCATGGAAACCATGCGTTTTCTTATAGCCCAAACAGGTTTATTTTTTGGATAACTTTGCTTTGCATTAAGGGGTCCTAATATAAAAAATGGTATCCATGAAAAGTTGCCCAAGAGTGCAAGGTAAGCTTAGTTGGCCCCTGGACTATTTGTAAGGAACTCTTTTAAATACAGTTTTTTTTAAGAATTTAATAGCTAATAAAATTACAGATGTTTGACCTTGACCCCTTTAAAATTTTAGAAGATGGGTTAAGGCAACATAAAAAAGTATAGTTATTATTCTTATTATGAAAAAAAAAACACAACATAAGTTCTTCAATGGGTATGCAAGATTGCATTATTTTCCCTCATAGATTTTGAATATCATAGTAACGAGTTATCTCCCCATTTTACACTATGACGCTACACCTTTTCGAAGTGACAATACCTGGATATTGAAAGTAGAGGTGATAGACTTTAAACTGAGACCATATTTATCTTTTCGAATGAGTGGTGTATTTTTCTGATTTTTAGGGCCTATTTGAATCCTACGATACTTATGAAATCATGCAAAATATGGCGAATTGCTCGCAAAGGGGTTGGTATCTTTAAAGCGGTATAACTTTATGCGTATTAATAATAGGAAAAAACTATTTATATATTTGCAAAGCTAAGACATTTTGAAATTTGACAATGAAAAATATTTGATAGAATATTGAATATCCAGCTCAGGAAACAATGTGAAAAAGTTTATTTTAACGACTTTTTAGGGTCAAGTTACGTAACGTGACGTCACTAACGTCAAAACAGCTTAAATTTTATTTTCAAAAGTACGAATCTCCTTAAACTTGATTTTACTTTTGAAAAATATAAACATTTGGAGTACAATAAGAATGAAAACATGTCGATTTTATCTTTTAAATGACTATCTGGCATTTTTCAGATATGCATGGTATAGAGTTATCTGCCCATTTTACACTATGACGCTACACTTTTTCGAAGTGTCAACAGGCGGATATTGAAAGCAGACATAATTTGCTAAATTCTGAGACCATTTTCATCCTTTCTAACGATGGGTGTATTTTTGACTTAAAAAATCGAGTCCATACACCAGACTAAAAGAAGGAAACATCAACCCTACATAACAGGTGACAATGATTATGCAATTTTGAATTCATGTAGGTATTGCAGGTAAGCAAAGTGAAGTGGCGGCAAAACTGTTCGGCGCTTAAAATTGTTCAATGTTTTTTACGCTTACGGAGATTAGCGAATAGGTTGACAGAATTTCTTAAAAATATCCAGACTACAAAGTCTTCTATAAGTTTGTTTTATTGCCCTTTATGCGAAATATTAAACCTGTACTGTGACCCTATATGCAAAATATTAAAAACCTGTACTGTGACTCTATATGCGAAATATTAAAAACCTGTACTGTGACCCTATATGCAAAATATTAAACGTGTACTGTGACCCTATATGCGAAATATTAAACCTGTACTGTGACCCTATATGCGAAATATTAAACCTGTACTGTGACCCTATATGCGAAATATTAAACCTGTACTGTGACCCTATATGCGAAATATTAAACCTGTACTGTGACCCTATATGCGAAATATTAAACCTGTACTGCGACCCTATATGCAAAATATTAAAAACCTGTACTGTGACCCTATATGCAAAAAATTAAAAAAACCTGTACTGTGACCCTATATGCAAAATATTAAAAACCTGTACTATGACCCTATATGCGATATATTAAAAAACATGTACTGCGACCCTATATGCGAAATATTAAACATGAACTGTGACCTATATGCGAAATATTAAACATGTACTGTGACCCTATATGCGAAATATTAAACATGTAATGTGACCCTATATGCGAAATATTAAACGTGTACTGTGACCCTATATGCGAAATATTAAACCTGTACTGTGACCCTATATGCGAAACATTAAACCTTTGCACTGCACAGGTTTAATATATCGCATATAGTATCTGCAAAATGCACGTTTCATAGTATCTATAGTTTTTCTAGGGTTATATTCATTCATTCATAATTTTCTATATTCTAGCTGAGCATCCTTGTTTGGGTCTTTCTTGTACATGAATCATGTGGGCATGTTTTCATTTTACATTGCTAACAATTGATTATGAAAGAGTTTGTGTCTGTGAGTATTTACATACATATAGCTACACATAACTGCCATGCCAATATCGAGAGAATATAGTTAATGTATACAACTGCGAAAATGTAATAAGAATATAAAATATTTAATACGATTGGGACATCTCATGCATTTGATTTTTAAACATGTTTCACGTATTAGATAATTGGTTAAGTTAATGTGGATGTCCACTGCACAATTATATTGAAATGCAAACTTGTCCATATAGCATGTACATATATAAGCGATTAGTAAAGGGGGTCTTGCATCTGTGCCCACGCATGGATTTTCTTTAAACTTTGCATAATAATGACTCGTTATATACAAACTACGAAAATGTATGTATTGAATTAGATAGTTAAGAATAAGGCTTAGGAAGCAACCCTGACGTACTCCACCTTTGAGGTGACACCTGTCTCTAAAGTTCCATGTCCTCAATCTATAGTTTTGTTTATTTCTATGATTTATCATCTAGATTAAATCCAAAATACCATAGGCATTATATTAATACCAGGAAACCATTTGGATATATTATGGTTTTCGTTTTCTAAAGAAGTGATTATAAAATTTCAATATATTTTTTTTAAATTAACAAAACATTCAGCATTAAATTTTAAAGATAGATATGTTCTAGTCTTTGTCAAGATATCATATTATCACAAAAATATGCCATATATATCCTACTGATCTGAGCCAAATTTCATGAAAATCCAAAGCCGGTAACTTTGTCATTTCCTACCTCTTATGGGTATAGGTCAGTTTTAGCAAAATTAATTATTTAGTTGAAATGAATCAATAACTCAACAGAAGGAAGACATGTTTAGACAATTTCAAATGATTCAATGGCCGGAAATGCCAAAGGTCATGGCCCCATGTCATGGCACTATGGGGCCAAGACAATGTAAATCACTTCCTCAAGTCCTGCATGATATTGTTTAAGAAACATAATATCCTATCAATAAACATGTGAAAACAAGAAGACTAAATATTTCTATACATCCCAACTGAACTTGAGTAACCACATTTTGGTGCTGTGACCAGGATTAAGTGTAACAGAGTCATATCAAAAGTATCATAGAACAGTGTTCTACATGAATAAGTGAGGTCCAGAAAACGAAACTGTATGCCTGGAATATACAGGTAGCCAAAGAATAAATGTTGCCATTTGATGGAAATCAGCATCAGTTTTACAAAATAGAATAAGCAGAGAAGATTTAAGCATTTATTTAGCAATTCCTTTGAAGCCAAGAGTTCTCTGTGACCAAAATGGTAAATTTTAACCAATAGGTTTGACAGGGGCTTATTCTTGTGAACCAGGTTTATTAATGAGGCTTACAATTATAAAACCATAGATATAAGGTTCCTCTCCAGTATGAACTGACTTGTCATAAGGTTTCTCTTCTGTATGAATTACAATTCTTAATAATGTAACATATTAAGTGTAACATTGGTTAGATGTAGTTTTAACGTTAGAAACTAGATGTGGTAAGTCCAGTGTCACCATATTGTATCGTTTTGGGTAATATTATTGTGTAAGCACTTCATTAAATAAGAATTATGGCACTTAATATCAAAGAATATTGTTTTTTTCTTTTTCCAATCAGCAATATGGAAAAACACTGAACATATCAACTTCTACCAATAAACGTACTAGCATGGTGATTCAAACTAAGCAAGTATTCAAGTATGTTTTACAGCGAAACATAATTATTGTATTTTTTACATTTTGATGAATTAGGGCCATGTGTTTACATCAAGTTGAAAAATATGTTACCGGTCCTTGAATTTCATGAAATTTTGTCTACATATTAATAACATATATGGAAAGTTTATATGTTGAAATGGTATCTTGACAAAGACCACAATGTGTAAAAAATTTAATTCCAAATTCGACTGAATACAAAATATACAGTTGAAAATTGGGGTACCATCTCATAAAGATGATTGCCCACCCGCTATCCTAATACATACAAAGCCATTTATAGTATCAACAAACTTATCAATGATATAGTTATTAAATAAAGCCTTTCTGCGCCCGTTACATGATATGTCAATTACTTTAGAAATGATTATAACTTGATACCCTAAGGTATTGTAGTGATATCATACATGACGTCATAAATTAGCAATGGAATTGCATAAAAAAACAAATGCACCATAAATATAAGTCATACCCCAGACAATTAATAAACATAATATTATCCAATTCCAAGCGTGGGCAGACTCCCATGTTAATTTCCCATACCATGAAAGAGCCCCTTTCAATAAAAACATTGTTCTCGTGAAACGCGGTCCAACATGTGAATCTTATCATTATTTTCCGCTGATCAGAGACGGACATGCAAACATGTACAATGTATATCTGTTATTAGTATTTCTCATAACATTATTTATGACATTGCGTTTTATCCACTGAATAGCAGTAGCGTCATATGATAAACTTAAAATAAGATTTCTAACACACCTCGCCTATAGAGCCAATGCTAAAAACGTTATATATCAAACAATAATTCACAATTTTGAAAGCGCGAGAAAAATCATATGGTTTATTTTGATCCAATTATTTATCATTCTGCAAGAAATGACACATTTATTTTCTGTCCACACATTCCTTCTAGCACCTGATATTCTTTGACTTTTCGCTTACTGTAAAGGCGGCACCTCATGAATGCGTAATTAGGACTGGTCAACCTTAGGCATAGGTAAAAGCTGAAAATGAGGCGTGGTTTTATTCAAAAGTAACTGTATCATCTTGCGCCATTATCTCAGTATAGACGCAAAATACATTATCTAGTCCTTAAAACGCCAGCAAAATAACAGCATCGGAAAATAACTATTTAACATAAGCATAGAGGCAAACATTGTGGACCCAGATCAGACTGCTCCTACAGGAGCAGTCTGATCTGGGTCTGCACTGTTTGTCTTTGAGGATTCGCATATTTTAGTGGACGACAAAAACATACATTTTGTGATTATGCGCTTTAAGGTTAGTAAATTTGAGTTCAGTGTGTATACGGTTAGGATTTTCATGAAATGCACGCATGTTTGCGCGGCCCAAGCAACTTACTAATTCTTCACCAAATTATTAATAGAACCTGATTTCTCTTAAATTAGCAGATGAACTAGCCGAACAACGACCAGATATGAATATTAAAGTTACCGCCTTTACAGTTAGGGAAAAGTCTATTAATACTGATTAATATATGTTCACTGACGGTTCGTGCACTGTGCAGTATGTGTTTTCATAAGATACATGTATATACTATACACCTTGAAAAACAATTGAAGGACATTGAAATTCTATTTCATTTCTAACATTCAATATTATTAATATATACTGATTGCAAATATACTGACCCACACTTCCAACGCAAAATGTTTCAGGAATGTAACTTTAATTAATATATGAGGTCTTGCCAAAATCATTGTACGATCAGGGATTATGGCAGACTTTCATCCAAACATGTAATGGCTAAAAGGGAATGATCGACTGATAAAGTTTTACTTTCATTTTCATAAATAAGTGTTTTAATTTTTGATAAAATTGCTGTACAATCGATGAAACAATATATGTAATATTTAAGGCTCATTTTGATTTTGCGTTAGAAGTGTGGTTCAGTATATACATACATTTTAAAAGTTCTATATATCTGCTACCAAAGTGCATGTTTAATTCAATCCACGCGCCAATGGCTAAAGTACAGTACCGTTCCAAATAGTCCAGCCCATATACCAAATGTTCGCAAACATTAAAGATGATTACAGCAACATCTGTATAAAACGGCCATTCAATAGTAGACAAAAGAGATCTTTATGACAACTGGTAGCTTAATGAAGGTCGAAAGTATTGCAGAATGCTCTTGGAGCATTCTGTAATACTTTTGACCTGCATTAAGCGATAATTAGTATTAAAACCAATTTTTGGTCTGTTTGAGAGAGGCCGTTTTCACAGCTTGACTGGCTTCAAAATCATTGCTGACTTCCGTTCACAAGTTCCACACCTACGTTTCGGGCGTACTTCGAATCGAACTAAAGTTCCTACTCTAGTTCTTACGTAATAGATGCGCACGCACGTTTACACCCGAACGACTAAAGTTGGAACTTTTAGTTGGTTGGCAAGTAAACAAAAATTATAGCCCTGTATGCTCCACTTTAATTTTTCGTCGTAGATAAAAAGAATGTTATAAACTGCACAGCGCTTTCTAATAATCAATTACGAATAAGTGGGGCAAAAAAAATATACTCACTTAGGTTTATTTTATAAAAAACATATCATTTTGAGGCTACTGACCGATCTTTAACCAATTGTGCTAGATCTTGAACCCATCGTTAGATATGTCTATAGTAGGGAACCAGCCTACCGACCATCTCCAGTAGGTTCGTGACGTCACCCTAGTAGCGACTATAGGTGTTCGAATCAAATTTTAGTTACTATAGTAGGGACTATAGTTCGATTCGAAGTACGCCTCAATCGTTGCCTATATCTTTCTACATGTCTGGTGTCATATTGGCTGGGGTAACCCTATGTACGGATATTTTAAGAGTAAGTTTCCGCTTTCTAATGTGTTATGGCTGTTAAAGGGGTGTTGAAAAAAGCACGTGTTAAAATTAAAAGTAAGCAACATTACGATGTAGTTTGCAGCAAAACAAAATCTATTTTTGGTATGTTTACTTTTGGTAGAGAGGGTGTTACATTTGGCGAGGTACTGCATCATAGCCAATGACTCGTACGCTTCCACAGAACGCTTTGAGGCGTGACCGTAACGGTAAATGCATTGAATGAATCGAGGGTCATTACTTAGAGGTCGTGGAAGAAGTATAACTTGAATTATTGCATCTTTCAATTTTATGTTGATAGTACTAGTATTATCAGATACAGAAAATACTTTTGTCGAATTATATATTCTCAAATGTAATACATGTATATATACATGTGCATGTCGATGGGTGATGCACTTTCGTCACGGATATATGGTAAAATGTAACTAGTATTATAGAACTTTTTGGTTACTGTAAAGGCGGCACCTCATGAATGCGTAATTAGGACAGGTCTACCTTAAGCATAGGTTAAAGCTGAAAATGGGGCGTGGTTTTACTCAAAAGTAACTGTATCATCTTGAGCCGATTACCTCAGTTAAAACGTAAAACATATTATTTAATCCTTTAAACGCCAATCCGAAATTCCGACTGAATCCGAAAATGTCTGTTTATTGATTAACGTGAGGCAAACAGTGCGGACCCAGAACAGGTCTGATCTGGGTCTGCACTGTTTGTCGAAGTGGCTTTACACGACAAAATCAGACGATCTATGTTGTATTGACGCTCTAAGTGTTAATAAATGTAACGGTTAGGATTTTTATAAATTGCACGCACGTTTGCGTTTTGCCAAAAAGAAAGAACCCGATTTCCCTTCCTGGGCAGATGAAATAGCCGAATCACACCCAGATATGAATATTAAAGTTGCCGCCTTTACAGTAAGCCAAAAGTCATATAATACATAAATGCATCAGTATAAACAGTCAGGTGCATAACTTTCAAAAGTTAAAAAAATATATCACTTAAAGCAGTTAACTTTTTTAGCAACAAAAACAAAAGTAACCTGTTTGAGTGAAACTCTTTTTCATCTGCATATTCCGGAGTTACCGCAATTTTCACGGCCATGTGGACAATTTTACCTGAAAGACCTATTACATAGCTTTACGATTATGCAATAGAATTGTGTACGCGTCGTCTAGAAATTTGTACGCGAGGTCATTGAAGATCAGAAAAAAAACTACTTTTTAACTTGGATAAGTTATATTTTTGACGGCCTAAAATTTGACCTTGGCGTAAATAATTTCAGATGTAACCTAAATAAGTTACTTTCGATAGCCTCACTTTGAACTCATTGTTGAAAAGACACAATTTTAACTTCTTCAAGTTATATACATTGTAACTTTTACAGGTTATGCCCCTGACTGATAAATAAGCCTTAACCATTTCCCGCCAATCGCGACTTTAATCGTCTGCTCTCTCGTCTGCTTAGTTCCTTAGGTAAACCTATATTGTAAACAATACGGACCCAAATCAGACTTCTTCCATATGTATCATAGCGTTTGCTTCCATGATAGAATTTAGTCAGAAATATATGCAGCAGACGCAAACTGCAGGCGTTTTTAGGACAAAAATTAGGGCATAAGAGTAATTATCTGAAAAGTGCAAAGAATACTAAAGTACACATTATGTCCTAATGAGGAAATAAAATGTGCACTCTCATCAACCAGAGTTTATCAGGTCATTTTCTGTCAGTGATATTTACCGCCATACAGTTCAACAACAATTGCCAGGCATAGGAAAATTGTTATAGCATAGCACAAATATATGATTGGCATAGATAATTGTCATGAGCCATGACATGTGATTTTCAACAATGTGGCATTTTGACAAGTATAGACTCAGACGAGCCTGTGCAGCCTCCTTTTAGGGTTAGAAACTCCAAATGATGTTCAGTCAGTAGCTCAACTCTCATATAGTATTCAAGCGACAAGCAAAGGCTCTGAGCAGGCTGCGCGTATGCGCAGGCTGGGCTGAGCCCTTGTTGGTCGCACATACCACATTGTTGGAAATCTCATGTCGCGGCTCATTTTTGGCCATCATATCTACATATTTTGTCAATATTTGTAATATATAAAGTAAAATCAAAAAGTTAATCCGTTAAGTGGGCAATGTGTTCATTTCCAAAGGCGCAGTCATTAAAAAGGAGAAGAAAAGTATATGTGGGGCAAAGATCAAAAATTACAATTATAAATGAATTAAATGGTTCACTCACTGCGTTCGATCCCACTTTATTTATTTATAATTGTAATATACGATCTATAACCTATACGTATAAAATGGGGCACTCATACTTTGGTTGGTAAGATGGCGTTGACCTAAATAGAGTCTCCAAATGCCAATGACGTAACCTACAGAGGAGTGGGAACTGAAGTTGACACCTGTTTTGCAGATGAGGTCACACTTTACTAGTATTCTCCGGAACGTTGTCGACCTCCAGTCCGTTGTGCACCTCCAGTCCATTGTGCACCTCCAGTCCGTTGTGCACCTCCAGACCGTTGTGCTCCTCCAGAACGTTGTGCACCTCCAGTATGATGCTTATGATGTAACATACAGTGCAAAATCAGAACGAAAAGTTACACCAGTTGTGCACATAAAGTTAGCAATTTAATATAATTCTTTACCAAACGTGTGTACCTCCAGCCTAGTGCCTATTATGTAACCAACAGTGGAGTAAGAGCTAAGGTTGACACCTTTTGTGCACTTGAGGTGCAGAATTTACAATTATTATTTATTAATTTTGAGTACCTCCAGTCTGATGTCTAAGATGTAACCTACAGCGGAGTCAGAACTAAAGTCGCTACATGTTGTGCACAAATGGTGCACACTTGCTAGTTTTCATTAGCAACCTTTGCACCACCAGTCTGTTGCCTATGGTGTAGCCTACATTGCAAAGTCAGAATTAAGGCTGACATCTATTGCGCACGTGATTGCACAATTCACAATCATTTTAGCAGCGTTATACATCTCGAGTCCGTTGCCTATGATGTAGCCTACATTGCAAGGTCAGAACTAAAGTAGACACCTGTTGTGTATAGAAGGTGTACACTTTACTATTACTCTTTAGCAGCGTTGTACACCTCGCGTCAGATGTCTATGACGTAATCTACATGTACAGTGGAAACAAAACTAAAATTGATATTTGTTATGCAATTTACATGTACCATTATTCTTAAGCAGCGATATGTACCTCCAGTCTGATGCATACATTTATGATGTAACCTATATTGGTTTCAGATCTTAAGTTGACATCTGTGCAACAGGTGTCAACTTTAGTTCTGACTCCTTTATGAGTAAAGTGCACATGAGGTGCACATTTAACTATTATTCTTTAGCAGTGCTGTGCACCTCAAGTTTCCAACAGGTGCATTAATGTGTAAACTTTAGTTCAGACTTAGACTGGCTCGAGAGTTTTAAACATTTTTTTCATCAATGTGCCATATCATACGCTTGTAGCTAGTCTTACTCTGATGGATCTGTTTTGGCTCATGTCCTTAAAACAATTTTTCATCAATGTGGCATGTCATATACTTGTAGCTTGTCATATTTTGATTGCTCTGTTTAAAAACAGAGCCATCAGAGTAAGACTAGATACAAGTTTATGATATGGCACATTGATGAAAAATTGTTTGAAGGACTGGAGCCAGTCTAGTTCAGACTTTACCGTATTCTCCTTAGTATATACGTTTCCCGCTTAAAGTATGCTTTTTAGGCCAGCAATTTTTATAAATTGATTTCCGGGAAGCTTTTGAAATTCAGTGGGTCGAGGGGACGAAATAAAAAATAAAATAAAAGATGAAGAGAGCTTCAGTCGATTAAATATAAGTACATTCTCATTAAGGATACAGGTAAAATTTATATTTTCTTTGAAAATGTTGAGGGTCGAGGATTAAAATAAAAATTAAAAATGGCAATTCAATTTTTCTGGAGGAGCTAACAACTCAGGGTATTCTCTCTTGTAAATCAATTTATAAAACAAATCTGGGCTTATCATCACAGGAAATGTACACAATATGGGCATTGTGCAAAACTGCACAATGTTAGGTTTTATAGTTTGTGCATTTTACGTGTTTGTTCATCTAAGAGTGTAGATCGAAAATGTTTGGTGGCTTTACTTTTTATCGGCTGTGTGCTTCAAAACTGATACGTGTACCAGCAGTAACCGATACTTTTACTATAAATTGCACACCCGCTCAAAAATGGATAACCTATGAAATCTGTGAAAATTTGCACACTCAAAAGATGGACTTCTATTAAGGTATATAGATAGATGTGCATGCATGTATCAAAATGACAACGCATATGAGATATATAGGCTACCAACAATTCATGACTTGGTTCATATCTATGTTAGCTTATTTTGTTGCTAGGCACCTGAAATTGGTTGTTTGACTTGTAAAAGAATGCCAATATCGTAGGCATTATGAATATTTGACAAACACTTGAACGTTACTGACCACAACAAAAATCAATGAGAGGATGACTTTTAAAACATGCTTTAACCCCTTTTCAGACCTATGGAATTTTTCATAAAAACAACATACAATAAAGTCAGGATGGTCCTTTGTCATAATTTCGAAATGAAAATAACCTATTTCAATTTTTGAAGGTCCGTTGTGCCTTAGTCAAAGTACCGTTTAGAAATGTGTTAACGAGAAAATGGATATTCGCATAGAATAGCTTATAAAATTGTTTCGCCGAGTGTCTTAAATAGCTAAACGTGTTAGTGTAATTCCGTCCGCCAATTCTGTAAATGCATCTGTCCATACGAGAGATGTGGCACGGGGTTAGGTATATAACACACCTCTCCATCAAAACGCTGACCCCAATCCAAGCTAATATGTTGAGTTGACTTCCTTACACAAATTGGGCTTGCAACAAGTTATTTATTTTTGGCCCTGCCCACAATGTTGGTCCCTTAATGAAAGTGTGTGGATATGCAATCGGTACCATAGACAGTGCGATTCTAGTTTGCTATTAATAGTACTGTTACATTGATTTCCTATTATAATTTTTTTTTTTATTAATTTCAGATACTACACTGAATAGTTGATTGTTACCTTAAGTAGCTGCTAAGATGGTGCACGGTTACTGTGCAGGCTGTTCGTATTGCCAAAGACCAATATGTGAACCTGGATTCTACGGCCAAGCGTGTAATGAAACATGTGACCGGAACTGTAGAGTCCTTGCATGTCCGTCATGCATGTGCGATGTTTGTGACCGGATATCCGGTAAATGCTTGAATGGTTGTGACGCGGGATGGTATGGGAAAACATGCAGCCAGATCTGCCCGGAAAACTGTTTCCAGGAAGGGCTGATCTCGGTGCAGTGCGACCAGGAAAATGGGACCTGTATCTTTGGATGTGGTAAAGGATATTATGGAAATCGCTGTAATGAATCATGCTCGGAGAAATGTTTAAATCTTCTTTGTGAACAAAAGACAGGATATTGTTCCCAAGGATGTATACATGGTTTCGAAGGGTTCCACTGTAACGGTAAGTCACACGAATATACAAAAGGTAAACAGCTACGTGCTTTAGAGCCTAATGTGGCTCCCTCTGAAGCCAAAGATAGTAAATGAGTATAATCCGGAAATACCACAATCACAAACTGCAGACAAACCTGTGGCACCGCGAAGAAGATTCACACAACAATCACGAGACGCCAGGGCACAAAATTACATGAATGCTTTCTTAAACTAAGAAAGGCTTCAGTTAAGTATTGATTTTTAGGATGTGAATAATAACGTTATCAAAAACAAAATAGTTTAATTATTTTTGTAGATCACAATAATATATATGAACATAAGTACTGCATCGATTTTGGCGACTTAATGTAAAATGTTGAAATATCAATACATAACTTTTAAAAGTCGTCCTTAACTTTTAGGAAGCATTGTAATTTTGGGCCCAGGAAGACAAACTAAGCAAAACTGAATGCTACTTTACACCAATTGCCTTTGCTATGTTTAGTAGAGAAATAATTCAAGTGTAAAAGTCTGGTACTTATTTAACGTTTATCGCTGCATGTACCGAAAATGGCCGCCGGAATTTATGGGCTTAAAGTAAAGAAACTGCAATTTTGGACCACACTAGAGGCTTGGAGACTGATTTGTTAAGAATTATGTATTATTTACAAATTAAAAAAAACCTTTTTTTTAATATGTTGTATGCTCTGGTAATTCTTATCAGTTGTTAAAATACTTTTTTGGTATTTGCTTGTGCTCTATGTTAATTTCTCTGTATTATATTTGCTACAAATGGCCAATTCCCTATTGTCAACCTATTTTATGTCATTTTGTTACCATAGCAACGGTAAAAGTCCAATTTAAAAAAAAGACATTAACACTTGGCAATCAGAGAAATTCGCGAATTTCATCTTTTATCTGTTTTGCGAGGATCGGGGAGGGGTACAGAATATCCCGTTAATGCACGTAGCTTTAAATATTTCAATGTATATTTTATATATGTATGAAATGAACAAACATTATTTGCACAGCTTTCATATTGATATTCTGCAATTTTGACAGCTGTTTGAACTATCAAATACACCGATTATTCTCTTTTCCTGTTAATGGCTATCTCTCAACATTTTTCAAAATCGTTTTCGTAGGCAAAGTGCATGCCCTTATATACTTAACCATTGCATGTTTGATGTTATCTTATATGCATGAATGTTCTCTTGGAAATCTCTAAATGGAGGAAATTAAGATTAAGAAGAAGAAGAGGCATTTTAAAATTAAAACTGCATAAGCAGAATAGTTTACTGTCGACATTGCAGGAACCGTACAAAAATGTAGACTGACTCCAGTCCTTAAAACAATAGCCATAATTGTTAGACTGGCTACAAGTATATGATATGACACAAAACAGAGCCATAACAGTTACACTGGCTACAAGTATATGATATGGCACATTGATGAAAAATTGGTTTAAGGACTGGAGCCAGTCTACAAAAAATAAACCTGTGGAAATGACATCATATTACATTGTGATTACATTCCGTGTGATTATAAATGTTATAGTTATACAGTAGAACCTTTGTAAAACGGCTACTCAAAAATAGAAAATATCAAAGATCTAAATGACAAATGGTAGCTTAATGAAGGCCAAAAGTATTGCAGACTGCTCCCCTTGGAGCATTATGCAATACCTTTGACCTGTAATTTAGCGATTATTGGTCTTAAAAAAACAATTTCGGTGGTCTTTTTGAGAGTGCCGTTTTACACAGTTTTTACTGTATCTTATACTACATATATGTACATTGCACATCCGTGTAGACCTTGTATGTTGCGAGGACTGTTAAGGGTGGTTAAATTACAAACATGTAACTGATCTTAAATTCGGAATGCAGTTTTTTGGGGGTGACCTGACTGAAATACCGAGCTTTATTTTCCGTGACCCTGATTGGTACACAATGCCACTGGAAAGCAAAGTAAGAAGAGGGCAAAGATCAGGAATCAATACAATTAAGCGCCACACCTGACCCAGGATACCAATGGGAAAGTGACAACTTCACAATTAGACATCACAAACGAGAGCCAAGAGGTCAAAGCCTAAATTTAGAACCAGCTAATGGCTGCTATCTTCCCGCTCAGCCTAAATAGTTAGGATTCTCCAATATTACACTCTTGAGCATGCGGCATAAAAGCTCAAAAAATGGTTATTTCGCTCAATTGTTCTATTTGCTTTCTCTATCACAAACTTTGTAGCTCACCCTCACCATCCCAACATGCATCTGACAAACCAATGATCAGTTTAGCTCCTATGAGCTAGGGCGTTTGTTACCAGTTTTTTATCGCCTTATACATGCAACAGATAGCTTCCACCAATCGGAAAACTACGACTCAATTCGAGAATCAAGCCTCGGATGTATGTAAGGCGTGATACTATATATGAAAAAAAAAATCCTCATTTTATTAGCCGGAACCGGCGAAACGTAAAAAAGCACTGTAGCATTTTGCTTCAGTCCCATTAAAATCCTTTATTTTGATTACCAGAAACGTTTCTTAATTTATTTACACTGAACAAAATTTCTAATTGGTCACCTTTTAAACTCATTATTTCTGATCAAGCGCTAATAACATTTAAATGATTTTTTGCCTATATATGTGCAGTTAATGGGCAAACGTTAAGCGGTCTTTTAGAAAAAGGTGTCTTTCAATCCACGTTTTTTTTGTTAAAAATGCAAAAAATATGATTTTTTTTTAAAGAAAAATGGTTTTGAGTGAAGTTTTTATCAAATTTAAGTGCAGTTGGTAATAAACTGGTCTAGTCGACTTAAAAAAAAACACTTGAAATTTTGACTAAAGTAGATTTTTTACGCATTTTTTAAAATATCTCATTTTTTCGAGATTTTTGAAATTCATTAGTCATTGTCAGTAGCTTGTGTAAAAATTGTTGTTTGCATTTTATTTCATCTGAACAAGATAGCCCAAACACAATAGAACTTGATTCGTCCATTTTGTGATGACAAACATTTTACTGCTGCTGCGCACTTCGGTTTGAATATAAAACTTAAAAAGCCAATTTGACGGTACTTTGCATTATATTTTCGATTTCCAAACTAGAACAGTGACGTCTATTCGTAAAACATAATCGCTGAAAATTTCAATGCCGTATCACAGATGATAAGGCGTACAGAACAGTGCGAACTTCCTATGTAAATTGCATGCAAAAAGCTAAATTTTAATGATTTAGCTGCTGGTAGTGTTTGTCATCATGCTATTACGTAACAGAAAAGAGGAGTCTGATTGAAGCGAATCATCTGAAGCGTGTTTGTCTTTAATCACGGCAGTCAGAAACATCTTCATACAAACAAAAAACAAATGGTTGGCGTCTCTGTGGAATTTTTCATATTGTAGCAAAAAATGTGTCTTTTTGAAACGAGGGTACCTTTACTCTAGCATCGTCTGTGCAAGCTGTACCAGTCATTTTTAAATAAAATGACCTGTAGAGTTTCGGCAAGGCCTTGGTTGATTTATACACGGGTGGTAAACCTAGGAACTACCACGAAATTGTGTTAACGTAATTTTGTTCCCAAGCCACATCCGGGACACGTCGTGGTAGTTTCCAGGCCGACAATTGGGTAAACAAAGGTAAGTGTCCTTTTCATTTTCGTTTTATTTTTACCATTTAGAACGACTTATGGAAAATCAGGCAATGTGGTTCCGTGTAAATATGTCTCTGCGTCCCCTCTAGTCCAAAATTTTGAATGAAAAGTTATTTTATTTCTTTAGATACGTGTTTCCCCACAGAGCATCGGACCAACTTTCCCAAAAATACAGTGCCAGTTCGAAGGATTTTAGTCCAAATCTGTCAAATTAAATAGAATTTGATATCATTTGACGATGGAAATGATAAAAAGACCCTCAATAAACGTTCCTACACAGAAAAAACAATCTGAGCGTTTACTGGTAAACGATTCATGCCCCATTCGTCCTGTGTGGTAGTTTCCAGCGCATCGTGGTAGTTAAAATGCTATCGTGGTAGTTGCCAAGACCATGAAGTAGTCAGTCCCATCAACATGAGCCATCAACAGATTTCTGCTCTTTTAAGAATCGCCAATACTAGTGCACCTATCAATATTGCCATACCCAGAAAGGGGGATACCATGGGGATTAGACAGCCAAAAAACACAACCCATGGGAATTAGATCGAACACCAAAAACGCGATTGGGACATTTGATATTTTTTCTGGAAGTTTTAAATGAGATTTTATAACAAATATGATGGCCCACCAAAGAAGGACCTCTGACGGTGGTAATGGGAATCAGTGTATCGCTGCCTATAATTTTGATAAAAAATAAAGTCGATCAAATGCTTCCATCTTCATATATAAGCTCGCTGTTGGTCTCTGTTTTATGATTTTGCATTTGATTTTCTGTTTCCATAAATGCACGGCTTAATTTTGGGGCTAAAATGGTCACTTTTTGTATCATACATATAGGAAATAGAAAATATTTTTAAAACATTCCACCCCCCCCCCCCCCCCCCCCCCCCGAGTTCCAACTAGCTTTTCACATATACATGTATTATGTAAATATGAGAACACACTTACCTGCAAAATGATTAGTTGGAACTCGGGGAGGGGGGGGGGGGGGGAATGATGTTTTAGAAATATTTTTCTATTTCCTATATGTATGTTACAAAAAGTGACCATTTTAGCCCCAAAATTAAGCCGTTCATTTATGGAATCAGAAAATCAAATGCAAAATCATAAAATAGAGACCAACAGCGAGCTTATATATGAAGATGGAAGCATTTGATCGACTTTAATTTTTATCAAAATTATAGGCAGCGATACACTGTGATTCCCATTACCACCGTCAGAGGTCCTTCTTTGGTGGGCAATCATATTTGTTATAAAATCTCATTTAGAACTTCCAGAAAAAATATCAAATGTCCCAATCGCGTTTTTGGTGTTCGATCTAATTCCCATGGGTTGTGTTTTTTGGCTGTCTAATCCCCATGGTATCCCCCCTTTCTGGGTATAGTAATATTGATAGGTGCACTAGTATTGGCGATTCTTAAAAGAGCAGAAATCTGTTGATGTCTCATGTTGATGGGACTGACTACTTCATGGACTTGGCAACTACCACGATAGCATTTTAACTACCACGATGCGCTGGAAACTACCACACAGGACGAATGGGGCATGAATCGTTCACCAGTAAACGCTCAGATTGTTTTTTCTGTGTAGGAACGTTTATTGAGGGTCTTTTTATCATTTCCATCGTCAAATGATATCAAATTCTATTTAATTTGACAGATTTGGACTAAAATCCTTCGAACTGGCACTGTATTTTGGGGAAAGTTGGTCCGATGCTCTGTGGGGAAACACGTATCTAAAGAAATAAAATAACTTTTCAATCAAAATTTTGGGCTAGATGGGACGCTGAGACATATTTACACGGAACCACATTGCCCGATTTTCCATAAGTCGTTCTAAATGGTAAAAATAAAACGAAAATGAAAAGGACACTTACCTTTGTTTACCCAATTGTCGGCCTGGAAACTACCACGACGTGTCCCGGATGTGGCTTGGGAACAAAATTACGTTAACACAATTTCGTGGTAGTTCCTAGGTTTACCACCCGTGTTATAGAAGCATGAATTTTGTATAACCGAATCTTACTTTCAAAACTAACGTAAAAAATGTAAGGTGACCAATTAGAAATTGTGCTCAGTGTATAACAATGTATAACCGTTTATTCTATGCAATCGCACTTCTCAGAATTGTGTTGGCATGGTTTCTGTGACGTCAGCGTCACGTTATGTGACGTAAGTGTTATGTTATCAAAGTAGATACTCTATGTACATCCGAGGTCTGATTCCACGGAATTTGACTTAAATGCAGAACCACATAAACTGCTTTTCCTGACCCGGATTGGTACAAAAAGCCATTGGAAAGCAAAGCCTAAATTAAGAACCAGCTAATGGCTTCTTTCTTCCATATCAGCCTAAATAGTGAGGATTCTCCAATAACAATCTTCAACATGCCATACAAAAGCTCAACAATGGTTATTTCGCTTATTATTCTATTAGTTCACGCAATCACAAACTTTGTAACTACCGCTCACCATGCCACACGTCCATCTGACTAAGCAATAACATTATTTAGTTCAAATGAGTCAAGCATCGACTCACGTTTTGTTTGTAATCCGCTTCTATCGCCTTCCGCATGCGACAGATAGTTTCCGCAAGCAATGTCTTCGTTTTATACTTGATAGTAATTATCTGTGTTTCGATTTTATCATTTTTCCGCAAAAGAAACCCTTGCAAATGTAATATAAATCCGCTACAGGGCTTTTTGTTTTATTTGCGTGTTACAAATTGTACATTTAGTGAACTTTCGTTCGCTCTTAGTCCATAGCATTGGCTGCTTCATTTTAAACTATTTTAAGATATTCAGTAACGTTGAAAGGTCTGTACATAAATGGTCTGTAACATACTTCTTAAACGGCCCGGAAATCGTATGCCAATCTTGAGGGCCCACTTAGACACCGGTCAATCTGGCCATGCAGTCTGACCAGAGTCTTCGAGCTGTGCATATAGTAACCGTGAGCCCAATGAGCGCTGAGTTTTGGAATCTATCATGAGTGTTAGCTAAGAGTGGAATAGAAAACTCCGTCCGTAGGAATCACAGTTTTGCATCTCGAGGCTAGTTGGGATTTTTCGGTTCAATCTGAACACCAGTGTTCAATGCTTTTTCTCACATATCATTCAATTGTGGTAATGTACTTTCCGTTTTCCACTTTTATTGACTATTTCCCTTATCGAGACTGGTTAAAGACTGCATTGGTTTGATATGTCGTGCTTTTCTTATCTCGTATTAGAAGAAAAGCTTACGATGCAAGATAGTCAGTAAATTCTGGGATTAGTCAATTTTTGCATCACTGGTATGCGATAAAGCTAAACTGACATAGAAACCCTTACCTTGCGCGTAAGAATGGATATTCCCGACCCGTGACGACATTGTAATATTAAAATTACGCCATCATGTCTCATCTCAGCTTAAGCAGGATTTTCTGTGTCTTTTGCATTTTTTTTTCCAAAATAAAATGAGAAATTTAGTGGTGAGCAAGAAGACGAATCCATTTTACCCATGAGGATGGGATGGAGAAATCTGTCCCTCTAGATCATCGTTTGTCATCACTCGGCAAGCCTCGTGATGCCAATTGGTGATCCTTTCCTAGGGATCACCGTTTGTCATCACTCGGCAAGCCTCCTGATGCCAAAAGCTGATCTTCGGGACGGATATTTCTACCCCATCCCCACACTCATGATAAATCTAATCTATCCCACCCCCACACTCATGATAATGTTATCAGAGTGTGTAAATGACCAGAATACCTGGCCTTGAGGTTCATTCTCAGACTCAAAATAAATCGCATTGATTAGCTGCTTGCGGACACGTGTCCGCAAGTAGCCAATCATTCCGCTTTATTTTGAGTCTGAGGCTGTACTCAAGTTTTATAACCTCGGGGTCAGGAGTCTTCGCTTGACGCAGAGACAGTTGTTAACCCCTTGTCTTTTGTTGTTCCCATTGTGTGTGGTGGGGCTCCAATTTTGTAATCTAATATTTTGACATTTTCTAGTCATTTTCATTCTAAGATTGACTGAGTTGGTGCATTTGTACCTATCTTCCTCTTGCCATAGGACTGTATATGATCTAACATTTTCTAGTCATATTTCACTCTCAGATTGACTGCATATGATTATTTGTACCTCTCTTCTTTTTACCATAGAACTGTTTGTGATCTATCATTTTGAAATTTTCTTGTCATATTTCACTCTCAGATTGACTGAATATGAGTATTTGTACTTCTCTTCCTCTTGCCATAGGACTGTATATGATCTATTATTGTAACATTTTCTAGTCATATTTCTTAGATTGATTGAATATGAGTAATTGTACCTCTCTTCATCTTGCCATAGGACTGTATATGATGTATTATTGTAACATTTTCTAGTCATATTTCACTCTCAGATCGACTGTATATGAGTATTTGTACCTCTCTCATTCTCTTGCCATAGGACTGTATGTGAATATTTCGAGATTTTCTCGTCATATTTCACTCTCTGATTGACTAAATTTGAACTGTTATTCTAGTCTTAATTCACTCTCAAAGTGTCTGAATCGTTGTATTGTTCCTCTCTAGCTCTTGCCATAGGCCTGTATGCGATCTAATATTTTAACATTTTCTAGTCATATTTCTTTCAAAAAATGACTGAATTTATGCATTTATTCCTCTCTTCCTCTTGCCATAGGACTGTATATAATCTAAACAACACTAAGATTGACTAAATTTGAGTATTTGAACCTGTCTTCCTCTTACCATCGGACTGTTTGTTATCTATCATTGTGAAATTTTCTAGTCATATTTCACTCTTAGATTGACTTAATTTGAGTATTTGTACCTGTCGTCCTCTCACCATAGGACTGTTTGTGATCTATCATTGTGAAATTTTCTTGTAATATTTTACTCTCAGATTGACGAAATATGTGATTTCCCCTTCTTGGCATGTAATAGGTTTTTGACTGTGGCATTTTCTGATCATATTTCACTCTCAGCTTGAATTAATTAATGCATTAGTATCTCTTTTCTTGATTTGTTTGTTTGATTTGATTCTTTATGTCCCATCAACAATCTTTCAGTTATGTAGGAACGGGTCTTCCTGGGCTGAACCAGTACTAGTAAGCTAGGATTAATGCGTCTTGCTCAAGGACACAACGCAGTGACGCCGTTGAGGCACGAACCCGTGCCCTCTCGGTCTCAAGTCAAGCACTCTACCACTGAGCCACTACGCTCCCCTCTTTTCTTGACATATGGTTGCATATGGTCTATGAATGTAGGCCTTCTCTCATGATTTACTCTCAGATTGACTGAATGTTTGTTTTTGTACTATACTCTTCTTCCTGCGATAAGACTGAATGTGATATGAACCGTGAGTTGTGATTTTCAACAATGTGGTATTTTTACAAGTGTAAACTCAGAGGAGCCTGTGCAACCTCCTTTTAAGCTTAGAAACTCCAAATGATGTCCAGACAGTAGCTTAACAATCCTAGAATATTCAAGCGACTAGCAAAGGCTCTGATCAGTCTGCGCGTATGCGCAGGCTGGTCTGAGCCTTTGCTGGTCACACATACCACATTGTTGGAAATCTCATGTCACGGCTCATAGGTGATTGAGGCATTTCCTAGTTACATTAACTCTATTTTTTCTATATTTACAATTGTGTTCCGAAAAAGCAAACAATTAAGTCCATAATACGTGTCAGAAATGATTAAAAATTAAAAAAAGACACACTAGAACACCTTAAGTTTTTTTCGTGTGTGTGTTTTTTTTTAATTAAAAAAATAATAAATTGATAATAATTGAAAAAAAAAACTAAAAGAGTTCCAGTGTTTTTTTTTTTAATTTTTAATTTACAAGTATATATTTGTTTTCAGAAGAGACTGGAGGTATGGCAGCAGATCAACTAGCTGGTGCCGTTGGTGGAGCCTTCGTGGTCATCCTCTGGGGTGTCATTGTCATCATACTAATATGTTTCATATATAGGTAAGATTTGAGCCGCGACATGTGATTTCCAACAGTGTGGCATTTTGACAAGTGTAGACTCAGATGGGCCTGTGCAGCCTCCTTCCCTACTATTACCTACTCAAGCGACTAGCAAAGGCTCTGATCAGACTGCGCATATGCGCAGGCTGATCTGAGGCTTTGCTTGTCGCACATACCACATTGTTGGAAATCTCATGCCATGGTTCATAATATGATTTTATTATAATATTGAGCCGCAACATGTGATTTCCAACAATGTGGCGTTTTGACAAGTGTAGACTCATCCGAGCCTGTGCAGCCACCTTATAAGTTAAGAAACTCCAAATGGTGTTCAGTCAGTAGCATAACAGTCATAGAATACTCAAGCGACTAGCAAAGGCTCTGAACAGACTGCGCGTGTGCAAAGGCTGTGATGAGCCTTTGCTGGTCGCATATACCACATTGATGGAAATCTCATGCCATGGCTCGATAATATGTTTTGTCAAAATAAATGATTCAAGGGATACTTCATATTTTGTGCTTAAAAAGTAAGGTAGAATGATTAGGAAATGGCACACATGGCAGACCAGACCTACTTAACACTTTTTTTATCAATTTGTCGACTTGTGTCAAGGTCATCGAGCGGGTTAAGTCTTTATATCAGCACCAAATGTTTATTTGTTTACTATCTTAATATAAGCGAATTTAAGGGTGAGGTTTGTGCGCCGTAAAACCGGTTTAAGCCCTCCAGTAAAATATTTTACTGACCTTTCCAAGGAGGTACTTTTTGTGGATCCTTTATGTTTTTTTCTGTCTTGCAGTTGCTATGCCTTTGTGCGCTTCTGTTTATATGAGCCTTGTGGTCACCTGCTTGGAAAGGGCTGACCTCTTGGCTCTCGTTTGTGGTGTATAACGGTGAGTTTGTCACATTCCCATTGGTATCCTGGGTCTGGTGTGGTACTTGATTGTATCGATTCCTGATTTTTGCACCTTTACTTACTTTTATTTTTTTTTTTCATTTCAGAAGGCATATACATAAAGGATCTTACATGAGTGCTCCTTTTGTTGCAGATATAGAGGTTCTTACATGAGTGCCTACGTTTTTTTTTATTTTTAAACGATTTGAGGAAAAAAGAAATGCGAGGCTTGCCGAGCACTTTATCTCTTTTTCGCAACGAGTTTAATAAATTCAATAAAACAAGAGCACACATGTTAGATTCTATTTATCATTTGACATTAAGATTACTATGAAATCTCATTTCTGTCATTATGTACGCCACCTTGTTATGGACGTCATAAAGTTTCCGGAAAATCTATAAGTGCACTCCGCTTCTATCTATACAAATACCGGTGTGTTTTAAGACACTGGCTACCACCAGCTACGCATCTCTGGTTTACTATGTTCTGCACGTGGTGTCCCCGAGAATCAATGAAGCAATGTATTTTATCATTTCAAATGTAGCTTGTAAGTTTACATGTATAAAAAACAACAGCAGCTTTAGTTTTAAAGCTTTATTATTCGTACCATGTTTGTCTGATCATGAACGATCTGGCGCAATTGGAATGTTTAAAGCTTGGGTGCGTGTTTCTGACGTCAGCAGATATCATAATAGCATCCGATAATTATATAGCGCTCAGAGATCGTTACCAGGCTACTGGAACAGTAAAAGATCGACGCAGGTCTGGTCAGACAAGAATAGCGACTGGCGTTAAGAGGCAACTTACATCGATTGGGTATCGACGATATTAACATCGACGATATTCGTTTAGGTCGGCTACTGTCAATGCCAGACGAATAGTAGGTCTCCAAGGGTAATTTGTTTCTGATTTTTTAATAAAATATATATATATATATATATCACAATAATTTAAAATAATGTCCAATTTGTAGACAAATTTCCAATTTAACTTTAGAATCATAGGGTATTGCTATTTGATAGGCTTTTTATTAAATTGACATAAAGTTTAAAACAGGCTTTGCTGACATTTGCCAAATCTCAATTAAATTGAGATATCGAAAGTTAGCAAATATTATGAATTTCGATTTTTGCGTTTTTAAAAGCCTTCAAGGTATGATATATTTATTTATTATACCTCACGTGAATTTCCCATACAAAACTTCCATAGACAAATGAATTATGTTTTAGCCTATCACCCGCTGCTATAGCGACGGCGAATACTGTCACTCGTTTGCCATAGCAGCGGGTGATAGTCTAAAATAGCAGTCGTTCGTCTGGTGTGCAACGCCGATAAGCATAAGGTTCGTTCACGTCAAGGGACGTTCAACAGCAATGGCGAACATGAGGCATTATTTGGCAACTTTCAACTACAAATATCTTCGTTGTTTAAGGTCAGAAACATAATGTGTGGGTACTCGTTTTCATAGTTAGGACGAGCGGAATATGTTGTGACAAATTTGAGTGGATTAGTCGACATTTTATATTTTGCATCAAAACCGCATACTGTACGGTATCTCCATTTACTGCCATTGGAACACGACCATGGACAAACCGATTCACGATCGCGAGCACAACGATTGTCAGCAGCTCATCACAAAGTCACATGGTCGATCCTTATCGGATTCATATATTAGGAAAGCAACGCCTACCTTGTGTAAAGGGAAAGGTCACTGTATACGTAACGTGTCAGTGCTCTGAAAATAGATGCTTTTGGCGTGTCATAGATCACAAATATCAGGCTCCGTGTTGGGTAGCATAGTGCATAGTTTTAACAAAAAATATTAAAACAACAAAAAACTTACGTCTGCTTGGTATCCATTCAGAATGCTTCTTTCCTTGGTCTGTATAGAAAGACCATGGCAGTAATCTCACATTTCTAACGTGATAATAACGCCTACCATATTTGCATGTCCACAAAAACAGACAACATTTTTGAAGTCTTTTGCTGTCTTCTCAGACCCAGTATGTTTATTGGGTCCAAGCTGTCTTAGAAATCAAATAAGGAATGATATTTTATGTGAACAGTCTGTTGGTAGATGATTCATATGCAATATCAAGGTCGATTATCTCCCTGAAACTCAAAAGTTTACAGTGCAATTTATCATGTCAGATCGACAATCTAAGGGTTAAGATCAAAGTGACTCTTTGCATGCTGGATAAGTTCATATTTTTGTCATCTTTATCATGCACAATTTAATATCAAGACTATTTTAGGAACATCGTAGTCAGACCGTTTGGTCATGTCTGATCTGGGTTAAAACTGTTGCAAGCCAGCAATCTTTTTGTGTCACTTTACGGACAAACTGGTGTGTTAGAATTGTATGCAAGGGTAATTAGCTCCAGCAGGCAAAGTTAAATCTATTTGCGGACAAAAGAATATGTCACCGAGCAGTTCGAAATGTCTGTCTGAAGGTCACAATGTCCAGGAATAGATCTAATACAATAAGAATGATGCAGGTTTTGTATACGTGCTATTCGACACCAGAAACCCCAAAAATAAAACACTGCATATCCTTTACAAAAAGGTAGGCGTTTCTTTCCTGTCTCATTATTTATTTGACAATCCAATCAGCATCAAGGATATGACTTTACGAACGTAAACATTGGTCCATCGCAAAGTCCATGGTCATTGTCCATCCACAGTAAAAAATGTTGCTTGGTATAAGGTTTGACGTCATCAGCTTTTTATGATGTAATTGGTTTAACCGAACGTCACCATGGAACTCCCCTCGCCATGTTACATGTAGGGCTAAGAGAAAAAAACGGTACAAAATAAAGGATCTAATGTTCTGTTCCTTTAGTACATTAAATAATACATTCCTTTAGAGGTGATAGTCGAAAATATCATCACGAGGATGTTGTTATCAATCGAAGCGCAGCCGAGGTTGATAATCACATTCCTCGGGATGATATTTTCGAATTTCACCCTCTCAGGGAATATTATATTTATATAATATTGTTATACCCGCAGTTTTCATTTGAAAATGGGTAGAATATCTTTTGAACAAAAGTCTGCCAGTCGGTCTCTTTTCTTGCAACTGTTTATTCTCCTAAACTTTAAACTTTGCAGGTGAATTGATCACATAATGTAGCTGGTACATGGCAACGTTTCTTGTGACCTTGGTCGCAATGTCGAGGTCAAATGTCAAATAATATATTTTCTTGTAAATGCATATCTCTTTACACCGTTAGGCGTAGCAACTTCAAATTTTGCAGGTAAGTAGGTCACATGATATAAAATGTACTTGTGGACAACGTGGTCATTGGTAACAATGGCATTTGCCATGGTGTACCATCGACTATTGACCTATGCAGTCAGTTTATCTCTAAAAACGTGCTTGTCGGAGTGCGCGTGCTTCAGCTTTAACGCCTCTCGACCGACCTGTTGGATCTCCATTGTTAATTTACAAGCACTGCAAAATGAGTGGGCACTAATTACCTTTGGCCTACGCGACCAATATTATCTATGATTATGCTCTTTGTTCGTCAAACTAATAACCGAGAGGTGCTTAGCGGCACATCCAGTATATTGACACTTGTATTCTTTGACTTTTTGCTTACTGTAAATGCGGTGCCTAATGAATGCGTAATTAGAACTGGTCAACCTTACATAGGTAAAAGTTAAAAACGAGGCGTGGTTTTATTCAAAAGTAATTGTATCATCTTGCGCCATTATCTCAGTATAGACGCAAAAAAACCACATTATTTAGTCCATAAAACGCCAGCAAAATAACTGCATCTGAAAATGTCTATTTAACATAAGCATAGAGGCAAACAGTGTGGTCCCAGATCAGACTGCTCCTACAGGAGCAGTCTGATCTGGGTCCACACTGTTTGTCTATGAGGCTTCAAATATTTTAATGGACGACAAAAAGCATACATTTTGTGATTATGCGCTTTAAGAGCTAATGAAAGTGAGTTTGGTGTGTATACGTTGGGATTTTCATGAAATGCATGCACGTTTGCGCGGCCCTAAAAGCTTATTAACTCTTTACCAAATTATAAATAAAACCTGAATTCCCTTCCATAGCAGATGAAATAGCCGAATCACACCCAGATATGAATATTAAAGTTGCCGCCTTAACAGTAAGCGAAAAGTCAAGTAATATACGTATATACAATATAGAACATCGCAGCAGGTTAATTGCCTTCTAGCTGTGGAAAACGAAAAAAGTCAGAAATTAGTCCATCTACTGTTCTGCCAGCCAAGAGTGACAGTGACGGCATGTTTTGTTTTCTTAGAATCGATAGATCACTTGTGTATTAATCCTATCCGCAGGATAGGATTGATACACAGGTGATCTATCGATCCGCGTTAGCTCAAGTGGAGTGTACACATTAATGTTTAACTTAATTAAAAAAAACTAATACGTCACTGTCACTCTTGGTTGGCACGACAGTAAGAATTGGTTAGAAAGTGTCCGCAAGTAGAAGAAATAGACCGACACGAACACTTGAGGTATCCCTTAATACTAAAATCTCCTACATTAACGGGTTCGTCCCTAACAGTATATATTTCCTGATCCCTCACAAAAATTGTGCACTCTTCATTTTCAGAACTTTGTTTCAACATCTTCACGTCTCAGAAAATTAGCACAAGGCAGGGTACATGTTGTTCGACTATGAGGCAGGCTTTTGTTAGTGAAGGCTTATATTTGGATAATCAACAGAAAATATTCTAAGGACAGTCAGGTACATAACCTCCAAAAGTTAAGAAATATATCACTTAAAGCAGTAAACTTTTTTTTGCAACATAAACAAAAGTAACCTGTTTGAGTGAACGTGTCTTTTTCCATCTTCATATTCCCGAGTTACCGCAATTTTCAAGGGCATGTGGGTAATTTTATCTGAAAGACCTATTACATAACTTTACGATTATGCAATAAAATTTTGTACGCATCGTCTATAAATAAGTACGCGAGGTCATTGAAGTTCAGAAAATAAGCTACTTCTTAACTTGAATAAGTTATACTGTTGACGGCTTGCAATCTGACCTTGGCCTAAATAATTTCAGATATAACTTAATTAAGTTACTTTCTGTAGCATCACTTAGAAATTATTGTTGAAAAGGCACAATTTTAACTTCCTCAAGTGATATATATTTTAACTTAAAGAAGTTATGTCCCTGACTGTTCAAAGGAATACACGAAAGTTTTTTTATATAAAAGTCTTAAATGGGGTGTAAATTAAGTGTATTTTCACTCTCTATGGACAGATAGTTTAATGATATGAAAATTATTTCTGCACTGTTTTCAAATTAGTGCAAATTTGAAAAGGCAGGAATAACTCTGGTATTCGTACCTACCTCTATATTTACATTTTCTAACACCACTGATATTCAGTTAGCTTAAAATAAAGTTTCACATTGTGTTTTTGCTGCAATGTTTTGCTATAAAAACCAATCAAAACAGATGTTGTTGAAATAAACTAGATTTTTATTTATTTTTTCTGCACATGCGTATCACTGAACGTGTATAAAGGCAAACCCATTTCCGCTCTAAGGAAGATGGGGGGGGGGGTCATTGATATTTTCAATCTGAACTTGCCCCAGTAAACTCTTTACAGTGTAGACTCATCTGTTTAATCAATATATAAGAGTGGGAAGCTGGATTACACTTATTTTTTCTTAGACCAAATATAAAAAAATACCTGTGTTAAACTTTAGGGTAAACCGACCCTACCTAAATGTACTGGTGAAACCTAGATTTTTTTCCAGGTTTTCTGGACAAAAAATAATTTTATGCCTTTCAAAATGCATTAAAGTTATATATTTTTTCCTGGAAATATAATTCTATGCATTTTGAGAAAGGCAAAATGCCTTTCAAAATGCAATGAAATTATATTTTTCTAGAAAAAAAATAAACAAAATAAATTAGTGTGCCTACCCTGCCTAAAATTTCCAGACCCGTTACCCAAAACACACTTATTTTTTATTCGGACTTAGTCTAGTCTTGGATTCTCAAAGTACTGTAATATGAGAGGGCTATACTTGTTATTAAATACGATGTTCAATAATTTCCTTATCAGTGCTCTGAAAATATTTTGATGGGAAACCTTAGGGTTATTCTCGAAAAAAGCATTGTATCTCAGAAATATAGCCTTACCCTGTGCTGACTAGTATTGTCTGCTGGTAATCCCTGCAAACAGTTTGGACCCGAGTGTCAAACAGTTTGTAGCTAGATCTTGATCCAAACTGTTTGACACTCGGATGGCTTTCCAGGAGTTTTCTTTCGCAAAAGTTGAATTAAAAGACAATTAGGAGACGACAGTACATGCAAAATTCCCCAGTAAGCAAAGAGTTTTTAAAATTAATCAAGTCGTTGCTACAGTAACTAAAACGAATTAGCTGTGGGCAGATGGAAGATATAAACTTCTGAGAAAAGAGGGCGGTGATCTGAAATTTCCATAGTAGTAAGTAAAGAACATTGACAGCATTAAAATATTAAAAAGTGAGTATGTAAGAGCGAAATTGACACTCTTCACTGACCACATAGCAATCCATGGCACCTTGAGGAAGAGACACAGGACATTTGAAACCATGAATACCAGCTTAGCAAAAGCATATTTGCTGATATAGCTGTCATGTTTTGTTTGTTTGATTTGATTCTTTACGTCCCATCAACACTCTTTATAACCAGGGACGGGTCTTCCTGGGTTGAATCAGTACTAAGCTAGGATATATGTGTCTTGCTCAAGGACAACAACGCAGTGACGTCCATGAGGCTCGAACCCGCGGCCCCTCGGTTTCGAGTCAATCACTTTTCCACTGACCTAGCGAAAGTATGTGCACGAAGTACTGGTTAACTGCTTGTTCAAACTTGCCAAGGAAAAAATGTGGCTAGGTGAACTGACCGTCCTGCCATGACCATAGCTATTGACTAGGGACGTAAAACAATAAAACAAACAATAAGTAACTAAAGCGAATTAGCTGTGGGCAGATGGAAGATAGAAACTTCTGCGAAAAGAGGGCGGTGATCTGAAATTTACATAGAAGTAAGTAAAGAACATAAACAACATTAAAACTATGAAAATGCGAGTATGTAAGACCAAAATAGACACACTCACTGACCTCAGAACAATCCCTGGCATCGCGAGGAAGAGACACCGGACATTACAACCGCGCAAGTAGCAGCTTAGCAAAAGCATAGTTCATGAAATCAAATTTGGTGAATCATATAGCTGTCATGTAAATATAAAAAAAATTGCTATATAGTGGCATGTATTTTAGTACTGATTGTCAGTTTGAGATGTTTAAAAGAGGCAAAGCCAATGTACATTTTACTTGTTTAGCGAATATTTCAAAATATGTTTCCTTTATTTCAGTAACATATGTTGTAGGTTGTAGGTGCACATTGGAATTGTCTCAACGAGACAATTCCAATGTGTACCAACAACATATGTCATTTCAATAAATGAGTGTTTTTCACCAGATACTTTTCTCTCACAAATTTCTCAACTACTTTTTAATGTTTCAGTGTAATGAGCATGTAGAAATGAACAAGTTATTTTGTAGTTTGGCGTGCACCTGTATAACAATAATAGATAGCCAATTTTATATTATTGACAGTTTACCTTTAGATGTTTCATTGGAATGAAATTCTAACTTGGTGGTTGCCTGGTTGTAACAGCCACTCGACAGCAAGTACACAGCCAAAGTCAAGCAACTAGCTTTATCTCCCTCAGCGAGTTGATTGCAAAAACAAGAAAGAACACTTAGTACTACTTAAATAAAACAAGGACCAAACATAGACCCAACTAGCAATCGGGGCAAGGTGAAGGGTCATAACTAAGGATGTGAGAATCTGTGATCCAACCCCATTGCTGTATCAAATTTAGCAATAAACTAATGGGGACAAGTCGACATTTCGAGATGAAAAGATGAAACAATCGACTGTATAATCATAGTATAAGCTATAACCAAGAGGCCGTGTCAACAACGCGAGATACTAGTTTGATATTTGAGATAAGTTGAATTTCGAAATAAGAATACGAGAGAAAAACCCTCAGAAGTGATACATTTGCCAATCAACTCTGGAGAATATTGTTCTATCGGCAATCTTTAAACATGTTTGTGCACCTACCTAGTGGGCCATGTTTGTTTAATCTGAGGCAGTTTCCGTTGTTGTTGATTCATTTTTTATTGTTGCTCCCATTGTTGCTGTGGTTCTGTGTTTGGTCCTTGTTTGTCATGCAGTACTTGGTGTCCTTTCTCGTTTTGACAACATGTTAATGAGGAAAAGAGAGGTTGTTGATTTCCTTTGCCTTCCTGGTGAGGTATGATTGCAATTTTTCTGTGGCTCTTCCTCGTGGTGCCATGGGTCAATCTGCGGTATGTGATTGTGGTACTTCTAGTCATACTCTCTTACTTTTGATTGGCTTCACTACAAATGTACGCTCGTATACTAACACACCAGACATATAATGAATTGTAAAAGACAATTCTGGCGTGACCTTTAAGTTGTTATATATTTGTTGCCCACACAGCCAGGCTGCGCCATGCATTATTGATTAGGAGCTGATTACATAACACCAAATTTCAAACCAATATGCTTACCTACCAAGAATGGAAAGTATGTCACCTTTAGTCTGGCACAGATGCTGAGCTGTTGTTTCCTAAAGTAGATACGAAAGACGTTTTATGTTCGTAGAAGTGGGTTTTATCTCTAAAAATATAGAATTGATAGCATCATAAGTATACATCTTTTAAAAGATCTAGTTTCTGTCAATTAATTGATATAAATTGTACATCATTAATATATAGATAAGTAAAGATGTTTATCAGTCACCTCTCATATAAACTGCATTGTCGCATGTTGCCTGATAAACGTTGTCTATCTCACGGCATGTTACCTTTATCAGGTCATGATGACGTTGCACTTTTTGAATGACGTCGTTAATGACGCTGAATCAACACAAAAATCGAAAATTACGTCAGAATCGCTAGTTTGAAGAAAGAAACAATAGGTAAACTGATAAATAGAATACCAGGTTCGCGTCTTTTGATATCAAGTTTACCAGGCTCGGCTTTGAGAACGCATGTTGAATCGCTCGGCAAGCCTCGCGATGTCAACATGCGTTCTCAAAGCCTTGCCTGGTAAACTTGATACCAAAAGGCACTCACCTAGTATTCTCTATATATATGTAGCTTTGAAAGGAGCATCTTGTAGTATAGCACACTGACCAAAAAATCACAATTTAATCGCGTAATCAGCATTTAATTAAACACTCTTGAGTTTAAATATGGTAAAATCAGTATTTGCGGAGCAGAAATTTCTTTTGCACCAACACAGTCATTTGTACAAATATTACTTAAAATATATGTATGTGATTTTCTCTTCCATAAAAAAATGAAAACACCAATCAATATATCAAAATTATTTGTGCTGGTTCATATACCTAATATAATTACGATTATGTTTATATTTTAAATTTTCTTCTGGTTTTGCATAGCCAATAACATATGTAAATATTTGCCAGCAATAATATTGATTTATCGATCAAAGCGTGTGCCTAGCAATTTGGATCTGTATAAGTTTCTTATTACAGTGACACCAACACCTGTTAAGAGGCGCAAAAATAGTAAGTGAGTATGATCAGGAAATACCACAATCACAAACCGCAGACATTCCCATGACACCGCGAGGATGAGCCAATCTACCACCACGAGACACCAGGAAGACAAATTAAGCAAAGTTTGTGTTACAAAACAGTTTGTGTTTTTTCAAATATAGTAACGTTTCATGACGTAATTTGAGTTCACAAACCCCTAACTATTTGTTTCGCAGAATATGTCTGCTAAAACAAAGTATTAATTTGGTTTTGGATGAAATTACTATAACACTTCTATATACTTTATAAACAAAATATAATAATACTTTACATCTAACATATTGTGTCCCATCCTAAATCCTGTATCCCATACCCTTACATGTCTACTGTATATTTAGCTTTGATTCCAAATAAACATTTCATACCCAATTCTTGTTGCGAATTAGTTACAATAGCCACAAAATATTGTAGCACTCAGTATGTTCTGTTTGCAGCTGAAGATTCAGAGGCCATGTACGGAAATGCACCGATTTTCATGCAATCAATTTTAACGATCTGTCAGAGACAAAGTCCATCATTATTATATTAATTTTCTAACATATTTCCAGTGTCTGATATATGATATAGGTCTTTCTTTGCTTCTTGGGCATATTTGAAGTAATACATTTTGAAATAGGTTTAGGCTGCATGTATCGATAATAGCTCAATCTTTCCAAATATACAAGTATCCAATGGATACATTTACTTTCATGGGTTTCAATAAAACTACAGTTCTATATCTTATTTCCTATCTTTATTAATGATGATGAATTATCCTATAAATATTGATACAATAAGTATTGACACAGTCCACGATGTTTTTTTAGGTTTCCGTTCACGAATTCTATAAAATGATGCATTTCTGTACTGAAGATTGTTTGTTTTATCTCAACAAACAGTGCAGTCCCTATGTCTTTACTGTTTGCCAAAATAACTGTGTATTGCTATCGATAATGAAAATGGCTAGTTGGCATTTACGGAACCTTAGAAACACTGTTTTATTGAGAGGTTTTGTTAGTTGTTTTTTTTTTAAAAAAGTTTTTCGTGTTTAAATACCTGTTTACTTTGTTAGCAAGGGGTACTATGTCCACTTGGTTCCTTATAGTATCCAGAATGAAAAGGGCTATAGTCGGCATTTACAGATCGAACCTTCGAAACTCTGTATCATTTTGTCTTTGTTTGTTTTTAAAGTTTGCCATCCAGAATGAAAAAGGCTAGTCGGCATTTACAGAACCTTAGAAACACTATATTATTGCGTCTTGGCTTCATTTTTAAGGATTTCCATAAAGGGCAAGCCTATATTTACAGAGCCAGAGAATCACCGAATAATTGCGTTTTCAACTTTTGGGTCAAAACACTTTCTTAAATATATACAATGTGAAGGACCTCGGACAGTTTCCTATTCAATCTGCCCAAATTTTGACAGCCTGTGGTTAGCATAATGCATAACTGACAACTATAGTTTTGTGCTTAAATCAAACCCTTACATTTAGTGCACCTAGCAAAATAAAAATATTTTGAAAATATTGCATAATTATGCCAGGACCTTAGGATTTAGGGGGTAGGGGTATTTTTTGTGACCAAATTTTATTTCACAGAAAGTCAAAGTTTCGTCGAGTATTCGCCTGAATACATGTAAATATTATGTTTGCGGCATAAAACTTGAGACGAAAGTGATGCGTTTGCATAAAATTCGGGTTGAGAAGATTTCATTGTTTCATCTAAAGAAGTGTGCTGTAAATTACTTTTGACTACTACCTGTAATGGTTTGACTTGTGCCCTGAGGTGTATCATATCTGCATACTATATCATAGTCTAGATAAACACAGTTTTTGAGCATAAAATCGTTAATATTTTCTTACACATCAGGTTTAACCTATAATTTGGTGCTTAAAAGAACCGTCTCATTGAGACGGTTCTTTTGAGTACCCAAAACATATGTTTTGGGTGAGAAATGAGACAATTAATTACTTTGTAAGCACTCATAACTAAAGCCCTGATACATGCCATTTCAAATTGATATTTACCTACAGGTTTCTACAAAATAAGTTTCTAAAACGTTTTTATAATAAAGTGTTTTTGAGCATTTCGACAACGTTCCCCCCCGTGACCAATCATGCCGTTTTTATATGATGTGTAAAATGTAAAACTACAACTGTATGCAAAAGGATTAGTTTGGTCACGGGGTGGGGGGGGGAAGCACTTCAGTAAAACGTTTTCTATTTTCTATATGTTGAATAGCAAAAACAAAGTTTTCAACCCATATTTTTCAACTAATACTTGTCCAATGAGTAAACTGCTTTTGTGGGTATGTCGTGGGTTGAACATACTCTCTTTTTCATAGAAAAAATATTGTTTTCTTTGAAACTTTTCTCAGGTTATTTTTATGGGCAATCCTTCATTAAGACTGTCCGAGGTCCTTTATTGCTTCCAGTCCTTTAGGTAAGAGTGCGTATAAAAAAAAATATTTTTTCTTATTTCTCAACCAAAACATATGTTGTGGGTACTCAAAAGTACCGTCTCAATGAGATGTTTATTTTGAGCACCCAAAACATATGTTAAAATTGATGGGTAAGAAAATATTTACAATTGTACGCTGAAAATATTTGTTTATCTAAACCTATGGCTTCTTTCAAAATAGCAAATACATTTGTTTATTATGAAGGTATACTAAGCCAATTAGTATTTGATGCCAAATTTGATACCTAGCTTTCTTGATAGAGCTAAATCATGATGTTGACAAGTTAAAAAAAACATGGAGCACTTTCCCCACCATCTCCTTTTGTTTTGCATTGACAATACATTGCTCAAAATTGCCTTATCGCTGGTACACTGTGTCACTGCATGGAATCAAACGGGGTTGGAGATCCATCCCCCACCCCTTGGAAAATCACATAGCTGTCGATTCCCTTAGGAATTCTACTATGGATCCCCTGGGAAAAATGCAAAGCTATCTCACTAGCATTCAGTGTCAGGCAAGCATCGCCACTAATCGCCATTTAAAATAATGATGGCCTGCTTTGTTTACTTGGTATGTGTTTCTTTGGTAAACTGGTACAGACACCCATCCTCTCCCCTCTATGAAAGTATTTGGCTTAAAAACAAAACTCTCTGAATCTACGCGTGTTTATACTTGGGAAGCTATGCCTATACAATTCAATAAGTAACATGCAACTATCTGGGCCCAAAAGTGCAATGCCTCGACTACCTTATAGTTAAGCATTGATAGTTCAACACATTAACAATGTTTATTGAATTGTCAGGCTTAGTGCAGTGAATGTTCAAATATGTCATTGTAATTTACAAACTATATGGAACAGTTTTTGAGTTTAAAAAGTTTAAAAGGTTACTTTTAGTATACTTAAAACCAATGCTCAACTGATGTGGCTTTAAGGACCACATACAATCATCCTTTGAGAAACATCGTCAACACTATTCCATGATTTTTTTTATTCTTTACGTCCTACTAAAAAATCAGTTATATATGGACGCATTTTCCTAGGTTGAACCAATTCTAAGCAGATGATAAACTGTCTTGTGCAACACAGTGCCTCCGGTGAAGCTTGAACACACAGCCCCCTCAATCCAGCGTTAAGCACACTACCACTGAGCCACAGCGCTACATGTAAATTGACGCATATTATCTTCATGTAAGCACAGGGTTGCAGTAAAGGACACAAAGAGACGAAAATTCTGAATCGTTTTTTCGGAGGGTGGGGTTAATGAAAGGGTTAAAATATTTTTTTGGGGGTACAAACAACACAATGCCATACATTAATTTGTAAGGAATTTAATACAGATGCACACCCTCAATTCTGAATCAAATGTGCCCCAAATTTTCTTTGAGACAATGTACTTTGACTGGTCAGGATTCAATTACATTAAAAAAAAACACATTTTCAATTAGGCATGATATTGTGTTTGTCGGCTGTCCATTCACCAGAAATTAAAGGCTTTATTGGAACTGAAAATGAGAAAAATCAAACAATTTTAGTCTGCTACAGACGGGATTGTCGCTTTGAAGGGTTAAATGAGTATAAGAAGTGAAAATGCAAAAGTACATAACACTATTTATCGTCTGATGCATTCGTAATAGGCACTTTACTTTAACGCTTTTATCCTGTTGATTGCTATGGGAAATGAGGCCTTTAGTTAAGAGTGCGTAACGGAAAAATAATATTCTTATTTCTCAACCAATGAGACGGTTCTTTTGAGCATCCGAAACATATGCTAAAATTATATGTATGAAAATATTTCAATTTTATCCTGATTTGTTTTTGTTTATCTAAACCTATGGAAACGTATCTGAAAATGGTATATGCTGCATTTTATCAACTTAAACAACACAATTAAAGTAGTATGACTCGCTCTTTGCTGTCAGTGACGTCACGAAATCCAATTAGAAATAAGGGTATGAAATACAACAGTGCCACCACTAGCCTAAGGGCATGTCTTCGGGGTTTAAGGAGACCTCTGCACCTCCGATGATTTGGTGATGCATTTGGTTTTACCTCGTGGGGTGAGTCAACACCCTACACCATAGGAAGGTAGCGTGGTGTCCTAGAGTATCTCCTCTACTCCCCTTACTTCTCCTCTGCGGGAAAATCACTCACGTAAAAACTTCAAAAATAATAAATGAGTATGATCAGGGAATACCACAATCACAAACTGCAGACAAACCCCATGGCGCCGCGAGGAAGAGCTGCTCAACCATCACAAGACACAAGGAAGACAAATAAAGCAAAGCAACCAGCTCTCTCTTCCCCATCAAGATGATTGCAATAATAGAATGGACATAAAGTAACGTACAACAATACATAGAACAATTACACACTCCCACAATGGGAGCAGCAATTAACAAAAAATCAACAACAACAGAACCACCGCCTTAGAACAGACAGCAGCCTAAGAAACCGGGGGGCTTAAATGAATTTTACTGGTACCAAATCTTCGCCCTAGATTCTGCTGTTGTTAAAGTACAAGTAATGTTTAGCTCGCATGGAGGCCATCTAACTAATGCAATGTATCACCATGGAGAAACACTCTAATCAAATTAACACACGATGATGAAACAAAGAAAAGGGCTCATGACTCACAGATAGTCAGAGCTAAAGAAAGCCTCAAGTTGAGCCACGGTGGGTCCAGCTACAGATAAGCACCAGGCACCGATTAAAGCTTTATGTCGGAGCCGTCATAGAGTCTGAGGCCTGACCTACCGTCGTGCAATTAAAGAGGAAGCCATAGCTATAAACCGTGAATGGGTTTAAAACTAAGCATGCAGACTGTCGCATGATATCCAAGTTATATCCAACCCTTATATAACGTTTTACTATCCTTTTGAATTGATCACTAAAATTAGGTTTTCCAAAAATTCGTTTGAATTTATAAACTAAATCAACAAAAAATATAGATTCTTATATGCCTTGTTGCAAAAGAGTTTTAGCCCAATGTTGTATTTAACAATTAACTCTGAGTATCTGTGGTAGAATTTAGAAAATGCGTTTCGAATTTTATGATATCTATAACCTGATAGGAGTCCAAACTGTTTGGCACTTTAGAGGTTATGACAAATTGAATCTGAACCGATGTATTTTAACTATGCGTTAAATTTTTACATGACATTGTCATCTGCTGATAACCCTTTCAAACAATTTGGACCCAGATCAGGCCCAACATTCTGTCAGTACCTGTTCCAGGTCCAAACTGTTTGACACTTTAGAGGTTATGAAAAGGTAAAATTGAACTGATGTATTTTAACTTTGCGCTCAACCTTAACATGTTATTGTCATCTGCTGATAACCTTTTCAAGCAATTTGGACTCAGGTCAGGCCGACATTCTGCCCGCACCTGATAGGGGTCAAAACTATTTGACACTTTAGTGGTTATGACAAGTTGAAGTTTACCCAATGTATTTTAACTTTGATTTAAACTTTAACATGACATTGTCATCTGCTGATAACCATTTCAAACATTTTAGACTAAGATCAGGCTCGACATTCTGTTCAGACCTGATAAGGGTCCAGACTGTTAAACACTTTAGAGGTTATGAAAAGTTGAAGTTGAACCGATGTATTTTAACGTTGCGTTAAACTTAAACATGACATTTTCATCTGCTGATAACCCTTTCAGATAATTTGGACCCAGATAAGGCCCGACATTCTGTCCGGACCTGATAGGGGTCAAAACTGTTTGACACTTTAGAGGTTATGACAAGTTGAAGTTGAACCGATGTATTTTAACTTTGCGTTAAACTTTAACATGACATTGTCATCTGTTGATAACTCTTTCAAACAATTTGGACCCAGATCAGGCCCAACATTCTGTCTGGACCTGATGGGGGTCAAACTGTTTGACACTTTAGAGGTTATGACAAATTGAAGTTGAACCAATACATTTTAACTATGCTTTAAACTTTTACATGACATTGTCATCTGCTGATAACCCTTTCAAACAATTTGGACCCAGATCAAGCCCAACTATCTGTCAGGACCTGATAGGGGTTAAACTGTTTGACACTTCATAGGTTATGACAAGTTGAAGTCAGACCGATGTATTTCAAGTATGAGATAAACTTTTACATGACATTGTCATCTGCTGATAACCATTTCAATCAATTTGGACCCAGATCAGGCCCAACATTCTGTCTGGACCTGATAGGGGTTAAACTGTTTGACCCTTTAGAGGTAATGACAAATAGAAGTTGAACCGATGTATTTTAACTATGCGCTAAACTTAAACATGACATTTTCATCTGCTGATAACCCTTTCAGATAATTTGGACCCAGATAAGGCCCGACATTCTGTCCGGACCTGATAGGGGTCAAAACTGTTTGACACTTTAGACGTTATGACAAGTTGAAGTTGAACCGATGTATTTTAACTTTGCGTTAAACTTAAACATGACATTGTCATCTGTTGATAACTCTTTCAAACAATTTGGACCCAGATCAGGCCCAACATTCTGTCTGGACCTGATGGGAGTCAAACTGTTTGACACTTTAGAGGTTATGACAAACTGAAGTTGAACCAATACATTTTAAATATGAGTTAAACTTTTACATGACATTGTCATCTGCTGATAACCCTTTCAATCAATTTGGACCCAGATCAGGCCTGACATTATGTCCAGACCTGATAGGGGTCCAAACTGTGATACTTTAGAGGTTATGACAAGTTGAAGTTGAACCGATGTATTTTAACTTTGCGTTAAACTTTAACATGCTGGTGTCATCTGCTGATAACCCTTTCAAACAATTTGGACCCAGATCAGGCCCCACATTCTGTCCGGACCTGATAGGCGTCAAAACTGTTTGACACTTAAGAGGTTATGACAAGTTGAAGTTGAAACAATGTATTTTAACTTTGCGTTAAACCTTTACATGACCTTGTCATCTGCTGATAACTCTTTCAAACAATTTGGACCCAGATCAGGCCCAACATTCTGTCTGGACCTGATGGGGGTCAAACTGTTTGGAATTCCATCGGAAAATCCCTTTTTATTTCGGAAAGAGTTTTGTTTTAATAACTTAGCATTTAAAAATAAGTTTCTGTTATTGTCATCAACATTAGAACACACTCTAGCAAAACGAATAAGCTGAGAAATATATTCACCATAAAAAGGAGAGCGAGGAACATCTCCATCAAGTAATGGGAAATTTACTATTTCAAAATTAAAATCAAAATTAAAGTCATCCCGTTTATCATAAATTTTAGAAGAAACTATGCCATTTGTTATAGACAAAATCAAATTCAAAAACGGAGCTTCAGTATCAGAAGAATTTGCCTTATTTAACTGAAGTTCAGTGGGATATATCTGACCTACCATTTCTTCAAAATAAGGATTATCAATATTAAGTAAGTCATCTAAATATCTGGAGGTTGAGTTAAAAGCTTCAATAATATAAGTTTGGTTATTGTCTGACAGAGACAACATAAAGTCTCTCTCATAACAAAACAAAAACAAATCTGCAACAAAAGGAGCACAATTAGTACCCATTGGAAGACCTACAATTCGTCTATAATTGTCTATATAAAACCTGGGGGAAGTGGTGAGGTGGTTGGTGTTTAGATCTTCCATGCACTCCTAGGGCATTTATTAATGCATGCTAAATTGTCTTTAAAAGTTGTACAAAAAAAACATGCTTGGACTATGTGCAAATGTATGGTTTCCATGAAAACTCATAATGTGATTAAATATTTGTCCTGGGGGACCAATATAAATTAGATCTCTGACTAGTGGGTGGGGGGAGGAGGAGCAATAAATGAGGAGGAGGAGAAGAGGAGGCATTGACTCATCCTCCCAGAGGTGAAACCAAGTGGGTCAGAAAAGGTCTCCTTTACCCCAGAGATCATGCCCTACTTAAGGGGGGCCATTTTGGATTCCATGCCCTTATTTGGATTTGGATAGTGTGACGTCATTGACTTTTAAGAAGGAGCCGTACTATTATAATAATTTAACTTGCGCATAAATACATGAAATATGGACCAAGATCTTACAACTCTATATAGAACCATATTGTCTAGGTTCAATTAAATGGTTTGTTACAGACAACTTCCTAATTCAACAGCAGACATCAAATTGTGTGTTCAACTCTATGCATGCTGGTTAAATTTTCATGCTTTTTGTCGTCTGCTGACACTTTTCAAAATCTAACTTTTCAAAGTGTTTTCTCAGGAACATTATCAGAGTGTAGAATGGCTTGGATCCAGATCAGGATCGACGTTCAGTCGATCCTGATATGGGTCCAAACTGTTTGTTAAGGTTACAAGCAAACGACAAAAGTCGCCACTGGCAAGGAAGAAGATACAAAAAATGACCCTTAAAGCGCAAAGAAAATATGCATCTTAAAATATCTTCTGCTGCACGAATGCCTTACATTACTGACAAATTAAGTATAAAAGCAAACAGCATGGACCCAGATCAGACTGCTCCTATAGGAGCAGTCAAAGCTGGGTCCACACTGTTTGTCATATAGTTTCAGCAGAAGAAAACAGCAGACGACTTTTGTTGTTATTGGCGCTTAAAGTGTTAATGTATTCTATTTCAGGCGACGTCAACGAGAGTACGACTATTTGCCAAGGAACGACAGTCTACGCTCAAGATCACATCGAAGCAGCAGCAGACGCCCACTACATAGAAAAGAAAGCACATCATCACAAGGCGGTACTTTGGTACCCCTTGACCCAGAGTGTAACGATTGTAACGAGATTGTACAAGAAATACAGGTACACCCCAACTGCGTATTCAAATGCACTTGAGTTTGTAACGCGGCTTCTGATTGAATAACGTCAAAAATTTGTGACTGTTTATCCAGCGATATACTGTCGGAAATAGTTTTACGTCATTAATTACGTCACATTTCGTTGGATGACGTGCGGTTTTATGCGGTTGTATGAGCTCAAACCGCAGAAGTGCATTAGAATGGGGATAACCATATTCAAAATTTTCATTTGGTGAGGTGATATACGTTGGATAAACGTTCGGAAATCACGTTTTACAGCTCCGCTCGCACGTCGCCATAAAACGTGATTTCCGACCGTATATCCGTCGATATACCTCCCGAATTGATAATTTTGAATACAGTTATCCCCTAATTTGTTCAATACATCTCATTTTTAAATCTTACATGGCGTTGTTATGCGTTGTTTCGCGTTTCCAACGCAATTTAAATCCATTTATTCACTTTATTACTCTCAGGTTAAATTTATATATAACAACATGAGGAAATCAAACGCGTGTACAACGCATTGGAAACGCTAACGTTACGCATTTTGGTATAACAAATACGTGATCATTCATGTTACTAAACATCCAATTTTTTCGCCACCAATTTCAAACTGTTTAAGCAGAAAGGGCTCTTCCATCCCACTCATTTGGGCGAGTCGATTTCCAATTCAAGGGATGCTGGGTATTATATTTCTTTTGTTCTGTAAGCGAAATATTGATGACCTTACAATGTAGAAAAATAAGTGTACGCAAAAGCCAAAAGAGCTGCCATCCATTTTTGTATAAATGTACACTACCCTTCCTAAAACTACTTAAGACCAACATTTTCCATTGGTACTGTCGTGCCAACCAAAAGTGACAGTGACGAAATATTTTGTTAACAATTGTTAAGTAAAACATTTACCTGCACATTCTACTTGAGCTAATGCGAATCGAGAGATCACTTGTGTTTTAATCCTATCCGCAGGATAGGATTAACACACAAGTGATCTATCGATTCTAAGTCTCTAGTAACTTTGTAAACAAAACTTGACGTCACTGTCACTCTTGGCTGGCAGGTCAGTACATATTGAAACACTTTTATCTGATAATGTTGTAGCTATACTCTTGAACAAAACATTCTAATAGGCCATAGCTTTAAAAGCAGTTGAAATGTTTCACCAAAATCAGTGACAGATAAACTGCTACCAAATATGGTATAATCAAACAGTAAGACCGGTGTAAAACGGCCACTCTCAAAAAGACCATACATACTTTAACTTAATACGACTCAGTAGAAGCCCCTTGATCAGACTAGTTAGAAAATTGGCATTTTTCATTTAGCAAAGTAAGAAAGAAGGCAAAGATCAAGAATCTATACAATCAAGCACCACACCTGACCAAGGATACCAATGGGAAAGTGACAACTTCACAATTAAACATCATAAACGAGAGCCAAGAGGTCAGCCCTTTCCCTGCATGTGAACACAAGGCATCAATAAACAGACGTGCGCGAAAGCATAGCAAAAACAGGACAGAAATAACTTAAATGATCCACAAAAGAAGCACCACCTTGGAACGGTCAGTAAAATATTTTACAGGAGGTCTTAAACTGGTTTCATGGCGCGCCAGCCTCACTCTTAGGCCATATGAGGATCAAGACACATAGATGTTTGATTTGTATGAAAGACCCATGACTTATCAATGCATCATCTCCTAGTTATAAAAATCAAGAAATTAAAAAAAAAGAAATATAGCTAAGATAAGGACCCAACAGTAAGTTTGGTATCGGTCATTTGTTTTAACGCCCACTAGAAGCATCTCGATGAGACTATGCAGTTGGAATATTGACATTTTGCATTTAGCACATTTGACTACAGAGGCTATACATTCCAGAAACTGAGTAACAAAGGCGCTGATCAGACTGTGCAAATGCGCAGCCCGGTCTGCGCATTTCGGTATTCGCATGCAACAAAGCCAGGTTTCTCGTATCGAAGTCAATATCGTGCTTTGCTATTCCTGAAACAGTAATAGCGCTGATAAAAAGATAGTCATAAGGCTCCAAGACTTACCAAAGGATCATATTACTGACATATGAGACATTTGTTCTATAGAGACATAAGAAATCTATATTACGACGTGACGTCTCTATTGTTTATCAGGAACCAACTACGTATTGTCAGATTTTTAAGGACATATGCTACTAAATACTTCCTCCATTGAAATCTGTTTTGTTTAAAGTTATAAGGGACTTCTAATCGAGAGATCACTTGTGTATTAATCCTATCCGCAGGATAGGATTAATACACAAGTGATCTATCGATTCGCGTTAGCTCAAGTGGAGTGTTACTTAACAATTGTAAATAAAATATTACGTCACTATCACTCTTGGCTGTTACGACATTAGGTTTAGGGCCCAGACCTGCAATTGGTTTTCCATAGACTTCCATTATAAGAATTTGGTGAATCGTAACTCTCACAACTCTTCAACAGCTAAATGGCTACCACAGAAATGTAGCTCGGCCTTCGACTGACCACCTTAATGCAACTTTTTGCCTTGGTATATGCCATCTTTTATAACTTTTTGGCCTCTAAAGCTGACCACCTTACCCTGCAGCAAATTTGCATCGTGAAAAATCATAAATGCACAGGGTCTAATTTTCTGCTTACCAGCCTTAAAACAAATACAATATATCAATCAAAATTGCCTGCAAACGTGCAGCATTTGTCACTGTCTTAAGTGAAAACACTTATTTTTCAATGCAGACATTAATGTCCAATCAGTGGACAATTTGCTTTTAAACTATATATCTAAATTTCCACTAACATTTTCGCCCAATCGCCATCCTCCTTATATGTACAGGTCTGTGACCTTTAACCTATTCTTTGCATAAAATCATAACTATCGTGTTACAAGTACTTAAATAAAGTGTTGCTAATTGTATACAAAAATGTTTGGAAGAAAGTCTTTTTTTAAATGTGCATCCCTCAATCTGTACTGGATTTTATACAAAAATGATTCATATTTTTAAACTGTATCCCTCAATCTTAATTGGATTTATACAAAAATGATCCAGAAAAAAGTGATGTTTGTTTTTTGTTTAAATGTATCCCTCAATCTAGACTGAATTCTACCAATAATGATCAAAAAAGTGTTTGTTTTAAACAATATCCCTCAATCTAGACTGTATTTTACACAAAAGGTAATCAGAAAATGTTCTTTAAACTGCATTCCTCAATCTAGACTGCCTTTTATACAAAAATGATCCATAAAAAAGTGTTTTTTTTTAAACTGGATCTCTCAATCTTAAATGGATTTATACAAAAATGATTCAGAAAAAGTGTTGTGTTTTTTTTAAAAATTATATCCCTCAATTAGGACTGGATTTTATACAAAAGTGATTCAGAAAAAGTGTTGTTTTTTAAAACTGTATCCCTCAATCTAGACTGAGTTTGATATAAAAAAAGATTAAGAATTACAAAAAAACTGTATCCCTCAATGTAGACTGGATTTTATACAAAATGATTCAAAAAAGTGTTTGTTTTAAACATTATCCCTCTATTTAGACTTAATATTATACAAAAACGACTCAGAAAAAGTGTTTATTAAAACTGTATCCCTCAATCTAGACTGTATTCTATGGAAAGGTGTTTTTATTAAAACTGTATCCCTGAATCTAGACTGGTTTTTATAACAAAAAATCATTCAGAAGAAAGTATTTTTAATTGTATTCCTCAATCTAGACTGGACATTGTCGTATTGATATTGTTTTTTCCCTAACATGTCTCTTATAGACTATTAAATGCCTCTTTAATCCAAGCTCAACTGTTTACACTGGCGGAACAATAACCTATCTTTCCAGCCAGGGAACTTAAGCTTGTAAATTATTTACAGTTGTTCAAGATTTGTGTTGCTTCATTAGCTAAAAGAAAAATAGGGGCTGGGGTCAGGTAACCCTCGATTGTCTGCTTCGTCCATTGACCCTTTATGAAACCGAAATAGTCTGTTAATTATTCTAAATTCTGTCAGGCAATGAACTTTTCAAGTTAAAAATTGGTCCCTCGTGGATTTTATTCTCTCACTTTAATGCGATCATGGAATTCATAAGAGCAATTTAATACCATACATAACACTGAAATGTCAGTTTGAGAATGAAAAACAGAAAAACAACTCAAATTTCCGTTTGAGCGATTAAGTTTGCGTTTAACGTGTACGAGTACATGTACAGCCACTGGAAAATTATCAGACCTGTATATTTGTGTATTTCAACTCTTAGCATGATAGGTATTTTATATGTTTTTGTCGTCTGCTGATTTTTTCAAAATCATCTTTTTTCGAAAACAAATTCTATCAGAAATACAATTAGTGTGTCAAACAATTTTAATCCAGATCAGGCCCGACATTTTGTCGGGCCTGATCTGGGTTCAAACTGTTTGAAAAGGGCATCAGCAGACAAAATGTGAATCCATACTACACCCTTTTCCTCATAGAGACACATTTCAACACTTTTGCAAACAGAACTGACCGAAATCAGGTAGCTCTTGTAAGAACTGCCTGGTCAGGGTCTACTCTGTTTGCTGATGTAAATATGGTTAGATATTATCCTACACATGTGGACCTAACAAGTAATTTCTTTTTTCTGTGTACAAACGTGAAAGTGTATTTAATAATTATTCATAGTGGGTGGAGCTTAGCATGATTATAAATGAAGGAAATGGTTTACAATGTACCTATTCCTCATTACAGGCAATCGAAGATTTCCACTCAGCACATTCCCGGCAACCATCTTTTAAGCACCGGCACTTCCATCGCTCCACTGATTATATAATCGACTCCTCCCCGGTGTTCGATTGTCCTCTTGTGTACGGCTGTCATCCGGTGCTGGTACAGGAATGTCCAGACCGGTCCCCGGCTCCAAGCAGGCGACTGAGAGACGATCTAGCCACTTCTAGGATTCTGATACCGGCGGATTCGATAGAAGAGGAACCAGTCGAGGACATTGAAGTGTTACGTGTGAGCCCCCCTCGAAAGTTTTCTACTGACTTCCGGCCCATACCGTCTCCGAGTATATCAAAAAGTGACCAAGAACCAAAACCTTGATACACAATCAAATACAAAACCACCAAATCGATATGTGGTTCTGGCAAAGACTCGGGTCAGACTCCCCCTCGAAAATTTTCTACTGGGTTTAGGCCCATAGCATCTCAAGAGTATATCAAAAAGTGAACCAAACCAAACCCTTGATACAAAGATAAGAATTTTATTTTTCGCGAATAACAATAAAGAAATATAAGTGATGTAAAAAATTCGCGACTAAGGTAGGATTTACCTATATCAATAATCGACAGAGTCATTTTGCCATAAGGCGAGGGTTTTATTTTCACGAAACTTTGCATATGCGAAGTTTCGCGAAAATAAAGTCCTCGCGAAATTTTCCGAATTTACAGTACAAAACTTGTAAATTGATATGTGCGTCAGGCAAAGACGGGTCAGACTCCCTCCCCCCGTGAACATTTTCTACGGACTTCAGACCAATAGCATTTCAGAGAATATCAAAAAGTAACCAAGAACCAAAACCTTGATACAAAGAAGAGTATTGTCAATCAAATACAGAAATAACAAATTGATATGGGGTCAGGCAAAGACTCGGGTCAGACTCCCCCTCGAAAATTTTCTACGGATTTCAGACCATTAGTATCTCAGAGTGTATCAAAAAGTGACCAAGAACCAAAACCTTGATACAAAACTGAATATTGTCAATCAAATAGAAAACCAATCAATTGATATGTGGTGAAGGCAAAGACTCGGGTCAGCCCCCCCCCCCCTCCCCTCCTTGAAAATATTCTACGGACTTCAGACCAATAGCATTTCAGAGAATATCAAAAAGAAACCAAGAACCAAAAACTTGATACAAAACTGAATATTGTCAATCAAATAGAAAACCAATCAATTGATATGTGGTGAAGGCAAAGGCTCGGGTCAGACCCCCCCCCCCCCCCCCCCCTTGAAAACATTCTACGGACTTCAGACCAATAGCATTCAGAGAATATCAAAAAGTAACCAAGAACCAAAACCTTGATACAAAGATCAGTATTGTCAATCAAATACAGAAATAACAAATTGATATGGGGGTCAGGAAAAGACTCGGGTCAGACTCCCCCTCGAAAATTTTCTACGGATTTCAGACCATTAGCATCTCAGAGTGTATCAAAAAGTGACCAAGAACCAAAACCTTGATACAAAACTGAATATTGTCAATCAAATAGAAAACCAATCAATTGATATGTAGTGAAGGCAAAGACTCGGGTCAGACCCCCCCCCCCACCCCTTGAAAATATTCTACGGACTTCAGACCATTAGCATCTCAGAGTGTATCAAAAAGTGACCAAGAACCAGAGCCTAGATACAAAGATGAATATTGTCAATCAACTACAAAACGAACGAATTGATATGTACGTCATACAAATTGTCATGTGCATCAGGCCAAGACTCGGGTCTGACTCCCCTCGAAAATTTACTACGGACTTCGGACCAATCGTATCTCAGAGTAAATCAAACATCGACCCAGAACCAATACAATGCTTGATACAAATATGAATGAGCATTCCGATGACAATTCTAACACATTGGCATGTGCGTCAGGTAAAGACTTGGACAAGACTGTGCATCAGTGTTAAATCCTCCTCGAAAACGTCCAGCTGACTCAAAAAGTGGCACAAAACCAAAGCCTTGACACATTTAAGATGGTCCCATGAAATGGGCCCAAATGCGCGAGAACCGGTCTTCGGGGTTTCTGATTAAATTAGGCTCAAACCAGGCCGCTCAGTTACAGAGACTAGCTAGAATATTGAAGTTTTATAAGTTGCAAATGAAGTTATTATACATTCCAGAAAGCGAATAAGAAAAGCTTTGAGCGTCGATGCGCAGGCTGATCTGCACCTTTCTTGTTCGCATACAACAGTCAGTTTTTCTCGCGTCGAGGCCACATGATCCACCTCAAGACAAAACAAACAACTGGCGTGTGTGTGTGTGTGTGTGTGTGTGTGTGTGTGTGTGTGTGTGTGTGTGTGTGTGTGTGTGTGTGTGTGTGTGTAAACTTACACTTATTTTACTTTTGGTGTAAACTTACACTTACTTTCCCGCAGTTGATGCACTGTAAAACCACCTTTAAGTTTACACCTAAAGAGGTGGCGGCTTCACTGCCATACCTTTTGGTGTAAACTTACACTTACTTTCTCTCAGCTGATGCACTGTAAAACCACCTGTAAGTTTACACCGAAATAGGTGACAGCTGAGATTTTCCCTCTTTTGGTGTAAGCTTATGTTTACTTTCCTACCAAAACAGCTTTAGGCCAACATTTCTCCAGTGATAAATGTTGAAAATGTCTACCTGTTATGGTTGTAGTTACTGTAACAGTAAAACCTGTCTTAAGCAGTAACTCAAAAATAGACAAAACAAAAGTCTTAAAGACAAATGGTAGCTTACTAAAGCGATAATCGGTCTTGAAATCCAATTTTGGTCTTCATTTTGAGTGGTCGATTAAGACAGGTTTTACTGCATTTTTCAGAACAATACAATCTAACAGAACAAGACCTTGACCTTTAAAGCATTCGAAAGGTTACACCTAAAACTTAGACAGTTCAGCTTCCACCGGATTCGATGTAAAGTTACCCTTATATTTTTTATAGTCCATGAAATGTTGGAACATACATGTACATGTAGTAGATATTTTATCGTTGTGTGTATTTTTATTTCTAAATAATCAAAGTTTTTGAAAGACTGCTGAATTACGACACTTGAAAATCAACTTTAAATGAATAGCAACAAAAAACAATTTGTGGCTTTTTCCTGGGCAGTGACCAGCAATTATTATGACGGGAGCAGCCGAAGGCTCAGCCGAAAGTGGTTCTGGAGAAGCCGGGGATCGAACATGAAATCCCTGGTTTACAAGAACAGCAACATTAAAAGCCCTTACTAGAGCATGCAATCTGTCGCTTACATAATCAAAATTAGATATAATAAGAAAGTGTTAGCAAATCAGAATTTAAAAAGTCTGACTTCTAATGAGCTAATAGAGGCCGCCATTTTGAGTATTCAATTAAATTTTTTGGTTATTTTCATTGCGAATTACAGTATGCAGATGTTTTTTTTTTTTCAAAATCAATTTTTCAAACAGAAGAATAAAAAATGCAAACTTGAAGTTAAAATGAATAGCAGGAAACTAGTTATTATGTTTATGCATACATGTATTTAATTTGGGATTTGTGACGGCATGCAACCTAAAATGGCTGCCCTCCATCGCTTTCAATTTCATACTAAACAAATATTTTAAAATTTCTTTTTTTCTCTTCGATTGTGATCAAATTTGCTACATATTGAATTTTTATATAAAGACACATGCTTTCAATGCTGCTGTCCCCATTAAGGATTACACATACATGTAGGCCAGCCATTGCTAAGTTTGAGTAAAGTATAGCACTGATTGTGTGCAAACCAGCTATGAATCTACATATAGTTAAAGGAATCAAATATATACACTAAAACCTGTGTAAAACGGCCATTCTTAAAAAGACCAAAAATTGGTTTTCAAGAACAATTATCGCTTAATGCAGGTCAAAAGTATTTCAGAATGCAATACGTTCGACCTTCATTCAGCTACCATTTGTCATTAAGATCTTTGTTGTATCTATTTTTGAGTGGCCGTTTTACACAGATTTAACTGTATACATAGGTCAGCCATTGCTAAGTGTGTGTTAAGTGTATTTTAACACTGATTGTTAAGAACTTAGCAATGGGTCTACATGTAGTCGAAGGAATCAAATATAAACAGTAAAACCTGTGTAAACAGCCATTCTCAAAACCACCAAAAATTGTTTTCAAGAACAATTATCGCTTAATACAGGTCGAAAGTATTGCAGAATCCTCCAAGAGGGGCATTCTGCAATTCTTTCAACCTTCATTGAGCTTCCACTTTTCATTAAGATCTTTGTTCAATCTATTTTTGAGTGACCGTTAAACACAGGTGTAACTGTATACGTAGGACAGCCATTGCTAAGTGTGTGTAAAGTGTAGTTTAGCACTGATTGTTAAGAAACCAGCAATGAATCTACCTGTTGTTAAAGGAATCAAATATATACATTTAAACCTGTGTAAAACGGCAATTCTAAAAAAGACTAAATATTGGTTTTCAAGAACAATTTTCGCTTAATGCAGTCCAAAAGACTTGCAGAATGCTCCATGAGGAGCATTCTGCAATGACCTTCATACAGCTACCATTGTCATTAAGATCTTTGTTGTATCTATCTTTGAGTGGCCGTTTTACACAGGGTTTACTGTATACGTAGGTCAGCCATTGCTGAGTGCGTGTGTAAAGTGTATTTTAGCACTGATTGTTTGGAAACCAGCAATGAATCTATATGTTGTAGAAGGAATCAAATATATATTTAAAAATGTATCCGTATTATAATATATTCTGGCCCTCGAGAAGAATAGATTCTGGCAGAAGTATACTTTATACCGCGTTTTCTTGCATAATGGTTAAGAATATCTGAGATTTTAGCTTTGGATTGAAATTCTTGTCTTACCCATGTTATCTTACCCATGCTGCCACGAGACGGCCAAACATTGGTTGCATTAGTTCTCACGTACACGGTTGTCAAGTGATGTCACTGTTATGCCAAAGTGACGTCGTCGTGTAATATTGCACCTCAGATATCAGGAATTTCTGTGTGCTAATTGACAAATAAAAAAAAAGTGGAATTCATATTGGGAATGGAAAGGAATCTTTTATTCGTGTGGGATGGGATAGAAAAATCCGTCCTTCGAGATCACTATTTGATATCGTTAGGCAAGCCTCATGATGCCAAACGGTGATCCACGGGATGAGTTTTTCTATCCCACCCTCACAATCATGATTGGTTCTTATAATCTTACCCATGTTTCTTACTCAGGCTGTCACGAGAGGGCCATACGTTGGTTCTATTGGAACTCAAGCACATGGTCGTCAAGTGACGTCATTGTTTTGTCAAAGTGACGTCATCATGTAATTTTGCATCTCAGCGTATTCTGAAATTTGTATGAAAGTGGAATTCAATGTTGAGCAAGAAAAATAATCCATCATTCGTGTGAGGGTGGGATAGAAAAATCTGCCCCTTGGATTAACCGTCTGTTAACACTCGGCAAGCCTCGTGATGTCAAGCGGTGATCCTAGGGACGGATTATTCTATCCCACTTTTACACTCATGATGAATTCTTATAATCTGTTGCTAGGGCGCTAAATAAGCCCCTTAATGCACGTAGCTCTTTTACCTTAGAAGTCAATATTGATGGCATGGGAGGGGGGGGGGGGGGCAGCACACGAGATTTTTTTTTTATTTTGTGTTCTGATTGAATTTCACAAAAGCCTCTAATCAATGCCCATTCTGACCTATCCAGCAGAGCGAAATATTGTATTTTGGTCTGAGCCTTCATCAACAATCCTGCTGTGTGTAAACAAGCAGCGAAGGCTCTTAGTTCTAATGCTTCAGATACAGATAAACTTGTGTAAAACGATCACTCTCAAAAAGATCACAAATTGGTTTTCAAGACTTATAATCGCATACTGCAGGTCAAAAAGTATTGCAGATTGCTCCAGGGTGACATTTGAGCATTCTGCAATACTTTCGACCTTCATTGAACTACCAAATGGCTTTAAGACCTTTGTACAATTTGTCTATTTTTGAGTGGCCGTTTTACACAGGTTTAACAGCATTATGCTTTCCCTACTCTATAAACTACATTGCCCCATAATTTATTATAAAGAAAAACTTCGAATTATTTGAACAAAGTAAGAAAGGGTACACCTGACCCAGGATTCCAATGGGAAATTGACAAACTCAAAATTAGACATCACAAACGAGAGCCAAGAGGTCACCCTTTCCATCTGAGGGAAAGCTTTGAACAGAGAGGGCTCACTTTATTTGGCTTATAATGATAAACGCGTTTTTTTCACTTCAGAACAACCTATTCGATATAAATTGTGGTCATATCAAAAAGCCTGTGAAGCTCTGCATTTTCTTTTGATCAATATAGCTGTCATATTTCAGCATGCTATTCTTATTATACATGTATAATTGGATTTGGTGCAGGTAATTACATAACAGTTTTACTTTAATAACCACCAACATGGTATAATTGAAGGTAATACATGTATCCTTAGCAACCACAGACTGCAGATTCGATTATTCAAATATTGTGTAATATTACAGTAAAACCTGTGTAAAATGACCACTCTCAAAAAGACCGAAAATTGGCTTTCAAGACCAATTATCGCTTAATGATGGTCAAAAGTATTGCAGAATGCTCCAAGGGGAGCATTCTGCAATATTTCCGACCTTCATTTGTCATTAACATCCATTTTTTTTTCTATTTTTGAGCGGCCGTTTTACACAGGTTTTACTGTATAATTTTACATTAATGCTGTCCCTCTGAGAAACTAGTCTAGCGAGATTCCAATCCACACCTGTATGTGATCGTCACCATGTGCCGACGCCAATGCTACCGTATTCACCGGAACTGGAGCTCTAAACTTTAGTCTGAGTCTTCATCTAAGACTATTCATACTTTAAATTGTGAATAAGAACAGCGAAGGTTTTGGCGAATCTGCGCATTTGCACAGACTCGCAGGGGTCTTCGTTGCACATGGCAATGGGATAAGTAATGAAATGTCCAGACTGGTCCCCAGTTGTTTGTTCATTTATTTCTTTGCTGTTTAAGATGTTTGTAAAACTTATCTAGAGAAACAATCCAAACATTGTTTGCCAACTGTTTGCTCTTTGAACATAAATGTACATAAATACACTACCGCCCGCGTTTTTGTACTTGTCAAATGCGCATTGTAAACGTGTTGAAGACGCAGGTAATACGCACTGTATTTTCAACGCGATTTCCAAATAGCCAACGCTTTGAACTACAGTGAAACGACTTACACGCACCTGTCTACCAATCGATTCAGCTGATTTATCAACGCGATTCAACGTATATCATCGCGTATCAACGCAGTTCCGCATTGTACATGTACGTCAAACTGATTAAGTAATCAATGAAATATAGTTTTTCGAGCTTGAGTGATTAATAAACTTGACGATGGGAGCCAGTCGAAGAATCTGATGCGCAAGCCAATGCCCTGACATTTTCAGAATGATTTCATTGATCTTCATTCCATGGAAAAAAAATTAATCCATCATGTCATACGCCATACCATCCTTTTAACTATTTATCTGCTAGAGGCGAATTTGTCGTCTGCTGATACGATTTGCAAACAGTTTAGACCCAGATCAGGCCGGACAAAATTCTGATGGCATTACTGAAATAATTTTCGAACAAGTTGAGTTTTTAAATGACAAAACACATGTAACTTCCTCATAATGCAAGGAGTCACATGTTATAATAACCTTTAAACCACCAATACATGTATCTCGTGATTATATGTACGACAGACGACACATTTTGCGAGAGCCTTTTTGATTTTCAGCAAAATATTGCTTGGTATTTATATCAATTTTCGTTTGATTTGTTAATCGAAAATGTCGTCTGTGGCAAATTTTTAGGCGGAACTTTAATGGTTAATCTAAGTCAAGCAAAAAGGGTAGAAACACTGAAATACAATCTCCAGATGAGTTTTAACATTTTCACCGTTGTGTCACGGAAACTAAAAGTGATTTGCATAATTTTGCAGCACAACGGCAATGATTGGGAACACATTAAACACCAAACGTGACCTGCGATAGTGTGCAGGCTGCGGGATTGCTGCAAAAATTGTTTTGCGTTTGTCAATGTGTCGTTCCTTTTCCTGTCTCGTTCTTTGAGTGTCTTGGGGCATTAGGTAATGGAATTTCTGTGTTATTTAGAGCATCAATGAATGAGGAAATGTATTTTTCTTTGCCTGTTGGTGACGATTTTGTCGTCTGCTGACAACCTGAAAATAGTTTGGACCCAGATCAGGGGCCCGACGAAACGTCGGGTCCCTGACCTGGATTCAAATTGTTTGACACTCTGATTATGTTCCTAAAATAATTCTTAAGAATTGATTTTGAAGACAAATAAGCGGACGAAATAAGTAAACGTAATTAGCCTACCCAGCATGCGTCCTTAACAGATAATTGAGATCATCATATCGAACAAGGTCAGTCGATGCTATACGTTTTATGACTATTACGGAAGCACATCAGCACCAAAATTTCAATGATGATACTGCACATGTGTTTTATTTCGAAAGTTGACATTTAGAGATAACAAGTCGAAATAACGAGAAATCAAAATCGATATTGAGGGATCGCAGGTCGCAATAACGAGATATTAAAACGAAATTAAGGGATCATTTATCGCCGTAAATTACGATATGAATCGTAATTCTGAGACGATAATCGACATTTACATGTCAGATCAGAAATACATTGTACCAAGTGATTTGGCTACAGACAAGATATCAAATAGAAAATACAATACATGTATATGTATCGAATGCGAGTTGAAATTAAGACATGTAAAGTCGAATTCAAAGTGACACGAAACTCTAATGTTCGTCAAGTGACATGTACTGTACAGAGCGGATATTTTTTTTTAGAAAACGCTTCATACAGTTCCCGTGTTGGCTAATGATTTTATATTTAAAAAATGAAATCAATTTTTTGAATGTTCATGGAATCATGAAACTTCGCGTCTCTTGCAAATTAAGTGAAGCCCTGACCCGAAGTATTCATTATTCCAAGAACATTCCAAAAATTGAATTTATTGCTTATATTTACATTTGATTGTAAATATCTAAAATATAAAAAAATAGTTTAGGAATTAAAACAGTGTTGCATTTAAAATATTATCGTATTAAATGTTTAGTCGGAGTGTGAAATGGAAAAGCGGAACAGCCAGCTTGAACACGGACAGGCAATGGAGCAAAAAAGTGGCCTGTTTTGCAGGTGCGGCTCGAGTGTGGCTCGCTGTTAATCACAACTACATGTAAGTATCACTTCTGGCAAATGAGTTCCATGTTCGAAGCAGTGAGCTTGGCAGCTGTCAATCAAATTTGTTTAATTCATGAGGCTATGAAAGTTTGCATAAATCTAAAGATTCATTAAAGGATTGCTTTGAAAATATAAATATAGTTTCATGAAGGTACCAAAGAGCTACGTGCCTTAAGAGGCTATTTTGGTCCCCCTATGAGGCCAAAAAATGAAATTAGCTTTTCACCAAAATCGAATTATTAGTTCATTAGAACCATGGCCCAAGTGTATATGTCTGATATTAGTTTGACTTTTACCGCTACTCTGGAAACCAAAATGGTCGCAAAAATGGTCTGAAAACAGTAAATTGACCATTTTGGAGCAAATTTAAGACGTTTCACAGAGAAATAAACATAGAGCATAAGCTAATACCAAAAATGTATTTTAACAAATGATGGGAATTATCATTGCACACATGATATTAAAGGGTTTTTTTGTATTAAGCAAGACACTCCTTCATTTTTTGTCGGTATTTAAGTTTTTATCAGCCGTTGAAATTTCGTGCTCAGTTGAGTTGAGCATGAAAATAAATTTACAACCTCGGGGCCAGATGTGACGTGATCTCCAAACACCATTTAACTGTGCACTCAATATACTAGGAATGGCTTTATAATGTATAACAGTGTTAACATGGTTAATGGATGATGCGAATCAAATCTATAATATAATTGAATTATCTCGTTAATGAACAATGATAAGGAGTGTACCTTGCAATTTTAAATCGATAGGGTTGTTCGAAAGGTGTGCTATTCAGTACATTTTTCTTATAAATGACATTTCACTTTCCTGTACCAGAAACACGTGGTGATTCGTATTGTGTTTTAAGTTGTTGTTTTTTATTTCTATTTGAAATTAGTTCCAGAGATATTGTCAAACCTGATAATAAGGTGGAACGACTGTACCCAGCTATAGTTGTACCACGACCTCTGAGTCATGAACTTTGGATCATTCCAATTCAAAAGGCTGATGCGTAACGCGTCAAATGAGCCAGTCTGGCTGGAACATCTATGTGCGTCAAAATATTATAGCATATGTATTATCGAGTATACTCCTGAAACCCCTATTTCTAGATCCGTATTTTCAATTTATTGTAAATACAGTCACGCCTCTAAGCTACAGTAGGAATGGATGATAATGTGGGTGATGCTGAGGAGTTTGTATGTTTGTTGTTGCCACTAGCCAATAGTACATTGGATGCCATCTTGGATTTCTCAGCCCGCACCAACAATAGCATCACTCTACATTCACGAATTTGATAGCCTATTCTCAGACGCTCACTGCCCCCTGTCCATTGAGCTTTTATCCACGCATAAAGCAAATACCAGCACAAATCCTTTGCAAGAAACAAAACCCCAAATTCGTTTATAGAATGCAGAAAAAAAGGATTCCTACTGCGAGAATCTCAACTACGGAGAAATTCTTAAAATTCTCTCTACACTTGAGACTACGTCCGAGGGGCATAGCATAACAGCAAGAAATATTAATGGAAAAATAAACCAAATTGGTAATATTTTCTTGACAGCATCAGAAACAACATTCGGTCACGCCCAAGCAAGCACACCTCCACACGGCATTGAATAACGTAATGCCAAGCGCAAGAAAATGTTCAATAACGAGTGCCGTCGCGCTCGTAACCTCTACCACACCACACGCAAAACATACAATAGGCACACAAATACCCATAACAAAGAACAATTAAAACACGTCAGTAAAGCATACAAAAAAGTTATCTAAAAAAATGTACGGAAGCATAACAGCGAAAACATAGCAAAACTAAAAAGGATGAAGCACGCAAAACCCAGGGACTTTTGGAAGAGAATCAACTCTGCTAGCAAAACAAACAAAAATAATGCACCACTTGAGGACCTATTTCAGTACTTCAAGAATCTTAACACAATCCAAATAGACGAAAATGCGGAATTCCAAACCAGCAGCATGACCGATACAACCCCTGATACAACCCCTATTTTCAATTACTATATAAACCAACCCATCACTGAAAAGGAAATACAAGAAGCTATCAAACATCTTAAGAATAACAAAAGCCACGGAATTGACAAAATTTAGAACGAACACTTAAAAACCACAATAAATGTAATGTCACCTATATACGTAAAACATTTTAACATTATTTACGACACAGGCATCGTCCCAGACAGCTGGACCCAGGGCAGAATTTTCCCCATATACAAAAACAAAAGCAATGAAAATCTCCCAGAAAATTACAGACCGATAACGCTATTAAGTTGCTTTGGCAATTTGTTCACAACCGTACTGAATAACAGACTGAACAAATACATTGAAGAATGTGATATTATCGATTCTTCACAGGCAGCCTACCGCAAAGGGTTTTCAACAACAGATAATCTTTTCATACTGCAAAGTCTGATTGAGATTTGTAAAGCAAATAAGTCGAAACTCTTTTGCGCATTCATTTTTTTATACAGTCTGGAAGGCAGGTCTATGGCAAAAGCTACTAGAAAATAACGTGAATGGCAAATTCCACAACTTCATTAGAAATCTTTATAGCAAACTTAAGTCTAGATTCTCCACATCCGAGGGTTCAACTGCTTTTTCCCCTGCCAAATTGGAGTGGGTCAAGGTGAAATCCTGCCACCCATGCTTTTTTTATATACCTTTATGATTTAAAAAGCTTTTTGGTTAGAAATCACGTTCCCGGAATTAAATGTGAAGTAAACGAAGAAGATGTTTACATTTATATAAATCTGCTTGCCCTGTTATTTGCAGACGACACAATAATATTTGGAAACAACAAAGAAGATTTGAAATTAGCATTAGACGTTTTTGAAAAGTATTGCACCGAGTGGAAACTCACAGTGAACATAAGTAAAACTAAAACTGTTGTATTTTCAGGTGGCAGACTACCCAAGAATCTTAAGTTTATCTTTAAGGGTAGCGAATTAGAAATTGTAAAGGAATACAAATATTTGGGGGTATTTCTAGGTCGCAGCGGTTCTTTCACACGTGCAAAATAACACATAACCGACCAAGCAAATATTGCCGTTTTCTCTCTACTTCGAAAAATAAGAATCCTTAATTTACCACTCGAGATGCAATTTGACTTCTTTAACAAGGTCATCAAACTATACTGTTATATGGCTGTGAGATATGGGGTTTCGGCAACATAGACACAATTGAACGAGTCCAGCTAAAGTTTTACCAACATATCCTTAACCTAAAAATGTCAACTCCATCTTTCATGGTCTACGGTGAACTAGGTGCATACCCACTCAAAATAGACATCCAAAGCAGAATTATATCATATTGGGCAAAATTAAACATCAATAGAACAAACGATACAGCCGCTAGCGTCTACGACGCTATTTATAGCTTAAACAAGCAGGGCAAAATAAAATCAAAATGGCTAGAAAATATTAAAACACTAATCTGTTCTAACGGTTATAATAATATTTGGGACAACCAATCCACCTTTACATGTAACTTAAACTGGTTTATCAAATCATTCAAACAAAAGGTCAAAGATCAATATTTACAAACATGGAACGCTTTGGTCGACCAGTCGTTAAGTGCCCTGAATTATCGTACCTTCAAGACTACGTTCGAAATGAACTCCTACTTCCAATATTTTCCCAATGATAAATGTAGAATTCTGACAGCTTTTAGAACACGGAATCACCGTCTACCGATCGAAACAGGGCGGTGGACCAGCATCCCTTTACTTGAACGGACCTGCAAACTCTGTAATAATAGCATAGGGGACGAATTTCATTATATATTACAGTGTGACTACATGTATCTAAAAATGAAACAATTACATCAAACCATACTACACAAGATACCCAAACACTCTCAAATTCCAGTCATTGACGAATGAACAAAATAAATCTGCAATCCACAAGTTATGTCGATTAATCGAGGTGATCATGAGAACAGTGAGAAACTGGTCGCCTGCTGAATCCTAAAGCCCTTTACAGACCAAATTATTAAAGCTTGAATTAGAATTCTGGGCGTAGACCACAGGAGCCCAGGTTCAAGACAATTTCTATGACCCCTTTGCTCCAGCCTTCACGTCCGTGATTTATGACAAGAAATTACAATATTACTAGTCTATCAAATTGTCGCCCAGTGTCTGAATGTTTACACATACGATCGGCACGTATTCATTCTTTTAATCTACCAAGCATGCTGCGTGTACAGGTACGATAGTGTATATGTACGATAAGTGCAATGTTCGTACAATTATAGTGTACATGTATGCGTATGATATGTATCAGCTGGTTAGTACTGGATTGACCCAGGAAGACAGGAAATGGTCCCAGCGTGAGAGGAAATTCGTTGACTGGGACGTAAATAATCAAAACATGAAAATATGTATGGCAACTACGAAGTGAAGGACCGTGGGAAGTATATTTCCCCGTTTATCTAGTCAAAATATTTGGCATTGAGATCACGGAAACAGTCCCGTTGAGACGATTTCCAGGATCACCAATGACAAGTATTTTTGAGTCTTAAAATACTTTTCTTTTATTAAGTTACGCTATTATAGCTTTTCTGTCGTTTTGACCAACAGCAGGTATAAAATTGATACATGTATACAAAAAGAGAATGTACTGGCAGTCTCCTCGGGAGACAGCCTTTAGGATTGTTCCCACAAATAATCACATCCAGGCGACTGCTCGACAGAACTGAAACATGTCCTTCTTCGCTAGCAGTGTCAGTGGGGTAAAGGCTCCACTGGCAGTGCCATTGAAATGGTCGATCCTGATAACGTACATCAGGATGTGATTAGACGAAGTACTCCGAATAATATTTATACGAACATACATGTAGACAACAATCAATGTACGTGTACTGTTTATAGATATGCAACGCAATGCAACACACCATAGTACTTTGTTGTTTTTGGCGTTGTGTATAAATAAAAGGATGCACGCATATTTAGCCCCAAATGTTTGTGAATGGAATAATCCTATAGCATTTATTTAGTGTGTTTCTTTTAACCATTAGCTCCGATACATTTTGGGGGCTCGAAAGGACGACTCACTGAGACGGCTCTTTTGAGTACCCACTACATACGTTTTGTCAGAGAGATTGAAACTTAAAGTCTTATTGCATATTGAGGACTGTCTATAAAAGATAACTTTTCGAAAGCTAGAGACATATTCTAAAAGAACCAGAAACAAATTGGTCCAGATCAGCCAGGTCCCAGAGGAGGGGTCTGATCGGCGACTACTTGTTTGCACGAATCTTTCATTGGAGAGCATTTCAACCCAAATACTCATCACAAAAAGGGATAAGACTAAATAATCTTACGATTTGCTTGTATTCTTATGGCGGCCCAAATGACTCAAAGATAACTAAAAGGCCATAAAAACCAAGTTCCAAATCATCCATATACATTGTAACTACATACCGAAACCGGAGTTCGCCTAACGCCGTATCAACAACCTCCGCGGTGATACGACGTGCAGCGCACGCCGAGTAACCAGTTGGAAATTTATACAAAGATCAAATGATTATAGCCTACCTTGCTATCTCATGAAGCTGAATAATTCCAAAAATAACCATTAAATAATGAAACAAAAACTATCATTTTCAAGAAGCGATCCAACAACCACGCTATACCACGATTAATTCGTGTATAACCCGTTGAGAAGAAAATTATTAGGAAACGAAAATTTACCGCTGTCCTCCTACTAAGACCACTGTAAAACTCTTTGAGTCACAGTGCCGCCATAATAATATATGTGTGACATTATGCATATTGCTCCTTATGTTGTTTATATTTAAGTAACCTAAGAGTAATAAATTGATTGATTGATTGATTGGTTTACAAAGTGATCAGGGACTTAGAATCGATAGATCACTTATGTATTAATCCTATCCGCAGGATTGGATAAATATTCAAGTGGTCTGTCGATTCGCATTAGCTCAAGTGGAGTGTACAAATTTATGTTTTACTTAGCAATTGTAAACAAAGTATTACTTCACTGTTACTCTTGGTTGGCACGACATTAGTGGGGCTAACATTAAACACGGAGATTCCGACAGTGAGGTCATAATACGTTTTCTACTACGCCAGTCATAAACGACTTGTGGAATAGTACTGTTGATTTCTGTTTTGTTATGTCCCAGTCAACAGCTATGGTCATGTCGAGACGGTCAGCTCACCTAACCACACTTTGTCCTAGGCACGCTTGACTAAACGGTTCAACTGCACTTCGTGCACATACTTACAATGTACATGCAACTGATAACAGCGCCTTCTTGAATCAGCGGAAGGAGGGGGATGTTCACGATCAATCTCAACGAAAGAATGGGGCCGGGATCGAAGTCGCGACCCCTGGATCTGCAGTCGGCCTCGCTACTTAGTGCGCCACAGGCCCCGGTGGTACTGCTGTCGGAGGATAAGTTGAAAGTGACGTCATGGCATGTATTGATATGTGGACAGTGTCCATTGCTGTAAATGGTTACACATATTCGCCTATAGTGAGTATATATAGTGTACCTATTGTTATTTTATCCTTTAAAATCTGTCGTTGTCTGCTTGTCGCAGTGGGAGATGGTAGACGAGTGTGCTGAAGTTTTGGCGTCACTTTCAACTTATCTAGTAAACCCTGTCTTTAGCGGCCACTCAGAAAGAAGACCTTAAATTGGTTTTTAAGACCAATTATCGCTTAATGCAGGTCAAATGTATTGCAAAGGTAGCATTCCGCTCTACTTCCGACCTCATTAAGCTACATGTACCATTTGTCATTAAGACCTTTGTTTTGTGTATTTTTGAGTGGCTGCTTAAGACAGGTTTTACAGTACATGTTAGGGTGGTATAAAACCAATACTTTGCCAGTCGTATCTGCAAGCTTTGAAGACGGGTCGAGTTGGTAAAAATCATTTATACATTTAACGATGAATCTTCTTAATTTATCAAAAAGGTAAAACCAGAAATACAAAACATCAAATCACACAACTACACCACATATCAAAATGCCTTAGAGATTGTACAATTCATGTTCGTATCAGAATTTACATATAATATATGTACGTGTCACTTTGTACGTATCAATATGCTAACCCTTTATACATGTATATATACTAATGAAAAAACTCTGCCTTCTGGATAGATATGATAAACGTGGGATAACCAATTGGATATATCGAAGGGTACATTTGTAAAGGGTAACAATTTCGAAATTTATTAGTTTTTCTTTGTCCGATGATTCTTTTTATCCAAATAAAAAATACCTGTGTTCAGGGTAACCGGAAACCTAGTTTTTTTCAGGTTTTTTAAAAAATATAATTTTATGCATTTAGAATGGTGAAAATTATATATTTTGCCAGAAAATGAGAAAAAAATTTGCGCCTACCCTACCTAAAATTTTCAGACCCGTTACCCGAAACACACCTATTATTTTAGTTTATTTGGCCATAGCAAACAGTTAAGATACTGTTCATTTGGGTTGTCACTGTTTGTCAAAGTATTCGTTTAGAAGTCACCGGTATACAAAAAGTCAAACATGTGTTTTTGATGCGATAAAGAACCGTCTCAATGGGACGATTCTTTTAAGCCCCCATACAGCGTATGTTTTGGATAAGAAATAAATTTAAAAAAAAACATAACCTACAAACCCTTTTTGGCGGCCTGCAAAAATTGTCAGCATACAAGTCATTGAGATCCATTTAAAGGTCAGTATATCAAAATGAAAATGCATAGAAATGTTAAAAAAGAGTAAAATCGATCTCCAAAATATATGCATATATGCGCTACTGAGCAATTCTGTTCGTGATATGTTTCGTATAAGCTACGTTTTGAGAAACTCTATGTCATGTGCGCAAAATAAAAAGCGCAATTCAGCCTGCTGGCCCGCACATTCGAAATCAACGGCATGATATTTCCTGCTTCATAAGTTCCTGTTCCTTTGCTTCACTTGCAATGTCCATTTTTCCAAGAATATATAGACATGAGCGGATCCAGAGGGGGTGTCCAGACCCTCCCCCTGGAAAATTACAAAAAACATAGGGTTCCTTAACAATATTGGACCGGACCCCCTTAAATTCACAAAGCTACATTTACCAATCCAGCATTCAATGTTGGGCCACCATCGGCGCGCCAGCGAAACGCCATTTCAATGGCGTTTCGCTGGCGGGCTGTTGATGGCCCGCTTGGAGGATCCTTTCTCCCCTCATCAAACTAAAAAATAAAAATAACGTTGTCAAAGTTGTACCCCATTCTGACAAAGCTTTCTGGATCCGAGCATGTACATGTATAGATATTCTCTAATGCTGAGCGTGTTTGCTGTCGGAACCTTTAAAGGTACGGACGTTTTCTAGTGATGAAGTTGATTTAAGTCATTTCTTGTAATAAAGTAAGTGAGTATGCCCTAGACATGCCAAAACCACACTGCAGACCAACCCATGGCACCGTGAGGAAGAGCCACATAACACTCACAACCTGTTCTAGTAACACTACACTTGGTATTACAATCGAAATGTTCAAAAATTTAGTAGGGTCTTTGTTGCTCAGAAAGCTCTTATTTGTACAACTACATGTATAGCATAATCGCAGAATGTAGATTTTCCAATAACATGGTTCACTTAATGTCATAGAGAATAACGTTTTCAGACCTTCTTTCTGACAACAGTATTCTACATTTGTCCATGTCATGCAGGACTTGAATGTGTTGTGGACGACTCAGCCCATTTTCTCTTGTGAGCAATGTACCGATTTTCTCCCCTTCAGAAGACAGCAGAATTACGCTCGAAGACCGAATGCCAGTCACGAGAATTCTATTCTGAAAGTCAATGGCGCTACTGTAGGGACGATCCATATCTTTGTCGGAGTAGACATTAATTATCTGCCCTTGAACTGTCATCGAGACTAGCGAGCCTTTTGTGCCTGAATGACCCTCACAACAAACGAGGAGGCGGTGATTCCGCGGGTTGTAGGTGATTGAAACCGGGCGGAATACTCCTGTGTTCTTATGTGCGTCGAAGTTAATCCTCTGGACTTCGACTCCACTTTTATCCAAAAATACAATAGCATTACCATCATCTTTTGTTGATATAGCTAGCAGTCCGCTCACGTGAGAAACTCCCCAGCACTCGAAACGCGTTACAATTCTTCTCAGCAAGGTCATTTTGGTATCCAACACGCGGATGACATGTATGCATTTTTCTAGCGGTACTGTGACGGCCACTTCGTTCGGCGAGGTATTGGCAACGTTCCATGGTTCTTTACTCATGTCAACATAAGATTGGCAGGTAAAATCTTTGCTCATCAGCTTCACGCGACTGTTGTTACAATCAACTAGGACAATTCGACCTTCTGGCAGTAGCGTTGCTCCAGTGATGGTACATTCATGTGTATCCTTAGATACCTTTACCGGTATAGAGCATATTTTGTGAGCTTTTACTGATTTAATCTCTTCATCACTCTCTGAGTTTGTTTGTAAGGCAGTGGCTCCATCGGACTGTTGCATGTGATCGCTCTCTGAGGATGTCCTTGATGGTCTTCTCAGCTTTGTTTCAATACCATTGGTAGACTCAGAGTCGTCACTTGAGCTATCAATTCTTCTAGGATTGTTTCGTGAATCTACCTTGCGAATTATTCTATACTGGACGCCTACTGTATTTTCATAAATATCAGGCGCTGTGATGGTAGTAGATGGATCAACGCCATGATTCGAGTTTGACATACCGGAAGCAGTAAATTCAATTTCTTCTGCATCAGACATTGGACTTGATGTCGCATTACGCAGCGTGGCGAGATTTTCAAGGAATTCAGGTAGCGGATCATCATTTGTTGTCAGTGGTTCAGCACTTTGTGGAGAGTTTATGGCACGGAAATTATTTAAATTAAATGAAGGCGGGGATGTATTAATAGGTTGTGATGCTGCTTCGGACTGCAAGTTATTATCCAGTGAGAGGTTCAAGGCATGTGGTCTCCCTGCTAGAGGTCTCACTACAATTGGCGTGACACAAGCAGATCCGATAGAAATGGTGGAGTGTCTTTTATTGTCTCTTCGAGATCTCTGTGTTGTTTCCTGCCCTTGATATGATCGCCTCTGCTGTGTGCACTGGGTTGGAACTTCTTGATCAGTCTGTGATGTTGGACCTTGCGTGGAAGATCTGGATCTAGGACTACTGGTCTGTTGAACAGGAGTCACAACTACACCTCTTGGAGATGGAACTAACTGTTCTCCATTAGGTTTTGATAAAATGTCTTCAAGTGGTGGAAGTTCAGCTTCGTACTGATCAACATACACGGTGCCCAGCTGACCAAGTGAATTCAGAAAGTCTGACAACTGAGTTGCTAGTGCGAAATTTAGTTTTGCAACCTTGACTGTCGACTTACAAGACTCAAGAACATTACTGTGTCCCTTGACCTCATTTTCCAAACTTGTCAGTGACGCAACGGCTTGGTTAAAATCACTGTAGTTAGTTATATCATCCAACGTCTTCTCTGACGATTCCACTTCTGCCTTTATTCGTTCATACTTTTCACAGTGAGATTTGAGAACGATTATCGCACCGTCATGGTGCATCTTAACTTGCTCTTTGATATCAGTCTCTAAACTTGTTAGAAAATTATCCACTTTCGTTTTAAATTCTTTCACTTCTTGCAAAATATTTCCCCTCTGTGTCGCAAGCTGCTCCATGTTTGCCTTAAGATGAGCAATGACATCATTTAGATATTTCTGTATGTTCTCTATGTCCAGCTTAACCAATGTTTGTCTCGTGGTTAACTCTAAATGCTCTTCTATGTCATTCACGTTACAATGGCGGTGTGCGTTCTTGAAACATTTACTACATATAACAGTTTCATGATCCACACAGAAGAATTCTATCTGTTTAACAGGGTGTTCCGTACACTTCTCAGAGTGTGACGTGTCAGCCACTAACCTCTCATGGAATAAGTTTGTGTCAAGAAGAGATACAAGGAGATGGTTCAGCGGAAACAAGCTCGCCCAGAGGTCAATTCGAGTGAATGCTTTTGGGGCGGGTGTGCTTGTCCTGCAGACAGGGCAGGGGAAGTCAGATACCAGAACTCTCTCACGACTTTTGTTGACGATATAAGAATGGAGACACGATTCACACAATGTATGCTGGCATGGTAACATCCGTGGAGTCTTGTAGATATCCATACATATCGGGCAGTTCAAAATATTGTCTTGTGGTGAGGTTTTATTTACTGGTGTCGCCATGTTGTCCTGGAATATAACGAAACCCCTATAAGAAACTTTTACAACCAGTCAACCACCGAGTTAGCATATCATTCCAATGAAACATCTAAAGATAAACTGTCAGTAATATAAAAGTGGCTATCTATTTAGTGTTATCCATGTGCATGCCAAACTACACAATAACTGGTAAAATCACTCATTTATTGAATTGACATATGTTGTATGTGCACCAAGAAATTGCCTCATTGAGGTAATTCCAAAGAGTACCCACAACATAATGTTACTGAAATTAAGAAAACATATTTTGAAATAAACACTTAACAAGTATCATGTCTATTGGGTTTTCCTCTTTTAAACATCTCAAACTGACAATCAGTATTAAAATACCTGTCAATTGTTTATATTTACATGACAGCTATATCACCAAATTTGATTTCATTAACTACGCTTTAGCTAAGTTGCCTCTTGTGGGTCTGTAAAAAATGAAATATATCTTAGCCCATTTATGCCAAATAGAAATTCTAATCCATATCAATTAGACGAATCATTTTCAAAATAAGGGGTTGTTGGATTGTAATTTACAATTTCATTTTTTCAAACAGGCATGTAGAAATACAACAATTATTATAAGAAATTTTAAAGGTTTAAATACATCTTGACCTATTTATGGCTGATGTAATTTCCCACCCTTATCACTCAGACGAATCTATTATGAATCTAAGGGTTGTAGGGAAGCAATATACAATTTAATTCAAATTCTGAAAGACGATTATGTGAGAAAATAGTGCAGAACCTGATCAGACGCCGCTAAAATGTATTTTACTGCCAAATTCTCTGTCCTATATCCTGATGTTGGTGTCTAGGTTTGATATTTTGTGCTTTTTTGTCGCTGTACGCATTTAAAATATGCTTAATCTTATACCAATATAGTAAAACGTGTGTAAAACGGCAACTCGAGAATAGACAAAACAAAGGTCTGAATGACAAATGGTAGCTTAATGAAGGTCGAAAGTATTGCAGAATGCTCCCCTTCGGAGCATTCTGCAATACATTTGACCTGTATTAAACCATGATTGGTCTTGAAAAACAATTTTTGGTCTTTTTGAGAGTAGCCGTTTTACACAGGTTTTACTGTAGTATATTTACAGATAAAACAGTTGATGCCATCGTTAGGTTTATCAATACTGATTTCTTTAACTCTTTGCCTGCAGGTGTCGTCTTGTAATACACCGATGCAAACAGTTTGGATCCAGATCAGGACCGACAAAACGTCGGTCCTGGGCTGGATCCATACTGTTTGACACCCAGATGCTATTTCTGAATACACTTCAATTGAAAAAAACTTAATTATGAAAATAATCAACAGACGAAAGAAATGCATGCAAAGAGTTAGCGGGTGTATGAGCATTTCAGACTTAAATTTACCGTTGAAAACAGTTTGGGTCCAGGAAAATGTTGATCCTGGGCTGGATCCATACTATTTAAAACACGGATGCTACATGTATTCCTTTATTTGTTTTTCAAAAACTTAATAGTGACTAGAAAAAGTGTCCATGGCACACGGATGCCCCGCCTATTGTTTTTACACTGTAAAGTTTAAAAAGGATTTAGTAAAATTGTAGGAGATTTGTGCTCACAAGGTATCTAATGTCCATAAGCTTCTGTAGTAATTAAACCCAAAAATGACTAAGTTCAAACTGTGAAAAAAGTGACAAAAAATGATCTGAGGGTTATATCCAAATGTCATGCACATCTTCAGTCCTTGACAAAAACACCAGTAAAGTTTCAAAAGGATTGGGATAAAATTGTAGGAGGAGTTGCGCTCACAAGGTACCTAATGTCCATAAGCTTCTGTAGTAATTTAGCCCAAAAATGACTAAGTTCAAACTGTGAAAAAAGTGACAAAAATTAATCTGAGGGTTATATCCAAATGTCATGCACATCTTCAGTCCTTGACAAAAACAACAGTAAAGTTTCAAAAGGATTGGGATAAAATTGTAGGAGGAGTTGCGCTCACAAAGTACCTACCTAAATGATGGACGAACGGAAGGACGCACGGACGGACGGACGGACATGGGCAACGCTTAATGCCCTTCCGCATTCTACGAATAGCGGGGGCATAAAAAGAATCAGCAGGCGGATAAAACATCAGGGCTTCAGATTTTTTTCATGATTGGTGGGCCGAAGTGACCCATGGAGCAAAAAATGGTGGGTCATTTTCTGAAATGATGGGCCCAAGCATATCAGACTAAACAACGATGACATTTGGGTAGTATACTTTACCTACACACTGGTACAGACACTTACAAAAAATACAAGTATGCATATATGTATATTGACTGCTGATTCTACGGTAAAACCTTTCTTAAGCAGCCACTCGAAAAAGAAGATCAATTATCGCTTAATGCAGGTCACTCGTATTGCAGAATGCTCCAAGGGGAGCATTCTGCAATCCTTTCGACCTTCATTAAGCTACCGTTTGTTATTAAGATATTTGTTTTGTCGTTTTTTTGAGTGGCTGCTTAAGACAGGTTTTACTGTATTGACTACGTACATGTACTTTTTTTTGTTGAGTTCGCAGACTCGCTGTAAGATGAATATTTTTTATTAAAGTGAGATTTTTTCAAAACTAAAAAAGGATGGGTCTACTGGGCCCACTGCCTTGGAAAGTGATGGCCCATATTTTGAAATCATGGGACCATGACCCAGGCCCACCATAAATCTTAAGGCCTGAAACATGCAAAATTAGCCAGCATGCAAAGCGTTACATGTAGCGGAGTTAAGCTTCGTGTGTGAACATTTCAGACTTAAATACACCATGAAAATATACATTAGAGAAACAATGCTATATTTTGTTCTGAATGACTGGGTTATCAGACATTCGTCAATAAATACTATTATGAATAGTATACCAACAAAGAGCATTTTAAACGTAGCCGTTCACTACTATCTTAAATTACCCATATAAGCCTAGCACCTTTTTGCGGGGCATTGTAATATAGCAAAAAGCGTATACCCAGGTCTCCAATGTTCGAATAATCAATTTTGTGTTATAACAACAACAGAATCTAGGGCGAAGATTTGGCGCCAGTAAAATGCATTTAAAGTAAGTAAAGGTGCTAAGATCAGGAATCGATACAATCAATTACCACACCTGGCCCAGGATACCAATGGGAAAGTAACAAACTCACAGTTAGACACCACAAACCAGAGCCAAGAGGTCAGCCCTTTCCCAGCAGGTGACCACAAGGCACATATAAACAGACGCGCACAAAGGCATAGCAAACACAAGACAGAAAAAACCCATAAAAGATCCACAAAAGAAGTACCACCTTGGAACGGTCAGTAAAAGATTATCTACTGGAGGGCTTAAACCGATTTCACGGCGCCAACCTCACCCTTAATTCAGATGTGGATCAAGACACATAGATATTTGGTTTCCATGAAAGATACCAAACTTATCAAATTGAATGCATCATCTCCTAGAACATATAAATCAAGATATAACAAGGAGATAAAGCAAATATATGGATTCAACAGTAAATAAAACTGAATACCGGAACAAAAGAAATCAAACAGGTACTAAGGTTGCTGTCCGTTCTAATACGGTGGTTCTGTTGTTGTTGTTGATCTATTGTTTAATGTACTTCCCATTGTTTGTAGGAGTTCTGTGTTTGTTTTTTTGTTTTGTTATGCATTACTTTTTGTTCATTCTAGTTTTGCAATCACATTGAAGCGGAAGAGAAAGTTAGATGCTTTGCTATCATAGTCTTACAGACGTATTGTTACTATGATTGTTCTGTTGCTATTCCTCATGGTCCCGTGGGTTGGTCTGCAGTGTGTGATTGTGGTATTTCCTGATCATACGCACTTACTTTTCACTAACAGAATGACGTTATATTAAAATTTGAAAAACAAAACAAAACTACCACAATAGGAAATGGGCTCGTCCTACTGATAAGAGTATGTAAGTCTTTTCGGCTCAAAATGGTGATTTGCCATTTGGTCAAAGTATATTTACATTGTATCGCTAGTTTGTTAATGTTATTTTTAAATATTACTTTGTTTGTACATTTTCCACGAATGGAACGGCAAATTAGAACTATGAACTTCATTTCAAGACGTTTATCTTTTAGACATATCGTCACCCCATTATTAAAATAAGTTGTAAAATGGAACTGGCGTTTCACTGTCCTTTAGTATAGAAAGTATATCATTTAACAACTTATAACTACTCTCCGGGCTAGAGAGGCAATACCCTAACCCCGAACCCCAAGTGATTATCACATGTCCTGTTTTAAGGTGTATTGATTTCTGCATATAATGAGAAATATTTGAACTCTGTAAATATTGGTTTTAGTCAAATTTGGACTGTTACATACGTTACATTTGGTAAATTCTTAATTCTATGTTTACCGATCTATTTCAACGTTGACCTACGTCATTTGAGCCGCGACATGAGATTTCCAACAATGTGTGATATGTGCGACCAGCAAAGCCTCAGATCAGCCTGCGCATACGCGCAGTCTGATCAGAGCCTCTTCTAGTCGCTTGAATAATCTTTGACTGTTAAACTACTAATCGAACAGCATTTGGAGTTTCTAAGCTTGAAAGGAGGCTACATATGCTCGTCTGAGTCTACACTTGTAAAAATACCACATTGTTGGAAATCACATGTTATCGTAACATGTTTACCATAAGGTATTTTACAGGTGTCATATTCAGTTAATTACACGCGGATCTACAATTTTGGTTATTGACGAAGTATTTTGAATTGTAAGTAAGGAAGAAGGCAAAGATCAGGACTCGATACAATCAAGTACCACACCTGATTAAATGGGAAAGTGAACAAAACAGAAGAAAAAATCACACACAAGAGCACCGAGACGTCAGCCCTTTCCCAGTAGGTGACCACAAGGATGCAATGAACAGACAAGACAAATAATGTAATAATGCAGATACGAAACACAAAATTGAGCCAGTGCATGAGATTTCCAACAATGTGGTATGTGCGACCAACAAAGCCTCAGATCAGCCTGCGCATACGCGCAGTCTGATCAGAGCCTTTGCTAGTCGCTTGAGCATTCTATGATTTTTAAGCTACTGACTGAACACCATTTGGAGTTTATAAGCTTAAAAGGAGGTTACAGAGGCTAATCCGAGTCTACACTTATCAAAATGTCAAATTGCTGGAAATCTCATGCCGCGGCGCAAATAACAAAGAAAAGATCCACAAACGAAGCACCGCCTTGGAACGAATCTCTCGAGACAGAAAAAAACGTCATCCAGACAAAGTTTCGTTTTCTCATGTGATGGCCCAGAAGGACCATTTTTATTAAGTAGGTTATCACTACAAATGTACCGACTAAATAAGGATAGATATCTCGGTATCTCGAAAAACAATCTCAGGCTTGAAAATTGGCTGACATAGCAAGATGTATTATTTAAGATAATAAATGTAAATTATGATACATTTTTTTTTTAAATCAGGTTAAGCAAAGACTCAGCTTGTTGTATGTTAGTTAGTCATTTGTTTGAGCTAGCTATGCTGGTTGGTTGGCTTATATCATTAGTTAGTTAGCTAGTAGTCAGCCAGCCAGCCAGTAAGTCAGTCAGTCAGTCAGTCAGTCAGTCAGTTGGTCAGTCAGTCAGCCAGCCAGTCAATCAGTCAGTCGGTCAGTCAGTTAATTAGTTAGTTTGTTAGCTAGTTTTGTTTGGTGTGGTCAGTAAGTGATTGTGACCAGAATTGACAACAATCACAGACTGCAGACCAACCCATGGCACCATGAGGAAGAGACATATATAACACAGACAGTCACAGCACAATTACAATTGAGCCGCCACATGTGATTCCCACATTGTGGCATTTTGACAAGTGTTGACTCAGACGGTCCTCTGCAGCCTCCTTTTAAGCTTAGAAACTCCAAATGATGTTCGGTCAGCAGCTACACAGTCATAGAATATTCAAGCAACTAGCAAAGGCTCTGATCAGACTGCGCGTATGCGCAGGCTGATCTGAGGCTTTGCTGGTCGCACATACCACATTGTTGGAAAGCTCATGTCGCGGCTCAGTCATTGTAAAGTATAGCAACTAGCAGTAAAGCAACTAGCTTTCTCTTCCTCGGCCTGGTGGAGTGGACTACTACAATTACTGGAACTGTTAAATTATTTTCCCCAGAAACGGCTATTTGCTTACAGAATGTTCTGTTAGAATTCGAATAAAAATTAAAAAAAAAAAAAAACATCCAACACCCCTTAAAACAGAAATGGACTGGTCCATTTGATAACAGTGGTACATTACATTAGGTTTAAATGGGTGGCAGGTGATTATTATTTACTGTGCATATATATACGTGTAAATCTATATGGCCCGAGTAAATACTCTGCACTTATTTAGATAAGTGGCTTATAAGATCGAATACGGTATTTGATTCTTCTCATTCACTGCAACACCCGACAAAAATATTAACCATCACTACAAAAGTCGTCCGCTTATGTCGTCTAATGAAATGTTTAATAAATTTTCCTTTTTAAAGGAGGGCTTGCCAAGTCTAAAACAGCATGTGCGCTTTGTAAGTTGGGAACACCTCTAAATTTTGTTATTTTTTACACTGAGCTAAAAGCACGTCATAGATGAACATTAGCAATAGTTATTGAGTCGGTCGGTAAGATACTCGGCAAAAGAAAAACACAAACAGTTAAACTTAAGTGGCACCTAGCGCCATACACTGAGGGACTTTAAAAACGCAAAAAATGAAATCAATAAAATTTACTTATTTTAAATGTATCAATTTTTCGAATTTTTGCAACAATGAACATCAACATGTAGCAAAACATGTTTTAAATTTCATGCCAAAATAACAATTAATGTTAGGACAATAGTCTATCGAATAGCAATACCCTTAGATTCTAAAGTTGCAAAGAAATCAGACGTGATTTAAGGTAATTGTATTAAAATATTTTTTATTAAAAATCTGGATACAAATTACACTCGAAGCCCCATTATTTGTCTGGAACTGATGATAGCCAGCCAGAACGCACATCGTCTATGCAAATATCGTTGATACACTCGACGTAAGTTGCCGTCTTAACGTCGGTCGTCCTTTTGGTTAACCAGACCTGTGGCTATATTTAACTGTTGCTGTAGCCGAATAACGATCTCTTAGGCGCTGTTTATAGGGATCACACATGTTTTTCATGCATTAACATTTGCCGGGTCCCAAGGATGCTGTTTTGAACACGAGGCCGATAGGCCGAGTGTTCAACAATCATCCGAGGGACCCGGCAAGTGTTAATGCAATGAAACAAACATGTGTGATCGTTATTCTTGCATATTTTACCTTTTTCCAGCCCAATTTGCACTGAAAACGCTGCTAAAACATTAAATTGTCCATTTTCTTACACTGGATTTCTCCAAATAAAATGGCGTCGGCTGTGTTCTTTTGAACGTCATAACGTCGCCACAGCGTCACAACCGTACGCAACGTTTTCGCGAACAAAAACATCGGCTAAATGATCAGTCTGGTCCGCAACGCTTTCCGTATATAACGTCCTGCAAATACTGCAGGGCTCATGTTAAGTATTTTCAAGTCCAGACCCATGTTCAAACAGCACGTGAATCTCCTGATTTGAACATGGATTTTCGTTCATTTGACAATGGGTGTAAACAGCTATACGAATAGATATCTATGCAAGAATAGTTGATAGCCTTTCCCAAAAGCCTAAAACTTTTCAAATAGTCATTTCATTTTTTCCATAGAAACATATTCCAACTGGATGCTAGTCTATAGGCTGGTGCTAAGTTCTGATAATCATACAACTCCACTGAAGACAATTACATTTATAGACTAACCATGAACATAACCATTTGGAAAGAGAAAAAAAAATTACAACATTTTACGTGTATTAATGACCACGTTTGCTATCAGACTGATAGCTATTCTATATAGTTGACTGATGGCAATTATAATGGCCCACTTCGAATCGAACTTTACTTACTACTATAGTAACTAAAGTTCGAATCGAACATCGATAATCGCTACTATAGTGACGTCACGAACCTACTAAAGATCAATGCTTTTACTCTAGTAGCTTGTCTGGTTCCCTCCTCTAGACCTATCTAGCAAGATGGGTTCAAGATCTATCAATAGCCTCAAGATGTTTTACATGTATTTTACAAAATATATGCATTGATGTGTTCTATTTGCGGTCCCTCTTATTCGTAATTGTTAATTAGAGTAGGCTGTGCAGTTTATTTTGTCTACGATGAAGAATTGAGGTGGGGCAGACAGGGCTATTCACTTTCAAATTGTTTACTTGACAACTAATTATAAGGTTGCAACTGTAGCCGTTCGGGTGTAAACTTGCGTACGCATCTATTACGTAAGAACTTTAGTAGGAACTTCAGTTCGATTCGAAGTGGGCCAATATTATTCCAATTATGCCAGATCGTTCATGTTCCGCCAATAGTGACATGATTAATAAAGTTATAAAACTAAAGCTGCAGTGTTTTATACATGCTTACATACAAGCTACATGTCAAAGAGACCCAGAAGTGTATGCGACATGCCATGATCCCAAAATATATCCTCACACCAAATTAAGGATTCCTACCTCAAATTATATACAGATATGCTCTGAGCTCGACCTTGCTAGAACTGAAACCAGAGGTCAAGGTCACAGTGACCTGGAAACAGTTGGTGACTCGCCAGGGCCCAAGATGTATCTACATGCCAAATATGGAATGCTACCATAAATAAAATAGACGATCTCCTGTGGGTGCATTTTTCAAGAACTGACTCCTGAGATCAAGGTCACAGTTGATGAAAACAGCGAGCGACATTCCATGACCACAACATATATCCACAAATTGAATTTGGGGGTTAATGTGGCATATAATATGACACATGCTCTTACAGGGTTCGCACAGACCTGGAAAAATTTGACCTTGGTCCTGAAAAACTCCTGGAATTTGAAAAAAAGTGCCTTTTGTCCTGGAATTGTCCTGGAATTTTGTAAAATCATCCTTGAAAATATGAATTAGTCTTTGAAAAACATCAAAATATAACTAGTACTTTCAGATTTATGGGATGCACAAAAAAACTGTGTGAAAATCGCAAAAAAAATGAGTGAAAATCGCTTGATGCACGTCGAAGAGCGAGGTGCAACTCGTATTCTATTCTATTCAATTTGTGCCGTACATGTAGTCCCGGTTTTTATCACTAGTGTCAGAATCAAAGAAATCGAGTGCGCCTTTTCATTTCGACGCTTCTGGCTGAAAAAGTGCATTTTTCACGTTGTGTTATATACAATTGGGAAGAAATTGAGTCCATGAAAAATGAAAAATCCCGGAAAAGTCCTGGAATACTGTTTTCCCATTTCCGTACGAACCCTGTCTTAACACTATGTTTAGCTTGCTGTCGGTGAGTTGTCTTGTCGCTGAACTGTTTTGTTCCCATACACACGACCGTTATGCTAACAGTATGTTATATAAATAGACAATCAGGTAGAGGGTATCACTATTCCGACACAAATGCTTGCGGCGAGAGCGCCGCAAGCAAAAAGCCTCAATGACAACAGCGTAGATCCAGACCAGACTGCTATTATATGAGCAGTCTGATCCGGGTCCTTACTGTTTGTCTCTATACCTACATTTACAAATAATGCTATCAAATATGTGCAGCAGAACTCTTTTAAGTAGATGATATTTTTTTTTGCTGACACTTTAAGGGTTAACGAAGAGTTCTTGCTTAACCCTTTAAGTGCCAATCACGACTGCAGCACACTCGACAAATTTTGCGACATCTTTTCTAACCAGCAGACACTTCTCATGAAATATCATGCCTTATTTGATATTTTTGAAAACGCAGCAAAATTTGAAATTGTCGTCTGCTGCAAATTGTAGGTGGCGCTTTACGGGTTAATAAACTAATCAAGTTTTACATGTATCAGTACATGCACTTCTGCATAGACACAGACTGTGAACCCAGAAAAATCCACAATGATAATAAAACAATGTTCTCATAAACTAAGTTGCAGGATAAAATGAGACCTCTTACTGCAGTCGTCTGATCATGAAACACGTCAGTCACAGACTGCAAGATTCTAATTATGATGTCAAATTTCGTTTGCACATAAGAGAAGAAAGGCGACAAAGATCAGGAACCGATACAATCAAGTACTACACCTGATGGGAAAGAGACAAACACACATTTAAACATCACAAGTTTACAAGAGGTCAGCCCTTTCCCAACAGGTGACCAAAAGCCAGCAATGAACAGACGCGAAAGTCAGGATTGCCTTTTTAATGCAACTTGCTTGAAATGTAAATATCTCCTCATGCATATAAAAACAAAAAAGTAATAAAATACAACTTACCCCTATAATTGTCTATATGGAATAAGTGCTTGTCAAAGGATCACAGAAGTCTGTCAGACGCTAGCAGTTGCGTCTGCGCATCCTCCACCACAAAAGACAAGAACATTCTGTCGTAATATCCATGACTCATTCACTTTATTTCACCCCTACCACATGCTAAAGGGGCAATCGCTGCTGCGTAGCAACAGAAAGAATCGGGCCTGTCTTATTGGCGAACTTCTTCATCTAAAATATTCAGCGTTCCTAAATGCGAACAGCAAAAATCGCGCTGCCTTATCAATATATTTATTGTTAGCATTATAATACGCCTCTTTTTCCATGGAAAGGTTCATTTAACCCTTATACTGTCAATATTGTGTCCAAAAACATCGTCTGCCTATTTCGTCTGCTGCAAATATTCAAATCCACTCAATATCAGTTAAACTATATGGAAGCAAACACTACGAGCTCTTATCAGACCACAGTCTGATCTCGGTCCATATTGTTTGCAATATGGCCTGACAAAGTACTCGGCAGATAAGAGATCAGACGACAATTTTTGATGGCGGGAAAAGGGCTTAGCCTATCAAAGACATATCAAATTAAAAATGCTTTTCTGTGCGAGTCAGCTTCTAAAATAACTCCAATCTACAATCGATAACATGAATCATTGGCTATAACATGCGCAATGTTGCGTTCCATCATTAGGAGTTATGTTTTCCCCTTTTTCATAAATTAGAAAAAGCAGGAATTTTGAGTCAATAATATCGACCAGACCCATTGTTATACTGAAAAAAGGACAAAGTCGCACTACGACAGACGTAAATGATACGTAACTCTTTGCATACTGGGTAATTTTTCATGTTTTTTTTTGTCGTCTGCTGATTTTTTTCACAATCAACTTTTGAAAAAATTCTCTCAGGAATACCATCAGAGTGTCAAACAGTTTGGATCCTGATCAGGCCCGATATTTTGTCGGGCCTGATCTGGGTCCAAATGGTTTGCAAAGGTTATCAGCAGACGACACTAGTTGGCAGAGAGTTAAGTGGTAACTAAGACAAAAAAAGAATATATAGCTAATTGTAGTAGCGACAATGCGGCTATAGTTGTTTTAAAAGGGCAAGAGAGAATGATTTTTCATATAACTGTGGCGAATGAAAAGGAGATGCTAGAATGGCCCGTACCTTTATGTTGTCGGTACTTACGCAACATCGGTACTTAAAACATCATTGAAATACCCATCTCAAATAATTGATCAGAAATAATGAAATACTTACTGTAATTCAACAGTCAGGCACTGGAAGGAAAACCTTCCATGCCAAAAGTATGTCTTTTTGGAAGGAATAGCCTTCCAACTTAACAATTTCACTATGGATGGATTTTCCTTCCAATTAGTTTTTTCACTGAAAATTGGAAGGTTTTACCATCCATCTTAATGACAAGATTTGGATGGAAAACCCTTCCAAAATATCCTTTTCATTGCAAATTTGGCATCCGATCGGCTGTCCGATCGCAGGGTTTATGATGTGATTAGTATGTTTTCATTACATAACCAAGCAGAAAAATCATGTTTCTACTTGATAAACCTTATTGCAATACAGGTAACAGCTAATAAAGATCATTTATCAATCATTCCTTGTCACTGGTATTAGAGAAAGTTTGCAAACTTGTGATGACTTTTCTTGAAGATATCTTTTCAAGGCATGCAATATTACATAAGTTTGTTACTATAAATAAATCTGGATGGAAATCCAGGTAATCACAAATATTTATGAGAAAAAATGTTTCTATTTCTAGAAATAGAACTAAAATTGAGAGACTGTTAGATTGGAAGGAATTTCCATCCAAATCTGTTAGAAGGTTTTCTTTCCAGTGCCTGACTGTTCAATGTACAGTGTACCCTAAATCCGCTTTCAATTTAAGCTTAAATACTTTTATTCATCAGGATTCTGGTCATCAGGTATACAATATTGAAAGCTAATTTTGTTTGGTTTCAGGTTTTGAGCCGCAGTCAACATCTATGGCCATGTGGAGACGGTACCGAAAGCTAATAAGGCACAATATGAACTATGCGTATAGTCTATATTTCTGTGTCCGCCTTTAGACAATAATTTATCAATTGTTCTTTTGTATTTTATCAATCAATGGCTGACTTTACGATAAAAACAAAACAAACAAGCACTACAATCATATCTCTATTTAAAAACACAGTTAAACCTGTTTTAAGCGGCCACTCAAAAAAAGACAAAACAAAGGTCTTAAAGACAAATGGTAGCTTAATGAAGGTCGAAAGCATTGCAGAATGCTCTCTTGGAGCATTCTGCAATAATTTTGACCTGCATTAAGCGATAATCGGTCTTGAAAACCAATTTTGGTCTTCTTTTGGAGTGGCCGCTTAAGACAGGTTTTACTGCACTTCATTTTACGTACCCATATCGCAACAAAAATTGATTTAAACTGTAGAAACATTTTAAGATATAGAACCATTATCATTTTTTTAAAGCGTACATCTACGCAGGCTTTTCGTATATTTACATGTGCCCGGCCCCAGGACCCGAGCGAATGTTAATGCATACACAGTAAACCCTGTGTAAAACGGCCATTCAAAAATAGACAAAACAAAGATCTTATTGGCAACTACTGTCCTGCCAGCCAAGAGTGACAGTGGCGTCATGTTTTACCAAGTTTGCATGGACTTATAATGGATAGATGATAGATCACTTGTGTACTAATCCTGTCTGCAGGAAAGGATTAATACACAAGTGATCTCACGATTATCGATCGTTAGCTCAAGTGGAGTGTACAAGTCAATGTTTTACTTAACAATTGTAAACAAAATATTACGTCACTGTCACTCTTGGTTGGTACCACAGTAGTAGCTTAATGAAGGTAGAAAGTATTGCAGAATGCTCCCTTTGGAGCATCCTGCAATACTTTTGACCTGCATTCTGAACACTTAATTCACTTCCTGTCAATTGTAGAAAGCCAATAAAATCCCCTTTTTAATGCTAAATGTACATTTTTTTTAAAAAAAAAAGATATTTCTAGCACAAGCAAATAAGTTTAAATGAATTGCAGGAAACCAGTTATTCTGTTCCTGCATTATTTATTACTATGTGACGTCACAAAGCCAACAATCGCTGCCCTCCATTGCTTTCTATAATCTACTATACAAACATCTGTAATATTCTTACTTTTCATCCGATTTGATATCGCTTGCAGCATATTGCGTGATTTAATATTGGCTTGCATTTCAGATATACTTGCTTTCAGCGTTGCCGTCCCCTTTAAAGGTCGAAAGTTCTGTTTTTGTTGACTTTTTGTTTATTGTTACTCCATTGTGGGAGTCTGTAACTGTTCTATGTTTTGTTGTACGTTATCTTATGTCCATTCTAGTATTGCAATCATCTTGATGGGGAAGAGAAAGCTGGTTGCTTTGCTTAATTTGTCTTCCTGGTGTCTCGTGATGGTTGAGCGGCTCTTCCTCGCGGTGCCACGGGGTTGTCTGCCGTTTGTGATTGTGGTATTTCCTGATCATACTCACTTACTATTTTTGACACTTTAAAATTACCTCCCTTGCAATTAAACATACATATTAGCATTTCTTTACCGTTTAATAATCGACATTTTCTTTTTCAATTTCGAGTTATAAATATTATGATTACAACGTTTCAGACAACGTTTTCAGACAACGTGTGTGATCAAATTGATCTTTTTTTTTACAGTACACCCCTTTAATTTAAAACCGCTTTACTTTGTCCTTGGGATATTCAATGTATTTACAGAAAGCATGTTTGGGCGCAAGACCTATAAAGCCTTTTGCATTTATCACATGACGTTGCGTATGGGAGTGATTTAACGCCATGCAACAAAATTACTAGTGGTTTACATATTTCGTAACGCTACGTAATGACGTCTATTTTAACGCTGCGTAGAATATGAAAAATCTTGATTTTCTCACGCCAAATGCGTTTTTAATCATTTTTTGTCATATAATAAATGGATTCTAACATTCGCGCTACTGTCTTATTGAAGTTTATCTCTTTTCCTCAGCGAGTTTAATCAATTCAACAAAACATGAGCCTTCATGTAAGATCCAGTGTTTGATAAGTGTCAAGAGAATAAATAGTGGACTCTGTCTGTATTAGTCAATTCAACAAAGTTAGAACCAAATAATGGGATCCTCAAAATTGCACTTTTAAACATTGAGACACTTATTTGTAGACTTTATTGTTGGAACTTTTGCTTTGATATTTTTTCGATATATTGAATGCATGTAAAAGACAAATTGCTAAATTTATTTTTTTTCCGGAGACAACAAGCAATTTTTTTACATGTAACGTGTTTTTTGTTCAATATATATGCAACTATTCCGCATAATTTTGAATTTGCGAACTGTTTAATTCGCGATTTTGTTATAGTTCTACATGTATGAGATACAAAAATGCGTTTGTCGAAAAATATAATTATTCTTATGCGTCATAAATTCTAAAGAATTTCGATATCATTCATTTTTATCTGAGAATAGTTCTAAAAATAGGGAATTCACGTAACTATTTTGACGTTTCATCCTTTACTTTCTTTGGAACTAAATGAAGTAAAGTAGTTATTCGATGTTATCATTGGTGGCACCTATCGGCTGACAGTCCCGCACATAGAGTTTGCTATTGCCCGGGTATGATATACTACCAGGGTATGCATCCTTAAACTGCGTCAGGGACAGCGTTCCTATACGACAGTCGTCAGCGTTACCCTGACCATGAAGATGTTCATAAAATAGACACGTTTTATTTGAAACACACGTGCTTTCGCAATTCCTGTGCCTAGTATCTGCTATTTTATCGCTCCAATAGTATCCTATATAAGTTCCTTGAACTTCAGTGAACGTGTCCAAAACGTGGCTACATGTTTTGAAGCAGGCACCGTCCTCTGCTGAGTAGTCATGCATTGGCATACAAAAACATCTATTCCTGAAGCAGGTCGAATTCACTTCAATACAGTCTGCGTCATCCATGCAAAATACTCCCAGTGTTCCAATTGGCTTTAGTGTTGTTGTTGGTGTTGTTGTTGCAACTTTAGCCAAAGGGCTGATAACATCATCAGCAGCAGCAGCTGCTGCTGATGTTATCAGCCGTTTGGCTGAAGTATCACTCTGATAGATAGACTCCTGGGTACTACTTTCATAGTAAAGACTATCCGATACATTTGTTAGACATGTTATGTTGTTAGGCTCCCAGAAGCCTTCATTATTGCACATTATGGTTCCCCCTTCTTTGCCATCTGACGACATATATCCATCATTACAGACATAGATTCTCTGGGAACCAGCTGTTGTCAAGCCTACTGTAAACCTGCCATTTGCCAGATTAGGCAAATCACCACAGTTCATAAAACATTCGAAAGTAATTGCTGTCCATTTCCCATCTGCACCACATGTAATGTTGGCAGCGTCACTTCCGGTTCCGGTTGAGTAGCCGTCTCTGCATGTATACGTTCGTGTTGAACCTTCTATGTTTAAACCATGTGATATGTTTGCATTAAGTATTGTCATCGGCTGTTTGCAGTTCATTAAACATCCGAAAGTAATTGCTGTCCATTTCCCATCTGCGCCACATGTAATGTTGACAGCGTCACTTCCAGTTCCGGTTGAGAAGCCGTCTCTGCATGCATACGATCGTGTTGAACCTTCTACATTCATACCATCTGATATGTTTGCATTAAGCAATGGCATCGGCTGTTCGCAATTCACAAGACATTTGAAACTAATTGCTGTCCACGTCCCATCTGTACCACATGTTATATTGATAGCGTCACTTCCGGTTCCAGTTGAGTAGCCATCTCTGCACGCATACGTTCGTATTGAGCCTTCTACATTTAAACCATCTGATAGGTTTGCATTAAGTATTGTCATCGGCTGTTCGCAAGTTTTTAAACAATATACTCCCAAAGGTGTCCAACTGCCGTTAGCCATACAAGAGATCTCAAAATCACTCATTTCATTAGCCACATACCCAGGTAAGCACTGATATCGCTTAAGTGTATACGATATCTCATCGACGATAGCATTTTCTACTATTGGGGCTGGCCCACATGTAACTGCACGGATACAGCTGAGTGTGTAGCTCCAAACTCCAGTTTTCATACACACAGCTGAAGATTCGTTCACAAAAACAAAACCATCGTCACAAGTTAGCAGTACTCTCGAACCGAACCACGGCATATTTCCTCGGATGGTTCCATTCGCAACGTCAGGCAAAGCACAGCCAGTCAACACACATTTGCTATTTTGGTCACATTTTAATAATAGAGACGTCGAGCTGTTCTTAACACTGTCTTTTTGAAGGATTTCGTGTATACCTATTGTTATAAGAACAAGTTTAGCATTGGCGTACTCCTTTTGACTATATAATTTACATATATACATCTGTCTAATGTAATCGAGTGCGGCGCAGGCTGATCGATCTTTGCATTCTTTTCTGCATTCCAAAAGAGATTTGTTGTGAATAGTGAGTGCAGAATCTTTATCCGCAACTCCAGTGCCGAATAGAACATGGCTGGTGCGTTTTTGACACAGCGTCGGAACATACAATATCAGAAAAGCTAAGTAACCATGGTAACCGTAACCAAACAGTGAATAGATTCCAAGTTTCATGTTCCAACCCTCCATATCTGTGTGTCATTTAAACTGTCATAAACATGTACAATAATTATTTATAAGTACATTCATTTTAACTCCATTCAATTGAGCCAGTTGATGGGATTCTGTTACAGAGTACTTATCACAAATACGAGCCACGGAGGCTCTGGCGAGACTGCGCGCTTGCGCAGTCTCGCCAGAGCCCCGCTACTCGCTAGCACACTATAGGAGCGCAGATTAAGACCCAGACCAAAATGCAGCATCTTGGCACGCTAGATAGCTGCGCAGCCAAGTTTAAAGAACGAGTTAACGAATAATGTTAAACACCAATTTCTCATTAACTGGCTGAATTATTTTGTTTCTATTGATGTGAACGAGATGGACCAATTTTAATGGAAACTTTCTGAGTCGCGTCGCCAGAAAACCTACCTTTTGGGTTTTATGGCCAGGTAAGACTCAATCTAGTCTGCTCAGCTACAGAGGGTTATTTCATTCGAACCAAACATCTATTTGTCTTGATCAACATCAGAAATAAGGGTGAAGTTGATACCGGTTTAAGCCCTCTAGTGAAAATATTTTTACTGACCATTCCAAGGCGGTGCTTCTTTTGTGGATCATTCTTGTTACGTGTGTATTTATGTTTTGTGTATATCATGCTTTCTTGTCTGTTCTTTGCAGCCTTGTGGTCACCTGCCGGGAAAGGGCTGGCCTCTTATCTCTTTTGTGTGTAATGTGTTTTTGTGGTTTTGTCACGTTCCCATGTGGTGTCCTGGGCCAGGTGTGGTACTTGATTGTATCGGTTTCGGATCTTTGCCTGCAGCCTTACTTTTACTTTACGGAGCAAGCTTAGCCATTATACATTTTTAAAAAAAGCGAATAACAAAAGCTCTGATCAGACTGCGTGGATTGTTACTCACGTGCAACAAAATAATATTTTCTCATGATAAGCCCAAATATAGATGTTATATTGTTTTACTGGGTGAGATAAAAGTCTGATCAATCGAATTGAACTTATGGAAGCTACATGTATCAATACGGCCTAGGTATTCATAAAGACTGAAACGGTTCTAGGGATTATACAACGCAAAATATCAAAATTGCTTCTCACAGAACACAAATGCAGCTAATAGATTCCTATAAAATGGTGGTAAACTGATTAACCCTTTACCTCTTAGAGACGCCTTTTAACACTTTTGCAAAAAGAGCAGACGCAAGAGCTGCCTAAACAGGATCTACTCAGTTTGCTTATTGAAACATGCTTAGATATTATACTACACTAGTGGACCTGATAAGTAGTTATATTAGTTCTATGTGCAAACGTGAACGTTTATTTATATAATTATGCATAGTGGGTGGAGCTTAGTTTTACTATTCATGAAGGAAAGGGTTAACACTTGATGTCAATATACAGAATTGTCTCTCTCGGTAGAGATGATAGTCCGAAGACTGAACAACATTATTATCAATGCGACACAAAAACATGGACGCAAATCTTACCGAATTTGTCTGGTAAAGGGAGACACTCACTTTATTAATTGTTTGCCGATCATGAAAAACAACTTACTGTTTAAGCCAATCGATAGTTCAATATAAATGGCGGGTTTAAATCGCGGGCCATCCTTTCCGCAAAAATTACGATATTTTGACCGAATAAAATTCAATGTGCAAAATTGCATTTCCACTGGTACCTGTTATTATAGTTGGAGTTGCCCTTTTTCTAATAGCGTATATGGACTCTAGACGCACTTTCCAAATACTTCCACAAATGAGCTGACAAGTTAAAAGTATACGCTTTGAAATGAAAGCGTTTTTTTTTCAAATTTGCTGTTATACAAGAGTGAAATATTCAAAATATGAAACCTGTGCATTTCACGTGGTTTTAACGTGGTGTTATACCTTTTAAAAGTGCAATGACTCGATTCCGGTGGGATTCCAACTCAATAATATGACAATGTAGTTTTGAATGCTAAAAGCAAGGATAAAAAACCATATAATGTCGTGCCAACCAAGAGTGACAGCGATATAATATATTGTTGACAATTTCTAGGCAATACCTCAACTATTATACTCCACTTGAGCTAACGCGAATCGATATATCACTTGTGTATTAATCCTATCCTGAGGGTAGGATTAATACACAAGTGATCTATCGTTTATAAGTCCGTCCCTGATAATTCTTTAAACAAAACATGACGTCACTGTCACTCTTAGCTGGCAGGACAGTAGTTATGCGTAGGCAATACCTCTTTAAGTGCTTATTTTATAACATAGAATATTCAAATAAAAGATCTGGTATGAAAGCAAACAAAACTTTAGCATGTGAAGAACAATTCAAAAAACAAAAGTTGACGTCAATCAAACCGAATAATAGACCATTACAATGGTATATAAGATACAAATATAAAATGCAATGTTATTAAATCTATATGCAAAATGCACGGCAAACGTATCAATTGCGACAGATGGACAACCTGTGTCATTAAATGCATGCACAAAAGTATTTTTATATGACTCCTATAAAACACCTCCTCTGATTGGCTGAAACTAGCTTGCACTGGTTGTGACAGATCATGATGTCAAATACTGATGAGCTAAAGACAGGTTAACATTAGTTTTGTCAGTACTGACAGAGAGCTAAAAATAGATTGAACTAAATCTAGCCAAGGGGACATGGCGTTTTTCACTGCTGCCTGGAAGCTAAAAATAGACATTGAAACACTGACTGGTTTCTTATGTATATTTCACAGGTAGAATGTGTTGAATTCAGAATTTGTTCATTGAATGAGAACAGCATTTAACCCATTTATGCTGAATGGAATTTCCCTTCGTTATCCATTGAAACAGTCCAGTCTGTTTTAAGGGATACTAGTTGGTATTTTCATTTTTATTCAAATTTAAATAAAAAATTATGCAAGCAGGAAGTGGAGACCCTGATCAAACACCGTGTTAGACAGCGGCGTCTGATCTGGGTCTGCACTATTTGCCAATGTCCCAGAAAAAGAACGCTAAGCATATATGGGTAAAAATGCAATTATTTTGCTTATTTCATTAGAGTTGCAGAAATTTGGAAAGTTTATAGTTGAAATAATCTTCCTAGTGAAAGTGCACTAGGAACATCTGACTTGAGTAAATTTAAAAATATGAAAATACTTTAAATAAAACAAGGAAAAGAGAGACAGTGTCATATAACAAAACAATTGGTGCATTTTTTTTTTTTTTGGTTAACATCAGGATAAGTCAACCCTCGAAAGTGATGTTCACTATTTTTGGGTTGACAAATCCTGATGTTAACCTCAAAAGAATGCATCGATTGTATAATGTCTGCGATGTCGTGTTGAGCTTTGGATACATGTACATAGTGCATTGTTTGTAAACTAAAAATATCGTGTGTTTTTTCACAACGCGAGAAATCCTGACCTTGTTGCAATTAAACAAAAAGGTACAGACTAGCCTGCGCATCTGCGCAGTCTGATCAGCACCCAAGTTGTTTTCTCTCAGGATAGTATAACAGTCAAACTTGCTAGATGCGTAGACTTCATTTTTTTGTGTTTAAACAACAGCAGAATCCATAGCGAAGTTTTGGCAAGTACATTTATCTAAGCATCCCCCCACACAAATGTTGGCCTAGATTGCTTGCTTTCTGATCTGAGGCGGCAATTCTATTGTTTTTGGTTAGGTGCATGAGCACCTAAGAACAATATATAAGGTGAGAATTGGAGCTGGTACATGGAGGAGCATGTGACCAAATGTAACCAATCATGGGACCTCTGTCTAAAATTAAACTGATGTCATTCGTAAATATAGATTTCTAGTTTCCCAGTCTATCTTGAAATATTCTGTTGCATCATGTTCTCCAAAGATTGACCTAGGCTGACCTGGAATGACATTTAGCCACTATTCTGCTGAAGAGATATAATACTCAGAGCAAATTAGCAAACTGATGACTTTACAACGGCCACATCCCCTAAAAACATTGACTTTTCAGCAAACAGTGGAGACCCTGATCAGATGCAGCATTGTGCTGCATCTAATCTGGGTCTGTGCTGTTTGCATATATCCTCTCACAAAGGACATAGGACAAATATGGAATAAGCAGATTTAGTCTCTCAGTTGGTCAGTCAGAAAACCAAAGTAAAAAGGGAGCTTATTAAAGCACAGATAACATGAAATTATATTAGTTACACGATGCATGGATTTTGAAGAGGCAATAGTCAAGTAAATTCTTGCGAATGCATAAATGCAAAAGTCTGACTACTCCTAAGGTCCATTTACTAAGGTTATATACCAGATGAAATGTATGGACCCTTTGCATGCTAGTCTTACTGATAACATTTCAGACCCTAATCAGACTAGCAAATTGTTGGTCCAAACCGTTCGACATACTAATGGTATTGGATGGTTCTTTAAGACTAGACTTGCCTCAGTCCTGAAAAAAATTGATACACCATAAAAAAAAATAAAGGTATCTTTTATTTTCAGTCGGAGGCATTAGACTGGCCCCAGTCAAGACAGAAAAATCCCAATTTTCAATTCAAGCACTGTTACTAAATGACTGCAACCTTTTGAGTTTGCTAATAGAACAATCATAATTACTAATTTGTTCAGTGAAATGGATCAGTTTGTATAAATTTGGTAAAAGGCATTATGAGAATCATAATATATTTCTGTGACATTATTTTAAAATAAAGATAATCCTATTTTAGCTAACCTTAGCCATATGCTCTAGGTTAGGATTTCCGTTATGCGTCTGTTCTTAATCAGTTCCATCAATATATACTGACTGACAAAAGAAACGCTATATTAAAATTCAAAGCCATGTCACATCAATGTTTATACATTAGGTGATAAATGTAAATTTGGATTATTTTTACTTTTAAAGGCATGTTAATGTTGTACCTCAAAATGTACCGTAACATGTATGAAAACTGATGTCATAATTTTCTCTACCATAGGCATGTCAGTCCGTTGTGTGGTTTATTGAAAAACATCAATATTTTAGGGAGCACACAAAATTTTGGTACTTTATTGTTTGGTAAAACCCTATAAAGACCTACCCAGCGGCTTAAAGGTCTAGATTTTGGTCAGATATTTTATCTAGTAGCAAAGGTTTATTTGCAAAAGCTCATGCTTGACAATGCAATATGTACAAATATCAAATAATTTTTTCAAACTCCTATTCTGCTGACCCCAAGTTTTCTCAAACAAGACCTATTATAATAAAAGTAAAGGAATGCTGTCATAAAAACAACCTATTTGCCAAACCTAACCTATTGGCGGTTTTTTAAAAGCAGCCAACTTGTTTTATTCATTGTTGTTACTTCCATTGTGTGTGTCTGAAGGGGGTTTGGATATGGGTAGCGGTAGCACCCAAATACTTATGTTACCTACTTCAGATTCAAGCAGGCAGTTCTCAAAAGTATTCTTTCTAAGTGTTGGAATACGAAATAGCAAATAAACTTATTCTTGCACATCGGATAAGGACATCTGAGATTTTACCCCGGGGCAGAAAATTTTATCTTACCCACGTTATCTTTCCCAGGCTGTCACGTGAGGGCTGTATATTGGTTGTACTGTAATTCATGTGCATTGTCGTCAAGTGACTTCATTGTTATATTAAAGAGACTTCATCATGTCATGTGGCATCTCAGGGTATTCAGGAATTTCTGGAGCCATTTTCATGATTTTAAGCATAAAGTGTGGTATTAAATGATGAGCAGGAAAAGTATCCATTATTCGTGTGAGAATGGGAAATATCTGTTCCTTGTGATTTTGTTTGTTTGTTTTGTTGCTTTACGTCCCAAGTCAACAGCTATGGTCATTGCGGGACGGTCAGTTCACCTAACCACACTTTTTCCTGGGCAAGCTTGAACAAGCAGTTAACCAGTACTTCGTGCACATACTTTCGCTTGTAACTGACAACAACCCTTCTTGAATGATCAGCGGAAGGGAGGAGAATTACCCTAGAAATTATTTCATGATCAATCGCCACGAAAGTATGGGACCAGGCCGGGATCGAACTCCCGACCCCTGGATCTGCAGTCAGACTCGCATCTGTTGCTAGACACGTTACCGACTACGCTACGCGTCCCGGTGTTCCTTGTGATCACCAATCATCGGCAAGCCTCGTGATGCCAAACGATGATCTTCGGGATAGATTTTTCTATCCCACTCTCACACTCATGATAATTCTTATAATATAAGAAGTGTTTGAACTAATTAAGAGTTTGTGCCAATGTGGAGATCTGTCCTTATCGTTAAAGGCCTATATTTCTGTCCATGAGAGGTTTAACAGATTTATCTAAAAGAGGCAGATTAAATATATTTTAATTTCTCACTCGATTAAAGGAGTCCCAAGAGGAGACTAACTTGTATAAAACAAAGTTTCTTTCAACATGATAAATATCAATATTTTATCAGAAAATACCTAAACCCTTCATGGAACCACTTTATCACCCCCTGTAAGGAGGCCATATTCACCCCATACAGATTAGCCTTTGATCTGACTGGAATAGCTTTCAGGCAGAGGTACCACTTTTTAAGAGTAAAACATTTTGGTCTTTAAAGCCAAGAAATGTCTTATCTTTCCACAACAATTTTTGTTGCCTAAATTCATACAGCTGTACAATAAAGATTTTTTTCAATCGCTGGTTTCCCATGTTAGGACACTTATGGGTTTCCTTATGCACCAGTCATTTGTGTACCGGGAACATAGTGGGACTTAAGTGCCAGGATTTGACCTACGATCTGTCCCAGCAGTGCCGTGGATGTGCCTGAGTTTTATTTTCCCACTTAAATAGCCAGGAAAAACAGTTGGGGCTTTAGCAGGGTTTTTAGCCACATCATGAGAATACCTGTTAATGTCATATGCTAATAACAAAGGGAAGATCAGCATGTCTATCTTCACCAGCTCTTTTGTCGTTGCCTAGATAGCATATTTAATAACTCTTACTTGCCAAATCCTAAATTTGATGACTTAAACTAGTCTCTGTAGCTGAGTATGACAGTTTGTGTTATAGAATTTCTAAACCCTAAAGACAGGTTTACTCATGGCTCATGATGTAGGTTTGTTTGGTGTGCCTATTTACCTGCATTATACACATTTGTATGTTAAGGTATTATTTAATTTTGAAATGTATACATGGACACCAGTCTTGAAAAAGTATTGTTAGAAAATGGGCTGATCAAACTGTAATGGGCTTCGTTAAACATGTTCACATGAAATAAAACACATACAATGATTTTAGTATGTGCAGCTAATGATTTTCGAAAATCTCAGAAAATGGGGTGCTTTCTTAAAAATCTGTCAAGTATTTTGTGTTTTTCAAAGTCTGCTAGATGTGTTTGTCATCTCCAGCATTTCAATTTGCCAAAAACTGCACTCAAAAAGGCTTATTTTCTTCAAAAGTTGATTTTTTGCATTTTTGGTTTAAACAATATTTTATTCAATAAATCACAAGACATGTTATGAAAGTACATAGTAGAAAAAGGATCTGACATTAAGCTGTGAGGCTTATTGAGGTCATTTCCTAATACTTGTGGATCTTGCAAGATATATGAATGGTATTAGTAGTCTAAACATTTTGAGAGAGAGAGAGAGAGAGAGAAAGAGAGAGAGAGATAGATAGATAGATAGATAGATAGATAGATAGATAGATAGATAGATTATTTCTTTTTACATTTAATCAGGTTTAACTATATCCAGTAGGTACCACTAGATGCGCCACATCACAGGAGCACTATGTATTCTAACAAAAATGGGAGGAGGTGCTGAATGATCTATAATTATTTGTTAGTTCGTGGTTGAGGACTGTCACCCATGATGTGGCGTATTCAGTGGTTACAGCAATAGTCGGGAAGCATAAATGAACAGATTAAGTTAAGAAGTGACTATACTCCTACCATTGGGGACCATAACAAAAGTGTAATTATGCTAGGCAGAGTTAGGGAAATCTTCCAGAATTAACAATAAAATCTTGAACTTGCAGAAAGAGTGATTGATTGTCTTGCTCTGAAGCATTTTCACATCCAAATAGGAGGTCTTTGTTGTGAAGGTTCTGAGGTTGTTTGGTAAATATGTTTGCCTTTCGTTTGTATAGATTGGGCAGTTGAAGAGGAAATGAGCAGCACTTTCAAACTCACCACACTGACAGGAGGGACTGGGAACAATATGTTTCCGGTAAAGATCTGAATTTAATGAGCTGCACTCCAGTCTGAGTCTAGCTTGGAGTATTTGACCTTTACGTGAACCTGCATTGTAATACCTAGGAGGTGGCTTAAGGTTTCTGTTGAGTCTATGTTTGAAAGAGGCCACAGAAGAAGCATTTTTTGTGTCATTTGGGAGATCATTCATTTGCATTTTTAAATCCAAATACCGTGAAGTGAGAGAAAACTCTTCCAAAGCATACTTAGCTTTTGTCCATTGAAATGCACATATTTGGACAAAAATCATTTCAAAATCAACAGCTCTTAGTCAGAAAAAATGAAATTGAAAAGTTGCCACTTATAACTTCGGTTCAGTGTACCTGTAGAAAGTCAGATAAGCCACTCCCAAATACCTTTTCATTGGGAATAACTCTCATTTATTGTGTTCTTGTGTTCAAGAATACAGTTGCATTGCTCCCTTGTGAAAGCATGTGTGCGTGTGTGTGTATTCAAATTCTTTTACTGGGTCAACTGAAGCCAAATTCCATGTGGCACCACCATGGGATAGAGGAAAAGATATAAGTAAGAAAGGGGGCAAAGATCAGGAAACGATACGATAAAGCACCACACGTGACCCAGCTTATTCAAGTGATTGATGTCATTTATTGTTATTCAATATTGTCAACCCTGGGCAGGGGCATTTAGCAGCATTTTTAGCACAAATTTTGCCCTGCAGTGCAGGGCTTTTAGCAGGGTCTTTTAAAATTGAAAAGTTAAAAGCCACGCTATTCCCCGGCCCCGAGGGGTCAGGGGATACAAATGACTGGTGCAGTAATAATTGCAGATTGAAAAACCTTATTCACTTTACCACCACTTTCAATAAATAAGTTTAAACCATCATTAAAAAAGAAATTTCTAAAGGTAGGGAAATTTACACAATTTGAAACCTGTGCAATTTGCACAGGTTTCATATTTTGTACATTTTACTCAGTTTCACATCTTTAAGTCGAAGAAAAATCTCCCAAACAACAACAAATACGTTCTCACATCCTGGAATATTTCTTTATTTTGTACAAGAGACTAGTCTATATTTTGTCATAAGCTGTCCGACGAAATCTAGGAATGCAAAGTCCTAGCGTGAACATGGCACCATCCTGAAAAATTGAAAGCAAACTGACATTAGGTGAGAAAAAAATGAAAGTAAAATGACATTATATTAGGAAAATTTGAAAGCAAAATGACATTAGGTAAGAAAAAGGATCATTGACGGTTTGGGCCTTATACGCATATTTTCTGCTTCTCGGAACGCTGCTTTTGAGCTTCTGGTGTGATGCATGTAGTATCAGTGCAATAAGTGCATCTAATGGCAAGAGCCAGTTAACAAAATATTTTCAAAATTCCTACGCACTCGAGAGATGTGGCGGGTAGAAAAGGGAGGGGGTCTGAAATTTTATCACAATGAAAAGTGAATTAAAAAGTGATTTTTGCACTTTTTCTTTATTTATTTGGTAGCCATGGCGATATCTATTGAACATATCATATGCAGAGTATTAACGAATAACGATAATTGAGGAAATTGTTTTAAAAACCAAATACGTTTTGTAATAAAATGATTTTGGGGAGATAATTTAGAAGTTACCTGTACATTTTTGACTACATTTACCGTAAGTAATACAAAACTGAAAGCTCAACAAAAGAAATAAATACTTATGAAGGAATAAAAGTGTCCCATTTAGAATTTGAAAGTAAAACTGATTCTAACTAGATCTTTTGAATATTACTTTTGCTTTGTTTAATGGGCATAGCATGTCGAAATGTATTAAAAATGTCCGAATATTTATGGTATACATATACATGTATATCCTATATTCGATAATATATTGAACACTAAAGTATTTACCTGTTTTAACTCTTTGCATACCAGTGAAGAATTTTGTCGTCTGCCAATAGCCTTTTAACAGTTTGAACCCAGATGAAGACCAACAGAACGTCGGTTTTGATCTGGATCCAAACTGTTTGACACTCCAAGGGTGATCCTGGGTGGTTTATTTGCAAAAACTTAATTTTGAAGAAAGTCAGCAGACGAAAATAAAAAGATGAACAATTCCCTAGCATGCAAATAGATAAGTACAGGACGTTTGCAAAAGACTGTGTCATTCAATAACACTGGGCTCTTTTCTTATGAAAATAATACATAAACCTTGCTAATTCTACTTTTAATCTTTATGTACTACTCATTGGCTAGCAATGCTGCTCATTAATGTAACATAATTTCTCGGAATGTTTAATTGTCTGTGCTTGTATGAGGTATTGAGATTTGAGGAAAATGAAATTGATGAAGATTTTAGTCTTTACCTGTTACTTATTGATCTACCCAAAATTTTACATCTTTGAAGCATTTAATATGGAAAATGAATTTCACTGTCATAAAGTACTCAGGTCAGGGTAGCTTCAAGGTGAAGAACGGGGCGATTGACAAACTTTTATATTTACTGAAAACCATAGGCATTTGCCCATAGCAAGTGTCAATGTTCCTTTGAAAGCAAAGTGACATTAGATAAGGTACATAGCGAGAAAATATTTCTTTTGGACAAACAGTGGTGTCAGAACTTAAATTTACACACTCATTGTACATGCTGTGCACCTGTCACATAGATCCAGATAAGGAAATTAAATAAGCGTAAAATTGTAATTTTTTTCTTACCCATCAATATAAACATGTGTTTTGGGTTCTCAAAAGAACCGCGTCTTTTGAGTACCCACAGCATATTTTTTGGCCAGGAAATAAAGAAAATAGTTTTCCAATACGCACTCTTATCTGGCAGCCTGACCTGATGTGTCAAATTTACTAGTATTCTTTAACAGTGTTTTGCTCCTCAACTATTTTTAAAAGGACCCAAATTACAATGCTTCCTTAAGGTTGAAGAAGACTTAAGTTAAGCATTGATATTCCAACATGTTACATTAAATGTTTGATAAATTGCCAGGATCGATGCAGTACTATTGTTCAAATATATCATTGTGATTGACCGAATTTTTTTATTCATTTTGAAACGTTAATTTTTGCATCCTGAAAAATCAATACTTAACTTAATAACTTTAAGGAGGCATTGTAATTTTGATTCCTGGTGCTCTTCTTTTTCGTGGGCTCCTCCTCCCCTTTCACAGACTCCTTTTTTCATTCCCCCCTTTCTTTTTGTTGTTGTTGTTGTTGTTGTCATTTTTTTGACATTTAATTTGTCATTTTTTTTAAGCTTATAGTCAGGGGCGATCGGGACTCCCGTGTGAATTTGATGCCGATTTATGGTGACCTATACCAAATCAAACTTTAGGGGATAAATAATGAAAATCACCTGGTCACCCATCTGGGTTTCACGTCTGGACGTCTATATGACGTCACCAAAATAGCGTATATTGTATCAGTGCAATTTAAACGGTGTGTCCATTGTAGTATATGGGGATCAGGACTTTCTTGCATTTTGTGTGCCAATTTCAGTCGAAATGCACCAAATTTATTCTTATGGGGTAAATAATTAATATTAACATGTCGCCCATATTGTCTTCGCATCAGAACAAATAGATGACGTCATTGAAATGACGCCTAATAGGTAAATACCACATTTATATGCATTTTGTCCATTTCCAACACTTGGAAATATTCCTTTATTGAACTGGTAGCCTTATCATAACTGAATGCAAACTCTTTTAAATCGTAACATACAAAATATATTCAGATAGGGTGAAGTCAGTTCGAGGGTGGGACGTAAATGCCGTCACGATTTACGAATAAAAAGACAGTGGAGTGAATGAAAAAACAAACAGTGTTTTTGATAATAAACGGAGTAAATATAATCTCTTATGCTTATATATATATAGATGTACTACGACCTCTGACCAATGACCTTTCTTTTTCAAACGATTGATGCAGAATATGTTAAATGAGCCAGTCTGGCTAGAACATATGTGCATGTCAAAGCTTTTATAGTAAATGTAAATAAATGCCTGAAACTCTTTTTTCTAGAACAACATATCAATATTGTAAATAGAGTAACGCTTCAAAGCTTTTGGTAAATCTGTAGCTTTTATCCTACACCCAAATAAAATATAGTAGTAATAATCATTTGCATACACTATCAACCAAACTCATTATAGTCCGATTTTGACCACTGAAGGATCAAAAGTTAGAAGAGTCTACTTAATAGTTCATGATATTGAAATAGGGATAAACCCCTCTACAAGTTACCCATTGTATATCGATAGCACAGGCAATAGAAAACTGTTACAATCTGGTTTATCTTTCGCATACTACTAGGTAGAATCGTCTTCAAAGGTCAAAATCGGACAATAAGGCATTCTTGCTGATACGGCTAAAGAAATATTTGAATCCACATGAAAATAGTTGTTCAAAAGTCATAAGCATATTGATCACTGGCAATAGTTTATATGAGTCCTCTTCTGCTCCACAGCAACACAAATCAGTAGAATATAAATGGTTTGCATTGTACTTACACCAAGATGTTTCGCATACAGACATGCTGCAACCACATTTTATCAGCTGCAGAGGGGTTTCCGAGGCAGGAGGCAACATGAGCAGATCCAGGATACCAATGGGAAAGTTACAAGCTCTTATTTAGACATCACAAACGAGAGTCAAGAGGTCAGGACAATTTACATATATATTACTCTAGTGCATCCGCCACAGTGCTTTCTAAGGACACTGAGTCAGGTGAAAGAATGCTTCGTGGATAGAGTCTCCAGCTTAGCTAAATGCCTGCCAATATGATTTCTTGCCTTTTCCTGACATTGAACTAGTTAATACCAGCACCTGAAAGTGCATGGAATTTGATCAGTGCCCTGGTTGTGGCATCATGACATGTTGACATCTTTAATAAGTGTCCTGATCTTAGAACATTGATGATATATGCGCAAGACTGTTTAAGAAAATGTAAAATATCAACACTCTGCAATTGTTTTATGTGTGTTTTATTTAAGCGGCGAAAACAAAATTTGCTCCTCTGCAAAACTGGGGGTAGGGTTGTGCATTAGCTCATAAAAGACAAAACATTTAAGATAGAAAAGCAAACTTTGGTTTTGCATTCGTCAATTGAGTATATGTTTGTTAAACCTAATCTAAAACGGTTTGAAACCAACTCAGAGCAGTCGATAGCCAAAATTACCACTTTTAAATTATAATTAAGTTCATGTAACTCACTAAATACAACATGTAGCCGTATTAATGTTAAACAGCTGTCATATGTAGTAAAGACATCCAGTAATTTGCAGACTATTAGAATGTTCATTGATTAGCTAGTTTTAAAGTCTTCTTTCTGTACCTCAAACTTTCAAATTTCTTATTTTCAAATTGATAAAATAACATATGTAACAAGCTGATACAGGCTAACACCCATGCTTACAGTGTGCAAACCTTGAATCGGTACATACGATAGAATATGTCTATAAGGGTTTGGGATGGAGCAGGTCATTACTCAGCTTGCAGTCAAAATCTTGTTTGATGATTATTCTGGTTTTTATGATATGAGGAGGACAATTATTTTACCAGAGAAGCAGAAAAAATAATCGATATTGTACATGTAAATGACTTGGATAATGATTGGTTTAGAATATTTACATTAGAAAGGGTCTTTTAATAAATGGTACTGTTTAAATGTGAAACGATTATTCCCTATGTTCCTCTAGGATGTATCTTTATTTTAGAATTATTCATATTAAGAAATATTGAAAACAAATATTCATAACATCTGTAACAAAGGTACAGGGGCTTAATAATCACCAATACCTAAGATTTAGGCACCAGAGGCTAGAGACTTTAGCTAGGAAAACATGCAAATTATATTCATTTTTTCCTGAAATATCATTTCTTACATCAGGTCAATGTCCTTGCTCATTTATTATGTCATGTAACATATGTTACAGCCTTTAACAAGTGATTCAATCTTGTTGTTTAACCTGCAAAATCTATGATTCTTTATAATATGAGCAATACAATCCCAAAAATGCAAGATATCTAACAGCAGCAAATGTTTTCATATAGTTTTACATAAATGATGCCTGACAAATTCGGCTTCTTAAAATTGGGTGTAGCCTTTGGGTTGTTTTTATAATTGCTCGTATAAGACACTTTATTTGAAGTATAAAAGCAAACTTTTGATTTTCTCTAACCAAAATGAGTTTGTTAGTATAAAATAATCAAAACATTTTCGAAAATGCACATATCAGCAAAAAAGTAAATAATATTGGCCACAATTTTCATGTTTAAAGGGTAATCTAATTAAAGTAACGCACATAACACCACAGGAAGCTGTAATTTTGCTCCAACAGAATTTATATGTAGCTAAAGTAGTCAATATGCAGACCATATGAGTATTTCAAAAAACTTAGCCTTCTTTCTGTAGCTCAAACTTTTAATTTTCTTTTTTTTCTAAATTTAATATGGTAACATATGTAACAGGCTGTCAGAGACTTACGCCCGGGCGAACATATAGCAAACATCTATTAAAAGACGCAGCTTGAAATCTTCTTTTAGATAGGATAAGTTTGCGAAATTCCCGAGTGGGGGCAATAAAATTCTCAGCCATCAGTCTAAAGGTGGCCCGATAAGCTGGGTATCTATAGGCAATATACGGTATTTTGCATGCAAAATATAGTTATCAAGAAATAATTCATTGTCAAAGTCAGGTAAAGCATTGATGTTACCATCATATGACTAAAATAATTGATATAATGTTTAAAAAAAGCGTTCGTGTTGGATAAATATGACCATACCAACACAAACCATAGCTTTTATTAACGAGCAGTTTCTCATTATGGTCGCCATATTTATGACGTCATAACTAGCCTCAGACGCGGATTTGAGATGGGTGACCACCTTTAAATCAAAGGTAAGACTCTATTAAAGGTTTTGATATAGGTCACCATAAATCGGCACACAATTCGCACGTGACCTATTTTTTGTCCTTAAGGGCCCTGACTAATACTTGTAGAACATATATTTTACAGCAATAGATAAACATTACAGTGAATTTCAGTGTTGTTGCTGGTGCTCTTAAGTATACACTTTAGTTAAGGCGTAACTGTACAACTAGCAGGACTCAATCGAGTCCATGGGCGAATTCAGAGGGGGACAGGGGGTCCGGACACCCCACCCACCTGAAAGTTCACAAAAATGTAGGGTTTCTGAACAATACTGATCCTGATCCTATGAAAAATGAAAAAGCTACCAAGCCAGCATTTAATGTTGGGTCATCATTGGCCCGCCAGTGAAACCCCATTTTAATGGTGTTTTGCTAGCGGGCTAATGATGGCCCATTTATAGCGGTATTTGGATCCTATATCCCCTCATCAACTAAAATAAATATCAAATTTTGACCCCCTCTGACAAAACTTTCTGGATCCGTGCATGGGGTCTGTTTAGATAAGGAGATAAGCAAGAATATTGCTTTTTGGCACTATTAAGTTTAGATACTTTCTAGAGAGTGAGTACACACTGGTAAATGTATACGTTGATTTGCTGGTATTTACGCGTTGCCGGTACTTCATATACCAGAAGTGGTAGATATTGGTTTTAGTACTATATAGAAAAAACATGCCATATGCCTAAAGGACTATAGAATTAGATCATTTTTAAGTATTCAGTATGTGCATGGCGATTTATGTAATCATTTAGGAATAGATTCGAGTACCGATCATCCAGATCAGTACTCGAATCTATTCCTAAATGCTAACATAAATCGCCATGTGCATGCCTTATACTTAAAACTGGTCTAATTCTGTAGTCCTTTAGGCATATGACATGTTTTTCTCTATATGATTTAACACATATCTACCACTTCCGGTCCATGAAGTACCGGCAATACGCGTAAATACCAGCAAATCGACGTATACATTTACCAGTGAGGAGTAGATGTAATAAAGACTATTTCATATTGCGTAGATGCACATGCTTTTGTAGCTTTTTTCAGCAAAAAAAAAAAGATTTTCTCTCGACGATCTTGACATGATTGTTGATTAACAGCGGATAAATCCAAATTGGTGTCTTATATGAACACTATATAAAATTTAAATAAATCCTCATGTAGTTGTACGGCTTTTGTTCATGTTTTCAGCTCGATACGCTGAAATACCTAAATGTGTAAGGGAACAGCGAAAAAACAGATTTTCTCTCGACGATGTTGACATGATTGTTGATTAACAGTGGATAAATCCAAATTTGTGTCTTATATTAACACTATAAAATTTTAATACATCCTCATGTAGTTGTACAGCTTTTGTTCACGTTTTCAGCTCGATACGCTGAAATACCTAAATGTGTAAGGGAACTTGTATTCAGAATGAGGCATATAGATTTACACGGTGTTTTTGATCCCAGCCCTGATCTCAGCCAGAGTAGACTGTATTAGCCTGAGCCCGAAGGGCGAGGGCTGATACGGTCCAAGGCTGAGATCAGGGCTCGGATCAAAACCACTGTGGAATAATATTTTTATCATATACTTAAGCGTGTAAAAAAAGCTATAAAATAATTTATTAATTTCTTTACTTTGAAGCATTCTAATCAACAATCACTTAATTTAGTGACTTGATTAGCCTCAAAGGCTGAAACGGTGCATGTACCTATAAGTCAAACATTCAAAATGCTTTAATTACGAAACAACATAATAAACCATTAAATTGCTTACTGCGTGTACATTCAACAGTTTTCATAGTGTCGTTTGACAATACTGATGGCTTGCATGGCGTTAGTAACACAATGCGGCATTGGCTAATCATTTTGTTTATCCTTTTGTTCGCAAAAACGTAGCGCGCGTCTTTGACGTTGTTGTGACGTTATGGCGTTCGAAAGTTTGACGCTGACGCCATTTTATATGGAGATATCGGTGTAAGAAAATGCATATATCAATGTTTTTAGCGATGTTTTCAGTACGATTTTGGTTGGAATCAGGTAAAATATGCAAGAATACGCCCACTTTCTTTATTTTTACATTATTTTTTGCAGAAATTACCTGCTTTTTTTCTCAAGGGCGAGACCAACTACTGCTGGGGAGGGCGGGACAGGAAAATATCAGCCCCCATATCAGCCCTCGTATCAACCCTCTACATGAGATTTGGATTGCAGGGCTGGACAGCTCTATTTGACTTGGTCGATACGGTTGGGCCAAAAATCTAGTATCAAGGGAAATACTAGTATACGTATATTATAAAGCGTAGTACCTTAAAGTGTATAGGGAAATGTTTCCAAAATAAGACAGGATAATACATTTATGTGTATAGGGAAAATGTTTTCAGAATAAGACATTGTAATACTTTAATGTGTAAAGGAACATGTATTCAAAATAAGACAGTGTAATACTTTAATGTGTATCGGAAAAATGTTTCCAGAATAAAACTTTTTTAATAACTTAATGTGTAAGGTAACATGTACAGTATTAGAATGAGACAGTGTTATACCTATACGTGTATAGGAAAATGTTTCCAGAATAAGACATTGTACTACCTTAATGTGTAAGGGAACAAGTATTCAGAATGAGGCAGTGTAATACTTTAATGTGTATAGGAAAATGTTTCAAGAATAAAACAATAAACTAACTTAATGTCTAAGGGAACATGTATTTAGAATGAGTCAGTGTAATACGTTAATGGTTATAGGGAAAATGTTTCCAAAATAAACATTGTACTAACCTAATGTGTAGGGGAACATGTATTTAGAATGAGACAGTGTAATACCTTAATGGGTATAGGGAAAATGTTTCAAAAATAAGACATTGAAATACTTTAATGTTTACAGGGAGAGTGTTTCCAGAATAAGACATATTACTACCTAAATGTGTGAAGGGAGCAATCATTCAGAATGAGACTTTGTACTACCTTATTTTGTATAGCAAAACAAATGTTTAATAAATAAGACATTGTAATACTTAAATGTGTATAGGGAAAATATTTTCAGAATAACACATTGTACTACCTTAATGTGTAAGGGAATGGTATTCAGAATGAAACAGTGTAATACCTATATGTGTATAGGGTAAATGTTTCCAAAATAAAACATTGTACTAACTTAATGTGTAAGGGAACATGTATTTAGAGTGAGACAGTGTGATACATTAATGTGTATAGGGAGAATGTTTCCAAGATAAGAAATTGTAATACTTTAATGTGTATAGGTAAAATGTTTCCAAAATAAGACATTGCACTAACTTATGTGTAAGGGACCATGTATTTAGAATTAAACAGTGTAATACCTTAATGTTTATAGGGAGAATGTTTCCAAGATAAGACATTTTACTACTTTAATGTGTATAGAGAACATGTTCCCAACATAAGACATTGTACTCCTTTAATGTCTTATGGGAACAAGTATTCAGAATGAGACAATGTAATACTTTAATGTGTATAGGAAAATGTTTCCAAGATAAGATATTGTAATACTTAAATGTTAATAGAGAAAATGTTCACAGAATAAGATATTGTAATACTTAAATGTTTATAAAGAAAATGATTCCAGAATAAAACAGTGTACTAACTTAATGTGTAAGGGAACATGTATTCTGAATCAGACAGTGTAATACCTTAATGTGTATAGGGAGAATGTTTCCAAGATAAGAAATTGTAATACTTTAATGTGTATGGGTAAAATGTTTCCAAAATAAGACATTGCACTAACTTACGTGTAAGGGACCATGCATTTAGAATACAACAGTGTAATACCTTAACGTTTATAGGGAGTGTGTTTCCAAGATAAGTCATTTTACTACTTTAATGTGTATAAAGAACATGTTCCCAACATAAGACATTGTACTACCTTTATGTCTTATTGGAACAAGTATTCAGAATGAACAATATGATACTTTAATGTGTATAGGGAAATGTTTCCAAAATAAGATATTGTAATACTTAAATGTTTATAGAGAAAATGTTTCCAGAATAAGATATCGTTAAACTTAAATAATTATAAAGAAAATGTTTCCAAAATAAAACATTGTACTAACTAAATGTGTAAGGGAACATGTATTCAGAATCAGACAGTGTAATACCTTAATATGTATAGAGTAAATGTTTCCAAAAAAAGACATTGTAAAACCTTAATATGCATAGAAAAATTATTTTCAAAATAAGACATTGCAAAACTGTAATATGTAAAGGGAAAATGTTTCCAGAATAACACATTGTACTACCTTAATGTGTAGGGGAACAAGCATTCAGAATAAGACAGTGTAATACCTTAATGCGCATAGTAAAATATTTCCAAAAGAATACATTTAAATACTTTAATGCGTAAAGGGAAAATGATTTCAAATTAAGACATTGTACTACCTTATTATGTAAGGAACAGGTATTCAGAATGAGACAGTGTAATAACTTAATGTGTATGGGAAAATGAATTTAGAATGAGACAGTGTTATACTTTAATTTGTATAGGGAATATGTTTTCAAAATAAGACATTGTACTACCTTAATGTGTAAAGGAACATGTATTCAGGATGAGAAATTGTACTTCCGTAATGTGTAGGGGAACATGTATTCAGAATGAGGCAGTCTAATACTTTAACCTGTATAGAAACATGTTTCCAGAACAAGACATTGTAATACCTTTATATGTAAGGGAACATGTATTCAGAATAAGACAGTGTTATACCTTAATGTGTAAGGAAACATGACTGTCCAAAATAAGACATAGTATTTCCATAATGTGTAAGGGAACATGTATTCAGAATGAGGCAGTCTAATACTTTAAACTGTAAAAGAAAATGTTTCCAGAATAAGACATTGTTATACCTTTATATGTAAGGGAACATGTATTCAGAATAAGACAGTGTTATACCTTAATGTGTTAAGAAACATGTCCAAAATAAGACATTGTAATACTTTAATGTGTATGGGAACGTGTATTCCGAATGAGACAGTGTGATATATAAATATGTAGAGGAAATGTTTCCAGAATAAGACATGGTACTACGTTAGTGTGTTAGGGAGCATGTTTTCATAATGAGACAGTGTATTACCTCTATGTGTAATAATGTGTAAGGGAACATGTATTCAGAATGAGACATTTTACTACCTTAACACTTTCACTGCCAAACCGCGACTGTAGTCGAATTTACCGTTCACTGCCAAACGCGACTATGGTCGAAATTTAGGGGCATAGCTGACAGCTTTCTTTTTTTAACCGTTATAAGGGACGCAAATCTTTTTTTTTTTTATTTCAAAATGTTCAGGAGACATAGTAATATCTTATTTGGAATTAAACGCAATTTTCTGTACAAGAATTGACTTTACAAACATGTTTGTAATGTCATTAGATTTCGCGGACGTCAAAAACAATTTTAACATATCAAAGGAAATGACATACAGGACGCATTAAGCCCTTCAACTGCTATATTTTGATTTATTTCTGATGAAACAATATAATAGCAGAATAAATCCTTATGTTTGATACTTGGTGTAGATGGATGTATTATCTTTTTGCATAAAAAGTTGGTTATAGGCATTTTTCATATTTTCAATATGGCTTCCAAAATGGCCGCCACTGATCACGTGACTATTTTTATTATTATTGGTTCCAATGAAAGTTTTATATATTAGCAACATTCTGTGAAAGTTTTACAGCAATAGGGTGAATGGTTCTGGAGATACTCTGTGTTGAACCCGTATACCCTCAATATTCAGGAGTCCTTGAAACATGCTTGGCTCTTTTTGAGGTGCTTGGCAGCGAAAGTGTTAATGTGTATATGGACATGTATTTAGAATGAACCATCGAATACCTTCATGAGAATAGGGAGATATTTTGAGAATAAGAAAATGAAATCTTTTGAACTCAAAAGAATACAGTACCTTAATGAGTATAGGGATCTGTGTCCAGAATGAGATGTTTGGAACTACTTCCTTTCCTTCGGCCTTCTTAACAAACTTCATGACAGCTGTGCCTGCCACGGCATAAAGTATTATAATGGCAAAAAACCTGCAAAATAAATTATGACACTAAATCGGAGTTTGGTACTTATCGTATATGCGTAAGAACCTTGGAGTCCTTTCAACGTCCATGCTGAGGTATTCAGCGGGGCTCGATGTCTCCCTTTTGGTCTGAGACTTCTTCCATTTTCATAGAAGCTGGGGGCTCTGAGAAGACTTCTTGAATGCACAGGCTCGCCTGAGCCCTCGCTACTCACCGATGTAATAAGTACCAAAGTTTAATATGGTGGCATATAATTAATTAATAACATGTTTATTTGTTTTGATGCTTTATGTCCTAGTAAACAAGTTTTAAGTCGTGTTGGAACGATATCTTGTCACCCTGGGTTGAACCAGTATTAAGCAAAGGATAAAGCAAAGCGTCTTACTTAAGGATACAACGTGTCTCCAAAATACCATTATTATGTAAATATCAAGATGTAGATTGATGCCATTTGCTGAAATTTATAGTTTGTCAAATACTAATGTATTGCTATAATAGTCAGCTTAATGCCTGTTTAGAAAACAACATTATAAAAACCATATCATGGGGTATTATTAGTATTTGAAGCAGTGCTTATCATGAAGACGGATCTTGATATAATACCGCTGTATTCGATATTCCATCTGGTTATTTATAGCCAAAGTACCTGTTTATGGGTATAAAAAGAATAAAAAGGGTTCACTGACTACGGCATTCGGGAAAGTCTGTCATAATTCGGAAATCGAATCATGCCTCTTGTGTATATAAGGAGCATACGCGTCGTACTATGTACCAAAAAGCTCAATTTTTTTTGGCCGAAACTGGCGTAAGAAAAAATAGCACTCTAGCATCTGGGTCCAGTTATATTAAAATCAATTAATTTGATTCCCCCAAATGTTTTATCAACATAATAAAAGTTTTAGATTTTTCAATAAATATAGCTTTTGCGATATTTTATTGAAAAACATTAACTTCATTTTTGTTTTGCTGCAATAACACTTTAGTCTTGTTATTGTGTTATCTTTGGTTCTGTGATATCAGCGTCACGTTATATAGCGTCAGCGTCACGTTATCTCCCGTGTTATCAAATAAGATCCTCAATGTACTTCCTTGGTCTGATTGTGACTACGCTTATATCATATGAGCCAGTGCATGCGATTTCCAACAATGTGGTATGTTCGACCAGCAAAGCCTCAGATCAGCCTGCGCATACGCGCAGTCTGATCAGAACCTTTGCTAGTCGCTTGAGTATTCTATGATTGTTAAGCTACTGACTGAACACCATTTGGAGTTTCTAAGCTTAAAAGGAGGCTGCTAGGGCTCGCCCGAGTCTACACTTGTCAAAATGCCACATTGTTGGAAATCTCATACCACGGCTCATATTATATTGTAACACCTATGACTGGTCCCTTAATTAACACATCCAATCAGTATCAAACTTACGTAATAACAAGTATACTGCCAGTAGACAGACCGGTTGTTGGACCATCAGAGTGATGGTGTCCGCCTCCACTACAGTTCTTTGGCCCAGAACTGTCACAGCCATTTGGACATGCGCAGACGTGTTTTAGAGTCATTTGCTGAAAAAAAAAGAAATCTTTCTCATATTTTTATCTTTCAGTAATATTGGGTTTTAGTGAACACTAGAGTACAACTGAACTAGTGAACGTGTGAGTTGTGTCACTTTCCATTTCCCATTTCATCAAAAGTGAATTTCCTATTCTTATCAGTTGGACAGTCCGTTTCCATTTAGAGGGTTGTTGGGTGTTATTTTCTTTTTTTTTCTTTTAATAGACCATATTGTCGCAAACCCGACGTCATAACATAACGTCGCTTTTCATTGGTTGACAAGTGAATATATGCAGTTGGCAAGCGGTTTTATGCAGCTAGAAGACGCTGGGGGTATAGGTGCAACAAAGTGCATTTTTACTATCTTTTTGAAGGGAAAATGTTAATGTTGCATTAGAATGGGGATAACCATATTCAAAATTTTCATTTGGGGAGGTATATTGTTGGATATACGTACGGAAATCACGTTTTACGGCTCCGCTTTCGCGTCGCCGTAAAACTAAATTTCCGACTGTATATCCGACAATATACCTCCCAAAATGAAATTATGAATACAGTTATCCCCTAAATCTGCTTTGAAAAAGAAAATCAAAAAGGAAAAACAACGAAACAAAACAGAAGAGAGTATGACCAAGAAATGCCACATACACTTATCACAGACCAACCCAGCGAGCCGCAAAGAAGAGAAATAAGACAGCAAAAACACAAGTGAAACAAAGTAACAATCTCTCTCTCTCTCTCTCTCGTTCTCTCTCTCTCTCTCTCTCTCTCTCTCTCTCTCTCTCTCTCTCTCTCTCCCTTCTGCATCTCTCATGGTTCAAAGCAGAGAGAGCTGTCTTTCTTATTTGAGACACATTCCTTTGATACACTGTACCTGCATATGGCGTTGTTCAGCAATTTCATTTTATTAAGTTTTAGAGATATGCTAAACATGGTTGGGGTACCTGGTTTTAAATTTCATGCAGATAGACAATTATGTTATACAACTCCAATAATAACTAGACTTCAGTCGATGGTACACCATCGCAAATACCCGCTTTTGAGCTAACAAAAGCATCTGCAAAGTTTGAAGTTGCTACGTCCAACAGTTAAGGAGGAGATGCATTTACAAGAAAGTACATTATTTCACTTTAGGTCATGGACAAACACAAAACGTTGCCCAGTATCCCCTACATTATATGACCTATGCACCTGCAAAGTTTGAAGCTGCTATGTCCAACGGTTTAGGGATAAATGCATTTACAAGAAATATTTGATTGACATTTACCAAGGTCAAGTTCACATAAAACATTGCCCTCTACATCATGTGACCTATGTACCTGCAAAGTTTGAAGTTGCTACGGCCAATGGTTAAGGAGATGCATTACCAAGAAAATACATTATTTGACCTTAACCCCAAGGTCAAGGTCACACAAAATGTTGCCCAGTACCCTCGACTTCATGTGATCTTTGCACCAAATAATTTTGATGTTGCTACATCTCATGGTTAAGGAGAATATGCATTTACAAGATCATACATTATTTGACCTTGACCTTAGGGTCAAGGTCACACAAAATGTTGCCCAGTACCCTCGACATCATGTGACCTATGCACCAGCAAAGTTTTATATTGCTACATCCCATGGTAAAGGAGAAGATGCATTTACAAGAAAATACACTATTTGACCTTGACCTTCGGGCCAAGGTCACACGAAATGTTGCCCAGTGCCCTCTACATTATGTGACCTATGCACCTACAGAGTTTGAAGTTACTATGTCAAAAGCTTAAGGAGGAGAAGTATTTAGAAGAAAATTCAATATTTGACCTTTGACCTTGACCTTGGGGTCAAGGTCACTCGACATGTTGCCCAGTACCCTCTACATCATGTGACCTATGAAGCTACATACTTTGAAGTTGCTACGTTTAACATGTTAGGAGGAGATTCATTTACAAGAAAATACATTATTTGATCTTTGACCTTGACCTTGGATCAAGGTCACACGAAATGTTACCCAGTACCCTCTACTTCATATGACCTATTCAGCTACAAAGTTTGAAGTTGTTACATTTCACCGTTTAAGAGGAGATACATTTACAAAAAATATATTATTTGACCTTTGACCTTGACTTTGGGGTCAAAGTCACATGAAATGTACCCTCTACATCATGTTTCCTATTCAACTACAAAGTTTGAAGTTGCTACCTCTAACGGTTTAGGAGGAGATACATTTACAAGAAACGTGACGGACGGACGACGGACCTACTTTGACACGAAATTAATATACCCTTTTTTCTTAAGAAAACAGCGGGTATAATAATCTGTTGTGTAGACATTATCAAAATAATCCAAGAAGTTTCTGAGCCATGGAAAAAGAAATGCACATGAACAGAAAATCACAGAAAACCTCAGGGTACTGCGTGGAACAAAGACAGAAAAAAGACAGTCAATTGACAGCAATTGCACAATTAAAGCAAAGCATCCGCCTTTTTTCCTCAACAAGAAAGTTGCAAAACTTGATAGGACACATAGAACGCTTTTACAACCTGTGAGGTAAATAGCTTATGGCTTCTTCCCTACCTTGCACTGATCGCCATAATACACATACTTATACCAAGTTCTAATCGGTCACTTTTCAAACTCAGCATTCCTGACCAAACGCTAATTAAATTGAAATGATTGTTTGTCTTTATATGTGTATTTTAATGGGCAAACGTTTAGCAGTGTTTTTGAAAAGTTTTCTTATACTTTAAAGTTTTTTGGGTTATAAATGCAAAAAATTTATTTTTTTTAAAGTAAAATATTTTACTGACCGTTCCAAGGCGGTACTTCTTTTGTGGATCTTTTATGTTTTTGTTCTGTCTTGTGTTTGCTATGTTTTGTGCGCGTCTGTTTATATGTGCTTTGTGGTCACCTGCTGGGAAAGGGCTGACCTCTTGGCTCTCGTTTGTGGTGTCTTCTGTGAGTTTGTCACTTTCTCATTGGTATCCTGGGTCAGGTGTGGTACTTGATTGTATCGATTCCTGATCTTTGCACCATTACTTACTTTTGAGAGTAGTTTTTATAAAATTGACGTTTAGGTGGTTACAAACTGGTCTGTCCGGCTTGAAAAACACCAATTAATTGAACTTTTGCTTATGATGGATTTTTACGCATTTTTAAAATGTTGCATTGTTCAAAATTTTTCGAGAGTTTTGAAATTAACCAGTATATCCTGGTAAAATTGTTCAATGCACTTAATTTTATTTGAACACTGTAGGCCAAACACAGTAGAACTTGATTAGTCCATTTTTGGCGATTATTGTTTTACGACTACCGTACACTTCCGGTTTCAATTTGAGAGTTTAGGAATCGATTTGGCAGCATTTTAGTTTTATTTTCAATTCTCAAAAAAGGACGATGACGTCTGGTAATAATGAATAATCTCTGAAAATTTTAATGCCGTGTTGCTGATAACAAAGCGTACAGAGCAGTGCAAATCTCTATGTAAAGTGCAAGCTTAAATCTGAATTTCAATGATTATTCTGCTTAAAGTGTTTGTCTTATGTTGTTGAGTAGCAAAAAAGACGAGTCCGATGGAATCAATACTTTTGAGGTTTATTCTTCTTATATCACGCTAGCCAGTAACATTTTCAAACAAACGAAAACGTTAGTTTGTGTTATGGTTTATATCGTAGAAAAAGTGTGACTTTTTGAAATGAGGGTACCTTTTCTCTAACTTCGTCCGTGCAATAAGTACAAGTCATTTTTAAATGAAATAACTTTCAGAGACGCGGCAAAGTATTGCTTCACTTAAAAAACATGAATTTTGTATTACCCTATGTTTCACTTTCTTAACTAGCGTAAAATTGTAAGGTGACTGATCAACAGTTGGTTTCAGTATATGTATCACTTGGGATTTGGAAATATGTTTTATGACATTAAAGTATAGCCAAATGCATCTTATGTTAGGATATAAAATAAAATAACTTACAAACTGACCCTGATCCTGCTGCCCATTAGCTATAAAATCCGGATCACATGCTTTTTGGTCACAAACTAAAATAATCTCAGAAATTCTAAAATAGAAGAGTATAATTTTTTAAACAACATAGACCATGTTGCCAATTACTATCGTGACAACCAAGAGTGACTGTGACTTCATGTTTCGTTTACAAAGTAATCAGGGACTTAAAATTGATAGATCACTTGTGTATTAATCCTATCCAAAGGATCGATTCGCGTTAGCTCAAGTGAAGTACACGTTAGTGTTTAACTTAGGAATTGTAAACAAAGTATAACGCCACTGTCACTCTTTGTTGGCACGACAGTAAGTCCTTTCACTGACCATTGAAACGCTAACTAAAGTTTGTGCGATTCTATATTGGTTTGAATTTGAAATATAAATAGGCACGTATCGAAGAATAATGGAATACACAATATGTACTGTTATTAGAATTATTTATTTCAGTGAAATTGGTTTATATACATCAAATATAAAACATTATCATCTAGTTTGTATGATACAGTAAAACCTGTCTTAAGAGCCCACTCAAAAAGAAGATAAAAAATAATTTAAAACCGATGATGGCGTAAAGGCAGGGATAGGGTATATAAGGAAGAAATAGTCTCAGTTTTGGCACTTTCTGACTTGCACTCAAGCTGTGAAGATCTACAGGAGTTCTTAAGGCTTATCTCTAATTTGATTGGCTTAGCTAATAAACTGATAAAATGATTGACACCTCTTATAAGCTCAGTCGCCATATGGTTTTATCACATAAGTATTCTACAAACACTACTAATTTTTATGAAATTTAGTCAAAACCTAAGCAATAAAATTTGAATTTTGAAAGATTTCTTTTATATATATCGAAGTTTTAAAGTGCAGATCAGTGCTATCACTCATTTAGTAGCAAAATTAATAAATAATTTAATAATTTATTATTTTACCTATATTTTGCTTCTAGGACCACACTGTCATAAATCCCAACAATGTTATATATTATATATTATTTTTATTTATATTTTACTTCTAAATGTTTTATTTTCAACATTAAGTAAAATGTAAAATAATTCTGATAAAAATTTCATTTATTTTGCATATTTTAAAAATTTTATACTGATCCAAAAATTAAGATAATCACATAAATGTAACGATACTTCATAAATTACTGCCATTGAAAACAAATGAGGCAAATCATGTTTAATTGGTGTCCACACGTTCATGATTACTCTGTAGTTGCTCAAAGCTAATTGGCATTTAGATTACCATGATCCACAAAACGAACTTTTATATAGCAATTAATATCAATTCGATGGATGCACAGTCACCTTTTGTTTTCTTGTTTTAGATTTATATTTGCTAAATGATATTTGCAAATTAATAGAAAAAAGTGTGCTATAAAAAATTTAAAGTTTTACTCGAAAACGGTGAAGGTCCAGATCAGCTGTGCTGATCAGGACTCAAACTGCATCTTATGTAAAATGCTGCGAATTATTTATTGATCAAACTAGGCAGTGATAAAGTGTATACAATATCCAGCATGATAAATATTGATTACTGTTTTGCCAAAAAAATTGTATGAATATTAAAATAAAAAATATTCTAATATTTTCTGTTATCTGCTAAACCAGATTAGGAAAGGTCTTATCTGGCCAACAGCTAAGCTCCACCCACTGCCCATCTCATACAGGTAATAATATCTCTGCAGGGGGTACAGAGTCCTTGCTTTTAATGGCGACAGCAACCCTAATGATAAGTATGTTTTATCAGAAGGAGCTCTATGAAGCATGAATTTTGATACAAGTATCATCAAAATCGGTTGAAAAATAGGCGAAAATAGGCTGTTTATGGACATTTAAAGAATTCAATATGGCCAACATTTAGCCGCTATTTTGAATATTTAATTTATTAGTTTTCAGAATTTTTTCAACTGCTTAATTTTAGTTATAACTACTATCACAACATCTGTGTTTCAGCAGATATGCAGCTTTATACATAATGAAAATGTTTCATAAAAGATCAATGCAAATAATCCATTGGTTTGTCTTTTATTTTGATTACGCATATCTTATAAGGCTGAGTGACGTCACTAAGCTTACAATATGGCCGCTTCCATTACAGTCCATTTGCAAATATACAAATGCCCACATTTTACTTCCACATTTTTTAACCGATTAAGATGAAACTGGTATGGTATCAAAATTCATGGTTTATTAAGATCTTTCATGTAAAACATAGTAATCATCAGGTTTGCAGTCCCCGTTAATGCATGTCAAAGTGCTCCGTGGAGTTTTCTGCAGTACTTTTGACCATTTAGCTACCACGTGGCTTTAAGACCTTTGTTTTATCTGATTTTGAGTGGCCGCTTAAGACAGGTATATCATTACTTTTTTAAAATAAAACGAATATGCATAACAAAAATGAGCATATCACAGACCAAACAATGGCGCAGTAAGGGGAAATACTTTAGAACACAGACAAACAAGGGCACACACATGCTGCCTAAATGAAGGAGTCACAACAACAAGGTACTTTAGTCCATTTTTCATTATTTCGAGAAAAACGCGAAAAACATAATTTTTGGCAATTCTCAAAATATGTAGTATAGATTTTTCTTGAAAAAAAAATGAACAAAATATGTTTGAAAATAATAAATTCATGAGATTTTGCAATGGTTTTACTGCTTAAAGTGAGAAAAACTTGATTTTGGAGATTTCGTTTCTGCAACAAGGGACTTAACTCAAAATTTCGTAAAACTTAAAAATTGCTTACAGAAAGTTTATAACAGTCCATCAATACTAAAAAAATGCATTTTAGTGTGTGGAAAGCTTATTTCGTACGAGTACAACAAGGAACAGTTGATTTACGTAAATTCCATATATATAAACAGCTTTCAATGACACAAAGGTCCTAAGTCCATAGGCTAGGTTTTATGTTGCATAAAATTAGTTTAGCAATTCCATTTGAAGGGAAATAATGTATAGCAAACAAAATGTAGCTATTTTAGGCTCAATGTGTAATAATAATGATTATAAGGCAATAAAACTTTGAAATAAATCTAAAAAATATGGAGTTAGACCCTTTTATGCATACATATCCAATTTTGGACTAAGGACCTTAAGTTTGTGAAAATGATATAATCCTATTTATTTAAACTTTTTATTGTAATTTGATGGCCAAAGGGAGTTAATACGATGCCTAAATGGTTTTTATAAAATGAAAAAGAGGCTACTCAATATTGGCCAAAAGTGGTCAAATGTACCTTGTAGCTGTGACCCCTTCAAATGTAATAAAAACATAGCAACTACTTTCTTATTCTCGTTGAAATGATTGAAAAAAGTGAAATGACACAAATAACAATATTCCATAGCAGGCAAACAAAAACTACCCAACATAATGGGAGCAATAACAAACAATGAAAGTTCAACATTAGAATCATAGAGGATCTTACATGAGTGTTCATGTTTTATTGAATTTATTAAACGAGTTGGGGAAAAGTGATAAAATGCGAGGCTTGCTGAGCATTTTATCTCTTTTTCGCAACAAGTTTTAATAAATTCAATAATACAGGAGCACGAGTGTTAGATTCTATTTATCATATGACAAATACTTTGAAATGTCATTTCTGGCGTAAAATGTTATCATTTTGCCATTATGTACGCAACGTTGTTATGGACGTCTTAACGTTTCCCGTAAATCTATAAACCACTAGTGGTTTATCGATTTTATTGCATGGCTTTATTTCACTCCCAGACGCGACGTCATATGATAAACTGCATTATAATGAACTGCAACCGCTTACTTCTTCACTAAAAATTGACGTATTCCTGAATATGAGGTAATGAGCTGAAGATGCGTAAAGATGCCTAACTTAATTTAATGATGATATATTAAATAAAAGTGAAAACGCTACACCTGAATTGTTTGCCATCTATAGACAGAATTATGCAAACCAAGAACGCAAATGAAAGTGTATCTTCATGTTCAAATACTGGGAAATGCATAACAGTAAAAGTTGTACGGATGTTGTCACGAGAAGACACATTAAAGCCATTTAAATGTGACAGGGGTCCAATTTTAAGGTTGCAAATTTAAACAGATATCTCACACAGTTATAGCCTTCAGAAATCCACTACCTACGAGACTGGACTGCACGAAATGGTAGTCTAGACTTGTAACAACCAGAAATGTGAAGGACTTATCTCAAGTTTGATTTGATCGTTTAGAAAAATATTCAAACTGCCAAGTTTGAAATTTTAACACTGAAATCTCCATAGGAAAATCAGTGTGTTGTTGCATCTTAGTATGAGGACATTACTAGTTGAGAAATGGTAGAAACAATGTGCTGAGAGGTCTACTTGATTTGGCAAAAGAAAATTATCGAAAATCGTGGTTAATCGGAGATTACCGAACATTTAATATTCCCTATTTGTTTTTGTCAAAGGGAGACAATTTTCAACCTTTTACAAATTTGATAAATTCGAAAATGATTTCTGAGCTTGTTTCGGGTGACGAAGCAGTTTTCTTGTGTTTTTATGCAACACAGTTTTGACCAATATTAAAAAGCATAACAATTTTAATTTGCGCATGCGCAATAGCAAAATTCAGCAAATAAAGCTCAAAACACTTAAAGGAGGATAACTCAGACATCAAACGAGACAAATTGGTGGAATTTCAACGAATCGTTTGCTGGATGTCTGGAAAACATTATTGAGCTTTAGTAAATACTTTTGTTCAATTCTTTCTCACAACATATAGTTAATTTAGTGTAGTGCATTCACTTTTGTTCAGGATATATAGGGGATGGATAGAATACGGACAAATATTCTATAAAAAGATTGGTATCAGTAAAACGCATAAGGCCAGAAGCTTAGACTGCTGTCCGTTCTAAGGCGATGGTTATGTTGTTTATTTTTGCTCCCATTGTTTGTGGGGGTTCTGTGTTTGGTCCTTGTTTTGTTATTCAGTACTTTGCGTCCTTCTAGTTTTGCAATCATCTTGATGGGGAAGAGGGAGAGAGAGTTAGTGGCTTTACTTTACTGTCTTTCTGATGTCTTGTGACAGTCCGTGTTTTGCCGCTCTTCCATACGGTGCCGTGGGTTAGTCTGCAGTGTGTGATTGTGGTACATGTATTTTATGATCATACTGATCTGTTTTTTGTCTGAATTTTTGCTTTAACCTTCTGCGCATCTGCATATAAATTTGCTTATGGTTTCCACTTTGGTTGTGTGACAGCGTATCAGGACTGTAGATCAAGGCCAACCTTGACTAGAAACTATCATCTGTGGGTCAGTGCCTGATATTTCTATTTGGCTTGGCACACAGTGGCTCAGTTAGGGATTTGTTTTAGCCCTGACTGTCACGTGTCTCCTTGTATTACAAAATCTATACTGAGTTCAACTAAAAACGCCTCACTCGTTATCACTGATTTCTTAGCGATGATATATAAAAATGAACAGCCACGTACTGCTTCTTTATGTAGAGGTTGGATGGTATTGGCAAATGACTTTAATTTGATATGCAGGTGACGCGTTATTCTCATGACGTCATACAGGCTCAACGTACACATAACGGCATTGTGCATCGATCGCTTATTATTTCAATTTGAATTTGCACCCAGTTGGTGCCGTTAATGTTTTGCTAATCAATGAACAAATGCTGGATCTTTTTTTCAAACAGTTGTGCTTGCGATTAATAACTTTATGAAATTATGACGTCATATTAAAGACAAAATGTAAGGTTCGTTTACGAAACTTGCCAACATTCTCGTTTTACTTTAAGTAATGGAAAAATGATAAGGGGGTACATTAGGTAATGTACACAGAATATGCCTACATAAAATTACGTTATTTAAGATGAGCTGTAACGCCCAATGGCCAGTCGTTGGTCTACGTTAACGTCATCAAAAACGGCCATCTGGAACACGTGCCAGATTGCGTTTCCTCCGCAATCGTCGCTGGTTAAACACTCAAAACTTTTGCAAAGGATTCGTAACAATCTTTGCACCCACTTTGCAGAGTCATGACATTTAAGTTTTACTGAAATGCATTGCGGAAAGGGGGTGGGGTAAGTTGTTTCTTTCAGCAGACGCATACAAACATTGTCTGAACAGTATAAACACATTATGGTAAAATAGAGACTGTTTTACAATGGTAAAACACGTTTTTCCTGTCAACGGATTGTGTCTGGAAACAAAGCAAATGTGAATAAAAACTTGTGTCGCACGAAATGGTGACCCCTGTCTCAAACCAAGGTCGTTTTCTCAGCCTCAAATATTCTTTTAGCAATTGTGTTTTCATGAGATACTCTTGACTGATAAGATGTTATAATGCATTAAAACTCATAACTTTAGTCTGATCAGTTTAAGAGATATTTACGTTGATTTTTAGATGAGGCGTTTTTTTTTTCTTGACGTCAGTATATTAATTTGATTGTGATGATATATCGCGTAAGTTAGGAAGCCTCCACACAAGCCTAATAATTTCTGCGTTTTATAAACAGCAGACTCTCGGAGTCTAGGGTGAAGATGTTGCCAGTTAAATTAATTTAAGCCCCCAGCCCCTTTGGCTGCTGTCCTGTCTAAGGCGGTGTTTTTGTTGATTTATTGTTTATTGCTGCTCCCTATGTTTAATTTGTTTTTTTTTCCTTTTTTGCAATGCAGTACTTACTATCCTTTCTAGTTTTGCAATCATCTATCTTTGGAAGAGAGAACTGGTTGCTGTTGTATATTTCTGTTCTAAGTGTTCTGTATCTTTTCATCTGGTCTGCAATGTGTGATCGTTGCAATAATTGGTCATACTCATTCTTGCCTTATAATACTTTTTATGGGTTTACATAATGACGTGGTTGGTATACAGAAGTACCATATGCTTCTAAATTATTATACGAAAATACGTATGATCATTAAATGCCACAATCACACACTGCAGACCAACCTATGGCAGCGTAAGGAAGCGAAAAAGAGCAATAACAATCACAAAAAACCTGGAAGACACACAGCGTAAAGCAACCAGCCACCATTTCTCCGCCAATGCAATGTTCTTTTTTCTCAACAACACAGATATGATTTTATTTTAACACATGATCAATCATTTGAAAGTGGTCGAATGCCAAATGTTAAAAGTGACCACTGGTGGTTTTCATAAAAGCCGTGACATGAGATTTCCAACAATGTGGTATGTGTGACCTGCAAAGCCTCAGATCAACCTGCGCATAGGCGAAGTCTGATCAGAGCCTTTGCTAGTCGCTTGTAATTTCTATGAGTGTTGAGCTACTGATTGAACATCATTTGGAGTTTCTAAGCTTAAAAGGAGGCTGCAGAGGCTCGTCTGAGTCTTTACGCTAAACATTTTGTGTCATGTGAAAAATAGAACTTATCATTCATGCTCCCTTATTATTGAATGTATTAAATTATTAAATTTATTATTGAATTTGATAAAGGGGTGAAATTCTCAGCAAAACTAGAAAGGACAAGAGGCAATGCACAACAAAAACATTAAACAAACATATAACCTAACCACAAATGGGAGGAATCAACAACAACAGAACGCTTGCCTTAGAACGAACGGCAACCAAAGTCACTAGGGGTTTTAGTCTAGTATTGGATAAATTGGTGTGGAGAGTATTGCATGTTTTGCCGATCTTAAACACTAAAATATATACATATATGAGCCTGTATGAGATTTTCAACAATGTGGTATGTGCGACCAGCAAAGCCTCAGATCAGTCTGCGCATACGCGCAGTCTGATCAGAGCATTTGCTAGTCGCTTGAGTATTCTATGATTGTTAAGCTATTGACTGAACACCATTTGGAGTTTCTAAGCTTAACAGGAGACTGTACAGGCTCGTCTGAGTCTACACTTTTCAAAATGCCACACTGTGGGAAATCACATGCCGCGGCTTATATATAAAACAACTTAATAGTCGATGCCGCACCTTATGGTAATACATACTTTAAATCTGTTATTGGCCCTGATGTATATGTCACAAGGACATTTCCCGAGTCTTCATCATATTTAAAAGCGCCTTTAGATGCATCTCCAATCTGTACACCTTGAGAAAGATCTGGAGCCAATACACAAGTCTAGGAAAATATATTACGTATGCATATTAATTTACAGAATGATATACATGTATTCTTTGACTTTTCGCTTACTCACGGCCTCCAATCTCTGCCTCCTTCTCCAAAAAGAGCAGAACATAAAGGGAGGCGAAGGCCCTTCCGGGAAGCAGGCAGTGGGCATAAACAATGGAACACGGTAAGTTGTGTTGACACATTTCAATCATAAGTAAATTTTCAGCGCAAAACTCGAAAATCTAAGAATGCTATGCTTCGGGCAATTGTTCAAGCTATCCGTAGAGCATGCTGTTTGCACATTTTAACTTAGTTTGTAAGCGTGAGAGCTTTTCTCCCGTTGCACAGTTGTCCAAGAAATGGTGGTTCCCGCATGGTTTTGCCTTCTAACCAAACAAATAGTAGCGTTTGGACCCTTATTCATACTACCGAGGCCCCTCCATACCCATGTTGTCCCAAATGCAATTTTTCGAGATATTTCAATGATAATTGAGTGATTTAGAGCAAAAATTCTTTAGGAGCAGGAGGCGAAGGGCAGGAGAAGGAGGCTGGGAGAGGAGGAGCAGGCGACGATGATATCAAAATTTGCATTGATTTTGCTTATTTTTAATAATATACTTATCCAAACTATATCAGACTTGCATGTATGATACGAATGATTAAACGCTATTGTTAACTGAATTATTCTGATCACAAACATTGCTATATATACCTCCCTTATAATATATATACCTCTAGCAAGCTCATGACGTTCTAGGTTTAAACAAACAACACAATGGAAGAATAAGCGTAATCATTCGTATCATACATGCAAGTTTGATATAGATTGGATAAGTATATATTTTGTATTATTAAAAATAAGCAAAATCAATGCAAATTTTGATATCATTGAAATATCTCGAAAAATTGCATTTGGGACAACATGGGTGTGGAGGGGCCTCGGTAGTATGAATAAGGGTCCAAACGCTACTATTTGTTTGGTTAGAAGGCAAAACCATGCGGGAACCACCGTTTCTTGGACAACTGTGCAACGGGAGAAAAGCTCTCACGCTTACAAACTAAGTTAAAATGTGCAAACAGCATGCTCTACGGATAGCTTGAACAATTGCCCGAAGCATAGCATTCTTAGATTTTCGAGTTTTGCGCTGAAAATTTACTTATGATTGAAATGTGTCAACACAACTTACCGTGTTCCATTGTTTATGCCCACTGCCTGCTTCCCGGAAGGGCCTTCGCCTCCCTTTATGTTCTGCTCTTTTTGGAGAAGGAGGCAGAGATTGGAGGCCGTGAGTAAGCGAAAAGTCAAAGAATACATGTATATCATTCTGTAGCTTGAACAATTGCCCGAAGCATAGCATTCTTAGATTTTCGAGTTTTGCGCTGAAAATTTACTTATGATTGAAAATGTGTCAACACAACTTACCGTGTTCCATTGTTTATGCCCACTGCCTGATTCCCGGAAGGGCCTTCGCCTCCCTTTACGTTCTGCTCTTTTTGGAGAAGGAGGCAGAGATTGGAGGCCGTGTTACTGTAAAGGCGGCGCCTCATAAATGCGTAATTAGGACTGGTCAACCATAGACATGGGTAAAAGATGAAAATAAGGCGTGGTTTTATTCAAATTAACTGTATCATCTTGCGCCATTATCTCAGTATAGACGCAAAACACATTATTTAGTCCTTAAAACGCCAGCAAAGTAACTGCATCTGAAAATGTCTATTTAACAATAGCATAGAGGCAAACATTGTGGACCCAGATCAGACTGCTCCTAAAGGAGCAGTCTGATCTGTATTCACACTGTTTATCTATGAGGCTTCAAATAGTTTAGTGGACGACAAAAACATACATTTTGTGATTATGCGCTTTAAGGGTTAATAAATGTGTGTTCAGTGTATATACGGTTAGGATTTTCATGAAACGCATGCTCGTTTGCGTGGCATAAACAGCTTATTTACTCTTTACCAAATTATAAATAAAACCTGATTTCCCTTCCTCAGCAGATGAAATATCTGAATCACGCCTAGATATAAATATTAAAGTTGCCGCCTTTACAGTAAGCGAAAAATCAAGTAATATGCATATTAATTTACAGTTTGATATACATGTAGCAATACATTTTATACAAATTAGTGTTTTATAAATTTTAGAGGTAAAATCAAAGGTGAGGCCCCCATTACGCATTTTCGCACGCGTGAAACAAATATTGGATATATTCAAGGGTAATATGACCTTATGCTTTTAGACCATAGCTGGAGCAAAAAAAAAATCCAATAAGACTCCTGCGGTGGCTACAACAAACTAAAACGATCATGATGTATGTTTCAAACATGGTATCAGCTAAGTATTGAAAAATTAAAAGTGTTTTCCGACAATTCTTTTGAATTTATAAACCAAATCACCATAAAATACTGGGCAGCGCTGTTATGTCCTGTCTCAGAAGTTTTCAAACCTATATAATTGTATTTAACAATCAACTCTGAGGGTGTGGTAGAACTTAGAAAACTGTTTACGAATTTTACCTTGTTCAAGTTTCAAGTTTATTCAAGTTTATTATTATAATTTTCTCAGGTTTACAATAGCAAACAACATGAGATGCATGTACAAAATTTCAAATAATTCAGTATGGCGGTAACTTTACAGTTGGACTACTGGCAGTGGTTTACTTTTCGTGGATTTAATTTATATAGTATTCGAAAGCATGTCTGCAACTGTCACCAGTCCAAATGTAGTTGTTGTTTTACATGGTTGAAATACTAGCTCACAGCAGCTTTTATACATTTCCATCAGTGCTTTGGGAGGGTATAACTGCTTCAATTTTTTTAAAGCACTGAATTCTTTTCTCTCGTTTTTTTTCTTTTTGTCGATTTTTTTTCATTATTGAATGTTAATACTTTGAGGCGACTAAATATATTACAATATTTAATCGCCTCAAAATAAGTCGCAAACATTTCGTCCAAATACAGATCTTTATATATATGCCGTTAGCTAGTATCAGCAGAGTAGCAATGACGTATCTTGACCTTCATAGATAAAATCTACCAGCTATTTTTTTTTCAAAATCATAATATGTTTGAGTTTGGCTTTGTTTTCTAAGATTTTTTTTTCTCTTCCCTGGTGTTTAACGTTCGCTCGGGATATTTTGATTATCGTTTTGACAACGGGGTAAAATAGAACTATCGTGGTAGGGTATGTTTGTATAGTTGGTCATTACTTCATTGCTATCTGGTTACATTTTTTAAACATGAAATTCTAAGAACAAATACAGTCGTACCATTTTCAAATATTTTGGTGGCAGCAAAATGACTCAAACGAATCGAGAAAAGAGCTTAATACTCATTTTCCCCTCAGCTTTGTCCGCCGATAACACTGTCCAATCAAACTTATATTGAAACTCAGTAATCAAACATTGGTTTCTGTTATTCTTTGACTTTTCGATTACTGTAAAGGCGGCGCCTCATGAATGCGTAATTAGGACTGGTCAACCTTAGACATAGGTAAAAGCTGAAAACGAGGCGTGGTTTTATTCAAAAGTAACTGTATCATCTTGCACCATTGTCTCAATAAAGACGCAAAACACATCATTTAGTCCTTAAAAAGCCAGCAAAATAACTGCATCTGAAAATTTCTATTTAACATAAACATAGAGGCAAACATTGTGGACCCAGATTAGACTGCTCCTACAGGAGCAGTCTGATCTTGTTCCACACTGTTTGTCTGTGAGGCTTCAAATAGTGGACGACAAAAACATACATTTTGTGGTTATGCGCTTTAAGGGTTAATAGATATGAGTTCAGCGTGTATACGGTTAGGATTTTCATGAAATGCACGCACGTTTGCGCGGCCCAAAAAGCTTATTAACTCTTTACCAAATTATGAATAAAACCTGATTTCCCTTGTATAGTAGATGAAATAGAAGAACCACGCCCAGATATGAATATTAAAGTTGCCACCTTTACAGTAAGCGAAAAGTCTATTAATACTAAATTGGTATGAAAATTAATATGAATAAAGTGAAGTGTAAAAGAGCCATTACTGATGTTTAAAAGATGCAAGATGCATAATAATACTACTATACTATTTTTTCATTGAAACAGGTAAATGACGGTAAATGGATTACTGCCATTAGAGGTAGTTAAGGATATATATAGAGGATCTTACATGAGTGCTCATGTTTTATTGAATTTATTAAACGAGTGGGGGAAAAGAGATAAAATGCGAGGCTAGCCGAGCATTTTATCTCTTTTTCGCAACGAGTTTGATAAATTCAATAAAACAAGAGCACGAAAGTTAGATTCTATTTATCATATGACAAATACTTCGAAATTTCATTTCTGTCGTAAAAACGTTATAATTTTGTCATTATGTACGCAGCGTTGTTATGGACGTCATAACGTTTCCCGTAAATCTATAAACCACTAGTGGTTTATTGATTTTATTGCATGGCGTTATTTCACTCCCAGACGTGACGTCATATGATAAACCTGTTTAAACAACCCATTACCTGGATTATTTCATTTTTTTTATTTACAACGATTCTCATCTATCTTTTAATCAACAGTATTATCTGTTGTTTTGAATGCACTGCTCTCTGTTTACTTAATGTTTTTTTGCCTATCTTTTTTTTCTTGTTAGGTGTTATTGCTACTTGTTCATCAAATAGCAGGCAAACTTTCTCCTAATTAGCCAAGACAGGCCAGAACTGCAGCGCACAAAAGCCATCCTGTAGTATTTTGTGTCATGTTCTTTTGTTCATCTTATGATTTTAATATGTATTCAAATCAAAAACACTTTAACCTGTGACCCTTTATTACGTTGAGGAGAAGTGGAGTACGAAAAGGCCATGCCTCTATCTGCTGTACTCTTAGACATTGCCCTTTGTTCTTTTCATGATTTAAATATTAATTCAGAGCAAGACTCATTTACATTTAATCATGTTGACATTAAACTTCACAGGCAGACAGATTGTATTGAGGAAAAGTTCAGTGCACGTAAGTCATAACTTTCCGCGTATTGCATTTTGAATAAGTATGCCCTTCCATGCGCGGATCCAGAAAAAAATGTCAGAGGGGTTCCAAATTTAATAACGTTTTTTAAGTTGATGAGGGGATAGAGGATTCAAATATCGCTTTAAATGGACCATCATCGGCCCGCCAGCGAATGGCCAAAACTTGAATGCTGGCTTGGAAGCTTTGTGACTTTTCAGGGGATCCTGACCAGTACTGCTAAGAAAACCTACATTTTTTGTGATTTTTTAGAAGGGGGGTCCGGAACCCTGCCCCCTCTGGATCCGCCCATGCCTTTTGGAGATTAAATCAATAACCATGTAAAGACCGCTAAAAGTACGAACAACGGTACAACCAGCATATTATTTAAATTGTTGTTTATCCAGAATAAAATAGATCCAGAGATCTTAGATACAAAAATTAAAAAAAAAAAAACATAAGTGATGACTGAACTTAACCCATATTAGCCTAGTGTAATTTTATGGGGCATAGGCAAACAGTGCAAACCAAGATCAGACACTGTAGAACTCGGCGTCTGATCAAGGTCCCCTCTGTTTGCTCATATAATGTACTATTAAAATTTGAATAAAATGAAAAAAATGGGTTCTCTTTTTATTCCTTATTTTGTTATGTAGTACTTAGTGTTCTTTTTAGTTTTGCAATCATCTTGATGAGGAAGAGAGAGCTGGTGTATTTACTTAATGTCTGGTGCCTATTAGTGCTCTGTGGCTCTTCTTCACGGTTTCTTTGGTGTAATTCTTGCATTTCCTAATTATACACACTTATTTGTTTAACAAAATCAATCTTCATAACAAAACACTATCTAGATGAAGATGGATGTGTATAATAAGACTTTTCGCTTACTGTAAAGGCGGCAACTTTAATATTCATATCTGGGTGTGGTTCGGCTATTTCATCTACTAAGGAAGGGAAATCAGGTTTTATATATATTTTGGTAAGCGCATAATCACAAAATGTATGTTTTTTGGCGTCCACTAAACTATTTGAAGCCTCATAGGTAAACAGTGTGGACCCAGATCAGACTGCTCCAAGAGGAGCAGTCTGATCTAGGTTCACAATGTTTGCCTCCGTGCTTATGCTAAATAGACATTTTCAGATGCAGTTATTTTGCTGGCGTTTTAAGGACTAAATAATGACTGAGGTTGTGGCACAAGATGATACAGTTACTTTTGAATAAAACCACGCTTCATTTTCAGTTTTCACCTATGCCTAAGGTTGGCCAGTCATAATTACGCATGCATGAGGCGCCGCCTTTACAGTAAGCGAAACGTCAAGTAATATAAGAATTTATCATGAGTGTGAAGATGGGATAGAATAATCCGTCCCAGAATCACGGATTGGCATTACGAGTCTTGTCGAGTGATGACAAACGGTTTTTGCGAGAGACGGATTTTTCTATCACATCCTCATACTTTTTCTTGCTCACAACAAAGTGCCGTATTTTTTATTTGAAACACGCGAGAAAGGCTTCTAGAAAATCCTGAATTCGCCGACATGCGACTTGGTGACGTAATTTTAACATTAAAATGACGTAACGGAACGACGTGCAGCTAGCGTGCGGCCGACGGCGGTCGTTCTTTTCTACGGGCTGGTACGGGTATGTGAGATATAATTATCTCACTTGGGTAAAAACAACGGAAATCCCGATATAACAAGCTTACCGCCGCTTGGTCACAATTCAGTTCCTTGAAAGGGTAACAAGGGTTGTAGGAGTAATGATCCCCTTCCGCCTGATCTACGACGTCTTTAAACCTGCAAGTAAAAATACAAAAACAACAACAATGAATACATAAGCCAATGCATGACTACTGTAAATTCAAACCGTTTCGCGAGGGTTTTTTTTTCGCATAAAAAGAACACTCACGCAATGGCAATAGCACTTTGCTATTCACTGATGAAAAGTCGTGAATTTTTTAATGTCGAAAATATATCATTTAATGCTATTCGCAAAAATAGAATTACACCTATCATTTCTTTAATTTACAGTTAATAAAACAAAATGACCCATTTAGCCTTTGAAGACTAGAAAAAAATGACTCTTAATAAGTGAGTATGAAATTCCACACCATGCGCATCCCATCAGTGAGTGACGCATTGTTAAGGATGAACCAATTAAATTTAAGGAAATGGTTGTTGATAAACTTCACAAAATCGTAACCAACAACACTTATAAAGGACGTAGTTTGAATGTTCAAATTCGCTGGAAAGGAGAGAAATATAGCAATTAATCATGTTGATTTTCTCTTTTCCAACTTAAAGGGTACAGCAGCATTAAGAGCAGATGAGCCTGACATCCAAGCCCTTATTAAACCATGCACTTATCTGCCACTAAATTTACAGATGTTTTCAAAACCGTCTCTTTTCAACAGAAGAATAAATAAAATGCAAGCAAAGTTAAACTGAATTGCAGGAAGCCAGCTAATCGGTTTATGCATATTCAATTATGACTGTGTGACGTCAAAAAGCTTAAAAATGGCCGCCCTCTATTGCTTTCTATTATCTACTATCCACGCATCTGTAACTTTCTTTTTTTATTCGATTTTGATTAGGTTTGTGGCACATTACCCCATCGAATAAGGGCTTGTATTTCAGATGCGCTTGATTTCAACGTTGCCGTTCCCTTTAAGCATTATTTGGTAGAATTTTGCAGTCTGATGATCAGCTAGATACATAGACAACGTGGCATAATTTGTATTGCTTAATATTGTTTGTTAAGTTACATGTATATCATTAGTACAAATGGAGAGCGCAAATTCACTGAATTCGGTGTTACCACTGTGACAAACTTCAGTCATTGTCGCTTATGTTTTATCCAGTAGGTTGTCAAATGTTTAGTGATTTAACACTCTAGTGCCCGGTGTATCATATATGCTACATCTATCTTTTTTGGTGCCCTTACCAGGATATTGACTGGTTAGTTACATGTAAGTTAAGATGTCAGGAAATAAGAATAAATTATTTCATTTAAGATTATTTGCTTGAAATGGGTTTTATCAGCCATCAAAGGTCCCCAAAGTTCAAAAATGAGCATGCATCATATGATACATTGGGCAATAAAAATCGGGATATTTATTGTACCTTTTTGGATCACTGATATATATCAGCTAATAAATAGAGAATACTAGGTGAGTGTCTTTTGATATCAAGTTTACCAGGCAAGGCTTTGAGAACGCTTGTTGACATCGCGAGGCTTGCCGAGCGATTCAACATGCGTTCTCAAAGCCGAGCCTGGTAAACTTGATATCAAAAGACGCGAACCTAGTATTCTATTTATCAGTTTACCCATTGTTTCACTCTTCAAACCTGCAATTATGACGTATTTTTTATATTTTTGTGTTGGTTCAGCGTCATTAGCGACGTCATTCAAAAAGTGCAACGTCATCATGACCTGATAAAGGCAACATGTCGTGAGATAGACAACGTTTATCAGGCAACGCGCAACAATACAGTCAATATGAGAGGTAGCTGATAAATTGTTTTTCATACACTTAGTTTTCACCCCAAATTATTGTTGATACTTGAGTTAGGCACCCTAAAACGATTGTTTTTTAAAATGTAATGCCCATGTATCAAATATGATACATGTCAATCTCAGCAATATTTGACCTCAACACAAATTCAGACCCAGTTTTCTTTTTGACTTCCCTAATCTAGTAATTGGATGGAATACAAATGTTTTCTGGTAATGCATTCTATGTTTGGGCACTAGAGGGATTAAGAGTATCCTTCATATGTATTGTTGTGGGACAAGGAAATCCCACCCTCGGACCTGAATAATTTCGTCAGAAACTCGGCTCCGAGTTTCTGACGAAATTATTCAGGTCCGAGGGTGGGATTTCCTTGTCCCACAACAATACATCATGATGGATACTTTTTCTCGCCCACTTTGTGACTTTTTGAGTTTTTATATGAATTATGTCCGTTCCGCATAATTTTTTAGATTTTTTTGCGTTTGTTCCAATCTAAAAAATAAGTTCACCAACAAATTTTCCAGATGCAGAAATGGGTGTAAACATAGTTTAGCACCTAAAAATGGAAGCGGAATAACATTTCAAACGTCGGTTTTGTTTTTATTGTGGTTTGAAACTGTCGTTGGTATCAGTATCTATTGACAAAGACGTCGTGGCGCCAAATTGTGTCGATAACGTGCGTCACATTGTTGTTGCATTTAGTGACGTCAGAAATGTTTTTGACGTCATCCAACATTGCGAAAATGGCGGACGCACTAAATATTGCCGTTTTTGATATTTCTGCATAATATGTAGGCGTAAATATCTCTAAAAACAGCCTAAATTGTAACAATTCGAAATCACGTGGATGGGATAAGCAGGTCATGTGGATGGGATAAGCAGGTCACGTGGATGGGATAAGGAAATTCCGCACGGCGTTTTGCCTATGGAACAGCTTGTCTTGAGCGATAAGTGGGCGAGAAAAACGAATCCTGACATTGTCGTTTTGATGCTTTATCTATCACAGTGTTTCAGTCATGTTGTGTCGATTTTCTGTTTTCTCGGATTGAACAAGTACTAGACAGAGAATAAAGTTTGTTGCTCTATGACACAATACAGTGCCTCCGGTGAGTCTCAAACCAGCGATCGTTCGTTCCGAGTCTCACACTTTAAGGATGTATTGTAATTTTGGGCCCTGGTTTATACAATAAATGATGAAAATTTGGCTCGTCACAATATCATTTTTTCCTAATTTCTTGACAAGATCCAGATTTACAATTGTACCATACCTTGGCGTGTTATCCTGGTTTCCAAGACTGGTAATATCAATGACTGTTCCGTCGTCGTCAAATGTACACGAACATTCATCTTTCGTTACACAATCCTTTCCAAAAACTGTCACATGTAAACAGGTAAACAACAGTACACATGCTATATATACTCTAACACCCATTTTAATATCATAAGACACTTAACTTTACTTAAATGACCATTTGACGCCGTTGATGGCGTCACTACTTGTAATTGTGAAGTATTGACGTGTTTTGTTATAGTGGCATGTGTCTATATTAAACAGCGGTATTGGTATACATGTACAAATAATTGTATTTGTCTATAACAACGTTAGTTGTCTAAGTCATCTGATTCATTCGTGTTGTTACATGTTTACTACCCGCAAGAGTTCCTAAATAGTAGATGCAGTGGCTTAAAATGGAAACTGATTACTAGGTCAAAGCACCTTAAACCTACTTAAGCCAATATATTTGATTTAGACCAGATGGAATGCCGTATTTCCCACTAACATGGTCAGTTGCTGATATCTCATTAGCATGATATAGATAACGTTGTACCCACCTAAAAACCCGTCTCAGTGAGACCGTACGCGTGGAGATTATTTGGGCCTCGTCGCGAGAAAACCTGTCTTCGGGGTTTCCGACAAAGCGAGTTTCAAACCAGTCTCCTCAGCTACAGCGACTACCTAGAAAGTTGAAAATGTCACCTGTAGCAAGTTTACATATGACACTTTCCAGAAAGCGAATAACAAAGGCGCTGATCAGACTGCGCGGATGCGCAGGCTGGTCTGCGCCTGTGTTGTTCGCAAACCCCCGAAGACAGGTTTTCTCGCGTTGTGGCCCATTTTAAGTGAGACTGTACCATATATCAGAAGTAATGATCTTAGTCTGGCGATCAAACAATATCGTGTGTTCAATTAAAAGAACGGTCTCCAAGAGATGATTCTTTCATGTTTCCACAAGGAAGATACAATTAATGTCAGGCTTTGAATATATATTCATAACGGACAAATTCATTTAGCCTTTTGCTTTAAGGAAACCCGTAAAAGGGTACTTTGGCAAACATACTGACTGGCTTTAAAACGCAACACTTGGATACATGTAGCAGCTTTAATTTATGTATCGAAAAAGAATGCAAAACAATCAATTTGATTGTATGTTAAAGAGTGTTCATTTGTAAGTAACACATGAAAACTTTTTCACTTAAAAATATTTTAAAGTATTGAAAATGTAAACTTTTTGAGATTGGGGTCTACTGTTTTATGTGACAAAATGTTATCAGTGAAATTTATCCTACTTCTTTAAATCAAGAAACACGATAAGCATCAAATGAATGTCATTTGCTTTTTAAGTCATCGAGGAATCGCTCTCGTTTTCATTGGCTAACGTTGAAACAAATTATAAATGTATAATAGCTCGTATATCTCAATGTCAAAGAGTAGTTATGATTTATTACTAAAAGACAATATTGGAATCGTTTAGCCCTAATTATGTACTCCTGTATGATGATGAAGAGCTGCTGGGTCAAACCTTGCAGACCTTACGTTAAAAATGAAAAAGAGCGATTCATATCATAGGCGTTGTGTAGTGGATACATGTAAATAACTCGCCTAGGGTGCCTAGTTCGATCCCAGGCTCCCCTAGTACGAAGGGTGAAACATTTAGCCATGGTCCCGACTTTTGAGACGTTTTAAACCAATACCGCTGCCTGCTGAGCCTTCAGTTGCCCTCAGACATAATATCCACAAAATCATAAATTCACCGGCTCGGTAATGCCATGGGACAGTCACAAATTCACTTGATCTTTTAAAATCCCCAAAATCATAATTAGCCGCCAGAAATATGGACCAGCACACAGTATTTTGATAATTATCGCATCGGCGATCAATGAAGGCTCTAATGAGTCTGCGCACATGCGCAGACTCGCAAGAGCCTTTACTTATGGCATAAACAAGTTATAGACAAAGGGGAGGGATCAGTCCGAAGTAAATGCTGTTATGTAATACATCATTTTAGATCATTAGCCAGCCTTAAACAGTAAACTTCTGGAAGGGCATTTAAAAGAGGAATTTTGCGCATATGCGATAAATACCAAACATCATGTGCTGACCAATACATGTACATGTTTATAGATTCACTAAAAAAAGAAAGAAAGTCGCACCAAACTAACTCGTATCACATCCAATAGCTGCACAATTAATGATGACTAATGATAACTAGTATACATGTAGCCAGCGCGTAGCAAACCCAAAATATGACCCGTGCGCCTAGTTACAATTCACCGAAGCATGGATTGCGACCGAACAATATAAGAGTTTGTTTTCACAACGCTTTCATAGGGAAGCTAATGGCTCTACGCTTCTTTATGTGGATAGCGCCGTATCTGATCAGAGTGGGCCGATGTCTAGACTGAGGGTGCTCAATTTATGTGCTCGGTCTTGCCATGCATCGACTTATTTGGGCCGCCTTGCGAGAAAACCTGTCCTACATGTAGCTGTTTTCGACATTGTCAAACTAAATCCAACTGGCACAGCTATTGAAAGTAGTTAGAATTTAGAATAAGAAGCAGGATTATCTGTTTTTACAGAGAGCAAATACCTAGGCATTGACCAGACTGTGCAGATGTGAAGGCTGGTCAGCGCCTTTATTACGTGTATTCACACGCAACGTATTTAGGTTATCGTGTGACGCACCACGATAACATTGTTATCATATATTAAGATCGGTGAATGCTCGTTCCAGAAAGCGAATACCAAAGGCGTTGGCCAGACTGCGCAGATGCGCAGGCTGGTCAGCGCCTTTATTATTCGCATGCAGCGTAATAAGGTTATCTTGCGACGCACCACGATTACATTGTATCACATTATTCGATCGGTGAATGCTCGTGTGAGTCGACACATATTACAGTCTAAATAAAGCGATGATTGATATTGCCTCATATCGACTTTCTCCGTCAACAATAACTCAGAACTAAACTTGGTAACTACTGAGAGCTACCCATTTACGTTTAAGGAGACACGAAACGAAGAACAAATCATTCAAGTACGGTCAATTTGTATGTCAAAATTTATAAAATGTAAGATAACTATCAACCTTTGCAAGATAGTGATTTGTGTATACATGTATTATGCGTGTATATATGTAAATGTACCTTATTTAAAGTGTGGGATGTTGACTAGTCCAAAATTCACGAATAAACGCGCTATTAAGATACCCTTTTGTTTGTTTGATTGATTTGATTCTTTACGTCCCATCAACAATCTTTCAGTTAAACAATGACGGGTCTTCCTGGGTTGAACCATTACTAAGCTAGGAAAAATGTGTCTTGCTCAAGGACCACAACGCAGTGACGCCGGTGAGGTTCTAACCCGCGGCCCAGATACCCTTTTGCATCAGACGAAAACCTTTTATAATGACCTCAGACACAATTACTGTTCTCATAAAATGAACACATTCTAGTCCAAATTCAAAGCATTTGACCTGTTAATTTATACACAAGAAATCAATCAGTGTTTTAATATCTATTTGTAACTGTCAATAAGCAGAGAAAAAGTCATGTCTACCTGTACTGGGCTAAAATTAGTTTAATCTATTTTCAGCTGTCTGTCAGCACTGACAAATTCTGATGTCTTACCTGACCTAGGCTTAATTTAGCTCATCATGGTTAGATATCGAGCATACCAATTTTGGGTCACTGTGACCATCTCCATGACCTGCCCTTTTTTCTAGAACAATTGTGTCTGGAGCATATATCCTACATGACTTGAGGTAGGAATCCATTTGGTGTGTAGATGCATCTTGGGAAAGCCTAGATAGCATTTTAAGGTCATTGTGACGTCGAGAGCGTATCTCCTATATTTTTAGTTAGAAATCACAAATTTTGTTTGTGGATGCATCTTGGGCTGGCAGATGTTGCATACCATTTTCAGGTCACTTCGACTTTGACCTCATTTCTAAAATAATCGTATCTGTAGCATTATATCCTGTATTGTTTGGTTGTTGGATGCATCTTGAGATGGCAGAGTGCCGCGTAGCTTTTTTTGCCAGTTAAAAAGCAACTTGTTCAGCATATGGTCATGCTGCATATCAAACAAAAGGATATGAAACGTAAGACAACATACAGTAAAAATAATTCTCTTACAAACAGCATCAACTCCTGACTGCATGCTTGGTGATCAACCCAATCATAGTTGGCATCTTTGCTTTACTCTTTAATTGCACGCTGATGGATAGGACTTCAGGCTCTTTGACGGTTCCGACTTAAAGACTTATCTATTGATGAGATGGTAGGAGACTGATGCTTTGGATGTTGTAAGGCCCACCAGGGTTTACATGTTGGATTTCTTTTGCTCCGGTATTTAGTTTCATTTTCTGTTGAGTCCTTATCTGTGCTTTATTTCCTTTTTTATATGTTGATTTATATGTTCAAGGAGATGATTCATTCATAAGTTATGAGTCTTTCATATTTGTGTCTCGATCCACAATTGAACTAAGGGTGATGTTTGCGCGCCATGAAATTGGTTTAAGCCCTCCAGTAAAATATTTTTACTGACCGTTCCAAGGCGGTGCTTCGTTTGTGGATCATTTATGTTTTTTCCTGTCTTGTTTTTGTTATGCTTTTGTGCGCGTCTGTTTATTGATGCCTTGTGGTCACCTACTGGGAAAGGGCTGACCTCTTGGCTCTCGTTTGTGATGTCTTATTGTAAATTGGTATCCTGGGTCAGGTGTGGTGATTGATTGTATCGATTCCTGATCATTGCCATCTTTCTTACTTTTAAAAGGTTGAAACAGTTTTATTCTGAAAATTGTCATGTTACATATTAATAGCACTGACTGGGAAGACCCATGGGTGTGCCCTGGCATGCACCACCCCTCTACCTTCATAAAGGCTAAATATCTCGGAAACCGTTCAGAACACCAACCATAAACCATATACAGTACATGGTTTTAATGACAAGATGCATTCATTTGCACTGACCAGGAAGTTACCCCGGGCATAACCCTAAAAGCCCCATTCACTACATATTTGCTTAATACCTGATAACCTCCAGATTCCTAACCCTAACCCATATATAATGATATTCCCTCTGATCAAACACATTCAGAAGAAAATAACATTGGGGTTGTTTTGAGAGACTTTACAATAGGAAGAATATATTTATATCTTGTTTATTTCTGACAATAGCTTGGAAAAAATGGATAGAACTTCACCAATTTCCTATGCATTTCTTTAAACAATTATTACTCTCTGCACTTATCTAAACTAAAGTTTTCAGCGCTTTATAAAATCACATTTTTTGGCCTATAAAACGCACCTGCTTAATCCAGCATCCTATCGATGCCTCAAATGCTCTAACAACTCACCCAATGTACTCCACGACCAACTTAACTATGTCAATATAAATGCATATGAGATTGGTAAGATAATATATATATATATATATATATATATATGTATGTATATATATATATATATATATATATATATATATATATATATATATATATATATATATATATATATATATATATATATATATATATATATATATATATATATATATATATATATATTAGAAACTTTGATAAAACTCTTAAATTGCTCTAATATATTACGGATGTGTTGTGTTGCTGAATAAAGAATGTGCTAACGGAATTTCTCCATTTTTCTTTTGATAAAAGGCCTTTGTGCAGTTTGAAGTGAGGTTGAGTACAATCAAGAGTCAGCCATTACCAAATGAGTGAAAGCTTGTGGTAAAGGAACAACTGAATGAGTTTGTATACCTGTGTAATGTCAGCCCTGTTTAAAAAATAGAAGAACATTATACAATTATTGACTTCAATGAGGTAGACATGAGGATTAATCTACCCGAAAAAGTGATAATTCACCGAGACCGCTAGGCCGAGGTGAATATCACTTTTAAGGTTAGATAAATTCTCATGTCTACCGAAATTGAAGTCAATAACTGTTTTGTTATATGACTTTTCAACTAAGAATGGAACTTTTCTACTTTCACTTTTATTGTTCCTTCAACCTAAGGACTTTCTCACAAGTTTTATCAATTGTTATTTAAATATTTTAATGTCGTAATTTGCATTTTGAAATGTATATTAATTCTCTGAATGTGGAATGTAAAATTTAATCATAAAACTTTTTTTTACATTTTATTTATTCAAACAATGTTACTTTGCTCCTACTATCGACCACCGGATAAAACTAGTGAAGAGTACCTGAACATGGTGAAGGAAGAGTTCACAGACCTCAGAAAGAAATACAAGAATGCAGTGTTCATCATCGGTGGAGACTTTAATCTGCCAGACATTGACTGGAACAAGAACACAGTCGCCAACAAGTCATATCCCTATAGGGTGAGTCAGAACTTCCTAGACATAGCTCAAGAACTAGGCTTAGAGCAGATGGTAGATTTCCCCACCAGGCAGGATAACACCTTGGACTTAGTCCTTACAAGTCACCCAGGTTTCAAAATCAGATGCAAACCTCTCCCGCCGATTGGACCAAAGAGCGACCACGACATTGTATTGTTTGATACGTCACACCAGCCATACCGTGCGAGACCGACTCGAAGAAAGATCTTCTTATGGAAAAAAGCAGACTTAGATGGCCTGAGATCTACTGTGGCAGAAGCAAGCAGATCATTCCTCTCCACGCTATTCGATGACATAGAAGTCATGTGGACAGCTGTCAAGACAACTATTACCTCAGCTCTCGATAAACATGTCCCTACAAAGCTTACCAGTACCCGACACACTTATCCCTGGGTTAACACGAATTTATGCAGATTGATGAGGAGGAAGCAAAGAGCTCACCGTAAGGCCAAACAGACTGGTCAGCCCAGAGACTGGGAACGTTTCAAGAGACTACAGGCAGAGGTACAGAGATCTACAAGAAAGGCCCACAGATCATACATGCAAGATGTTGTCAGTGCTGATTTGAAGGAAAAGCCCAAAAGATTCTGGTCCTACATAAAGAGCAGACGGCAAGAAGCTTCTGGTGTTGCACCACTGATAAATAAAGGTGGTTTCCTGCAAAGCAATACCCCTGCCAAAGCTGAGATCCTGAACGATCAGTTCCAATCTGTCTACACGCAAGAGGACACAGACAACATTCCTGACAAAGGTCCGAGTCCCTTCACTTCAATGCATGAGATATCTATCAACTCAAACGGTGTGAAGAAATTACTGAAGGACTTAAAACCCTACAAGGCACCAGGACCTGATGGTATACCCACTTTCATCCTTAGGGCTGCATCAGAAGAGCTAGCACCAATACTGAGTAGAGTCTACCAGTTTTCCCTGGATAATGGAGAAGTGCCATCAGAGTGGAGAGAAGCCCTCATTGTTCCACTTTTTAAGAAAGGACAAAAGCAACAGCCATCCAATTATAGACCTGTATCTTTAACCTCAGTGGCCTGCAAAGTGCTTGAACATATTGTTCATAGTAATGTTATGAGGCATTTTGACCAGAACAACATCTTGACAGTTAAGCAACTCGGTTTTCGGAAAAGAAGGTCCTGTGTGACCCAGCTAGTTACGACCGTCCAAGGCATAGCAACTCAGCTTCGGTCAGGAAGAGACCAGGTAGATGTAATCCTGTTGGACTTTGCCAAAGCCTTTGACAAAGTACCCCATCGTAGACTACTATACAAACTAGGATACTACGGAGTCAGAGGACATACACTACAGTGGATTGAGTCTTTCCTTGGCCACAGAAAACAGCGTGTGCTATTGGATGGGTGCAGATCTTCCCAAGCAGATGTGATCTCTGGTGTACCACAGGGCACAGTGTTAGGCCCTTTACTCTTCTTGGCCTTCATCAACGATATGCCTGAAGCTGTCAACCACTCTGACTCCCGCCTCTTTGCGGATGACTGTCTCCTATACAGACTTATCAGATCAGATGCTGATGCAAAGAGACTGCAAGAAGACCTCAGCGTGAATATGAGCAGCGACTTATCATGGCATACCCATATAGACTCGACAACGGCAAAAGCATCAAAGACACTTGGCTTCCTAAGGCGTAATCTCAGCGAGTGCACCAAGCAAGTGAAGAGTGCAGAATACACCTCTCTAGTGCGTCCAACCCTAGAATATGCCTCAGCAGCATGGGATCCTTCATCCGCTGAAGACATAACAAAACTGGAGAAGGTTCAACGACAGGCAGCAAGGTTTGCTCACAGCAACTATTATGATAGAGCACCAGGATGCGTCACAAAGATGGTCAGTGATCTTGGATGGGAGCCACTTCAACATCGAAGAAGGGTAGAGAGACTATCGACATTATACAAAATTCAGCGAGGTTTGGTCGAAACAGACACTGATGACATAATTCGTCCCAGCGACAAGCGCACCAGAGGTCAACAACGACTATATCAACCAGCTGCAACTGTGTCAGTCTACAAGTATTCCTTCTTCCCAAGGACCATCCAAGAGTGGAACACTTTACCCACCTCTGTCACAGATGCAGACACCTTGGAGGAATTCCGCGCCGGTCTAGGTCTAGCCCTGCCGGCCCTGCAGTCCTAATGTTCTACGCAGACTGTTTTTAACAAGCTTTTAATTGTTTTTAATCTTGGAAGGAGATGGCTGTCTCTTTCCCCCTTGCTGGTCAATTGTACATTCTTTTCGAAGAATCCTGACCTTTCTATGGAAGAAGAAGAAGAAGAACAAAGATAAATGAACAAACAAAACAAAACAAAACAGTTGTTAAAATTCATGAAAGTCTTTAGTTTACATGTTGGGATGTGAAACAGCAAATCATGTCAATTTCATGCAGCACATGCTAGTTTTATACTCATCATGCTATTTTTAGCTCTCTAGAGGGTGATATTGCAGAAGTGTCAAAAATATTAACTTCTGGAAACTAGTTCGAGCTGGTTTTCATCCTATATCACCTTCTGAGCCAGTTTAGACCAGTTTTCAGGTAGACATAGAGATTTATGAAGACAAATTGGGCCAATCAGGAGACAGGATTCTCTCCAGTCATATAACAATTGAAGATGTCAAGTGAAATAACGTGCAGAAGGTATTCCAAATAAGTTCAGCAGGTATCAGTTTACTGTGCGAAACAATTTGTCCAGGGGAAGGAAGCGTTTTTGGAAGATTTTACGTGGTGTTAAAATGTTGCCACAAATGGTAATGCTTATTTACATGCAGATACAATGTTTGTTCGTAGGCAGCTACTATCACTAATTGTGACAGATTATTCATTCCATCAAATTTCAGAAGTAATACATGGACATACTCAATATATTTACATATCCAATGCGAGTCTTTAAATGAACCCTTACATTTGAGATGTGGTTCATACCTTCAAGAACAAATCGATTTAAGCCACACACACATACCCGCCATTTGAGCGGGCTAACGTCAAGTTCATCCAATAACGTTGCTTGTTTACTGACGTTTGCGTGACGTTGAACACGTATCGCCGTGAAAATAAGCGAGGAAATTTGGCGTTTTGGCTATTCCAAACCCTACCTTATGTCAGCTTTAATTCAAAATATCTGGAAAACCAGCCAAGTTACACGAAAATTAAAAATTGATACTTGACTGATAATATAAAATGTAAATATAAGTTATAAATTCAATTTTTGGAATGTTCATGGAATCATGAATACTTAGGGTCTCTTGCAAAGTTAACGTGAAGCCCGAACTTTGCACGAGACCCAAAGTATTCATGATTCCATGAGCATTCCAAAAATTGAATTCATTTCTTAGATAATTATCATACAGCCAAGAAACATACAGGAGATACAAGACAAAGAGCACCAGTATAAAAGTGGATGTCCTGGAGAGTTTTATAGATTTTATCGCCCACTCACATGTCCTTAAGGACTTACCATCTGGACAAAAAATAGTAAGTGAGTATGATCAGGAAATACCACAATCACAAACTGCAGACAACCCCGTGACACCCCGAGGAAGAGCCGCTCAACCATCATGAGACACCAGGAAGACAAATTAAGCAAAACAACCAGCTCTCTCTCTTCCCCATCAAGATGATTGCAATACTAGAATGTACATAAAATAACGTACAACAAAACATAGAACAATTACAGACTCCCACAATGGGAGTAACAATAAATAACAAAAAGTCAACAACAACAGAACCGCCGCCTTAGAACGGACAGCAGCCTAAGCAAAATGCATTTTACTGGTACCAAATCTTCGCCCTAGATTCTGCTGTTGTTGAAGTACAAGAATGTTCAGCTCGCATGGAGGCCATCTAAGTAATGCAATGTATCATCATGGAGAAACACTCTAATCAAATTAACACACCATGATGAAATAAAGAAAAGGGCTCATGACTCACAGATAGTCAGAGCTTAGCCTAAAGAAAACCTCAAGTTAAGGGAAATTATTTCTACACTATATGCTATAAGACCTCTGGCTCCAGCAATACTCCTACAATAGTATTCTCAGTACTGTGTAGTTAGACATTTTGCTCTCTAACGCCAATCACAAATGCAGCAGACTTAAAATTTGAGATCTTTTATTTTTTTAATTTTGCTGAAAATTCTTTATGGATTCATATTTCATTAGATACCAATGCTTGAAGATGATTCACAAGTAATTTTAATTCTGATTTGGCTTCTTAAAGCAGCGGGGAAAACGCAATTGTTGTCAACTGCACATTTTCTAGACTTCCTAATATGTACTGAAATTTCGGATATTTTCAAGAGAATTTTATTTTCTATGTTAAAAGACATATTTGCGACATTTAAAATTCGCAACTAAGGCATGATTTACCTATATCAGTAAACTATGGAGTGATTTCGCAATGGTTTCATATTCACAAAACTTCGCACATGCGAAGTTTCGCGAATGTAAAAACCTCGCGAAAATTTCCGAATTTACAGTATTTCACCAAAAAAGAGTAACACTAGATTTACAACGGTAAAATATTATACTAATCTATCAGGAGTGTGAAGTGGGATAGAAAAATATGTCCTGAGGATCACCGATTGGCATCACGAGGCTTGCCGAGTGATGACAAACGGTGATCACAAGGGACAGGTTTTTCTATCCCATTCTCAGACAAATAATTTTTTTTCTGCTTACCACTAAATACCCCATTTTATAATGGATAGCATTCAAAGACCTCCAGAAAATCCTGAGATGCGACATGGTGACGTAATTTTAATACTACATTGACGTCACGGATCGACGTGCGGCCAGCGTGCGGCCGACGTTCGGCTGTTTTTTTTTTTTTTTTTTATCTTTCCCATGGGCTGGTATGAGTATGTAGGATAGAATTATGTCACATGGGTGCGAACAACGGAAATCCAGATCAGGCAGAGAGGGCATGGTGTCTTACTTTAACTGTCTTCCTACTAGTAATGTTCTGTGTAATTACGGTACTTCCTGATCATACTCACTTACATTTTAGTTTTGTACTTATTGGATAAACGAACATCATAGGATCAGCACATTGGTACAGTCTCGCCAGAGCCTTCGATTATCGCACATACAAGAAGGGATGTAGATGAACTATTTTTCTGTTGCCTGACACAACAATCATACCTACAGTAGTATAACTCACAACAATTGGTATTCGTAGGAATTTATAGTCTAAATGTAAATGATGTTGTATCGCCACGAGGGACTACGTTTCTATTGTCTGACATAACAGTCATAACTAGTACTGATCACAATCATTAATATTCGTAAGAATTTATAGTTTTAAAGTTGATGGTGTTGTATTGCACTAATGGACTACTTTTTTCTGTTGCCTGACATAACACTCATACCTACAGTAGTACGAATCACAACAATTGGTCTTCCAAGGACTTCATAGTCTAAATATAAAATTTTGTATCGCCAAGAGGGGCTATTTGTCTCTTGTCTGGCATAACAGTCAAAACTAGTACTAATTATTTATATTCATAAAAAATATAGTTTTAAAGTTGATGATGTTGTATTGTAGTAAGAGTCTACTTTTTTCTGCTGCCTGACACAACAATCATAACTGCAGTAGCACAAATCACAACAATTAGTTTTCGTAGGAATTTATAGTCTAAATGTAAATGATGTTGTATCGCCAAGAGGGACTACTTTTCCCTTGTCTGACATAACAGTCATAACTAGTACTCATTAATATAAGTAAGAGTTTATAGTTTTAAAATTTATGATGTTGTATGATACTAATGGACTACTTTTTTTCTGTTGCCAGACACAACAATCATAACTGCAGTAGCACAAATCACAACAATTGGAATTCGTAGGAATTTATTGTCGAAATGGAAACGACGTTGTATCACCACAAGGAACTACTTTTTCTGCTGCCTGACATAGCAGTCATTCTAGGCACTAATCACCTTAATTGACGTTCGTAGGAATTGATATCTTCAGAGACGATGATGTTGTATCGCCGCGAGGGGCGACTTTTCTGCTGCCAGTCCCACCAGTCGTACCAAGTCTGCTTCCATCCAGAGTTTGGTCCTTATCTGTCTCAATACGATGAGGACAGTAAACAGCCATGATCTGTGAAGTAAAGTACATAAAATAAAACCAGTCTTAAGCAACCACTTAAAATAACAATTGGCTTTTAACACTGAATATTGCTTAGTGCAGGTCAAAAGTATTGCAGAATGCCCCCCAAGTGAGCATTCTGCAATACTTTTGACCTGCATTAAGCTTCCATTCGTCTTTAAGACATTTGTTTTGTTCATTTTTACGTGCCCGCTTAAAACAGGGTTTACTGTACGTTTATAGGCAAATGTTGACTTTTTAGATCAAATATAGTTCTGCTTAGAAGCTTTACAATATGCATATATGAGGTATACAACACGGGTAGGAAACTTTATAAACAGAGCCACCGACTCTGTATATGGAGGGGGGAATCGCCTAACAAAGAGATTTTTTTTTAGCTTGCAAAATTCCAAAAAGAAGGGAAGTAGTGCTCAACTCTGGCTGGCCTTTCAACTTCTAATCCAAAACTGATATGAACTGCACATTGTGTATGGGTTTATCTGAATAATTTTTGTCATCAGGTAAACAATCTTCAATGTACCTCACGACAAAAAGATTCAGACAAAATCGTACACAATTTGAACCTTGCATCAGCTTAGATAAGAAGTTACAAGACAAGAGTAGAACACTACATTTTCCCTTGTTCGTTATTTTAGACCTTAAAAGAACCAAATAGAAAACTTACGCTTTTAGGTGATTATATTTCAGCCTCCTTACACAGACCCAAGCTTTCCTTTTTAGAGGTGTGGCTCTTTTTCTGTTGTTTCCTACCCATCCATGTAGAGGCCCCTGTCGTTATTTTTTTGTTTCTTATCAAAATACTTTGTTTCTTAATTGCCTCTTTAGCCTCAGCATGGCTAAACAATGTATTTTCTGTCAGGCAACTTACGCCAATAAACTATATATAGCTGTTCAAGATTAGTGTCCCTTCATAATAAAAAAAATCAGAAAATATCTGATCTGAAGCCAGGCTAATATAAAGTAAGAGATATAATGAGCCACGACATGTGACTTCCAACAATGTGGTATGTGCGACCAGCAAAAACTCGGATCAGCCTGCGCATACGCGCAGTCTGATCACAGTCTTTGCTAGTCACTTGTATATTATATGAGTTTTAAGCTGCTACTGACTGAACATCATTTGGAGTTTTCTACGCTTAAAATGTGGCTGCACAGGCTCTTCTGAGTCTACACTTGTCAAATACCACATTGTTGGAAATCACATGACACGGCTCATGATATTATTAAGATATTTTCTTATTAACTGGAGGTTGGACTCAAACAAGTGAGATTTTGCATGGCTCAGAAAGATACCTAACACACATGTATATTTAATTTGGCAGAGCAGTTTAGGAAGAGACAGATGGATGGACATGCGTAGTGACTGATAAAGGTTATCCCCAAAACGTATTATAAAATGTGTGCATTTTGTATGAACAATGTTCAATTTACAGCTGCGTGAGTGAGCTGCTAATAAGAACTTTAGTAGCCCCACACGATTCAACTGTGATCGAAATCTTACATATGTGCAGATTTAGCCGTAACATCAGATTTCCAACAATGTGCGACCAGCAAAGGTTCAGGTTCGCCTTTGCTTGCCACTTGGATATTTAATGACTCTTAGGCTACCAGGACATCATTTGGATTTTCTAAATTTTAGGTGGGGCTGCACATGCTCATATGAGACTACGCTTGTCAAAATGCCACATTGTTGGAAATCACGTCACGGCTCAATTATGCACTTGACAATCATAAAGAATGTTCTTGCAATTCGTAGGTTTATCAGGAATTTGGCTCAAAGTTTTGAACTATTCAAAACTTTAACCACGAATTCCCTGTTTCGAAAAATCGTGCCTGATTCGTAACACGTTCCTAATGCATACTTGGACATCGTAACTGAATCATAATCGATTCGGAGGTGTTTTTAGGCATTCGTAGCTACTCTCAGCTCATTTCCGGGGAATGGGTAGATAAAAACAAGCATTTAAACAAAGGAAGAGACAGTAGGAGGGTTTTCCCTTAGAGTAACTGCCCAGTCACGTGCATGTGAGCAAGTCCTAGAAGTGGAAACAGATTTGGCAGATTCTTGAGCACAACCAGAATCAGTTAGAAACTCCTAGCTGGTGATTTTGCCGAGGCAATCTACCATATTTTTCCACGTCAAAGAGTTAGGGCCAGGGCCTCTCGGCTTTAATGTAGTTGTTTTCTTGTAGCTTTATAAGTATCTGTTTTCAACACTCAAATTGCAGGATCGATTCTACAGCTGCTTTACGAGGAACATTCATTTTGGAAATGATGCCCCCGAAGCATGTATGGCCCTATTTTTTATAACTATCTTGAGAGACAATCTTGCAAATCATGGCGAATCGTCACGGATTTCTGTTAATTCGTGCCCAATTTGTGCTGCATTTGTAGTTTTCTTAACTAATTCGTGATCGATTCTTGCAGTATTTCTACATAATGTAATTGCAAATCGTAGTGAATTCGGCACAGTATCCCAGTGACTCAGGCCGAATCCAGCCAAATCCCGCAAATATTCGTAACTCTTTCTTACCTTTTTCCTAACTGAATCGTTGAACATCACAGAATGGGTTGAAACTTTTACAATTATCCACGTCCCAGCCAAATCCTAACATTTATTGATTCTTGGTGATTCTGGGGATTCGTGATCTATGTGGAATTGGAGAATAAGCCACTGTGCTTCATACACTACATTTGCATTTAAATGATAGAGAATCCTTGTGCAGGTATTGTACACACCACGCACAAGGATGTTCACTTAAGTTTAGCCTATGATAGTGTTTGGCATGTAATACTATACGAAACTTTTATGAGTGTGAGGGTGAGACAGAAAAATCTGTTCCGAGGATCACCATCTTGACGAGTGATTCCAAACACTGATCACGAGGTACAGATTTTTCAATCCCACCCTCATACAAATAATGGATTCGTTTTCTTACTCATCATTTAATACTGCATTTTATGTTTAAGCAAGGCTAGTGCGCTGAGATGCGACATGTTATTAAGACGTCACTTTAATATAACTATGCCTCACTTGACGACCATGTGCGTGAGTTCCAATACAAGTGATCAACGTAAAGCCATGGTAACTTAAGATAACATGGGTTAGATAAGATTTCCTATCCCAGTGCAAAATATCAGATATCTGTATTGCGTGTGCAAGAAAATATTTACCTTTGGTATAAACACAACTAACATGGTTCCTGTTGTTCCAATAAGTAGAATGCCTGAATTTATACCATACAATAAGGCTACTTTATCTTCGAGTGCCAAGTTCAAGGTCAGACCAACAGCACTCAGTACGACAACATTGTAGAGGCACATGCCAATGAGGCGAGAGTCATTCAGAGCATCTATTTTAACCTGAACAAAAAGAGAAATATCGTAAAAAAGTGTAGGGTAAAGTCGGGTATATTTGACAGTCAGCTAAATTCGGACAGCAACCTTGTTTATTTCATATTTCAAATATTAGAATGAAAAATAAATCAACTAAGCAAACAGTGAAAATCCTCATAAGGAGCCGTCTCATCTGGATTTACACTGTTTGCAAATGTGTATCCGAAATTACCTGAAGTCTGAATTTACCCTACTTTTACCCTAGCATTTACTCTGCTGGTTTAAATATAGCACGAAGTGAGCAAAGCTCACATACCCCCGGCGGTAGCCATCAGAGGTTGTAACACTTTCAGAGAAAAGACAAAATTGTTAAAGATTTCATAATCCTTAACCAAGTAGTTTCTGAAAAAAACTTTGATGAAAAATGTCCATATGTGTTATATAGGAGTGACAGAAGGATAAATTGAAAATTTGAAAAAGAAGGCAAAATGAAGATAAGCATCTTAATTTTCATTTACACAATACATCTTGTCACCTGAAGGTGTACACAAAATTTCATAATCCTAAATCAAGTAGTTGCTCAGAAAACTGACGAAAAATGTCCCATATGTGTTATAAAGGAGTGACAGAAGGAAAAATTGAAAGAGAAGGCAAAACGAGCTTTAGCATCTTTATTTTCATTTACACAATACTTTTAGCCTACCTGAAGGTGTACACTAAATTTGAAAACACTGGCTTCAATAGGAGCCGAGAAATCTGTGGAAGAAATTTTCATTGGAGAGAAGAGAAAAATGAACAAATAAAGGAACTGATATGCTATATGTGGCTGTTTTTTTTTGTTACACAATACAACTCATCACTATCAAGCTTTGTACCAAATTTCAGAATCCTAAGTCAAGTAGTTGCTGAGAAAACTTTGACAGAAAAAAATGTCCATATGTATTATATAAGAGTGACAGAAGGAAAAAATGAAAAATTGAAAAAGAAGGCAAAATGAGGATTAGTATCTTAATTTTCATTTACACAATACTCTTTGCCTATCTAAAAGCGTACACAAAATTTGAAAACACTGGCTCCAATAGGAGCTGAGAAATCTATGACAGAATTTTCTATTGGAGGGAAAGAAAAATGAACAAATTAAGGGACTGATAAGCAATATGTGGCTGTTTTTGTTACACAATACAACTCATCACTATAAAGCTTTGTACCAGATTTCAGAATCCTAAGTCAAGTAGTTGCTGAGAAATCTTTGATAGAAAAAATGTCCATATATATTATATAAGAGTGACAGAAGGAAAAAAAGAAAAATTGAAAAAAGAAGGCAAAATAAGGATAAGCATCTTTATTTTCACTTACACAATACGTTTTGCCTACTTTAAGGTATACACAAAATTTAGAAACACTGGCTCCAATAGGAGCTGAGAAATCTGTGACGGAAATTTCCATTGGAGAGAAAGAAAAATGAACAAATAAAGGGACTGATAAGCAATATGTGGCTGTTTTTTTTGTTACACAATACAACTTATCACTATCAAGCTTTGTACCAAATTTCAGAGCCCTAAGTCAAGTAGTTGCTGAGAAATCTTTGACAAAAAAAAGTTTACAGACAAACGGACAGACAAACAAACATAATTACAGAAAAGGCAAAAACTATAAAGTTAACCCCCTGTATACTTCGTACCAGGGGTATAATATACTATGATACTTACAGTATAAAAGAGGGCTAAGATCCGTAATTGATACAATCAAACACCACACCTGACCCAGGATACCAATGGGAAAGTGACAACGTCACAATTAGACATCACAAACGAGAGCAAAGAGGTCAGCCCTTTCCCAGCAGGTGACCACAAGGCATCAATATACAGACATGCATGAAAGCATAACAAAACAAGACAGAAATAATATAAATGATCCACAAAAGAAGCACCGCCTTGGAACGGTCAGTAAAATATTTTTCTGGAGGCTTAAACCGGTTGAATGGTGCACCGACCTCACCCTTAGTTCAGATGTGGATCAAGACACATAGTTGTATGGTTTGCATGAAAGACCCCTAACTCATCCCTTACTAATCTCCTACATCATATAAATCAAGATATAAAAAGGAGATAAAGCAAAGATAAGGACTCAACAGTAAATTTAAGTTTAGCATTATATTGTTATCGCAAGTGTGTATGTGTGTGTGCGTGTGTTTTATGTCCCATCGACAGGTAAGTCATAAGAGACTGGGCCGAGACTTAAAGTCTCAACCAACAGACTTGTGAAACTGGTTTTCGAATCTGAGACCCCTGGTTAACAAGGAACGAGCGGAACATTTTGAGACCAAAGTGGAGCAGATTTGGTGAAATTTTCCAGTTTTCAACAAAACCGCATCATCTACAGCAACTCCATTCAAGGAACGCTGCTAAGTATTTCATCAAATGGGTTCATCAAATGGGTTGGGTAATACAACTGTTATTTCATGCCTGTTTGTAGTATAGTCAAACTATTACCCCTCAGTACCGTGGACGACCTGATGCACTATTGCACGAGGCCGACTCGGCCTTCGGCCTCGTGCAATAGTGCATCAGGTCGTCATCGGCACCTTGGGGTAATAGTTTTGACTATACTACAAACAGGCATGAAATAACTGTATAAAGGCCGAATATAATCTCCCATTCTAACAATCAGACCAGCCTTTTTATGCTGTAAAGATTGTTTGCTGACTGCTTTTCTATTTTTTTTTTATTTTCCTAATGATTTTAATATAGCGTAAGGAAATAGTGAACAACTGATTAGAGACCGCATTGTGCGTTGTCTGAACTGGGTCTGCACATGAAGCACAAGCCGTATGAATTAAACATCTTGTGGCGTAAGCCCTGGATTATGTATCCTTTTTGATTGTGCAAGGAACAAGTGCCTTGGAGAGATGAAGCATTTGGCCAAGCTAGTTTGACCCTTCGCTGATGGCGCAAGGGATAAGTACCAATATTACATTTTCAAAACAAGCCTTTAATGAATCTTTAGATTTTTGCAACCGTTCATAGCCCCAGTCATGACTGATATAAATTTGATTGACAGATTCCAAGCTCACTTGCCCGTGCAATACGCTTCGAACATCATATTCATTCGCCAGAAGTGACACGTGTGATGTGATTGACAGCAACTAACACCTGAGTTGCACGTGCAAAACAAGTCTCTTGTTTGCTCCATTGGCCGTCCGTGTTCACACTGGCTGTTCCTCGTTTCCGTTTTACACTCTAATAAAACCGTTAATGCAATTACATATTAAATACAAACTGTTTTTCCCTAAATTATAAATAATTTCTACATTTTAGATATTTATTATAAAAATGTAATTATGAGCAACACATTCAATTTTTGGAATGTTCATGGAAACATAAACACTTCGGGGCTTCACTTACTTTTCAAGAGACCCCAAGTATTTCTAATTCAATTGGGGCTTCACTTACATTGCAAGAGGTCAGAAGTATTCCTGATTCCCTGATTATTCCAAAAATCGAATTTGTTTCTTAAAACTCGCATGAGCCACGTTCACATGGTTTGACATACCCTCCTTGTCTCAAAGGAAAGAAAGGCTCCAAAGGACAGAAGTGCGCCTTCCATAATATAGATCGTCCATGAGAAATAAACGTAATATTTTGAAGAACATAGTCGAATGTAAGGATGCACCTCAGCGTCATTTCCAATCAAATATATCTGAAAGTATTAAAATGTAAAAAAATATTTTATGCTTAGTAGTAAATTAAATGTATATCAAAACAAATAAAAGTGATATCAATCACAAGTGAAATGGTGTGATATCAGCTTATATTTTTACTGTCGCGATTTTGGAATACCTCTGACTTTTAATTTTACTTAATGCATTTCACTTCAGTAATTCAAACGCCCATAACTTTCTTATTTGTGAACGAAAACATCAAGCGTGGGTATGTGTTTTCTTGGTTAGTATGTGACGAATACTTTGGTACCAAAAGTATTTGAGTTTGCTAAAAATTTTCGATTTTGCATTTATTTTCAGCACCTCCTTTTTCAGTGGGCGAAACATTGCATGTACATGTAACCTATGCTGTATTAAAAAAAGAAAATTTACTTTTTTGATAAATACCAAATATATTTTATCTCTTGAGTTGAAAACATCAGAAAATTCACTCGTGCTGCGCACAAATGAATATATCTGTTATTTTCAACACATTCGAAATTTATTTGGTATTCACCTCATCTTGATGGGGAAGAGAGAGCTGCTTGCTTTGCTTGGTTTTTCTTCCTGGTGTCTCGTGATTGTTGTGTAGCTCTTCCTCACGCAGCCAGGGGTTTGTTTGCAGTTTGTTATTGTGCTATTTCCTGATCATAATCATTTTCTATTTTTAATAATAACACAAACCTCTCTTTCTAGGTAACGAGTTTGTATAAATATAGGATCAACAATCTCCCAAGCCACCAAAACAATACATAGTACACCAAGCAATCCAAGAACGACGCCAATAAGCTGATAATCTCTTATGCGCTGAAAAGTACAAAATAAAACTGTACATCGGGATTTCTTTTGCTCCAGTTTTCAGTTTTATTTAGTGCTGAGTCCTTATCTTTACTTTATCTCCTTGTTATAGCTTGATTTATATGTTGTAGGAGACGGTGCATTGATAAGTTAGGGGTCTTTCATGCAAACCAAATATCTATGTGTCTTGATCCACATCTGAATTAAGGGCGAGTTTGGCGCGCCGTAAAACTGGTTTAAGCCCTCCAGTAGAATATTTTACTGACCGTTCCAAGGCGGTACTTCTTTTGTGGATCTTTTATGTTTTTTTCTGTCTTGCGTTTGTTATGCCTTTGTGCGCGTCTGTTTATTTGTGCCTTGCGGTCACCTGCTGGGAAAGGGCTGACCTCTAGGCTCTCGTTTGTGGTGTCCTACTGTGAGTTTGTCACTTTCCCATTGGTATCCTGGGTCAGGTATGGTACTTGATTGTATGGATTCCTGATCATTGCACCCTTACTTACTTTATTTTCGTGAAACTTCGCATATGTGAAGTTTCGTGAGAATAAATTCCTCGCGTGATGTTGATTACTGATGTGGGTTAATCATGTCTTAGACGCGAATTTTCAACGTCGCAAATATACTTAAACCAAGTTCTAATTGGTCACTTTTCAAACTCATTATTTCTGATCAAACGCTTATAAAATTGAAATAACTTTTTGCCTATATATATGCATTTCAATGGGCAAACGTTTAGCAGTGTTTTTGAACAGATTTCTTTTACTTCAAAGTTTTTGGGTTAAAAATGCAAAAAATCGACTTTTTGTAAAAAAAATGGTTTTGAGAGTAGTTTTTTTTATAAAATTGACGTTTAGGTGGTTACAAACTGGTCTGTCCGACAGGAACAACACCAAACAATTGAAACTTTGCTCATTGTGGATTTTTTACGCATTTTCAAAATGTTGCATTTTTTTTTTCAAGATTTTTGAAATTACCAGTATTTCCTGGTAAAATTGTTAACTGCACTTAATTTTATTTGAACACTATAGACCAAACACAGTAGAACTTGATTAGTCCATTTTTGGCGATTATTGTTTTACGACTACTGTACACTTCGGGTTTCAGTGTGAGAGTTTAAACATCGATTTGGTTATATAATATTTTTGTTTTTTCAATTCTCAAAGACAGACAGTGACATCTGGTGATAAATGTAATCGCTGAAAATTTCAATATTATGTTGCTGATAATAAAGCGCACAGAGCATTGCAAAGTCTTTATGTAAATTGCAAGCTTAAAGCTGAATTTCAATGAATAACCTGCTAAAATTGTTTGTCTTATATTGTTGCGAGTCCGATGGAATAAAAACTTTTGTGGCTTAATTTCTTATATCACGCTAGCCAGTAACATCTTCAAACAAACAAAAACGTTAATTTGTGTTATGGTTTATATCGTAGAAAAATTGTGAGTTTTTGAAATGAGGGTACCTTTTCTCTAGCTTCGTCCATGCAAGACGAACACGTCATTTTAAAATGAAATAACTTGCAGAGCCTCGGCAAAGTATTGCTTCACTTAAAAAACATGATTTTTTTATACCATATGTTTCACTTTCTGAACTAGCGTAAAAACACAAGGTGACCAATTAGCAGTTGGTTTTAGTAAATGTCTTTTAACGCTATTCGCGTAAATAAAACTCTCGTGAAAATTTCCGGATTTACATTATTTCATTGTAAGAAGACCAAATTAATAAGTAAAAAGTTAAAAATTAAAAAGACATGATAATGCATTGCTTCTTAATAACGTTACAAATGACAGAGGTAAAGGGAATAAGATTTGTGTTGATATGGAGCCCTGGCTTCTTTGGTGTCTTGGTAAAATGCAAAAATAATGAACAACGTTTCTTATAAAAATTGAAATACGATTTGCAGTCGGCCCACCAGAGTTTAACTGTTAGATTTCTTTTACTCCTGTATTTGGTTGTATATAATATTGAGTCCTTATCTTTGTTTTGTCTTATTTTATATCTTAATTTGCATTTAATAGGAGATGATACATCGATAAGTTAGGGATTTTTCATGCGAACCAAACATCTATTTGTCTTGATCCACACCTGAAATAAGGGTGAGGTTGGTACCATAAAACTAGTTTAAGCCCTGCAGTAAAACTATTTTTACTGGCCGTTCCAAGGTGGTGCTTCTTTTGTGGTTCATTTTTGTTATTTATGTTTCATGTTTTTCATGCTTTCTTATCTGTTCATTGCAGCCTTGTGGTCACCTGCTGGTAAAGGGCTAACCTCTTGGCTCTCTAGTATATGATGTTTTCTTTTGTTTTTGTCACTTTCTTATGCGGTTTCCTGGGTTAGGTGTGGTACTTGATTGTATCGATACCTCTTCTTTGCCTTCTTACTTACTTTGCAGTTGTCTCTAAGCTGGTATATCACTTAGAATGATAGTTATGCCTTTTATACAATTATTCTTTAAAAAATCAAGATGTACCTTACCAATGCGTTCAAAATAAGGTTACAACTCGTTTTAATTACAAAATACTTTAGATACATGCAAACTTATGTGGTTATATTTTGTTGCTACAATCACAGAAACCCAGCAGTTAGCGCAGTTGGTAACATGTTTGACTACAGATCAAGGGGTGGCGAGTTTGATCCCGGCCGCATCCCATACTTTTTTTGATATTGATCATGAAATAATTTCTACGGTCATTTTCCCCTCCTTCCACTGATTCAAGAAGGATTGTTGCCAGTTACAATCGAAAGTTTGTCCACGAAGTGCTGGTTAACCGCTTAGTCAAGCTTGCCCAGGAAAAAGCGTGGTGTATAGGTCAACTGACCATCTCAATATGATCATATCTGTTCACTGAGATGTAAAGATTCAAATCAGACAAAAATTTGCAGAAAATGTTTTAAATACGAAATGGGCCTATTCGCACAGGTTTCATATTTGTTCATTTCATTCAGTTGTACACCTTTTACCATATGAGCCGTGACATAAGATTTCCAACAATGTGGTATGTGCGACCTGCAAAGGCTCAGACCAGCCTGCGCATACGCGCAGTCTGGTCAGAGTCTTTGCTTGTCGCTTGAATATTCTATGACTATTAAGTTACTGACCGAACATCATTTGGAGTTTCTAAGCTTAAAAGGGGGCTGCACAGGCCCGTCTGAGTCTACACCTGTCATAATGCCACATCGTTGGAATTCACATGTCGCGGCTCATTATTATGTTCATCACCAATATGTTTATGAACATTATCTTATATTCACATTTTCAATGCAAGCTTTTAATGAATCTTTATTTTTGCAACCGTTCATAGCCTCATTGATGACATAAATTTGATTGACAGCTGGCAAGCTCATTTTCCCGTGCAATCTCTTAGAACATCGAATGCATTCGCCAGACGTGACATTGGTGTTGTGATTGTTGGGGTGGAAAACGGAAAAGCTGAACAGCCAGTGTGAACACAGACAGCCAATGCCGCAAACAAGAGGCTTAAAGATTCCTCAAAGGTTTGCTTTGAAAAGGTAAATATCTGCTGAATATTGTAACACATTAATTGACAGTCTGCATCCTTAAAGGCTATGCTTAAGAGTGCATAACTTTTCACTCTTATCTTTGGTGAAACCATAATTACCTTACGCCAACTGAGCTGTTTAACCTTCAACTTAATTATAATGATGGGCATCTAGCTGACAGTCTTATTTTAAAATAAAAGTACAGCATAATAGTGATACGTCAATTCCACAGTGTAGTGACATAGATTACTGCGACCCGTATTAAAGTTGTACAACAGCATGTCATGTGTGCATAATATGACGCATGCTCATTTTCTACAGGTTTCATTCTTTGCACATTTCTTTGCGGTTTTAACAGCTTAATGCATCTTATGTACTTCCCATTGTTTGTGGGAGTTCTGTGTTTGTCTTTGTTTTGTCATGTATTTCTTTGTGTCCATTCTAGTTTTGCCATCATCTTGAAGAGAAAGCTGGTTGTTTTGCTTTTATTGCTTTACAGATAGCTTTTTTACTGTAAATGATATGTAGCTCTTCCTCGCGGTGCCATGGGTAACGGTCTGCAGTGTGCGATTGTGGTATTTCCTGATCAAAATCACTTACTTTATGGAATTCGAGCAGTTTATTATTTAAACATGGTTTGCTATAGCACAGATACATTCCATAAAATAGTCAAAACTGTATAAATCCAGATCAGAATGTAAGTGAGTATGATCAGGAAATACCACAATCACACACTGCAGACCACTACCCATGGCACCACGAGGAAGAGCCACATAACATTTACAGTACCAAGACATCTGTAAGACAATAAAAGCAAAGCAACCAGCTTTATCTTCCTCTTCAAGATAATGGCAACAAACCCACCTCCTTAGAAGGGACAGCAGCCCAAGCCATGGTGGTCCGATAAATTTTATTTTGGTCTGACCAGGGTCAATATTGTTTTGCAATCGTTATAAGCAGACATCAGACGACAGAGGTCGCCACTATTGAGTAAAGGAAGTTACATATAATAAAGGAACTATAGAAATCAGCACGCTGCTAGGTGAATTTAATGCAATTAAATTACAAAGAATATCATACATGAGTGCTCATGTTTTATTGGATTTATTAAACAAGCTGAGGAAAATGCGAAGCTTGCCGAGCGTTTTATCTATTTTTCGCAATGGGTTTAATAGATTCAACAATACAGGAGCAAGAATGTTAGATTCTATTTATCATATGACATTACATTATTTTGAAATCATATTTTGGCGTGAAAACGTTAGTGTTTTGCCATATGTGTGACGTTAAAAGTGCCATTTCATAACGTTTTCTGAAAATCTGTATACCACTAGAGGTTTATCGATTTTATTGCATGACGATATTTCACTGCCAGACGCGACGTCATGTGATGAATCGACTTAATTTGTGATCATATAATGATTATATAGCTACTGAACCTCTCCATTTTACCAACGATACAAGGTATCATCTAAACTGGCTCCAGTCCTTAAAACATTTTTCATTAATGTGTCATTTCATATTTATGGTGCTACTCTAAAATAGTAAGTGATTATATCAGGATATACCACAATCACAAACCGCAGACAACCATATGGCACTGCGAGGAAGAGCCCCCCAACCACCATGAGACACCATGAAGACAAATTAAGCAAAACAACCAGTTATCTCTTCCCCATCAATATGATTGCAATACTAACTCTGATTTCGTAACAAGGCCACCAGAGAACAAAGCCATCAGAGTTAGACTAACTCCAAGTATATGAAATGACACATTGATGAAAAGATGTTTTAAGGACTGGAGCCAGTCTAGGTATCATCATGTAAGAAGAATTATTTTTCCACATCAAAATGTTTCTAGTATCCCTAATACTTCGTATACGTGATTTAAATGTTTCAAGTATCGCTAATACTCTGTATACATAATTTAAATGTTACAAGTATCCCAAATACTCTGTTTACATGATTTAAATGTTTCAAGTATCGCTAAGACTCTGTATACATAATTTAAATGTTACAAGTATCCCAAATACTCTGTTTACATGATTTAAATGTCTCAAATATCGCTTATACTCTGTATACATAATTTAAATGTTTCAAGTATCCCAAATACTCTGTTTACATAATTTCAATGTTTCAAGTATCCCTAATACTCTGTATACATAATTTAAATGTTTCAAGTATCCCAAATACTCTGTTTACATTTAAATGTTTCAAGTATCGCTAATAACAAGTATACATAATTTAAACGTTTCAAGTAACGCTAATACATAATTTAACACGTTAATCCCACCAGTCACTACATTTGGTGTTTGTTCACTCATTTGCTAATTTTATAAGGTATTAATCGACTTTTCGCTTACTGTAAAGGCTGCAACTTTAATATTCATATCTGGGCGTGGTTCGGCTATTTCATCTGCTACGGAAGGGAAATCGGATTTATCATTTGGTAAAGAGTTAATAAGCCTTTTTGGCCGCGCAAACGTGCGTGCATTTTATGACTCCTGACCGTATATACACTGACTTCACATGTATTAACCCTTAAAGCGCATATCACAAAAATGGTATGTTTTTGTTGTCTGCTGAAAGATTTTGAAGCCTCTTTAACAAACAGTGTAGATCCAGATCAGACTGTTCCTATAGGAGCAGTCTGATCTGGGTCCACACTGTTTACTTAAAAACTTATGTTAATCAAAACAGACACTTTCGAATGTAGTTATTTTGCTGTCGTTTTTAAGTTTAAAAAATTACTGCCTTTACTAAAGTGTTATGGTACAATGATACAGATACCTTCGAATAAAATGACACCTCATTTTTAGCTTTTACCCATATCTAAAGTAGGCCAGTTCTATTTACGTATGCATGAGGTGCCACCTTTACAGTAATCAAAAGGATCAATAATACCATGTATTGCAAAATATATGGACTCTGATCAGGCTGATTTCATAGCAGCAGTCTGACCAGGGTTCATAGTGTTTGCTTCGCTGATAGAATTTAGTCTGAAGTGCACTTGAATATACAAGTATGCAGCAGACGAACAAAAATGGACATTTCCAGGGCAAAAAATAGCCGAATTATGGTTAAATGTCAAAAGCTACTTAAAATATTATTAGAAATATTAGAGTATGACCTTGTCTTGATTAACTTCAGATTAAATCTACCAGTGTCATAATTCCCTGAAATCATGTAAGTAATACAATTTATCTGTGCTAGCCATCAGGAAATTAAAGGAAAAATGGCCCTGATAATAATGATTATGTAACTTTTCGTGCACGGATCCAGGAAATGCTTTGTCAGAGGTGGTCCAACTTCGACAACGTTTTTTGTTTTTTTTGGTTAGTTTATGAGGGGAAAGATCATCCAAATGCAGCTTTAAGCGGGCATTCATCGGCCCACTCACGAAACGCAATTTAAATAGCGTGCCGATGATGGCCCAGTATTGAAAGATGGCTTGGTAGCTTTGTGATTTTTCAGATATCTGGATCAGTATTGCTAAGAAACCCTATATTTTTGTGATTTTTCAGGGCGTCTGGACTCCCTGCCCCCGCCTCTGGATCGATCCGCCCATGCTATTAATTTTGCATCTCTGCTGTTTAGTGGTCTTTTGTCATTACACATCTGGCCGGAAAAAAACAACGTTAAGACAGGTCATCGTCAGACGAGTTCCATAAAAGGCTACATAACAGTATTAATTAACTTTGTTTTACACTTACTAATTGAAGAAGTTTCTTGTTAGAAAATATCCTATAAACTCGCCAGGTCTTTGAAAATAGGGCACCAAATGCCATAGAAAATCCTATCACAAAAGTAAATGTCCTGGCCTGAAAATAAGAAAACAGGTTGCATTTACCAATTGATTCAGTTCATCTTATACAGTTAGGCTGTTTCTTTTGGTTCTCATTGAAAGAATGTGGATGTCGATTTAGCTTGCTCAGTCTACCTGTTTCCTATCCTTGCGTTACTAATATATATCTAACTTTGAAAATTAAATTTTACCTTATTTTATAGTCCGACTGTTTTATTTTCTAGAAATCCCATAAAAGTTACTTTTGAGTATTCTTCAGTAAACCATGTGTAAAACAACCCCTCAAAAATAGACAAAACAAAGATCTTAATGACAAATGGTAGCTTAATGAAGGTCAAAAGTAATGCAGAATGCTCCTCTTGCAAGACTTTTGACCTGCATTAAGCGATAATTGGTCTTGAAAACTAATATTGCCGGCTTTTTGACAGTGGCCAGTGGAGTTTTTCTTTAGCTCTGACTATATGTGTGTCATGAGCTCTTTTCTTTGTATTATCATAATGTGTTAATTTGATTTTAGTGTTTCTCTGTGATGATACATTGCATTAGTTGTTCCATGCGAGCTAACAGTTTTGTGTTTTAACAACAGAATCTAGGGCGAGGATTTAGCACTAGTAAAATGCATTAAAGCCCCCTGGTGGCTTAGGCTGCTGTCCGTTCTAAGGCGGTGGCTCTGTTGTTGATGATCTATTGTTTAATGTATTACCCATTGTTTATGGGAGTTCAACGTTTGTCTTTGATTTGTTATGCATTACTTTGAGTCCATTCTAATTTTGCGATCATCTTGAAGAGAAAGAGAAAGATGGTTGCTTTGCCTTTATTGTTTTACAGATATATTATTACTAATATGTTCTGTGGCTCTTCCTCACGGTGCCATTGGTTGGTCTGCAGTATGTGATTGTAGTATTTCCTGATCATACTCACTTACTTTTTGACTTACCTTACACAGTCCTACAGTTTCTTTTTCTAAAGATTCCATAAACACTGAAGAGTAAGAGATAACACAGCCCAGTAACAAGACGTTGTTAATGTTTGGAGATGACAGTTTCACATTCCTACAAGAAACAAATTAGTCTACTAAACAAGAAAGTATAACTCGAAAATACTAAATTTGTAGGTACAATTCTATGTGCGTTTAAGTGTCATGATAAAACATTATTCCCAATAAAACGATACAAGGTGTTTATAAGTAATATAGCGAAGACATTACTATTTTAGAGTAAGAGATATCCCAGCCCAGTAACAAGACGTAACGTCGTTGTTAATGTTTTATAACCAGAAATCACCAAACTTTGAAAAATTATACATGTAGGTGCATTTAAGTATTATGTTGCAACAATAATTCCCCATAAAACATTACAAGGTGCTTTGAAGTAAATAGTGCACGAATTCCTCATTTATACAACATTTAATGTTTTAAATCACTATAAGGAAACTATGTACTTTAAAGAAAATTAACAAAACAAATTCCTCATAAAACAATAAAAGGTGATTGTATTTATTATTAGGTCAAACTTTCTGATACATACAACAGTTTGTACTTTGAAGCACTAAGATAGCTTTTAAAATACAAAGTCATGTTTTTTTTAGGTCTCAGGGGCCGAAATTCGGCCTCATTCCCGATGGAGTTCAGTTTTTTTCCCCAATTTTGAATGCAATCCCAACCTTCAATTCATGTTTTTTTTTTGTGTAGATCGGGATTTTCATTCAATCATAACACACACACAAGCTACATGTTGACAACCTTCTACCATAACATCTTATTTCTCCTTCAATTATTAAAGACAAAAGTATGTGTAATAGCTAATTTGTCTTTTATTGACCAAAAATGACATAATTGTGCAATATATAACAAAATTTCCAAATTTAGAGTTATACAGCTATTTTCCCGATCTCAAAGGCCGTAGGGCCCATTCCGTTAATTGCAAAAAAAATCCTTTCATGTATAATGATTAAGTAACAACTCCCATAGGATCAATATCAAATGTGTTCATTGTGTTTATGCCCATCCAACGAGAAAGTCAATAATGGACTAAATGTGCACAAAAATTAGTTCAAAGTAAATGCATGATAATAAAAAACACAGTACTACGAAGTATATTCCCGCTGGCATTTAAATTTGAGGGCAATGGCTACAAAACCTAGTCATGTCCTTATTATCCCCCAATGATATGTCAATGCAAATGTAGTTTCAATTGGCTATTTAGTTTAAGATGCATGTATCTTGCACATAAAAAAGTCAACCTAACGCTAAATGGATTATACAACGAGTATGTAACTCACTGCTTTGGAAGGGGGGCAACTTTATTTAGCGTTTGATAATGAAATTTTTTACTGATAAACCAAGTAGAGATTGACTTACTTTTTCTCTCTATGAATGACATTAAAGGTACCAAAAAGAACGGCAAGTACAATCCCAGAACTAGCAAGGCATGAGAAAACTATGTAGGAATGTTTAGATATACGTTCTTCAATTGCTGTAACTAGCGTCGAGTCTCGTGGTGGCGCTCCCCCTAAAACCAAAAGTACAGAATCATCAGCATACAAAACATTTTGTCAATAACTGGGCCAGCATATAAGATTTTGGAATAACAAGACACATTCGACGAATTTATATCTCCAACGAAGGTTTATTTGAGAGAAACATGTAAATCACATAACATAAATATCATTTATCTAAACCTTAGTTCACCTTCGGTATCATTCAGATAATAAAAAATTAAACACCTGTCAAGTAGGTTTTAGTGCTTAGTTTAATACAAAAAAATAGTTACATATACACAATTTCAATATTTGACCTTTCAACCCAACCCCAGCGACCAAGGGCGTGTGTAAATTCAATGCGTTACCTTGCATGTAGGTCTTCACTTCTTCCACTTTAATGGTTATGCAACATAACCACTTTTAGAAAAGAAAAAAATGACCTTTTGACCCTGACCTAGGGTGGTGTGTGTAATGACAGGATATTTGCTTTCATGGTGCTCTGTGCTCGATTCCCTTTAATTTAATATACATGACTACTTTCACAAAAATATAAGGTTTGACCTTTTGACCCAACCCCCTGGGTCGAGGGTGTGTCTGTGGGCAAACTATTTGCTACGGTTGCTGCTTTAATTTGATATGCAACATGACCATATTCTGAAAAAGTTTAATTTTGGCCTCAGTCCCAACCCCCTAAGTCCACCCCAGGGGCTCGGACCTATGCCTTCAAACTAATATCCCGTTTGATATGTTTCATATATATTGCTGTTCTGCTTGCATGCAAAATTTCAGCAAAATATTGACAATTGCCTTAGTTATTGCGAAAGTTGAATATATAATTTTTGACCCCTTAGGTGGGGTCAAAGGGGGTGGGGTAGAACTTTGACACTGCCATGTTTATCTACAGGCACTGGGTGATCATGGTCTATAGTGAAAAGTTGTTAAATACAATAGCTTTGATGAAATATGAAGTTTACCACACAAAAAAGCTAATATAGGTTTTGCATTAAAATTGCCTATACTAAAACAAGGGCAATAACTCAAGTGTTAAGAGGTCGATTTTGACAAAACTTACAGGATATTGAGAGTCTATAGTACTTATCATTTGTACCAAGCATGAATCAAATATGATCAATAGGTAGTGAGAAATGGTTCCAGACGGACAAAAAAGTGAGGACAGATGGAATGGACGGACGGATGGACGATGCCAAAACTATATCCCTCAAACTTCGTTGGGAGAAAATTAAGCTATTGGGCCATTGAATAGATGGCAACTTTAACACTACATCCAGATATTTGGACGATATTTTGAATATTAATAATGTTTATTTTGACAATATGGTTAGTCAAATATACCCTTTGGAGCTCCAACTGATTAAAGTTAATACCTCTGATACCGAAGCCGCATTTTTAGACTTGCATTTGTCAATTTCTAATGATATTGTTTCTACCAAAATTTATGATAAACGTGACGTCTTTGATTTGGAAATTGTCAATTTCCCATTTTTAGATGGTGATGTTTCTCTTTCTACATCCTATAGAGTCTATATTTCTCGACACATTCGTTTTGCTAGAGCATCTAGCATTGTTGCTGACTTCGACACTCGCAATAAATTGTTAACTCAGAAACTTCTTAAACAAGGCTATCGATATCATAAACTTCGCAAAACATTTTCAAAATTTTATAGACGATACTATAATTTTATTTCTAAATTCCAAGTTGGACTTAAATCTCTATTGCGCCAAGGACTTTCAGAACCTGATTTCTATGGTGACTTGGTGTTTAAGTTGAAGAAGATTGTTGGCTCTTATAATTTTTCAGCGCAGTTCATTAAAATAATTTCCCATTATAAAAAGATTGGCTATAACATTAATGTATTGCAACAGACTGCATGCTTGGTGGTCAACCCAATCGCGGTTGGCAACGTTGCTTTCCTCTTCAATTGCACGTCGGTGGGTCGGACTTCAGACTCTATGATGGTTCCGACTTAAAGACTTATCTATTGATGAGATGGTAGGGGCCTGCTGCTTTGGCTGTTTGTCGGGCCCTCCGGGGTTTACCTGTTTGATTTCTTTTGCTCTATTATTAAGTTTTATTTACTGTTGAGTCCTTATCTTTGCTTTATCTCCTTGTTATATCTTGATTTATATGTTTTAGGAGATATGCACTGATATGTTAGGAGTCTTTCATGCAAACCAAATATCTATGTGTCTTGATCCACATCTGAATTAAGGGTGAGGTTGGCGCGCCATTAAACCGGTAAAAGCCCTCCAGTAAAATATTTTACTGACAGTTCCAAGGCGGTACTTCTTTTGTGGATCTTTTATGTGGATCTTTTATGTTTTTGTTCTGTCTTATGTTTGCTATTTCTTTGTGCGCATCTGTTTATATGTGCTTTGTGGTCACCTGCTGGGAAAGGGCTGACCTCTTGGCTCTCGTTTGTGGTGTCTAACTGTGAGTTTGTAACTTTCCAATTGGTATCCTGGGTCGGGTGTGGTACTTGATTGTATCGAGTCCTGATCTTTGCACCCTTACTTACTTTTAGTATATATATCTGGGCGTGGTTCGGCTTTCAACTACTACAGAAGGGAGGTCAGGTAATCTTTATAATGTGGCTAGGAGTAAATTAAATATATTTGTTAAAACTGATCATAAGGACCCATAGCGCATTCGATTATAAAATGTTTATTCCTTGGTAGAAGGGATTTTTCTTTTTTCATTATGATTATCATTATTTATATTTTTCTTCAATATTTTTGAATCATCTGCACAGTCCGGCCAGTGTCTCTGCTGCTCATATACTCAAAATATGAGAATTTATTGAAGGCTCAGACCTAACCTTAGTCATGAAGTCTCACTCAGTAGCTACGCATATTTGTTAAATTAACATATTTAGAACAAATTGAAATGTCCACTCCTATACATTGGACCATTCCATTTCTATTTTAAGGGCTGTTGGGCGATATTTTTCATTTTTATTCGTTTTTGGTAGAATATTCTACAAGCAAACAGTTGAGACCCTGATCTGACGCAGCATTCTGCTACGTCTGATTAGGATCCTCACTGTTTGTCAATGTCCCACAAAAACATAATAGATGATATTAGCTGATATGATTGATACAGGACCTTTTCATGTGCTGTTCAGCGTAATGATATCTAAGACTTATTCATACTAGTACGCTCAAAATATATTTATCTCAATATATATTTTTGCCGTTCTCTTGAGGATGGCAAATATAATTGACTAAGTTTGCAACCTGTAAAGTAGCACCAGCAAAGTGATGCAGCATGAGATAGTCATTTCCGTGAAATTACGTTTATGTATTGACACATTGTGTTCTAACGTTATTAAAGACACACCCAGTTCATCATGGAGATGGTGATGAGATGGTTGTCATTTAAATAACTCAACACTTTCTTTTGAGACAGCTATCAAATGGCTTCTATACTATCAGTCAGTAGACAGTAGCCCACTTTAGTAAAGTGCTGAAAGATGGCAAGCTTTTTTGAAAAGCTTATACTTGTATGATCATGTCTCTGTTTTTCTGTTTTCTAGTGCCTCCTGGTAGCATGGGTTTGTTTGTAATTTTTGATTATAGATTTTCCTGGTAGGTCAAATTCATACATGTATATAATCTGGAAAAAACGTATCCTTCAGAAATAGAGTGAACTTACAATATGAAAACAATAGTTTCGGTTTTATTGAGTCTGTTCATGAGAACTAATGGAAAGCGAAACAATTCACATGCCCCTTAGCAATGGTTTAAGCGGTAAACTGCATTTTGTCAGAACCCAACATTCCAAAAGGACCAGAATATGAACACTATATGCACCAATTTTAAACAGAAACAATGCCTACTGTTGCGACCTCTGGAAAAACAAATCCTTCAGAAATAGGGTGAACCTACTAATGGAAAGTGCAGCAAGTCTCAAGCCCTTTAGCACGGGCTTAAGCGGTATACTGCTTTTGGTTTGGATTTAAATATTTGAGACATTTTCTTACCCATCAGTTTTAACATGTTTAAATGTTCAATGTTATAGTTTATATATCGATATATCAACTGCGTTGTTTGGTCTTATACATGACCTACGCAATGATAAATTATAAACAATAGCTAAGAGTGCAAAGCCTAAATTAAGCTTTTTATTTCTCAACTAAAACATATGCTGTAGGTACTACCTCTCCATTTTATTCCACCATTGTACCACGTAAAATACCAGTCCTCAACATCAGTCCAATAAACACCCACCAAGACCCGCTGGCCATCTGTAAATTGTAGAATAAAGATAGTCTCAACAAATACTTATACAATGCGTTGGATTTTTCCAAGTTGTATATCATATAATTTTCTTTAATATTCATTTGCAATTAATATCTGACAGTGTTAATTTGTATACTTACACATATGTTCTCACCGGGGTTTACCTGTTGGATTTTTTTTGCTCCGGTATTCAGTTTAATTTACTGTTGAGTCCTTATCCTTGCTTTATCTCCTTGTTATATCTTGATTTATATGTTTTAGGAGATGATGCATTGATAAGTTAGGGGCCTTTCATGCAAACCAAATATCTATGTGTCTTGATCCACATCTGAATTAAGGGTGAGGTTGGTGCCGTTAAACTGGTTTAAGCCCTCCAGTAATATATTTTACTGACCGTTCCAAGGCGGTACTTCTTTTGTGGATCTTTTATGTTTTTGTTCTGTCTTGTGTTTGGTATGTTTTGTGCGCGTCTGTTTATATGTGCTTTGTGGTCATCTGCTGGGAAAGGGCTGACCTCTTGGCTCTCGTTTGCGGTGTCTTCTGTGAGTTTGTCACTTTCCCATTGGTATCCTGGGTCAGGTGTGGTACTTGATTGTATCGATTCCTGATCTTTGCACCATTACTTATTTTATTACATTTTCATAGACTGATGTACAATAGTTGTCATTATTTTTATGAAATTCGACCATCGTCAATATCAAATGAATATCATGGATGCAGTTTTTCGGTTGAACGAATCAATTGTTTTGTTATATGACTTTTAGGTTTCTATTTTCAGCTGTGAGCAGGTTGACATGAATTTTATCTAGACTGGCCGACAGCTGAAACTAGTTTTTTGAGATTCATGTCATCATATCTAGAATTAGCTGTTGATAGGTAGACATGCTTTATGTCAGGATTCCTGAAATAAGATTCTATCATATACTAATGGGGTTAATTTTAGCCATTAGTTAAAATAAAAATAGCTGTGGACAAATAGACATTATTTTGTTAAGGTTGTTTGAAAGCTAAACTAGGTCAAGATTCCTGACTACAGATTTGTCACACACCACATGGTTTTATTCAGCAAACAAAACCAAACATGAGCTTTTGTTCATAGCTATCGTAGGCAGTTTCAGGCGATGAGAGAAGGACTTGATAGCAGATATACGACAACAACATTTGTAATATGACTCCTATAGAAGACTTCCTCTGATTGGCTTAAACTAGCTTTCACTGGTTGTGATAGATCTTGATGTCTGACAGTGATGATCTAAATTTTGCCCAGGACAAGTAGACATCATGATTTTTCAGTGCTGACATACAGCTAAAAAACGATTGAACTAAATTTTGCCAAGACAGTTAGACATGAATTTTATCACTGCTGTCTGACAGCTCAGAATAGATATTGAAACACTTACCGATATTTTATAACTATTTTACAGGTCCAATGTTTTGATTTCAGACTTTGTTCATTTTATAAGTACAGTAATTTAAAAAATGCAATTCTTTCTAACATCTCATAAGAATTTCAGAAACTTGAGAAGTGATTGTTGAAATTATGTTGTTTTCAGTGCACTAGGAAAATATTTTCAACAAAACTAGGATAAGAGACACAGTGTCATTTAACAAAATAAGTGCATTCTTTTTCTATTAACATCTGGATTAGTCAACCCTTAAAAGTGATGTTCACCTTGGCTGCATCTCGATGAACATCACTGTTTCGGGGTTGACAACTCCTGACAGGGTTGCCACTCAATATCGTTTTCAAAATTCCCTGACTTTTCATTGACTTTTCCCTGACTTTCGACCGTTTTCCAGACCGTTTTGGAAGGTCAATTTTAGCCATTTTCATCCATCGACAATTAGAAAATTTTGTACAAATATTTATGCGTTCTGATTTAATCTTTAAAGAAAAAAATCAAACCATAAATATTAGAAAAGGAATGTTTCTTAACATTTATGTTAGGAAACGTTCCTTCTCTAATATTGCTTGCAATTTATGGAAAACCAGAAGCCAGTTAACTAGCAATTTTTTGAAATTTTTGAAATTCCATGACTTTTTTATGACTTTTTTCATTTTTTCTAAATTTCCCTGACTGAAAATGAAATTCCCTGACTTTTCCCTGACCTGGAACATTTTTTATTTTCCAGAACATTTTCCCTGACCGTGGCAACCCTGCCTGATGTTAACCGCATAAGAAAGTATCAATTGTACAATGCTGAATGATTTATCAGATAAAAGTTTAAAAAACGAAAAGGGAATACTAGCGACACACAGAGTTATCTTACTTTGTATTTGCTTAATTGTGATGCTTTTCGTTGGTTCTCCATTACTATCGAATTTAACTTGCCCAGTTACGCCCAAAAACGACACAGCTTTAGTACACGTTGTTATGGTGTCAGCGATATCGACGTCACTGTACTCAAACTCATCTAGGTTCTTGTTATGATCTTAAATAAGAATAAAAAAAAAACATGTGCAGTGAAACATACTTTAAGTAGAATAGATTATTATATCATTTATTCAAAATTGAAAAGTAAAACCCATAAAAAAGATAACATGTTCTTGCACACCGGATAAGGATATCTGATATTTTATCCTGGGTTAGAAAATCTTATCTTACCCTCGTTATATTACCGTAACTGTCATGAGAGGGATGTACATTGGTTGTATTGGAACTCATGAACATGGTTATCAAGTGGCATCATTGTTATCTTAACGTGACGTCATTATATTATGTCGCATGTCAGCGTATTCAGGAACTTCTTTGAACCTATTGCATTCATAAATGCGGTATTTAATGTAATTGTGGGCAAGAAAAGGAATCCATTATTTGTTTGAAGGGATCAAATAATCTGTTCCTCATGATCACCATTATTCATAACTAGGCAAGCCTTGTGATGTCAGACGGCGATCCTTGGGAAGGATTTTTCTATCCCAACCTTACACTCATGCTAGATTCCTATAAGAGGGTGTTGAACTAATTAACTGTAGTACGTATATGAAAAATGTATAGCTGAAAACGGTGATGAAACGATTCAACCAGTTTGCTGCAATTCCTGCAGACATTGTTAAAGTGACAAACAGTGTTTTGATTTCTAAATTGTGCACATTTTTCATACTTGATTTGTATAAGCCCACACCAATAAACTGAAGTATTATGAGGGTTGGCATTGTTTGCCAAAATTACAAAACTTTAGGTGAAACAAATTCATCGTATTCCATATTGTGTGACCTGCTAGACCCCTAATAGATAAAATGGACTTTCCTACATTTGTTGTATAAATATGCCGGAAAAATCAATCAATATAAAAAGTAAACTATTAACCTGATTGCTTCAATGAATTGTCCGTACAATTCAGAGCAAGAGCGATACTCCAGATGGCGTCATAGCAGTTGGGACTGATGTATTCATACTCCGTTATGTACTGGTATCCCTCCTCTTGACGATATAGTTCAGTATATTCAGTAGCGGTAATATTGGCAATACCTCTTTCAATATTTATGTTGATGAATGAGAATCCTGGCAAGATGCTCCCCTCAACGACCAAAGCCATTTGCTCTCTGAAACGTATAGTGAATGTTGACCCACCTCGCCTATAGAGCCAATGTTAAAAACGTGATATATCATACAATTATTCACAATTTTGAAAGCGCATGGGAAACACGCGCAAGCTGACACATTTGCTACCACAAAATGAAGTCAGTCATGGCGTAACGCTGGAAAGACGTTACAAATACATGTAAATGAAAGCGACACAGTCCAACTATTGGCAGAATTTTCTCAGTGCAATGGCGGCAAGTCGGAAGAAGCTAAATATTTCAAATGTATTTTCGTTGTTTATTGTGTGAAAGCGGTCTAAGTAAGTAAGGGTACAAAGATCAGGAAAATATTTTTACTGACCATTCCAAGGCTGTACTTCTTTTGTAGATCATTTGTGTAACTTATGTCTTTGTTTGTCATGCTTTCACGTCTTTTCATTGCTGCTTTGTGGTCACCTGCTGCGAAAGTGCTGACCTTTTGGTTCTCGTTGTGATGTTTAATTGTGTTTTTATCACTTTTCCATGTTGTATCCAGGGTCAGGTATGGTACTTGATTGTATCGATTCCTGATTTTTTTTCAACTTTCTTACTTAGAATCGAAATAGATCGGCTATATTGCGTAAATTGTTGAGTCATATTTCACTGTTTGTAGGTCAGTTGTACGAAGATGCACGCTCATGATTTGATCTTCTTTACAACTGACCTGCAAACAATAAAATATCACTAAACGATTCCCTGCTAGAGTCAATCTATTTCTTAAACATCCTTCATCAAGATTCAGTTGGTTAAATTAAACTATATTTAGAAACTATTAAATTCATACCAGTTTCTGAATTTTTTACCTTATTACTTATCTAAAATGTGGTGAAGGTACTAAATGAACCATCCAATTGAGTCAGTTTTGCTTTACGTGGGCATGACAGCTACTAGTATTTTAGTCATATGACTTAGACCATAAAATTATATTAAGAGTTTCGTATCTAATGGATATTCCCTAGCCGAATTTTTTCCAAGTACTACAGTTTAAGGGGGACGGCAACATTAAAAGCATGTGAGCCTGACATGAAGCTCTTATTAAACCAATTTAATCTGTCACCAACCCAATCAGAATTGGATATAAAGGAAGAGAGCTAGAGCAATTTGAAAATCAAAATTTTGACTTCTAGTCAGTCAATGGAGGCCATCATTTTGAATATAATTTACTTCCTGTAAATTTTGAAAGCCAACCAAATCCCCAATTTCAATGCTACAATAACTGACTTTCAAAAATTAACAATTTTCGACAGAAAAATCAGTAAAAATACAAACAAGGTTAAACCAAATCGCAGGAAACTAGTAATTTTGTTTTTGCACATTTATTTAGGGCTGTGTAACGTCATAAGCCTAAAATGGCCACCCTTCATTGCGTTCTATTATCTACTATACAAACATCTGTAGCTTTTTTATTTTGCATTCGATTTTGATTGGGATAGCCACATATTGTACGATTTAATAAGAGCTTTCAGGTGCGCTTGCTTTCAAAGTTGCATACCGCCCCCTTTAAGACTGAATAATGGATACATGTTTCAATGAGTGACATTTAGAGAGAGAGAGAGATGGAGAGATCAACAAAGCTTACGCTGTACAAGGTACATCTGGATATGAACTTTCCCACCAATGATCCTTGTACCAGCCAGGAAACATCCAGACAATCTTTGGTCCGTATAGTCCCGCTTGGTAAGCCTGCATAGAATACATGACATAAATATATCCTTATGATATTAAATGTAGCACATCGAAAGGCATAGATAGTCGATTTTGGCTCTGGTACCCAGCATAACGTATGATTTGGCATGTGCGTCCAACAGTTCAAATCGGTCTGAACATCTGATCATATGCATCCTGAATTGTCTTAGTTTTCCACTTAAAAAGTTGGTCTCCCTGTTTATCCTAAAAGTGTTCATCGGACTGGTCAGACTCCTCAGAAGAACAGGCTGGCAACTTATACCTTTTGCTGGACATAATTCATTTCAATTAACATGGGCTATCCCTGTATGAAAAGTGCTATTGATTTTTTTAAACTTTTGTATACAGGCCAATACCCTGATGTCACAACGGATCTGTAACTGGATGCAAATGTTGACCCTCTGGCTATCCAAAAAGTGTCCATCGAATACTCTGATCAGACTGCTCAGAAGTACAGGCTGGTCTGCGTTTTCAATGGATGCATATGGCAACTTATACCTTTTGCTGGACATAATTCATTTCAATTAACATGGGCTATACCTGTATGAATAGTGCTATTGATTTTTTAAACATTTTTATCATATGACGTCGCGTCTGGGAGTGAAATAACGCCATGCAATAAAATCTGTAAACCACTAGTGGTTTATCGATTTTCGGGAAACGTAATGACGTCCATAACAACGTTGCGTACATATTGACAACATTGTAACATTTGTTACGCCAGAAATGAGATTTCACATTATTCTTAATGTCATATGATAAATAGAATCTAACATTCGTTCTCTTGTTTTATTGAATTTATTAAACTCGTTGCGAAAAAGAGATAAAATGCTCGGCAAGCCTCGCATTTTATCTCTTTTCCCCAACTCGTTTAATGAAATCAATAAAACATGAGCACGCATGTAAGATCCTCTATGTATACAGGTCAATACCCTGATGTCACAACGGATCTGTAACTGGATGCAAATATCAGATTTATCCCTATTTTCACAACAAAAGTTACCAATATTGCTTATTCGTTGAGAATTTGCCATATAGATTATAGAAAAAAACAAAATACCATAAAATGCTTAATTTTTCGGTCTGTTTGCTTCAAACAAGCTCTGCAGACTTTTACCATTTATATCTGCAAACAAATTGCTTGCATAGATCTCACATCCAGGCAATTTCATGTCGAGGGGGGGGGGAGAGGGGTTCCAGGCCCAACTGACAGAAAAAAAATATGTTGATGTTTATTTTACTATTGGGTCGTTATTTTCAAGGGATACTATAGGTTATTTTTTACAAGGTTCCAGGGGCGTGGGGCACTCCAATTTTTTCCGTTCCAGTAGGTGGGACATCCAACTTTCCAGGATAGGTCTAATTGCTAAATTCCTAATGGAAACCTATATTACTTGTGATTTTCCAGAGGGGTTGTTGTATCAGGACATCCTTGGTGCATGTATGATCTCTGATGCAGCGATCTGCACTTATGATAGGGTATTTAAACCTTACACAGACAAGCAAAAATTCAGTTTATCTGCTTACATCATGTCTGTAGATGTTGCTTTTTAAAAATAGACTCAAATTACCTCGGCAATCTGAGTTCAACATTGGAGTATATCTTTATTACAAATGGATCTTCGTGTTAGATTATTTAGTATATATCAATCAATAGGGAAGAAATCATCGTATCAAAGCTTTCAAGTTTCAGTGGACTAATTAAGGCTATCAATTTTACGCTGCAAAACGTATGCATGCTACAAGCACATCCTGCATTTCCATTTTTGAAATTACAGCGGTTGCCGTATCAAAACATTTTTACGCAATAAGGTTTTCTTTTCATTAAAATCTAAGTATTCAGTTTACAGATTCTGGTGAACTTATTAACTTACTTACATCATATGGCATCACTTTATTTCAGTGGATTACGCCATGCAATAAAAATTATATAACCTCACGTTTAATAACAAAATATTGCATAAATTTACCGGTATAATGGCGTCAGTGATAACGTAAAGTCGTCTATTGACATAAAGACACCCCAACATGCGATGACAAAACATGTGACTGTGCGTCACGCAATGCTTCAGATCAGCTTAGTGTACTTGTGTTTCGCTATATAAAGATACAGTGGAAATCCACAATAAAGCAACCCAATCATGAATGTGCAAATTTTAAAAAGGTTTCATTTTTGTTCATTTTACGCAGCACACCTTTAAGTTCATGTGAAGTACTTACGGCGCATACAATTTGTTTCCCATGAGAACCGTAACCTCCTGCAACAATAATTCTAGCATCTTTTTTCTGAAAAAAAAAATAGTAACACATTAACAGTTCTATACGAGATTTGCTGCTCCTTAGAATCAAACTTTCTTCATGCCTGTGTCGAATGTTTTTGTGCATCATAGGTTATTTGGCGATACTAAGTAGAACTAGAATTCCAACCAATGGATGTGTCGCTTCGCAAAACAGAAGTCAGACAAGCCAAATTCGTCGAATTTATATCCCCTGCCTGGTAAAGGATTATTTTAGAGAAACGTATAAATCACAAAACATAAATCTCATTTCTACAAACCCCTAAGTTCACATTGGGTATCATACAGATCAGAGTTAAAACTCTATCAACTATTTTTCAGTGCTTAGCTCGATAAAAAGTTAATACATCTGTAAAATTTCAAAATCTGACCTATAAACCTGACCCAGAGGTCTGTGTAAGGTAAAAGTTTTTGCTTCTATGTTACATGTAGTCTATTCTTCTTTCCCTTTATATGATATGCAAAATGACTATTTTCAGAAGAAAAAATGTATTGACCTTTTGACCCCATCTTGATGTTGATGGTGTTTGTAATGACAGAATACGTGCTTGCATGGTGCTCTTTATTCCATTTTCTTTAATTTGATATGCAACATGGCTACTTTCAGTAAAAAAAATGTTTTGACATTTTGACCCCATTCGAGGGGTCGAAGAGGTGTGTAAGGACAGAGTATGTGTTTGCATAATGCTCTTAAGGCCATTCACAGGAATTTGATAAGCAACACGACTCCTTTCAGAAAAAAATGTTTTGACCTGTGACTTCATCCCAGGGGCCGAGGGTGTGTGTAAGGACAGAATCTGTGCGTGCATTGTGCTCTATGCTCCATTTTCTTTTGACCCCATCTGGGGTTAAGAGTGTGTGTAAGGACAGAATATGGGCGGGCATGGTGCTCTATGTTCCACGCCCTTTAATTTTATATGCAACATGACTACTTTCGGTAAAAATGACCCTTTTACCCCACCAAGCGCTAAATGGTGTGTGTAAGCACAAAAAAAATGTTTGACCTTTGACCCAGTCTAAGGGATCAGGAAGTAGGGGTAAAATTTTAATCACTGGCTTGCTTATCTATAAACACTGGGTTATAATGGCCTATAGTGAGAAGTTGTCATAATATCTTTTGGGAAATGTGAAGTTTATTACACGAAAAAACCCAATATAGCTCTTGCATTAGCCTAAACCTAAGACAAAAAGGGCCATAGCTCAGTAAAATAAATGCGGATGACCTCCAAGTTCGACCTTGAACTGTATTTAATAATGCTTTATCCTTCTGTAAACTCTAAATGAGATTGATACATCCCTTCAATAGTTATTAATCGGAAACCAAAAGTGTTACGGAGTCATGATCACAGTCAGTACAAACAAGCTGGACCGCGTAGCACAGTCGGTAAGCTTAACGTGTCTGACTGACGATTCATGTCTTACTTCAGATCCAGGGTTCAAGAGTTCAATCCATGCCCGGTCCCTTACTTTCATGATCAATAATTTCTATGTTCATTCTCCTCCCTTTTGCTGATTCAGGAAAAATTGGTTACAAGCGTAAATATGTGCATGAAGCACTGGTTAAAAGCTGAATGAAGCTTGACCAGGAAAAATTGTGTAGTTAGGTGAACTGACCGTCCCAAAGTAATCATAGCTGTTGACTGGGACGTTAAATATCAAACTAATACATAGAGGATAGTTATTTTTTTTAGGTAAATACCAAGTATATTTCATCAAGTGTGGTGAAAAATCAGTATTTTCACGAGTGCATAACAGGAGTGACAATGCTCATATTTTTACTGCATGAGATGAAATATATTTGGTATTCGCCGAAAAAAAGAAAAATTTTCTTTTTATTTTATCCTCAACGGAAATACAAAAAACACAACCTAACTTTTTCCTTGGTCGTTTCTTGATCGATTAGATTTTTGCAGTGTATTATCTGGGTATAACATTCGGTGTAAACGTAGTATGCACCTAGAAATGGCATAGAATCATATTTCAACGATTGAAACGTAAGAAATCAGAAACGTAAAGAAACAGAGTCTATTGAGTGTCCTTAGGGTAGGTGTCACGTGCAAACTGGCGCCACGCTAAACAGTGATGTAATTATGTTTGAAGCTGACGTCTCAACATGCGTAGCGTTATTTCTGACAAATATCATTCTTTTAAAACATTTGATAAAAAATCTCAGTCCCAAATTTGCCAAGAAAGCATTGATTTGCAACAGTGAAAATATAAATCGTGTCAGTCACTAGTGAAAAAGTAGGATATTTTTTAACTGTAGAATAATACCAATTTTACTCACATTTGATATGCATTGAATTCACTGCTTGTGATAAAATAAAAACATTTTAACAAGTTAGCGTCAATCACATCAACAGCAGACAGCATGTTTTAAGATACTTTTCCACAAACTGTTTATGAATGTGACATAAGGTAAATCAAAAACCGTTATACCTTTCAATAACTGTATGAGATCTAATGATAACTAAAATTTAGTACCCAAACATATTTTGACCTCACTGCTGGAATCTCTTTTGTTTAGTTATAGATATATTTTGCTGTTTTCGAATTGGTTGAGTTGAGGCTTTAAGACCCAGTCAACAATAATACTACAGTCATGACAGGTCTCCCCTTAGTGAGATGGAGCAAGTAAAGGAAAATCGCATACACAAAAATGCCCTGATCCCCTACCCAATTTGCCTCAATGAATCAAATATCGGCATGCCAACAAGCCAAACTTGACAGGGCTATCTCTGATATGATTTAACATTAGTCTGCTAGTTAACAGACAATTGGAATGAAGTAGAAAGCCTTAATAGTTTCCAAGGGCCAGCAAAATAGTTTTTGAGGGCCAGCAAAATTATAAAATGCCATATGCTTTTAGGTGTTCGTCTAAAGTATGTCTCTTCACCCAGCGATGCTTAGTTGAAACTATGGCAGCCACCCAGTCAGATTTAAACATTTTTAACATTTTTTGTGCTTCAACAACATCAGAATCTAGGGCGAAAATTTGGTACCAGTAAAATGCATTTACCCCCCCCCCCACCCCCGGCGGCTTAGGCTGCTGTCCGTTCTAAGATGTTGGTTCGGTTGTTGTCGATTGCTACTCCCATTGTGAGATTCTGTTATTGTTCTATGTTTAGTTGTGCGTTATTTTATGTCCATTCTAGTTTTGCAACAATTTTGTTGGGGAAGAGGAAGCTGGTTGCTTTGCTTTGCTTGTCTTCCTAGTGTCTCGTGATTGTTGTGTGGCTCTTCCTTGTGGTGCCATGGGTTTGTCTGCAGTTTATGATTGTGGTATCTCCTGATCAAACTCACTTACTATTTTTGAACAACTATTTTTGAATAATGGAATTGTTGATTAAGCGGTTTAAACAGAAAGCCGAGGAAGAATCCTTTATTTAGCTTGTAGTATGGCGCAGGCGCAATTAAACACGTGTAACTGACACCTGACGAAATTTACATTCGCTCCTCCCTGTTTCCTGCCTAAGCTGTCAATTATATAACATTTACCTACGGGTTAATGTGCTGCTATTTAGGAAGTTCCCGCCTACATCGCTGTTTAACTAAAATTGAAAGTTAGAGTACGGTTTTAAGCTCCTCCTTCGTCGTTATTCTAGGGTGTCTGATTTAAACATAAGCAAAGATCAAAGACAAACACATCGGCCATACTACAATTGATTGCTATTGCTCCCATGGCGTGTGGATTTTTGTTGTTGATTCCTTGTTTTGTGATCAAGCCCTTATTACCATTTCCGTTTTTTGCGTTAACTTAAATTCGTAAATCTTCGTGAGCATTTCGTTTTCGCAAATGCACGTGTTTGCATATTTTTGCATTCCCTTAATTTTGATATGCAACATGACCATGTTCTGAAAAAGTTGTACTTTGACCTTATGTAGCGTTAAAAGACATGTTAGCGACAGTAAAAATGCTCGACTGGCGCAAGATTGACCTATATCTGTAAACGACAGAGTAATTTCCTAATTTTACAAGCCTTAGAGTTAAATTTTCGCAAAACTTCGCAAAAGCGAAGTTTCGTGAATATAAAACCCTCGAGAAAATGTCCAAATTTACGGTAATTTGCTAAGTAACACAAAAAGTAAGTTGCTTTATTTTGTGTTTTTGCTGCTCGGTGAATATCGTTGTTCTGTGTCTCTTCTTTGTGATGCCATGTTTGTATGATATCTAAGTATCTCCTGGTCCGGACCCATACGTTCGTGGAGATAAATTGATCATGAAATGATTTCTACGGTCATTCTCCTCCCTTCTGCTGAATCATCCAAGAAGTGTCGTTGTCAGTTATGAGCTAAATTATGTGCATGAAGTACTGGTTAACCGCTTGTTTAAGCTTGCCCAGGAAAAAGTGTGGTTAAGTGAACTGACTGTCCCTCCATGACCATATTAACTGTTGACTTGGGACGTAAAGCAGCGAAGCATGCAAACAAACAAAACTACCTAAGTATCTTGCTGCCGAAGATGACTTAATTTTTTTTTCAAGATAAATATTGTAAAATATGTATGTGGGTTCTTTTTGTGGATTATTTGTGTTATTGCATTGCTTTCGTGTCTGTTCATTGCTCCCTTGTGGTCACCTGTTGGGAAAGGGCTGACCTCTTGGCTCTCGTTTGTGAAATTCAATTGTCTTTTTGTCACTTTCCCATGTTGTATCCTTGGTCAGGTGTGGTACTTGATTGTATCGATTCCTGATCTTTTGCCCCTTCCTTACTTAGGAACTTAGTCTCTAGCTGTAAAAGCGGTGCTTCTTTGTGGATCATTTATGTTATTTCTCTTTGGCTTTTGTTATGCTTTCGTGCGCGTCTGTTTATTGATGCCTTGCGGTCACCTGTTGGGAAAGGGTTGACCTCTTGGCTCTCGTTTAAGATTTCTCACTTTCCCATTGGTATCCTGTGTCAAGTGCGGTGCTTGATTGTATCGATTCCTGTTCTTTTCCGTCTTTATTTTATTAAAAATGCTTATAGTACTGTCAGCCTTGATCTTTGAAATGATTTGCTGCTATAAGTGCTAAAAGTGCTAATAATATTTCAATGTCACCTTGACCATTACCAGTATTGTGTGCACGCACAACCTTGAACAATTTAACGTTTAATTGATTACAATGCTTTATCACAAAAATAGCTTAATACTGTTAAACTCAGATTTCTGCTTCTTTCATTCTGATGCCTGCTAACAAGTTCTATTAAAAAAATATAGTATATACAATGAAGACATACAATAGAATGTAAAAGAGCTTTTTTCTGTTTCTTTGTTTCTTCATACTGCTAATATCATATTCAGTTATATTAACTTTCCCATTCACTCCCTCTTTAGTTATTTTGTACTTTATTTATTCTGTTAATTTATATAATGTTGAATTCATCTCTTTTTATAAAAAAAAATTATTTACTCTTACATTTATGTGTGTTTTTTTTTTATTTATTACTTATACGAGCTGTAATTCTCTAGTTTATATTGCTATCATCCTGTTTTGTTTATAACTTGATTTCTTGATCAGATTGTATATATTAATATGTTCTTAAAAGAGTATCCTTTGGAAGCAAATAATGCACCAAAAGAACTGAAACTTGAGTGTGCATAATTTCCAGGCCAGACTAGCTAGTTTCGGCCATTTAGGCCTCATCAGTGACCCTCTAATAGTTTCAAAGTTCCACAATGAAACCCATGATCCAAAAGGACAAGACAATAAGCCATGTTTATAAGCAATATTCTGTATGTATATAATGTAGGGGAAGGGTCGAAACTAATGTTGTGAGAACTTATGACCAAACCCAATTGCTGTATCATATTTGGTTATAAAATTTGTTTAAACTAAACTAACAAACTATTACTTGACTTTTCGCTTACTGTAAAGGCGGCGCCTCATAAATGCGTAATTAGGACTGGTCAACCTTAGGCATAGGTAAAAGCTGAAAATGAGGCGTTGTTTTATTCAAAAGTAACTGTATCATCTCGTGCCACCACCGCAGTCATTATTTAGTCCTTAAAACGCCAGCAAAATAACTGCATCTGAAAATGTCTACTTAACACAAGCAGTGATGTAAACATTGTGGACCCAGATCAGACTGCTCCTACAGCAGCAGTCTGATCTGGATCCACACTGTTTATCTATGAGGCTTCAAATAGTTTAGTGAACGACAAAAACAAACATTTTGTGATTATGCGCTTTAAGGGTTAATAAATGTGAGTTTAGTCAGTATACTGTTAGGATTTCCATGAAATGCACGCACGTATGCGCGGCTGAAACAACTTATTAACTCTTTACCAAATTATAAATAAAACCAGATTTCCCTTCCTTAGCAAATGAAATAGCCGAACCACGCCCAGATATGATATTAAAGTTGCCGCCTTTACAATAAGCGAAAAGTCAAGTAATATCTCAATCAATGTCTGCTTTTTATTCCGTAAGCGACACACTGCATTTCTTTTGCACTTGCCCAAATATACGCTGAGTGACTTTAGAACCATTTTATATTTCCTTGTCTCATCCACATAGTTGATTTGAGCGTGTTTTCTTTTTCATTTGTTATCCTCTTGCATAATGGATCATGATTCACCCTGATTTCGATTCGCTCATGCGGTTCATTCTGGCGTAATACAGACGTTAGTGTTTTTCAACAACTGTCGTTTTACAAATGTAAATTTCATTTAGTTTGAAAGCAAACACTTTTAGGTGGTAGCCAAATGTCTTAACTAATAGAAAAACACAAACTATTTCAGAAATAATCGTTTTATTACACTCCCACTCGCAGCGTTTCTTTGCAAGCGTCAGTCTTAAAAAGAAACAGACAGGTGACGTTGACGCACATTGCAAAACATTTATTATGCAACTGATTGAGGAGTATCTGTTGGCAATAAAATGATTTCGAATATTCATAATCCTTAAGATACACAGTATGTAGACGCAAAGGAGCCTATCCGTGAAAACTGCTTTTCCTGAGCCCTATCCGCTCCAGAAAAGGAGCCTATCCGCCAAAAACAAGACATATGGAGAGGAGATACTTTAAATCTGAGCCAATATTAGATTATTTACGATGTAAGTAACATAAAAATCAAACGCCACGGGACTTTTAAGTCTCTGACTTGATGGATTTTGAAACATATGATAAGGCTGATATCAAGACACGTCTACAAAGTTAAACAGAAAATGACTGCTCTGTTTTCAGTGATTTAGTTTCAGTTGGAAAACAAAGCAAAACTTAACAGTTCAGTCAATTTTGCCGGCCTACACCAAAGTAGAAAATGTTTTATGTTCCGCCCCCTTACTTAAAGCGTCTGGTTTGCTTTTAAATTGGGTTTCCATAGAAAAGCAGGGTCATGTTTGAAAACAAGACGGCTAAAGAGCCGATCGTTGAGAGAAAAATGACCATTTTGTGGCACATGATAATGAGCCGTACCCGTGTCACAGGAGCCTCTATGTTTTCAACTAAGTACCATGGGAGCCTATAGGTTATAAAAGCAAGAAATAGCATATAGGATCCGTAGCAAAAGACAAATAGGATCCAGAGCCAGATTATTTTCCTTTCCATGCCATTTATAGAGAGAATAACGCATAATTCGGTCTGTGAAATCCATACAAGTCATTTTCCACATAAATTCTTTACAAAATACAAAAAAAACAATTGCGAGAACAGCCCAAACTGTTCGAAAAAGTTTGTTTTCTTTGTTGTTTAATCGTCTGTGGACGTCGCCACAATGAAGAGTGTGTCGCGTTATAAAAATCTGCATCATCAACGAACGTGTGGTTGTTTGATTTTTGTCTTATGGTTTCTCTGTTGTTCCGTTGCATTGCCCTTTTCTTCATGTAAGTAATGGAACTTATTATTTTACTTACCTTTTGATGCCACTGTCTATCGCTAAGCTTGTATTTAGCTGATAGGCTCCTTTTCTGGAGTGGATAGGGCTCAGGAAAAGCAGTTTTGAACCGATAGGCTCCTCTGCGTCCATACACCGTGAGATATAAAACGCCCAATCAATGACGACATGTAGACGTTATGAACGTTGCCAGAGGTATAAAACTTCATGATTTGATTTTGTCTTTCTTTTGCTTTCGAGAACGAACATTGGTTTGAAAGCCTGGTTTGAAAGCCTTTTTTTTCGTTCATTATGGAAGGTATTGGTGCTCTGTGACTTTTTGAATTTGAGTTGTCTCAGAATTATCACGACGTAACGGCAATCATAAAATACAGCGTTTCGATTCTCTTATTGAATGCAAACTAAATGACGGAACTTGTCAATTTCATTTTTCACATGATGAAAATATTCAGGTTTCGACATCAATTAGCATTTAAGGAGTTGGTGCGTTTCTAAAGTCCCTCAGTATATTTATCACATGGTGTAGCGTCTGGGAGTGATATAACGCCATGCAATAAAATCGATAAAACACTAGTGGTTTACAGATTTAGTAACGCTACGGAATGACGTCCAATTTAACGTCGCGTTAAAGATGGCTGAATCTTATCTTCCATTTTCACTCCGAAAATGATATTAAGTAATTTTAATGTCATGTGATACATTTAAATAGAATCTCACATTCGTGCTCCTGTATTATTGAATTTAGCATTAATCTGGGTTTTTTTTGCAAAGAGTGTAATAAATTCAATAAAACATGAGCACTCATGTAAGATCCGATACTTTCACAACACCTTAAAATATATAAATGTATTAAAGGACTAGTTTTTAAAACCTAGATACCAGTAAGAGAGCAGGGATGCCTGTTCTGACATATTTACTATATATTTACAATCATTTTACAACTGGCCCAAACTTCAGGACTCGGCTGCATTGAAAGGCTCAGAATGCACTATTGTAAAATCAGAAATTCGCGGAATGGCAAAATCACTCTGATGTTTACTAATACGAGACCTGTTTCATGTTTATTTGAACAGATTTGAATTTCAGTTTTTGCGGTTGCATATAGTTTAAACAAATAAATTTTGCTTTTTCATGCATAAAGGACGTGTCCCTGGTATTTCAAAATAGACAAGATGGCAATTTAAAGCATATCCATAACACGGTGGCCCTAAATCAATCCCCACCCCCTTTTAACTGATTTTAAGAGCTAAAACGGGTGTATCTTCTAAAAAAATACGTGTGAAATTTACTTTTAATTTTAGAGGCACACTCAGTCTATTATTAAAATAAGAAACAGCTTATGTGTCCCTGTTTTTGCTTGGAACCTGGGCTTAATAAGTTCTTCCATACAAGTGCCCAAATGGATATCTCATGTATAAAATGTGTCTTGGAAGAAGTTTGAAAAGCAAATTCTCAAAACTCACAGCCGACTTAATTTCTTAGATAGTTTAAGTATCTATTACAGATAAAACTGATCACCAAATATTGCATTTGAGTATTTTGTATACAATTTAATGTTGCTATGGAAACTGTAAACCCTAAAATTTGATGTTCAAATCGCTTCCAAAAAAGTAAATATCTAACTGGAATGCTTTATTTTCTAACAGAACATACCTTGATTATCTTTGTACAATATGTAAAAGGTTTCAAGAGAAAAATTTCATAACTTTTAGAGAAATTGTTCGAGAAAGATTTCGTTTCAGGCAGCATTTTTAAACGCTTAAAATTTGACCACTCATCTTCAGAGACTGTTTCAAACCAGAAAATAAAAATTAAGAACTATGTTCTTGATGACTGTGTATTCCTGGAAGTCAGACTAACCCATGGAAATTAATTATTGCCCAATATAACGAGAAATAAATGAGTAATGGCATTTTCAAATTTGTTCAAATAAACATGAAACACCTCTTGTATAGGCCAATCATGCCTTAATCACGAATTTTTAACGTCAAAAGTATGTCTTTGGCTGTTGTCAGGCTCACTGGGGTTTGTCTGTTGGATTGTTTGGCTCCGGTATTCAGTTTTATGTGCTGTTGAGTCCTTATCTGTGTTTTATCTCCTTGTTATATCTTGATGTATGTGTTCTAGGAGATATTGTATTGATAATCTAGGGGTCTTTCATGCAAACCAAATATCTATGTGCCTCAATCCACATCTGAATTAAGGGTGAGGTTGGCGTCGTGAAACCGGTTTAAGCCCTCCACTGACTGTTCCAAGGCGGTACTTCTTTTGTAGATCTTATATATTTTTTACTGTCTTGTGTTTGCTATGTCTTTGTATGCGTCTGTTTATATGAGCCTTGTGGTCACATGCTGGGAAAGGGCTGAACTCTTGGTTCTCGTCTGTGGTGTATAACTGTGACTTTGTCACTTTCCCATTGGTATCCTGGCTCAAGTGTGGTACTTGATTGTATCGATTCCTGGTCTTTGCATCCTTACTTACTTCAATCATAACAACAGCAGACAACATAGACAAGATATATATAGTTTGTTGTCTTGAACTGATTGATTGAGTTGAGGCTTTAAGTCTCCGTCAATGATACTTTTGTCATAACGGGACTCCTCTCAGAGAGATGGAGCGAGAAACGAATAATTGGATACACAAAGAGGGCCCTGACCCCCTGCCAAATTTGCCTCAACTGAATCAGGAGATAATACATTGATAAGCTAGTGGTCTTTCATGCAAACCAAATATCCATGTGTCTCGATCCACATCTGAATTAAGGGTGAGGTTGGCACCGAGAAACCGGTTTAAGTCCTTAAGTAAAATATTTTACTGACCGTTCCAAGGCGGTACTTCTTTTGTGGATCATTTGTGTTATTTATGTATTTTTGTGCTTGTCGTGTCTGTTCATTGTTGCTTTGTGGTCACCTGCTGGGAAAAGGCTGACATCTTGGCTCTTGTTTGTGATGTTTAATTGTGTTTTTGTCACTTTCCCATGTGGTATCATGGGTCAGGTGTGGTACTTGATTGTATCGATTACTGATCTTTGCCGCCTTTCTAACTTTTATTAACGCTACTGGCAAAGATAAATCCTTGCGGTAATTTCCGAATTTTACAGTATGCATTGTAAAACGACTTTGAATAGCATGTATACTTTATATATCAATAAACAATATTTAGATAAAGAATATTAGCCCCAACTCAAAAGCTGGAGCAGGACACTCTGATGCTGGTTTGTATTTTCCTCAAACACCATTTATATATTAAGCAAAATTTAACCAACCCAAGAATTCTTCAACTCACAAATCAGGTAAAGTTCAAAGTAAATTTTCATGAAAAAATTGGATAAACTGGCGGAATCAGACACGTGTGGTGATCTAAAACTTTCTCTCCAAACTCCCTGTATCCACCCATATCCATCCAAAATTCAAGAAATTGAATCATTATTGCACTCGTCAACGCAAATTCTATTCAGCACAAAGCTTATATCATTTGCAGCGCCAACAAATAATGGAACGAAATTTCAACCGTTTTACGTATGTTACATATATGTTACACTGCAAAATGAAACAAAACGTTTCATATATAAGGACAATTGTTTCATTTAAAATGACACAGTGATAGGCTTGTAACATTACATTGTTTCATTTTGCGTAATGTATATAAAAACAATCGTCCTTTGTAACATTCTATTGTTTCGTATTGTGTTTCATTTAAAATGATATATACGCTTGTAACATTGTATTGTTTCATTTAGCGTTTCTTTTAAAACAAAACAATTATCCTTGTTACATTGTTTAATTTTACATCATCTATTGCCCAAAATAATAATAGGTGTTTCATTTTGCGTTGTAATAACGTAAATTCCAATAGCATAGAGTTGGTTTATACATGGTAAAAACAGGGGTTCTAGAATATAAAAGTGATATATATTAAAAACAGGGGGTCTGGAATATAAAAGTGATATATATTAAAAACAGGGGTTCTGGAATATAAAAGTGATATATATTAAAAACAGGGGGTCTGGATTATAAAAGTGATATATATTAAAAACAGGGGGTCTGGAATATAAAAGTGATATATATTAAAAACAGGGGGTCTGGAATATAAAAGTGATATATATATATTAAAAACAGGGGTTCTAGAATATAAAAGTGATATATATTAAAACAGGGGTTCTGGAATATAAAAGTGATATATATTAAAACAGGGGGTCTGGAATATAAAATTGACATATATTTAAACAGGGGGTCTGGAATAAAAAGCTGTGAACCCAGAATTTTTGATATTTTCTTGGTGTTGAGTTCAAAACCATGCCAGAGGGATTGTTAATTCTGGGATACACTTTTATGTTCGAGAACCCCTGTTTTTACTATATATTGGTTTACTTATCACTTACTTTTAGATTCTGTATTCTTGTAAGTGGATCATGGGAGAAGATTTCTTCCGAGATGATAGATATATCAGTGTCCTTTACGAGATTTACAAGATGTTCTGTCGTCTAAAACAAAAATTGAATCTACATGAAATGTTAGTACTTTAAAAGTATGAAACCTATCGGTTTTCTAATCGTTTCAACATTAATTTTCAGCTTTACCTAAGACATTTTGCTACATTTGCGCCCGTATCTAACCAGTATGTATCATATGCCGCTTCTGTTATTCCGTGGATAACGTCATGTCATAAATAATGATATGACTATACGTTGCATAACACCTTTGGCGGGAAAAAGTAACGCCATGGTCTGTGACAACAATGCAAATTTTCATTAAAATAAACACACTTTGAATGCGAGGAAGAGTCAAAGAACGATAACTGCAACATGAAATTCAGAACCTAACAAAAATAAATCAACCAACCGTCGGTCTCTCTTGTCCAGCGAAATGATTGCAAAACTAGAAAGGACACATCTACTGCTACACAGAACAAGGATCTAACACTAAACGCACACAAACAATTGAGGCGACAGCCAACAATGAATATACAATCACATGATATATCCCTTTACCTCGCGGAGATCATTGCATAAGTCGCAAATACAGTCAAACTGGCCGCTCTAAAAAAGACCAAAAAATAGTTTTCAAGACCAATTATAGCTTAATGAAGCTCAAAAGAATTGCAGTATGCTCCTCTTCCTTTTGGCCTACATTAAGCTACTATTTGTCGTTAAGATCTTTGTTTTTGTCTCTTTTAGACAGGTTTGTTTTTTCATGACAAAGTAAGGGTGCAAAGATCAGGAGTCGATACAATCAAGTACCACACCTGACCCAGGATATCACATGGGAAAGTGACAAAAACACATTTAACATCACAAACAAGAGTCAAAAGGTCAGGTCTGAGAGTGATATAACGTCATGCAATAAAATCAAACCAATTATCGCTTTATGCAGGTCAAAAGAATTGCAGAATGCTCCAAGGGGAGCATTTTGCAAGACTTTCGATCTTCATTAAGCTATCATTTGCCATAAAGATCTTTGTTTTTGTCTGGTTTAGAGAGGTTTTACTGTATTCTTTTATTTGGTCAAAGGCATACACCATGTACTTGAGCATTCAATCTCGATGTAAGTGACAGGACTCAGTGAATTATTACACTTCTGTCTCATAATTTTGCCACACATGTCTCATTGGTTTAATTTTCAGTAATTTGTCAGCCAGAATGTCACTATGGTAGATTTATAATCGTAGGTAGAGCAAATACCTTGCTTAATGAAGATGTTGAATTAGATTGCGGTGACATTTCATCATATTTTCATACTTTAACTGACAACAAAACGTCAATTTGTTACTGAACTGACAAAAACGTCAATTTGTTACTGATTTAACTTGCTGTTTTTTTCTCTCCTATGTAATTAAATATGACCTTTATTTATACAAAAATAGTGAGTATGATCAGGAAATACCACAATCACAAACCGCAGACAACCCCATGGCACCGCGAGGAAGAGTCTCTCAACCATCATGAGACACCAGGAAGACAAATTAAGCAAAGCAACCCCCTGGAATTGACAAATTATAAATCCTGTCCAATTTTGCACAGGCTTTATATTTAATAGTTAACAGATACACTGTACCAGCGATATGGCAATTTTGTACATTTTTATTGCAAAAAAAATATCACTTTTTTGCGGTAAAATCAACCGCGGTTCGAGACTTTTCAACCTTATTGTCAGCACTATAAAAAATTATGGTATTTTTTTTGCACAGGTTTTATATTTTGTACATTTCCCATTGCTTTTACAGCACAAAAGCGCGATACTATGCATTTTAATGAATGTATTGGTTTAAACATCTCATCAGCTCATTCATCTAGATTGCCACGGCATAGCTGCATATATACTTATAGGAACAAGGTGTCAGAATCTCCTCATCGTGAGGATCTATTTTTATACAGACAAACAGTTTGAATGACCCCTGTACTGTTACAGCAAGTTTTTAAAATTATTCCAGTTGGGTCTAGCGGTAGTGATCTCTGATGAAGCTCATGCATGCTTGTAAGAATTTTCTTTTTGATAAAACCTAGGCACAAAAAGGCATTTAAATACTCTACGAGTATGCCCTAAACCCTCATTTCTAGATTAGTTTTACAATATCATCCGAGAATAATATTTGGTTTTGTTCATTAAGGAAACAGTTTTGATAATAGGAAAGCAATATTGGAAATAAGTTTAACTTTTAGACAAGTATACATTTTCAATAGACTATTTATTGCTCTGACCGCACTTCTACCAGATTCCAAAGCTGCCATTTGTTATATTATGTCATTTAGCCATGACCTGAGTAAATAACCAGGAAATCTCTATCAGCTGATCCAGTGGCCTTGATTTTTCAGATTTCCACCTTATTCCCTAAAGTATATATGGTTAACAGATACACTTTACCAGCGATATGGCAATTTTTTACATTTTTATTGCAAAAAACATAAGCTATTTTGCGGGAAAATCGATCGCGCTTCGAGTCATTTCAAACTTACTGTCAGCACTACAGGAAATGATGGTCTTTATTTTGCACAGGTTTTATATTTTGTACATTTCCCATTGCTGTTACAGCACAAGAGCGCGATACTATGCATTTAAAGGAATGTATTTGTTTAAATATGTTATCAGCTCATCCTTGAAATCACTGGTAAAGTATATCTAGAGTGCCACCGTATAGCTGCATATTCGGTATACCTAGCCACAAATCAGATACACTGTACCAACGATATGGCAAATTTGTACATTTTTATGGCAAAAAAAACAACAACATTGCAGTTGTTTTTCTTAGAAAATTGACAGCGGTTCAAGTCTTTTCAACCTTATTGTCAGCTCTACAGGGAATAATAGAGAATACTAGGTGAGTGTCTTTTGATATCAAGTTTACCAGGCAATGCTTTGAGAATGCTCGTTGACATCGCGAGGTTTGTCGAGATATAGAGAATACAAGGTGAGTGTCCTTTGATATCAAGTTTACAAGGCAAGGCTTTGAGAATGCTTGTTGACATCACGTGGTTTGCCAAGATATAGAGAATACAAGGTGAGTGTCTTTTGATATCAAGTTTACGAGGCAAGGCTTTGAGAATGCTTGTTGACATCATGAGGTTTGTCGAGATATAGAGAATACTAGGTGAGTGTATTTTGATGTCAAGTTTACCAGGCAAGGCTTTGAGAATGCTTGTTGACATCGTAAAGGTTTTTCAAGATATAGAGAATACTAGGTGAGTGTCTTTTGATATCAAGTTAACCAGGCAAGGCTTTGAGAATGCTTGTTGACATCGTGAGGTTTTTCGAGATATAGAGTATACTAGGTGAGTGTCTTTTGATTTCAAGTTTACCAGGCAAGGCTTTGAGAATGCTTGTTGACATGGCGAGGCTTGCCGAGATATAGAGAATACTAGGTGAGTGTCTTTTGATATCAAGTTTACCAGGCAAGCCTTTGTGAATGTTGCTGACATCGCGAGGTTTGCTGAGAATACTAGGTGAATGTCTTTTGATATCAAGTTTACCAGGCAAGGCTTTCAGAACGCTCATTGAGATCGCGCGGCTTGCCGAGCGATTCAACAAGCGTTCTCAAATCCGAGCCTGGTAAACTTGATATTAAAAGACGCGAACCTGGTATTCTATTTATCAGTTTACCCATTGTTTACTCTTCAAACTAGCGATTATGATGTAACGTTCGATCTTTGTATTGATTCAGCGTCATTTGCGACGCCATTCGAAAAGTGCAACGTCATCATGACCTGATAAAGGCACATGCCGTGAAATAGATAAAGTTTATCAGGCAACGTACAACAGTGCAGTTAATATGAGTGAACATAATTAGTTTACAACTATTTTTTTAATATTAAACGATGTGAATAAAAATCTGTCACAGCGATTCCACTGACAGGCCCAATTTTACATTTTTCAGATATTTCATTTCCTAACTGCAGGGCTCGACAACTAATGTATGGCTGCTGGAAACCCATTAAAATGCTTTCTATTTTTGCATGTCTGATCGCATATTTGAAGCCACAAAAGCATTTATTCAAGGTGCACCATAGTGCATATGACACACTGCAAAACAAACAACCGAACAACAACAACAGCAACACGCAAACATTTTGTCCTCAACAACAGTAAAAATGACGGCTTTTTGAATATAATTTCCATGCGCGGATCCAGAAAGTTTTGTCAGAGGGGACTTTTTTTTGATGAGGGGGAGGAAGAACCCAAATTCCACCATTATTAGCGGGCCATCATCGTCCCGCCAGCGAAACGCCCCCCTCCCCTGAAAAATCACAAGAGTATAGGATTCCCTAGCAAAAATAGTAAGTGAGTATGATCAGGAAATACCAGAATCACAAACCACAGACCAACCCATGGCACCCAAGGAAGAGACACAGAATCATCATGAGACACCAGGAAGACAAACTAAGCAAAGCAACCAGCGCTCTCGTCCCAATCAAGATGATTGCAAAACTAGAATGGACATAAAGTAACCTACAGCAAAATATAGAACAATAACAGACTCCCACAATGGGAGTAACAATAAACAAAAAGTCAACAACAACAGAACCACCGCCTTAGAACAAACAGCAGCCTAAGCCACTAGGGGCTTAAATGCATTTTACTGGTACCAAATCTTCTGTTGTTGAAGTACAAGAAATGTTCAGCTCGCATGGAAGCCTGGTCCGGATCCCCTAAAAATTCAATGTTCGGCCATCATCGGCACGCCAGCAAAACGTCATTAAAATGGCGAAACCGTTTCTCTGGCGGGCTGATGATTGACTGCCTATAGTGGTATTTGGATTCTCCCTACCCTCACCAACTAAAAACATAACAAAACAAACGTCAAAGTTGAATACCCTCTGACAAAACTTTCTGTATCCGCGCATGCATTATAACCTTTGAAAAGCGTCGATCCTGATCTGGACCAAAACTGTGATATTGTTCCTGGCAGATTTTTTGAAAAAAGTAATTTTGAAATAAAAGACAGCAGACGACAAACAAATAAATATATAAAATCATTCAAAGAGTAATTATAGTTAAGCGTAGACACAGTGACTAATCATCGAAAGTGACGCTCTACCACCCGAAATGGATGTTTTGTTTGTTTGATTTGATACTTCACGACCCACCAACAATCTTTCAGATAAACAGGAACGGGTCCTCCTGTGTTAAACCACTACTAAGCTATGATAAATGTGTCTTGCTCAAGAACCACAACGCAGTGACGCCGGTGAGGCTGGAACCCGCGGCCGCTCGGTCTCGAGTCAAGCACTTCACCACTGAGCCACGGCGCTCCCCGAAAATGGATGTTATACACATGTACACCCCGAAAGGGACATCATAAGTCAAAAATGTACTGTGGAGAGAAGAATGACCTACCGCTGAAAAATAATCCAGTGCAACGTTCAGTGTTGCCAGTTTCTTCCAGTTGAAGAGTCGGGCAAGTGCAATCGCTGCGTAATTGCGTCGGCTATCAGGAGCCACGACACGGAAGAATCTTGGAAAAGTAGCCTTGTTAGACAACAGTGGCGATGCAGCTCCCCATGAAAGCTAAAAAAAAAAAAAAAAACAATAACAAATAAATATAATAGTCACTACTATTCTATATATTTTTTCCCGCGGGTCACGTGATACGCATATTGTCGTGTGTTTTGGAGCTCTGACTTTATACGTGAATTTTGACGCTTATTCTAAATAAAATTATAAGAGATATTGGAGAATAGTTTCATAGGATATACTGTTTGGTTGGATGAATTCTGGCAAGATAAGATTTTGTTGATCTTATAAACTTTGATATTTCTCTTTTCGGAACTCTAACAAAGAATATGACTTCTAGAAAAACATCCCACTAACTTGCCCTAAAAGCCCGTATTATATTATAATCTCGAATTGTAACGGTTCCAGAGTACAAGTAATAGTTATACCATGGGTTGTCCGCCTGTACGTGGAGATAATCCACGAGCTTTAGCGAGTAGATTATCTTACGTACAGGTGGACAAACATGGTATAACTATTTTATGCCACCTACATCAGTGTAGACCTTGTACATCGTGAAATATTTTGTGCTAAAGTTGGTAAGGGTGGTATAACGGGCATGATCGAAAAATCGTAACGCATGAATGAGTTAACTGTAGTCTGGCTCCCGTCGTCCTAATTTACCGCTGTGTTCTTCTATAAATAGATGACGATGAGCAGTAAATCATTTACGTCCCTTAAGCCAGTCATTCTGGGCAACGATGACTACGACGAATCAACAGTTAATCAGGCCTATTGCTCAACTATAGTGTTTCCAGAACTTAAGTGACCCCCGTTTTTTGCTAATAATTCTTTAATGGTGATTTTAATTGAAAAATGAATTAGAGAAATGAATTTAGATATAGACCGCGTAATTGAATTAATTTTTTCCACATAAATGTGAGTTATTGTATAGGCTGGGATTAGATGGAATTTTGGTGTGTTTTTGCCGCTCCTCTTTGAATTAATCCCAAAGTGAACCTAATGATATATACCTAAGGAATAAAGAAAAGCAACAAACACTTCGAGTCATTGTAAGCATACAATATAATGCAAGTTTCTAGTGCAAATGATATTTATCGATAGCAGCAATATGTGTCCGTCAAATTACAGCATGTTCAACGTAATTATTGGTTACGTAATCATTTTGGTATGCGCGTAACCAGCCTGACCCCCCGTAGTAAACTGCTGAAACAGGGTCAATAAAAGCAAAGTTTTAATCAATCATCGGTTTATTGTTTTAAAAAGTCTTGGCATAGATTGCAGATCAAAGAAATGATCAAATGGCGACGTTTCTGTAGGATTCTGAGACGGCTTAACGTCATTAACGTCAACTCTGAATACTGCGTGAAACGCGTAATTTTTCTTTTCTGCTTGAGATTAATTCATTACAAGGACGTTTTGTTCAAGAATTATGACTCGAGATCTTCAGGCGTAAAAAAAACTCAATTCTGACGTCAAAATTCGATATCTTACGTTTTAATGGTCTCCATGATGTTTATGTGCTTTTCTAATGATAAAATGGTCCAGTGACAAAGTTTAGGCTACAGTTATTAAGTTTGGTGTTCACTCTCGGCATGTAATCAGATGTTTTCTCTTGCATTATGCCGTGTTTGTTTGGCTAACGTCAATATAAACACCTTACCAGCGTATTTCTACGGTATCTGAAAAGTCAGTTTTTCCCAAGAAAGCATGTTCTGATGTCTCTAGGTTTATCTTATCCCATATATTCACCAGCGACCCAAACCTGACGGCTCTAAGCGACGTTTATCGTTTATTCACTAGCATTGTGTATCTTGCCATTCAAGTAGCGTATTTTGACGCAATATTTGACTGCATTACGAATATGATTGGACGTTTGTTTAATTTGCACATTGTCAAGTCGACGTCAAATAACCAAACATGGAAAAGACGGGGTTTCTTGATCTTTATTCTGACGGTAACGTCACATTTTACGTTTTCATATGTTTTCATCTTGTAGCGTAAAATTTAGCGTTAAAATGACGTTTTGGTATTTCATCACATGCTATAAATACTCAAAAACAAATTTTCAAAAGAGATTTTACCAAACCGTCATTTAAACACGCAAAAATTATATTTTTGTCTGTTGCGTTTTTTTATTCCTTAAGTATAAATAAAACATGGCTTATACGGGTCAGTGGAGGTAATTCTTCAGTCCTACAGATAAGAGCGCGTAACAAAAAATAATATTTCCTATTTCTCAACCAAAAATATTTTCAAAAAATATTTGGTGTGTACTTAAAACAACCATCTCGATGATACCTTTTGAGCACCCCAAACACGTGTTTTAGCTGATAAAGACAGTCGCAGCTTCACGCTAAAATTGCTAAACTTGAACAATCGTCGCGCATTAGGCTATGATTCACTGCTCATACTGACTTATAAACTTCAGTGTACATCTTAAAGCGATGCATTAAAATGGCCTGTGTTTAAAGACATATGCGGCTATTTCCAATGCGCACCTTTCCCGCGTCTGCAAACGGGGAAAGTTGTCTGGGTCCTGTCTTTCGACCCTTAACGGATTCGGATCAACACAGCTTCCGATATTCTTATGTCATATCGGTGTTCCGACATTTTCTTCACAAAATAACTAATTAAAGTGTGTTCGAAATATCTATTGACATCTTTTCAGAACTGATCGTTTCAGCACTAAAGACAGATAAATGTAGCTCAGTCGAAATCAAACGACGTACACAATAACCTTGGTTACGAATACGATAGTGGCCGAGTCTTTACTATTTGTATGCTTATTTAGAGCGGTGCACGACCTGACCTCGTGGCCTAGTGGTTAGCGTGTCTGGCTACAAAGCCAGAGGACCAGGATCGATTCCCGGTTGCGCACATATTTTCAGAGTGCTTTTTCTTTCTTTTTTAACATTTTAATGCTAAATTACTTCATAAACTAGTAAAATGGCATCATCTAAACGACCAAAATGGTCATCCCCGAACTTTTTATATTGAATTACGCATGAAACCTATGGGGGTGGGGTTAAATTTGGCCCTCTAGAAAGAGAATTAGTTCGGTGACCCCAGATTTTTATTCTTTTTTCTGAAAGGTATTATAATAGTCCATGAATTAAAAATAAATTTTCAAGATTTTCAATATCAGATTTTTTAATACATGATTTATTCTAAAAACAAATTCCATTTTTCGACGAATTGCCAAAATATATCATGCAGTATCTTGTCACAGCATGGGATAACAAGTAAACATGCACATTTTCTTAAAAGTTTGAGGTCATGGGCAGTAATTAAAGTTAAAAGAAAGAACCTGGCTGAAGATTACAACCGTTTTAGCTCCATAATTAGGACTAGTGTTATTATCTTATATTTCTAGAAAATTGGTCAAATGCTGTAAACTTCAATATGAGATTCTGAAAAAATAAGCACGGTGACATATCCTTTTTATTTCATAAATGGATAGCCCATGCATAAAACAAACTGTATGCAAAGTATTGAAAATATTTCAATATGGGAAGTATTTAGTAGCATATGTCCTTAAAAGCGATTCAAGTAATAGTATTGTCTAAACCTTAAATGCTGGGTTGTTGTTGTCCTCTGCTGAATTTTCTTTCGAGATAATTTTTTTCTAAAAATTTGTCTTCAGGAATACAGGTAGGTTTTAAACAGTATGGATCCAGATAATGCCCAACATTTTAGCCTGAACTTAGCTTCGGCTGTTGACAAAGTTTATCAGCGAATTATCTTAAGGACATATGCTACTAAATACTTCCGATATTGAAATATTTTTAATACTTTGCATACAGTTTGTTTTATGCATGGGCTATCCATTTTTGAATTAAAAAGGATATGTCACCGTGCTTATTTTTTCAGAATCACATATTGAAGTTTACAGCATTTGACCAATTTTCAAGAAATATATAATAATAACACTAGTCCTAATTATCGAGCTAAAACGGTTGTAATCTTCAGCCAGCTTCTTTCTTTTAACTTAAATTACTGCCCATGACCTCAAACTTTTAAGAAAATGTGCATGTTTACTTGTTATCCCATGCTGTGACAAGATACTGCATGATGTATTTTGGCAATTCGTCGAAAAAATGGAATTTGTTTTTAGAATAAATCATGTATTAAAAAATCTGATATTGAAAATCTTGAAAATTTATTTTTAATTCATGGACTATTATAATACCTTTCAGAAAAAAGAATAAAAATCTGGGGTCACCGAAATAATTCTCTTTCTAGAGGGCCAAATTTAACCCCACCCCCATAGGTTCATGCGTTATTCAATATAAAAAGTTCGGGGATGACCATTTCGGTCGTTTTGATGATGCCATTATACTAGTATATGAAGTAATTTAGCATTAAAATGTTAAAAAAGAAAGAAAAAACACACTGAAAATATTTGCGCATCCGGGAATCGATCCTGGTCCTCTGGCTTTGTAGCCAGACACACTAACCACTAGGCCACGAGGTCAGGTCGTCCGCCGCTCGAAATAACCATACAAATAGTATAGACTCGGCCACTATCGTATTCGTAACCAGGGTTATTGTGTACATCGTTTGATTTCGACTGAGCTACATTTATCTGTCTTTAGTGCTGAGACGATCAGTTCTGAAAAGATGTCAGTAGATATTTCGAACACACTTTAATTAGTTATTTTGTGAAGAAAATGTCGGAACACGGATATGACATAAGAATATCGGAAGTTGTGTTGATCCGAATCCGTTAAGGGTCGAAAGACAGGACCCAGACAACTTTCCCCGTTTGCAGACGCGGAAAAGGTGCGCATTGGAAATAGCCGCATATGTCTTTAAGCAGGCAAATATTTGATGCTCTTGAAGTTTAATGTATATATCCGATTCGCTATTTCTCTTCAACTCTCTAATTTGCTTTAATTGTCATCATAAACTCTTTACTTACTAATGTCGTCTGCTGATAACCTTTGCAAACAATTTAGACCCAGATCAGACCCGACAGGCATGATCTGGATCCAAACTGCTTGACACTCTACTGATATTACCGAAAAAAATTTTAGAAAAAAAAAACAAGAACAAAAAAAACTTTTGAAAAAAATATCAGCAGACGACCAAACCATGGCAAATTACCTCGTAGGCAAAAAGAGTCGATGAATTGAAATGGAAGGTGCTACAAGTACGTGCAGGTTTCATGCTTAAGCCTAATATTAGCCTGCTTCCAATACGGCACAGTCTAGGACCCATATAGACTTTTACAATTGCGTGTGTGCGTGCGTGTGTGTGTCAAAGTTATGACGAGTGAGGTTCGCTGAATAGATTTTCGTTGAATCAGCGGATATAGATATTCCTGTAGGCTAGTATACATCATCATAGCAATGCAAATATACACTGTGTATCTATAGGGGTACACATGGGTATATGCATAGGGAAAAACAACTAAGTTATTCTTTTGTACAGGGGATTGGGGCTTCATTTAAAAATAAGGGCGACTCCCAAAAATAAGTTTTAGTTACGCGGTGTGCATTTAAATGCACATGCTAAGTGCCGTTCTTCTAGGTTTAATTTAAAGCTGTTTAAAAAAAGAAAAACGGGGGTCACTTAAACTCTGGAAACACATTAGTGAAGAAACTGCCGCGAAGCAAGTGTATTTGCCTGAAAACTCATGTAGTAGCCTCGAATGTGGTCAAAGAGTTACATCTTTGTTAAATATTAATGTCACTCCAAGGAACCTGGTTAATGTCACACAAGAAAATGTGTCAAGTTTATTCACAGAGATCACTGACGATACCACAAATATGCATGTACCTTCGCAGAATGTTCAAAATGTGTTACAGCTATATCGACAGCTGCCCAAAGATATGTTTCTTTGTCAGATAATTTCTGACTTCCATTCTGATGAGATGGAACTTAAATAGCTTCGTAACACGCTATTCTCTGAACTTAAATGCTTAGCAGAGTTCCCTTTCCCAATAGGGTCTGAATTGAAGAGACGTAAAAAGCCAAAGATCGGCGAAAGCACGGCCTTTTAACTTTGTAATGATATATACGTGCTAGCATCCATTTTTGAGGGTGCACCATTTGATGGTATGTAAGAGCTCTTAAGCATCTCTAAGCAAAATTATGATAACACACAGAATGAAACTATATGTAAAGACCACTCTGATACAAATACTAGCTGCAGTCATGACAGTGATATAGCATTGTTCCATAGCATGCTCACAACAATTCAAGCTGGTTTGTTTGGTTTAAAACATGAAAATAAATCACTACGAGAAGACTACCAAAAAAAGTTAAAATCAATCAAGGCCGACGTAATCCTACTTGAAACGGAATAAACGGAATCAATCGACAAGCTCCAAGAAACAGCCACTGACTGCAAACAAGTCGTGGATCGTGTCACTGATGAACGTTATAATGGAGTCACCAGGGTGAAAAATGATCTCAAAATTATGCAGTTTGACATTAAATTATTAAATGATAATCTAGATTCTAAGTGCAATGACCTGACCAACAAATTTTCACTTGTGCCTAAACTTGAAAAACGCTTGTCCAAGCTACAACAAAAAACTAGCGAATTCAAAAGAGCCATCTTCTGATTACGTTAACACACACAAACCCGCTTGTGGCTCGAGTATACAGACACCAGAAGGAAGTGACGCTGGAATCTGCGGTTCTCCATAGCTTGTTGCTGAAAAAATACAATCAAATTACCAGCTTGTATGCGAGAATAATGACAGTGAATGTACTAGCAGTCTTGTACAGTGTCCCATGACTCATAAACGTTACAGAGTGAAAGAGAATAGTACTGTTAATACTGTTAATAGTAACCCCAATGCCCCTATACGCCCTGATACCCAATCAGACTCTACTGTGTTAAAATGTCCACCAACTGTCTGTGTGTCTTATGCCGCTGATACATGTACGAATGCTAACTCTACATGTAACTATTTTCAGGACAGCTCTTGTGATCCGAGCAATGGCGTACACAATTCTGTCATTAATGTGCCTGTTAGTAATCGTTTCGAGGCCTTACACGACGATCGTGTCAACAGTAACTTATCATACAGTGAAGGTTAAAATAGCCAGTTCAATCTAGCACTGAATCATGTAATCTGCCTACCGCTAGCATCCCTGTTCGTATATCTGAGAGGCGTAAACGCAATGGGTAAAAATAACGGCCGGGATCCTTCTTTAAGCTCGCAAGAAGTGAGATCAAAGCAAGATTCCTCACAAGCTTTTGGCTGGTCTACTGTAACGAACAGGGCGATGGGGACGGTGAATTCATTAAGCATATCCGTCGCAAGTCGAGTCGATTTTATATCGGCGGCTTCAAACCTAGAATAACTGAAATGGTATTGTGCAGCTATGTGCAAAGAAGGGGTGTGCATTGATCTTGGATAAACATGCGCCGTTATCATGATCGGGACAGCGCTGTCAATAAGTTGAACGTTGATGCTGATAAAGGGTCACGTTTACTTGAAGATGGCTTTTGGCCTGAAGGAGTAGTATGCAGACCTTGGTACCCTCGCAATGTATTCAGACAAAGAAATCAAAGACGGTCAAACTGGGTCGAAAGGGACACATATGACTACGCCCACGAGTATTACGCAGATGATAGTAACAGTTTACGTAACTATACTCGTAATATTGACTAATTGTGCACATGTTGAAACTCAGACATAATAACACTAACAATATTTTAATGGGATCACACCTTCATCTCACTTCTTGGAATGCCACAGGCATTATGTCCAGTGCTTCTTATCTTAGTTCATTTCTCGATCGCAATGAAGTGCATATTATTGGTATATCAGAGCACTGGCTCTTTAACCACAATATGCACTTCCTTGATAGTATTAACTCTGAATATACGGGGTTTGGTATTGCAGATAATAGTCTGATATTAAATAACAGTAGAAATATTGGTAAGGGTGGTGTTGCGCTCTTGTGGCACCGGTCAATGTCCTCGTTTATTTCTCCTCTAGATATTGACAGTGACCACATATGCGGAATACAACTCACCTTACATAATATTCATTTCTATATCATACAAGTATATGCACCAAGTAGCAATCATGGGCTGCAGAGCTTTAAGGATTTTATTGACTTGTTGCACTCAGTTATTAGTTTGTATTCTGACAATGGCACTGTAATAGTTATGGGTGATTGTAATGCCCATTTACAAAGCAAAACGTTTATTAAGCCCAATGATGCCAGAGGTAATTATTTGAAATATATGCTTGACTATCACAATCTGTAGCCTTTGATACATTACCCTTATGTATAGGTGCAGAATCAAGCTTTGTGTCCTATGGAGATGCTCACAGATCACTAATTGACCACATCTTGATCCCCGATGTTAAACTTGATATGGTATTATCTTGTGAGATTACCGACGACCATGTCTTGAATGTTTCAAGGCATCGTCCGGTGTCATGTACTTTATCATTGGTAGATATAGATTTTCAAACTTTAAATGTCGCCAACAAATCCCACATAAAATGGAAAACTTGAATGAGACTACTCTTCAACTGTATAGCATAAAGCTTGATATTGCTCTACGTAATATTGATTGTAGCGACATAGCAGATATACATCAAAGGATTGACCACAGGTACAAAAATATTGTTTCATGCATTCAAAGTATTTCGGATAATTTTTTACCTAAAACACAGTTTCTGTCATTTCTCAAGCCCTACTGGGATCAAAATCTAAAAGATTTACATGCTGTTATGCGACAAAGGCGTCGCAACTGGATTATTGCTATAAAGCCTAGGGGGGATAATCATGTATCATATCGTCCATATAAAAATGCTAAATGCCAATTTAGGTCGCAACATAGAAAATGCGCAGTTAACTATTTAAACGATTTGAATAAAGATATAGATGAAGCTGCCGAACTCGATAGTGCTTTCTTTTGGAAAAATCAACAAGAAGCGTAAAGGATCTACATCAAGCGCAGGTTCTGAAGTGAAATTTTTAAAAGGTCATGTCTGCCGTGATCCACAGCAGATTGCTGCGAGTTGGGGGAATACTTTCAAAATATTTATGCGGACACTTGAGAGAGATCATTATGACGCAGAATTTAAAAAACAGGTAGATTTACAAGTCGACAATATAATGGCTGAACTGTCATCTTGTTCTGATAGAGATCCTGGCCACCTCTCAATTTTGGAAATAAGGAAGGCTGTCAGATTGCTTAAAACTAAAAAAGCGTGTGGCAACGACAATGTATATAATGAACATTTAATACATGGGGGTAATGAACTTTATTGCCAAATTTCACTGCTATTTACTGATATGTTTACTTGCAGATACATTCCCGATTTGCTTAAACAGGGTGTAATCATAACTCTACACAAGGGCGGCAGAAAATCAAAGAAAGATCCAAATAATTATCGTGCCATTACCCTCTCGTCTGCAATTTTGAAACTGTTCGAACGCGTTCTGCTTAAATTACACGAATGTAACTTGACTAAACCCTTCCTTCAGTACGCTACAAGGGGGGTTCAGACAGAAAATTGGTTGTAATCTGACTTCCGTGATGCTTAAAGAGTGCTGTTTGTACGCCAAAGAGACTCATAGTAAGTTATATGCTTGCTTTTTAGATGTCCAAAAAGCTTTTGATAAAATTTGGCACAACAGTTTATTTTTAAAGCTTACAATAAAGGTATCAGGTCTAATTTGTTGCGCGTCATTATCAATTTGCACGGCAATATGACAAGTCGTGTGATTTATAATGGCCACTACTTTTTTCCTGGTTTTGCATACTACAGGGCTCCCGCCAAGGTGGCGTTGTCTCCCCTTTTATGTATCTCTGCTATATCGACGATCTTATTCGTGAACTTTGTAATTGCATGGATGGATTCATGCTTCTTGGCCTTATTCTTTATGCACATACAGTTGCAGACGATATGTTGTTGTTGGCCCTATCCAAGGCAGGGCTGGATAAATTATTGGTTATCTGCTATCAATACTCCTGTAAATGGCGTTACGATTATGTTCCAATTAAATGTTCCGTTATTGTGTTTAATGAGACCAAGTTTTCATATGATAGACAAAATAGGCAATGGAAATTAGCACCAAACATAGTCAATGAGGATATTAATTACAAAGACCTTGGTATCAATTGTAATAAATATCTTAACATCGACACTAATATCAAAGAGACAACTGACAAATTAAAGGGTACTTTTATGAGTCGGAGTTCATTTCTATATCATACAAGTATATGCACCAAGTAGCAATCATGGGCTGCAAAGCTTTAAGGATTTTATTGACTTGTTGCACTCAGTTATTAGTTTGTATTCTGACAATGGCACTGTAATAGTTATGGGTGATTGTAATGCCCATTTACAAAGCAAAACGTTTATTAAGCCCAATGATGCCAGAGGTAATTATTTGAAATATATGCTTGACTATCACAATCTGTAGCCTTTGATACATTACCCTTATGTATAGGTGCAGAATCAAGCTTTGTGTCCTATGGAGATGCTCACAGATCACTAATTGACCACATCTTGATCCCCGATGTTAAACTTGATATGGTATTATCTTGTGAGATTACCGATGACCATGTCTTGAATGTTTCAAGGCATCGTCCGGTGTCATGTACTTTATCATTGGTAGATATGGATTTTCAAACTTTAAATGTCGCCAACAAAACCCACATAAAATGGAAGAACTTGAATGAGACTACTCTTCAACTATATAGCACAAAGCTTGATATTGCTCTACGTAATATTGATTGTAGCGACATAGCAGATATACATCAAAGGATTGACCACAGGTACAAAAATATTGTTTCATGCATTCAAAATATTTCGGATAATTTTTTACCTAAAACACAGTTTCTGTCATTTCTCAAGCCCTACTGGGATCAAAATCTAAAAGATTTACATGCTGTTATGCGACAAAGGCGTCGCAACTGGATTATTGCTATAAAGCCTAGGGGGGATAATCATGTATCATATCGTCCATATAAAAATGCTAAATGCCAATTTAGGTCGCAACATAGAAAATGCGCAGTTAACTATTTAAACGATTTGAATAAAGATATAGATGAAGCTGCCGAACTCGATAGTGCTTTCTTTTGGAAAAATCAACAAGAAGCGTAAAGGATCTACATCAAGCGCAGGTTCTGATGTGGAATTTTTAAAAGGTCATGTCTGCCGTGATCCACAGCAGATTGCTGCAGGGTGGGGGGAATACTTTCAAATTATTTATGCGGACACTTGAGAGAGATCATTATGACGCAGAATTAAAAAAACAGGTAGATTTACAAGTCGATGATATAATGGCTGAACTGTCATCTTGTTCTGATAGAGATCCTGGCCACCTCTCAATTTTGGAAATAAGGAAGGCTGTCAGATTGCTTAAAACTAAAAAAGCGTGTGGCAACGACAATGTATATAATGAACATTTAATACATGGGGGTAATGAACTTTATTGCCAAATTTCACTGCTATTTACTGATATGTTTACTTGCAGATACATTCCCGATTTGCTTAAACAGGGTGTAATCATAACTACACATGGGCGGCAGAAAATCAAAGAAAGATTCAAATTCGAACGCGTTCTGCTTAAATTACACGAATGTAACTTGACTAAACCCTTCAGTGCGCTACAAGGGGGGTTCAGACAGAAAATTGGTTGTAATCTGACTTCCGTGATGCTTAAAGAGTGCTGTTTGTATGCCAAAGAGACTCATAGTAAGTTATATGCTTGCTTTTTAGATGTCCAAAAAGCTTTTGATAAAATTTGGCACAACGGTTTATTTTTAAAGCTTACAATAGAGGTATCAGGTCTAATTTGTTGCGCGTCATTATCAATTTGCACGGCAATATGACAAGTCGTGTGATTTATAATGGCCACTACTTTTTTCCTGGTTTCGCATACTACAGGGCTCCCGCCAAGGTGGCGTTGTCTCCCCTATTATGTATCTCTGCTATATCGACGATCTTATTCGTGAACTTTGTAATTGCATGGATGGATTTATGCTTCTTGGCCTTATTCTTTATGCACTTACAGTTGCAGACGATATGTTGTTGTTGGCCCTATCCAAGCCAGGGCTGGATAAATTATTGGTTATCTGCTATCAATACTCCTGTAAATGGCGTTACGATTATGTTCCAATTAAATATTCCGTTATTGTGTTTAATGAGACCAAGTTTTCATATGATAGACAAAATAGGCAATGGAAATTAGCACCAAACATAGTCAATGAGGATATTAATTACAAAGATCTTGGTATCAATTGTAATAAATATCTTAACATCGACACTAATATCAAAGAGACAACTGACAAATTAAAGGGTACTTTTATGAGTCGGAGTTTTATGAGTAAACTCGGATGGTCTACATTCGTTATCTTATAAAAAGATCTACGAGGCTGTAGTGTTACCTAAAGCTCTTTATGGATGTGAAACTTGGTTTTCTTTAGCTACAAATAATATATTATTACTAGAAAGGGCTCATCGGTTTTGTGTAAAATATATGCAGGGGCTAGGTACAAGAACGCGGACTGATGCCGCCTCGAGTTTGCTGGGTATGTTTTCTATTGAGTCTGAAATTGACCTCAGAAAGCTGACACTATTTGGACAGTTCTGTAGAAATAATATGAAGTGTTGGGTATTTGAATGCTTTTACAGACGGCTAGCGTCATTAATGGTAAATAAAGAAACTCAAACAGGTTATTTTCCCGATATATATAGAATTTTGATAAAATATGTCTCTCGGAATATTTTGAATCTTACATTAGATTCAATGTATTTCCTTCTAAAATCATCTGGAAACGTTTAGTTAAAAATCGTATACATGACAATGAGGTCAATTCTTGGCTCAATAGACTGTCTGCTCTTGATTTTAATCGTTTCAGACAGTTGCATGCTGACTATAGTCCACACACTTCATGGATTGGATCAAAAGAGTCTCGTCACTTACTCCCAATGAGTAGGTCTTGTGTGCAAATGATAGCAGGGATGGCTGAAACTGCTTTCAGCCATGCATGTTGTCAATTTTGCAATAGTGATCTCCACATCAATATTATTGACCATTATATTCACAGTTGTTAGTAATCTTGATGCAGAGAGAATCAGTTTATGGTACAATATACTGCAACTAAATGATAACGTGTATGTTCATTTGATGAATCTGGATTCTACTTATGTTACTTTGGTACTTCTTGGTCTTGAAGATGAAGCAACTAGCCTGTTGCTTGGTGACCAGTCTCAAAGGTTTAAAAATCTTTGCATGTCTGGTCTACACAAAATATGGTCAAAAGTGAGTAGGTACACACGCTGAATTAAGGCCGATTTTATGTCGGTCTTATAAAGTCGTCAAACTGATCTTGTCCCAATGTATGTGCGCATTATGGTGATAATGTTACATTCGAAATTGTATGTCGTGCGTCACATTCAGTACGCAAGTTGTCTTCCTCTACACGTTTTCAGGCGTGTGTGTACATATTCACTTTGTAATATACGTTTAAATATTCTGTACTTTGGAAACTATGTGAATATGCAGTTATTCCTAATGCGTAACTAATTGTCATGAGCAATTCCGCATATGCGGAATTGCTCAAGTAAGTGCGCATTAGCTACGGATGCTTGTGTGCAAATTAATATCGCATGTACATACGCTAGCGTTCAGTTTTGTGAACATCATTTGTGTAAGCTGCATAGACATATTTTCTTTATTATATTCCACTGTACTTTTCATTATATATGTTCCTTTGTATTATGTACTCTTCTTATTGGAGGAAATAAAGAATTATTATTATTACATATAACGCTTAAAATTAAGCGAAATTGAAAAGTCACCTTTAAATAAACGGCGATTAAAGAAAAAATAATATCTTCATTGTCAGTAAAAAACAAACAAAAAACAAAGCAACCTCATAAACACACGCACGCACGCATGCGCACACTTACTTCAAACTATATTACTGAATATTACACAATTATTGACTTCATTAAGGTAGACATTAGGATTTATCTACCCGAAAAAGTGGTAATTCACTGAGGCCGCTAGGCGGAGGTGAATACCACTTTTAAGGGTAGATAAATCCTCATGTCTACCGAAATTGAAGTCAATAACTGTTTTGTTATTTTTCAACTAAGAATGAAAATGTTCTACTTTCACTTTAAAAGGTGTTGTTGAAGTCATGTTCAATCTTCAGCCTAAGGAATTTCTCACAAGTTTTATCAACTGTTATTAAATTATTTTAATGTAAACCATGAATTTTATAAAAAGGGATTGAACAATTGAATCCTCTTTTTACACCAAAAAGGCTTAATTTGAGGGGGTAAAAAGCTTCAAAAACAGCTACATTTTTTTCAACTTTCTAATTTTTCAAGAAAGTAACCCCTCTAAATCCTTGTTTTAGAATCGCTATCCTGTTGGAGACTGCTTCCAAAGTGGTACATGTACCACTTTGATATTCAACAATTTTAACCCTGGCTGATCTATCATTTGAATGCAAAGTGGTACGTATACCACCCCCCGCACAAAGTTACGTCTAACAGGATGGCTGCTTTAGAAATTTAACCTAATTGAACTGAATCTAAAGTGGTACATGTACCACTTTGATATGCAACCATTCTCTTGGACGTAATTCTGAGCATGTGGAATATGTATATCTGACAGAACTGATTCTAAAGTGGTACATGTACCACATTGATATGCAGTGATTGTACTTCTGACTGCTCTATCATTTGAATGCAAAGTGGTACGTATACCACCCCCGCACAAAGTTACGTCTAACAGGATGGCTGCTTTAGAAATTTAATCTAATTGAACTGAATCTAAAGTGGTACATGTACCACTTTGATATGCAACCATTCTCTTGGACGTAATTCTGAGCATGTGGAATATGTATATCTGACAGAACTGATTCTAAAGTGGTACATGTACCACATTGATATGCAGTGATTGTACTTCTGACTGCTCTATCATTTGAATGCAAAGTGGTACGTATACCACCCCCCCCCCGCACAAAGTTACGTCTAACAGGATGGCTACTTTAGAATATTTATCTGACAGAACTGATTCTAAAGTGGTACATGTACCACATTGATATGCAGTAATTGTAGTTCTGACTGCTCTATCATTTGAATGCAAAGTGGTACGTATACCACCCCCGCACAAAGTTACGTCTAACAGGATGGCTGCTTTAGAAATTTAATCTAATTGAACTGAATCTAAAGTGGTACATGTACCACTTTGATATGCAACCATTCTCTTGGACGTAATTCTGAGCATGTGGAATATGTACCACCTTGCCTTTAAATGATAGAGCGTCCGAGCTAAAATTGCTGAATATCAAAGTGGTACATGTACCACTTGAGAGTCAGTGCAGTTTTAAATTAATTCCTAATCAGCCATATTGTGAGACTTAATTCCAAGGGGTGGTATATGTACCACTTTGCTTTCAAATGATAGAGCAGCCAGGATTAAATCACTGCATACAAACTGGTACATGTACCACTTGAGGGACAGTGGCGTTTGAAATTAATTTTTATCAGCCATATTTCGAGACTTAATTCTGAGGGTTGGTATATGTACCACTTTGAATTCAAATGCCTTGATTAGAATCACCGCATATCAAAATGGTACATGTACCACTTTGGAGTCAGTGAAGCTTAAAGCTGCATAATCTGTAACTTTTGATATTTTCATTTTAAAAATAATGTTTCTATTTTTCAAGAACACAGTAAAAATACTAAAATTCAGGTACACATATTACCTTTTTCGTAATAATTAACAAATTATTAGTACCAAAACAACAGCATTTATGTTAAAAATTATCTGTCTAGAATTATTGGAGGGACGCAAATAATTACAAACAAGAGAAAATACACCTGTTTTATAAGATGATTCACTTTTCCATGCAATTTTCAGCTGTAGAAATTAGATTTATTGTGACAACATAACTTTATACTACTTTTACAAATGATTTAAAAAGAAACTATTTTTTTTTTTCGAAAAATGTTCATAGTTACAGAGTATGCAGCTTTAAGGAGTCATATTTTGAGCTGGTGGCTACCACTCTGCATTCAAATGATTAGAGCAGTCATGACTTAAGTTTCTGAATATCAAAGTGGTACATGTACCACTTTAGAGGCAGTGTAGTAAGATTTTATTTCTAAATCAGTCCTTCTGTGAGGCTCAAATCTTAGAGTCGTATCCTAAAGCTGAACCATCAGTGGATCTGATTTAAAGCGAATCAGAAGACAGGGACACGGCCTAAAGATATATTTTTTTCTAGATTAATTTTGACAGAAGCACTTTTAGATATATAAAAATTGAGGATAAGAAATCAAAAACATAAATTGGGCTTATATTTATTTATTGTAATAAAATACTGTAATTAAAATACTAATCCACACAACATTATTTGAAAACTAGCAAAAAACAACAATCCAGCTTTAAAACACAGTATGTAGTTGGTCGCTGACGAATTATACCCCTATTCCACACATGCCCTGAATCCCACGAATTGACAAATATTTGGATTCGTGGCTGAAACGCTCTCAGTTCGTGAAGATCTTAACTGAATCGCACAGTCCGTAGTCAGTTCTTGCAATTCGTTCTTAACTGAATCGCACAGTCCGTAGTCAGTTCTTGCAATTCGTAGGTCTATCGGGAATTCGGCCCAACAGTTTTGAACTGTTCAAAACTTTAGCCACGAATTCCCCGATTCGAAAAATCGTGCTTGATTCGTTACAAGTTCCTTATGCATTAACTGAATCGTAATCGATTCGGAGGTGTTCTAAGGCATTCGTAGCTACGTTGACGGACGGACGATGGACGGACGACGGACGGACGCCGGAGTGACTGGTATACTATTAGCTCTCCCGTGAGCCTTCGGCTCAGGTGAGCTAATAAAACATTCATGTATAAGAAAAAAGTGTTTGCTTTTCTGGTCCTATGAAATTTATTTCTCAAAACTGGATGTCTTAAAAAGTGCGGTTGATATACAGTCATTTCAGTTCACTATTTTCATGCATGACCGAAGGTGCACATGAGCAGACACTTTCCCATGTTCCAGATTCCGATCCATTAGATTATTCTCAAAGACAATTTCTATACAGTGATATAGTACTTTAAAATCTGCTACTGTACAGTTATATGGACCTACTTGTTCCCCTTATATAAACATCATTCAAAACACACATCAAATTCAGGTATTGACTAAACCTTTATGCCGTGCTCATGCCATATTTTATTCGCTGTCGAACAACGAGTGGGGTACCAAATATCGTGGGTTGACCTACAGCGCGAAGTAAACTGTCCGTGAAATCTGTAGGGCTACCTATAGCGCGAGGCAAGCTTGTTTACGAATTTAGTTTTCACAAAGAATGCGTCAATTTGCCCTGCTTATATAAACGCAATAAGTATTAGCTTTTCAAAAAAGCTGGCTAAAGTCAAACGTCCCAAAGTCAAAACGTCCTTGATTGGCAAAGAGTACGAGCGAACTTCACATCAGTAAACGTACTTATGTGATTGTCATCCACATCTGATCACATAGAATTACTATGAATTCAGGCACTGTCTTATGCTGGTCATGACAAACAGGTTTTATGCCACCAAAGGGAGGCATATAGTAATCAAACTGCCTGTCCGTAGTGTCCTTAGTGTTTGAGTGTTCATATATCATATCAGGAGTATATCTCCTATATTATTTTAGTTAGGAATGCCAAATTTCGTGTCTTAATGCATTTAGGGTCATGGAGCGTCACACACCTTTACCACTGCCATCAGATCTAGAAAAATCGTGCCACGAGCATAAATTCTAGGAATCCCAAATTTGGTTTGTGAACAGTAACAAATCACAGTTCAGATGTTAATAATCAGAGCTTATAATAAATCTACATGGACAAGCTCTAGAAGTTCAAAATGGAAGCATGCAGTGGGCAAGAATACATACAATGATAGGGCTAAACGACCGCCAGCTTTTTTGAAAAGCTAATACTTGTTAGCAGTTACACCTAGACCGAATGTAGGACATTTCGGCCTAGGGTGTTTCGACCCGGACATTTCGGCCACGAAAAAAAACAAAGGGGGCGTTTCGGCCATAACTATAAATTGTGGGTTGGGGTGCGTGCATGCATAAATGTTTGATGCATTCACCATATCAACATTAATTGCTGGTTACCTGTTAACAGATGGTCAGTAATGGATAAACAGGTAACCAGTACCCCCCCCCCCCCCCAATACCTGGAAATGGGGGGGGGGGGGTTCTGGTTACCTGTATTTACATTACTGACCACCTGTAGACTGGGAACCAGCAATTAATGTAGATATGGTGAATATCTGAGGAAATACTTGTCTGAATAATCTTATATACCATATTTCTCCCAAATTTTATTAGTTCTTGAAGTACATGTATTTACAAGCAGAGATGAAAACTGTGTGGGTCCTGATCAGGTAGGGAGCTGGCTAATCTGGATCTGCTGTGTTTTGAAGAAAAAAAGATAAATCCAGACTCAGCATGAAAGTAGTAAACATTCATCAATTGTTATGTGTCACTTCAACAGTCAGTAAATTCAAAGATACATGAGAATTGTTGCAAACAAAAAATTTATAATATATACTAATCCAGGTAATGAGTACTTTATACAGGTGTATATCATTTACTGCTGTATTATATACACCATGATTTACCTGTTTCTATTAAAAATAGCGTAATTCTATTACCATTCATCTTTGAATCTACTGTAAGTATTCACATGCATATTTGATTTCAAAAGTTTAAGAAATGCATCACACATTTAAATGCATGCATACATCCCAACCCAAAAATTATGGTTATGACCGAAACGTCCACCTTCGGCATTTTCTATGGCCGAAATGTCCGCAGCCGAAATGTCTGGACCGAAACGTCCGTGGCCGAAATGGCCGTGGCAGAAATGTCCTAGCACCCCTGGACCAGATCCATTACTCTGAGTTATCTGCTTATTTTTAATGAGCAGACACTTCCGCGGGCCCGACGTTTTTAAATTTGTCAAACCTGATCAGCATCTGGGTCCAAAATATGAGGAGTCGGTTTTTATATAACGATTAACTTTCAACGAGAACATCATAGTATTGAACAGTTTGGTTCCAGATCAAGCCCAACGTTTTGTTGGACATGATCTGGATCCAAAATGTTTGAAAAGAATATCAGCAGAGAGACCTAGGTACTTTTCATTTGATCATATTGCTCATAGACGCGCTGGCCGTTCATCGGTCTAAGAATCGTCGTGTGCCAAACTGTTAGGTCTCAGATCAGGCCCAGCGTATCAGTAGTGGGCCTGATATGGGTTCAATGTGTTTGAAAGTAATATCAGAACTGCTTAGGTCAGACCTGATCTGTGTCCAAACTGTTTGACAAGAGCATAGCTCAATTAATGCATCATAGTGTCAAACTGTTTGGATGCAGATCAGGCTCAAGGTTTTGTTGGTCCTGATCTGGGTCTAAACCAATGTTTGAAAAGAATATCAGCAGACATACCTAGTTCTTTTCATTCGATGGGCATAGGCCAGTTGTCGTGCAGCCATGCATCAAATAGTTTGGATCAGGCCCAACTTTTTGTCAGACCTAATGCACGATACAGCTAATATCAGCAGTCAGTCCTTGCTGGTCTGACCAGACCAGGCCCGACGTTTTGCTGGGTTTTCTGTTACTGTAGTCAGAAGCTAAACGAGATTTGAACTGTCATAGTTGGACTGAGATACGTCTAGTGATTTAGATTACGGTGGATCCACGCTCAAATCCACTGAGTGTGGAAAATTATGGTCAGGGACCCGAGTCCTAGAATATCGATAATTTAATCTAGAAGTCCTCTACTTGAGACGATGCTAGTGATTTTATGTAGTTTGCTGATAACGTATGCAACCAGTTTTGATACAGATCATATCCACAAAATGTAGGTACCTGATCTTAATCCAAATTGTCAGACATTCTGGTGGTGTCATAGAATTTTCTGATCTTTATTTTTATTTATATAATAGTTTTTTCAACAAAATCAGCAGACGAAAAAAATCATGCAAAAAGTAAAATAAATGAAAAAATAAAGCAAAACGTTAATAATATTCGTTAAGTTCCAATGTTAATCCATTCACGAAATATTTTAGAATGTCTTTTTAAAGTGTGCTTCCGATAAGAAGTTGTTCATATTAGAAAACAGATGGCCGTTTTATGCAATATTACGTAATACATGTTAACACCTGTCAAAACAAGCACATATATCTATTATAGTCTATAATAGCTTAAATTACTCCCTTAGTTGCAGTTTTGTTGGACTAATGAAACGGATTAAAGTAGTGTATGTGGCATGGTAGATTGGACGCTTATTTACAAAAATCATTAATTATTATACCATGAACTCGTATGTTGCGGACACTCATTGAAAGCGGTTGTGGACACTCATTGGAAAGATCTAAATTTAAAGAATTGCAAAAAATATGTCGGGTCTGATCTGAATCCAAACTGCTAGCCACTCGGATGGTGTTCCTGAAAATTTTATTAAATCATTTTCATACTAATTCGGAGAGGAAAGGCATGTTCATAAAATTGTTCCAGACCAGCCTGTCAATTTGGGAGCAGTCTTCCTAGGGACTACTTCAGCTCAACTTGAAGATTCCCTATTTGAAATTCAGCTCTTAGAGAGTTAATTCTCATGCTTTAAACACATTCCACCAGGGTTTTCAATGTTTGCTAACACATTAAAATACAAAATAGACAAACCCATGCTTGGATATGTTTCACTTTAATTAGCACAAAAATTCAATTTTATATCAAGCTAAAATCGGCGTCTTCAGCAGGCACTAAATCGCAAACCTATTCGAAATACATGCAAACTAATAAAACAAACGAGTCTGTTATGCGAACATCGACAACTCAGACGAGCCTGTGCATACACACAGTCTCACCAAGGCATTCGCTGCTCGCACACACCTCGGATCCATTGTTGTGTCCCAGCTCACACAAAAAAAAGGCGATGCATGTAGACGGAGGCTCAGACAAAAATAAATCTAAGCAGGGGCGGATCCAGGATTTTGGAAAATAGATCTAAGCAGGGGTGATCCAGGATTTCTGGAAGGGGGATCAGCTCTGTAGAGGAGGGGGTTCGCTTTGCTGATTTTATGTCAATTTGCTTAAATATTCCATGAAAATGAAATAATTTGGTCTCACTGTGGGCGGGGGAGGGGAGTTCGAACGAACCCCTGAACCCCCTCAGGATCCGCCGCTGCTAAGGCTTCTTCTAGCCTCACCAGATAAGCACGCATGCTACTGCATGCTGCCAAATAGACATGTGCTGCAAGATAGTTGCGCATAATGGCTAAGCACATGCGATTAATGTAGAAATCTAACTAAACTATAAGTACGGTAAATACCTCCATTCATAGAATTATTAAATTTCATCATTTCTACTCAACTTCCACCAAAGCGCAGGCTCGCGAGAATCATCGCTGCTCGCACACATAAAATATTGATAAAGATATGGAGTCTCAGATCTATTTTTTAACACCGGTCTTGCTGGTTAAGACTATGTTACATGGGTATAAAGTGGTGCCTTTTACGATGTGATAAGTAAGCTACATATCATGTCATAAATCATTTATATTTTGAATTACAAAGGTGCCGACTGTAAAGGACACGCGTGCTTTTATTGCATCAAATGGCCCATGGGCATAGCATTAAAGGACCGGATGCATAGTATATATTAAAATGGGCCTCAACGCGAGAAAACCTGACTTTGGTGATTTCGAACAGCTAGTAAACTTGCTTCGTGTAAAATTTTAGTTAGTCTTTGTAGCTGAACAGACTTGTTTGAGCCTTACTCAGTCATTTTTTCTCGCAAAATGGCCTTAATGTATCTTAATCACTTATTTAAACCGGAAAGACCAAGCTGAGACTTCAAGTGTATGGAATGGAATGTAATCATTGATATTGAATAAACACGAAGCTTACCAGACTCTTCACTGCTCGCATGCGCATAGTATTGATATGTTATGATGTATGACCAACACAGTAATGAACCCACTCATTCGGAAAAGGTCAGTCTTGGATGCTTAGAAATCAATTATTTTGATCTCAAATATTCAGATCACCTATTTTTGTTACATTTATATATTTTTTCTATTTGTCTAATCTTTATTTCGAAATTAATTTTCTTTTAATCGTTTTCCATATTCCACTGTGTAACCGTATATAGATTGGCCCTTCACGTGTAATCTCGCGGAGATAACGCGGAACGAGACAGTTGGGCGCATGAGCACTAACAATGTGGAAGAGTCTATTAAATGGTGTAAACAGGAATAAACCTATTAAATGTATTAAAGATTAATTTAATTGCCGATCACAACACGTTGGCTTTTGTAATTTGTTCTGTTGTTATGGGTTCACTTTGTTAACCAGCTATTTTTTTTCGCACAGGCTGATCAGTGCCTTTGGTGTTTCTGCGGTCCGAGGATATGGAAATCCCACAATATCGTTCAGCTTATCTTCCCACTCCTGTGTTGACTCAGATAAGACTTAAGCGATTTTAATAGTTTTATGCGAATGCGCGGTGGTTCAACTCGAGACCGAGGGGTTGCGAGTTTGAGCCTCACATGCGTCAATGCGTTGTTTAATCATACTCTGCATATTGGTGTTAAGGGCCAGGGGTCCGCCCCACCCCCTGAAAAATCATAAACATATAGAGTTTCTTTGCAATACTGGTCCGGATTCCCCAAAAGTCATTAAGCTATTAAGTCAGCATTAAGTGGTGGGCCATCATCGACACACCTGCGAAGCCCGCTTATAGAGCTATTTTAATCCAAGTAAAAAAACAAAAAAAAGTTGAATCCCTCTGACAAAACTTCCGAATGGCTAACATTACCCCAGCGGTGTTCTCCGGATCAAATTAATCGAACCCAACGAAGGTTTCGTTCAAAGATAGTGAATTGCAACCATTAGTAGGACAATATTCAAAATTAGTGGCAGTTGACAAACATGGCAGGCCAATTTGCGTCTACGTACACACGGTTCTTGACATTAACCAGCCATCAAACTCCTTTGAAGTCAGATCAGCCAACAACCTGATCATAATCCTGGCTGTTCGCGAGCATGAAGTTTCGATCTGATCTAGTTGACTAAGCGCACTTGCCATTAATTTAGTTTGTACTGGTGGCTGTATAAGAGTGGAGATACATATTGCGGTAATTCAGCAGGTTTAGATTAAAACAGTCTTCATGGGCCGAAGTTCATTGTATGAGGAATATTATCCTGAGACCTCTTGTTATTGATTGTATAGCCCATTGTTTCAATCTGATGTCATCTGTTTTACGCAACTGGATTGTTAATTAACATGATAAAACCTAATTGGGGTCATTTACTCAAAGGAAGTGAAAAGTCGATAATAATTTTAGAGGATTAACTCCACATTTGCGCACTTCAGTATATCTTTTGCGCACTTTGATTCCTTCTTTTGCGCAAAACACAGATCACCTCCCCTCCGCATCCGTGCCGTCTGATCAGTGCTTTTTTGTTTGTTTGATTTGATTATTTACGTCCCATCAACAATCTTTCAGTTATGTAGGGACAGGTCTTCCTGGGTTGAACCAGTACTAAGCTAGGATGAATGTGTCTTGCTCAAGGAAACAATGCAGTGACGCCGATGAGGCTCGAACCCGCGGTCTGGAGCCAAGCACTATACCACTGAGCCACTGTGCTCCCTATGATCAGTGCTGTGTTATTCATAAGTGTGTGTATACTCGGACCCAGTATAAAATACTGAGTCCGAGGTGTATATAAATGCATTATTGTAATCATCTGTAAACTTTTTATGCTACTTACATGTACAGGCGTGCACATACACGCATTCTGACCAGCACCTTTGTTTTCAGTGAGTAGAATAAGATTAATGATAGTCCCCTTGACATGGACTGGCTTGTGTACATGGAGCGACAGCCCAAAAATAGAGCATCATAATTTTTATCGGGTCGTTACATCAGCGAAGGAATTTGGGCTATGACTATTCGGAATAATAGATATTTCTAATAAAGTATCAAGAAATGTATCGCAAAATTGTCGTCTGCTCCATTTGTTTGAACTGAAAGAAATTCTTTACCTCATTGTATATGTTGTATCCTGGGTATTTTTCATGCTTCTTTTTCATCTACTGACTATGCCTAAATAGCGCAGTCGTCGCGGAAACGCGTTGGTCGTAGCGAGAGCGTACAGAGCGTAACTAGCAGAATCGTAGCTGCATCACGGATGAATAACTCGGCGATTTCGCCACGATGTGACGGCGATTGTGCTACGATGTTCACGATGCCGCCGCGATACGGATACGCTCATGAAGATCTTACTGCGATGTGACTACGCTTCCGTTGCGCTTCGAGTTAAAAAAGTAACTTCTTAAGCCTAAATTTTATTTAAGTGTTTCTGTCAAAATTAACATAGAACAAATATTTCTTTAAGCTGTGGCCCTGTCGCCTGAGACGTTTTAAACCAGACCCACTGACGGTTAAGCCTTCCGGTGCTCCGGGACAAAGTGTCACCATCGCCCCGAGAATTGAGTCTCGCAGAATGGCTGATTTAGAAATAAAATTTAACTACACTGCCTCTAAAGTGATACATGTACCCTTTTGATATTCAGAAACTTAAGCCAGGACTGTTCTAATCTTTTGAATGCAAAGTAGTAGCCACCTGCTCAAAATTACGTCAAACAGGATGACTTTGATGTGCGGCGATTCTAATCAAGGCGACTCTATCATTTGAATGCAAAGTGGTATATATACCACACCCTCAATATTAAATCTCGCAATATGGCTGATTAAAGAATTAATTTAAAACCGCACTGCGCCTCAAGTGTTACATGTACCACTTTAATAAGCAGCGATTTTAATCCTGGCGACTCTATCATTCTAATTCAAAGTGGTGCATATACCACCCGCACAGAATTACGTCTGAGAGGATGACTGCATTAGAATTAATCGTAACTGACTACACAGACTCCAAAGTGGTGCATGTACCACCCGTACAGAATAACGCCTACAGAAGTAACTTAAACTGCATATGTAGCAATTGTAACCCTGGCTAATGCAAAGTGGTACATATAACACCCCTCAGAATTAAGTCTCGCAATATTGCTGAGTAAGAATTTATTTCAATCTGCACTAAATATCAAGTGGTACATGTACCACTTTGATATTCAGCACTTTTAACCTGGGTTGTTATATGATTTGAAGGCAATGTGGTACATATACCACCTGCTAACAATTTCATCTAAGATGATGGTTGCTTTTAGAACCACTTTTGAGTCAGAATTAACTTAAACTGCATATGTAACAATTGTGACCCTGGCTGCTCTATCAGTTTAATGCAAAGTGGTACATATACCACCCCTCAGAATTAAGTCTCGCAATATTGCTGAGTAAGAATGAATTTCAATCTGCACTAAATATCAAGTGGTACATGTAACACTTTGATATTCAGCACTTTAAACCTGGGTTGTTATTTGATTTGAAGACAATGTGGTACATACATCAACTCCTAACAATTTCATCTAAGATGATGGTTGCTTTTTGAACCGCTTTTGAGTCATCCTTTTAGACAAAATTTTTTGCGGGTGGTATATGTACCACTTTGGAGTCAGTGCAGTTAAATTTTATTTAAGTCAGTCACCCTCTTAGATGTCATTTTGTGCGGGTGCTATACGTACCACTTTGCATTCAAATGATAGAGCAGTCAGAGCTACAATCAATGCATATCAAAGTGGTACATGTACCACTCTAGATAGATTCAGTTCAGTCAGATTAAATTTCTAAAGCAGCAATCCTGTTAGACGTAACTTTGTGCGGGAAGTGGTATACGTACCACTTTGCATTCAAATTATAGAACAGTCAGAACTACAATCATTGCATATCAATGTGGTACATGTACCACTTTAGAGTCAGTTCAGTAAGATAACATTTTTAAAGCAGTCGTCCTGTTAGACGTAACTTTGTGCGAGGGTGGTATACGTACCACTTTGCATTCAAATGATAGAACAGTCAGAACTACAATCATTGCATATCAATGTGGTACATGTACCACTTTAGAGTCAGTTCAGTAAGATAACATTTCTAAAGCAGTCGTCCTGTTAGACGTAACTTTGTGCGGGGGTGGTATACGTACCACTTTGCATTCAAATGATAGAACAGTCAGAACTACAATCATTGCATATCAATGTGGTACATGTACCACTTTAGAGTCAGTTCAGTAAGATAATATTTCTAAAGCAGTCGCCCTGATAGTCGTAACTTTGTGCGGGGGTGGTATACGTACCACTTTGCATTCAAATGATAGAGCAGTTAGAACTACAATCACTGCATATCAATGTGGTACATGTACCACTTTAGAATCAATCCAGTCTGATTTAATTTCTAAAGCAGTCGTCCTGTTAGACATAACTTTGTGCGAGGGTGGTATACGTACCACTTTGCATTCAAATGATAGAGCAGTCAGAACTAAAATCACTGCATATCAATGTGGTACATGTACCACTTTAGAATCATTTCTGTCAGATTAAATTTTTAAAGCAGCCATCCTGTTAGACGTAACATTGTGCGGGGGTGGTATACGTACCACTTTGCATTCAAATGATAGAGCAGTCAGAACTACAATCACTGCATATCAATGTGGTACATGTACCACTTTAGAGTCAGTCAGTTAGGTTAAATTTCTAAAGCAGCCATCCTGTTAGACGTAACTTTCTGCGGGGGGGGGGGGGGGGGGGGTGGGGTGGTATACGTACCACTTTGCATTCAAATGATAGATCAGCCAGGGTTAAAATTGTTGAATATCAAAGTGGTACATGTACCACTTTATAAGCAGTCTCCAACAGGATAGCGATTCTAAAACAAGGATTTAGAGGGGTTACTTTCTTGAAAAATTAGAAAGTTGAAAAAAAATGTAGCTGTTTTTGAAGCTTTTTACCCCCTCAAATTAAGCCTTTTTGGTGTAAAAAGAGGATTCAATTGTTCAATCCCTTTTTATAAAATTCATGGTTTGTAGTATTTCGCATTTTGAAAAGTATATTAATTCTCTGAATGTGGAATGTAAAATTTAATCATAAACTTTCTTTACATTTTGGTTTTCAAAACAAAGATAAAATAACAAACAAAATAAAACAAATATATTGTTAAAAATCATGAACGTCTTTAATTTACCTGTTGGGGTGTGAAACAGCAAATCATGTCAATTTCACTCAGCACATGCTAGTTTTATGCTCATCATGCTATTTTTAGCTCTCCAGAGGGTGATATTAGAAAAGTGTCAAAAATATTAACTTCTGGAAACTAGTTTGAGCTGGTTTTCATGCAATATTAACTTGTAGGTCAGTTTAGACCGGTTTTAAGATAGACATAGAGATTTATGAAGACAAATTGAGCCAATCAGGAGACGGGATTCTCTCCAGTCATATAAAAAATATATTTACTGCATCATCCATTGATATTCCAATGTATCGCAATGCACAAAGTGCAAATTCATGAAGGTGTACATGTAATTGGCAAGTTATTTTATGTTTTTTTGCGGCCGTACGGGCGATAATCCAATCGCTTAAGTTCGTGGATTATCTTACAGACGCACAAACCATAAAATAACTTCTGCATGTATGACAGTACAAAGATATGGCTAAAGCGCGTTGATAATCGTTGCATACAGACGCTCAAACCATACAATAACTTCTGCATGTACGACAGTAAAAAGATATGGCTAAAGCTCACGGATTGTCTATTCATACAGCAATATCTTGCTGCATGTACAACAATTAAAAATCTGTGGGTATACCGTAGTAAGATTCCAGTCGGGCGATGCCTGTGCCGTGACTTCTGCTGCAGTAGAACAACCCGGTCCAAAGATCATATGCTTTGTGGGCTTCTTGTATAACATTTCAAAGAGTCTGTTAACGGCAGGACCAGCGGCACACTGAAAATACACACAAAAAACCTTTGAAAAAACTAACTCTGCTGACTCAAAGTAGTAAGCAATTTTTCTTATTTAATTAACTATAACACTTGTTTGGGTGCTCAAAAGAACCGCCTCTTTTGAGTACCCACAACACATACTTTGGTTGAGAAATAAGAAAATAAATTTTAAATGACGCACTCTTATCTGGGATTCTGCAGTACCTCACTTAAATTGAGTTAAATTTGGGAGCATATTTCGGGTTTGACTGGTTAGTTTTGCTTGACATGTACTATTCAAAGAATGACCTTGCGCATACACGATATCGTTTACTTATATAAATACGTGTCAATTGCCAAAATTTCGTACGTATCGGCATGAGATGTTGCAACTTGAACTAGAAGATCAGCATAAGCAAATACTCAGACGAACATGTGCAGTCTAGACAGAAACCTTCCAAATCTACCTAGCAAACAACTTTTAAGACATTTTTCTAGCTTATTGATAACTAGAAGCAATGAAGGTGCGCATCCACGTCCAGTTAATAAAAGGATGCGAGTAGGTACACGTATCGCTTGGCATGATTATGTTATTAGAATGAATTAATTAATCCATGTCATATCATGATTGCATTCAATTAGAAAAGTAGAGAGAAATGCAAAACATCAGGAATCATTTCAAAGCCTAAATTGAGAGTTTTGCATGATGTTCTTTTATCTTTTTACTCATATACAGATCTGATCAACATGTAATCGACATGCTCTATTATTTTCAAAGGAGCACATCCGCTGGATTTGAACGATTTTTGCACGTTTCACATATTTTGTAAATCTCCTGCGATAGAAACAGTATTACACCGGATAGACGGCAATCAAAAACGCTCTTAACAATCGACGGACGCGGATCACAAATCGCTAGAAACAGTGTTTTCGATTGCCATTTGTCGGCAATCGGGCGACAAATGACGATCGAAAACTCTGTTTCTTGCAACTTTGGATCTACGTCCATCGATAGTATTACCGTTTCGATTGCCGCCTATCTGGTGTGAGTACGTCACATACCACGTTAAGCACAGGAAGTGCCAAAATAACAGATCACAGATCAAACCAGTCACGTGACTTATACACCGCGTCAAAAATTAAGCACCAATAACTTCGTAGCTAAATTTTTCAGAGCAAGGTGATGTTGTAAGTAAACCTTATAAATAAAGATAACTGCATCATATAGGGATAAGGAAGTGAAACAATAATGCTATTTTGCCGAAGTATGTGATGGTAAGTTCAACAAAAAGCACATGGGGTCACTTTATTTTCATTGCAACTTGGTTAACGTGAATAAATGTTGAAAATTGTGGAAGAAAAGGGTACACAATTTGTAAAAGGATGTTTGGGGTTACTTCTTGAAGATTTCAGGGCGATAGCGTGAAGTTTTGAAAGTCGCGAAAACACATGACTTTGTGACACATGTATTTCTTAATTTTCGTTTAGATAATTATGCAGTTTCACAGCAGATAAAGATTTTCCATGCTCAATAAAATTTCTTCACGGTAAATTGAAAATTGTTTAAGCAATAATACAAGGCCGTCGTCGCCGGTCCGGCAGGGCGGCGAGCGCCGGACCACTTTTTGGGCCGAGTATGATTTCCGCCGTGTCCTTTTTTCTCGTTTCGGCTCATTTTACATTTTACCTCTGATTTTATTCAATCTGCCACAATTTATTGATGCAATTATCAATAACGCTCGTCGCACGTATCATCAAAAGACCGACCTAGCCAAGGTGTGAAAACATTGAAAAATTATTATGACACCCGCTTGATTAATTTCATAATCGGACGGTCTTAACTAATAGAGCGTGTCGAGAGAAAAACGAACGTAGCTGCATGCGAACATCAAAGGCGCAGAGCAGCCTACACATCCACATAGTCTGATCAGCGGCTTTGTTGTTCGCTCTCAGGAAAGTATAATTGATAAACTTGCTCCACGGAAAATTTCAGCATTCTAGCTAATCTCTGTAACTGAGTAGATTGGTTTGAGTCTTGCATGGTCGGAAAGCCTGAAAACAGGTCTTCTCGTTGAGGTCCAGATAATTTCTATGATCCAGTTTCATTTTCCTCTAATTGACAATTCGTTTTTTACCTTATAATTAACATGTCGAGCTTGACATATACTATTGCCGTAAAGTTAAGCATATTTTTATACGATCCGGATTTCCGAAGTAATGAAAAATAATTTGAGTTTTGGGTGTTATTCGACATGTACATGTACACTTGTATTTTGGCTACCGAATTGGGATAAGTTCTATTAGTTCATTTACTACTTTCCATGAACGGGAAGCTAACGACACAGTACTGTCCAAGAGTTGATATGCAAAAATGAATTTCTTTTGCTGTCGAGTCATGAAATAGCCTTAAAACGCGTATGTTGGATAAATCTACAAAGAAGTACGAGGACAAAATGTGTAAAATTGCCATTAGGAACGCTGGTATGAAGCAAGATGACATTGCAAGGGTATTAAACGTGTCTCAGAGTGTTTTGAGCAGACCTTTGAAAGAACATAGAGAGAGTGGCAGTATTGCAAAAAAGGAAATGTCTACATTGCTTCTTGAGTATAAGGAAGGGTTTCTGAAGCATAATGGTACGTGGTAAATTATCGGACGACCACATTATACAATTAAAGGTGGTTACTGGGACTTTGAACTCTCAAAAGTACCAGAACCAAATCCTGGAATCTGTTGTTAGGCCACCCTTGGACTCGCTAGATAAGCAGAACATGGTGCTCCGAGATAACATTGCAAAACCTCACTGTACTCGCATCATCGAGGAATACTAAATAACAACAGAACATCACTAGTCTTCCAGGGATGAGCTTGTTGCTGGACTTGAACCCTTTCCAATACGTGTGGGACAAGCTCGGCTGACGTGTTTTAATCCGGAAACCAGTCCTATCAAAACCAATATGAATTTTGCAAGACTCTACTGCATGAGTGGGGCAGGATTCTATGTCTTGAACGCATGTACCCAGTGAATTTAACAATGAAATTGTGCCAAAGTTGTTATTCTACAGTGTAAAGACTATACACAACATAAACCGGAAGTGGTGGATTATTAAGAGCCATTTCGTGACTTTTTGCACCAGATCCTGAAAGTGTATGCTCCAAAGAGAAAGTTTTGAAGAAATTACAGCTATCGCAGCCTTATTGTAAAAATTTTGCTGACTCTTGGCCTCCATGCTGTTTTCATTGAATTTTGTAAAATTTATGGGTAATTTTTGTAAGGCGTTTGCAGCCTATAAACAAGTCAGAGATTCCACGGCTTTTCTTTATCAAATCGCTGGTTTTCTTCTTTGTTGTCTACCACAGTGTAGGACCGGAAGTGTACGGTATTTGTGCTTGTACATTCTTTTGAGATTGTACATCGACGGATAAGTTATTTGTGCAAGGCGGTCGCTTGGAAACGGTAAGCAGATTTGTAGTTTTTGTCAGTTTTGATTATTTTTCTGTGAAATAAAGTATCGGCATTGTTTGCGTAATGACTCGGGGACATTTCAGGTGCATGTACATGTTATTCAAAGTCACGGTTTCGCAACGAAAAGACTTTAATCATGTCAACATAAGAATTGTGAAAACATCTGACATAAAATAGACGCCGTTTTTGAGATGTTATCGAGTATTCTTTTGAAACTTTATATGTCAAGAACAAAAAACAGCAATAAAAATGAACGGCACTATCAAGTGTATGTGAGTTTATTCTCACAATGAGGTAAAAATGCTAAGTAGGTCATCGGTTTCAATGCTAATTTTTGTACGGGGTATTTGCAAAAGTCAACTTTGCGTTTGTACAGGTATCTGTCATTAGTTTGTACAGTAATTTGGGTAAGCTAATTTTCAGAAAACGCATTTTATTTCTTTTGTTAGTCATAATTAAATAGATAAAGGGTTGTCGCTTTCAAAGTACAGACGTTAAAGTTATAATATCATGGTATATCGTAATGGCAGCAAGTTAAACTGCTAAATTTCAAGTGCCAGTGTAATGAAATAGTTGATCCCCTTGGAAAAATTATCCCCTTTCCTAATACTATGACTCCCATTGCATTGGAGCCTGCATTTCGGTCTGAAAATGGCGAAAACCCTCAGCCAAAAGAAATCTAGGCTGAAATTATAGTTTATAAAACACAGAGTCCGGCAATAATAACGCGATTCAATTGACTGAAAGTTTTATCTGGCCAGTCGATACGTACATAGGCGTTTGGAATTAGATCTGAGTATGATGCAAGTCATCCGGGGACAAATCCTCTTAATTGTATTGCCAGATGTTTAGATCATACGAGGGTCATCCAATTAGGAATTGGACTTTTTCTATACCGCAATCAGTTTACATGCTAGACAGATGAAATTCGGTATATACCTGGTACGTCTTGTTAGCCATTCGCACATAACGTCAGGTGTGCGTATGATGACGTCATCAATCGTGACGTCACGTCGCGCACTGGTATTCGAAGCACAATGGCCACGTTCACTGCCGTTGAACAACGAGCGTATATAAAAATCGAGTACTACAGAGATACTAAAAGAGTTAAAATACTGAATACCCTGAAAAGTGTTTGTGGTAAAGATGCTCTTCCGAAAACTACAGTTTACCGATGGACTGACGAATTTAAAAAGGGGATATGTTGGTTTTGAAAACAAGCACAGTCCAGGACGGCCAGTGGAGGCAACCGCACAAGAAAAAATACACAAGCTTTTAAAAACTGACAGAAAATCGTATTTAAACGAAATTTCAGAAGGCTATAATAAACAAAAATACCATAAAATAACTTAAGATATCTGATTTTAAGCAGAACGGTTAAAACAGATCCGAACAAATAAGAAAATCTAATAAATAAAATTTTACTTTTCGCAACGCTATATCCCGTAGTTCTCATACAAATCCATGTTGTCGGTGCTCATTAGAATCGTCTCATTTAGACGATTGTAATGGATACTTCAGCTAAGGGTTTGGATGAGAAATAAAGGATTTAGCAAGCTAAACATTCCTTTTATCTAGAGCTCTTTTTTGTTACATCGAGTCAATTCACTATATAAAACATCCTCGACATGACATCTGCCCGAAAATAAAACAAAAATCAGCTAAATATGCTTTACACCAAATTATTTATACTATTGGACTACTAATTCTTTAGAAGAAGATTTTTTTTTTAAATTTGAAAAATACTGGTTTACAATTCGGGAATATGAAGCCTTGAAGTCCCCTTGCATGACCTTTACAATTCGCAACACTTTCATTTGAACAAACTTGAAAGTCCTCCTCCTATAGATGCTACATGCCAAATATTAAGGCTCCTGGATAGCCGGTTCTTGAGTAGAAGATTTTTCTTAAATTTGTCCAAAAAATACCCCTTTTGGGGCCCCTCCTGGCTCCTTAAGGGGGCGGGGCCTCACCATTTGTAAAAATCTGTAAGCCCTTCACCCAATAATGCTTGTGACCAAATTTGAACCAAATCACCCCGGGGCCAGTAGTTTCAGAGAAGAAGTCATTTAAAGGAAAGGTTAACGGACACCGAACGCCGGACACTGACCATAGTAATAGCTCCCCCTAAGTATAGCTCAGGGGAGCTAAACATGGATGCACCCAAATATTGAAGTTTGGAGAGGTATCCAAGATTTGGAATCAGAGTGTTGTATTAAACTTACGTTCAAGATTCATTTTAGGACTTCACATAACTTGAATCATTATTCAAGATATTCTCTGGCATATATTTTATGATCAGCTACTAAAGAGGTTTTTTTTTATCACAAATACGCTTTCTTACAGAGGTATAGGGCTGCAGATGACTGTACAAATTTTTATGGCAATTTCCAAATACCGGTTCAACTGCCGTTCAAATAACCGTACAAATATGGAATTAAACAGTGCAAACAAAAACCCCTCCCATGACAGTTTTATTGTATGCATCGATAAACAAGCCTATAAACTAAGTTTACAGATTACTAAAAATGTGAAAAATAGTGAAAAACTGAAATAAACAAATGTCTGGTTGAAGATATCGAGCTTGCAAAGACACTGAAACTCGGACGAAACCAGGTGATAGCGTGATTTTCGTTGTTTTGTGAAACTTTCGGATTTAATGAAAAAAATCGAATAGTGGAAATCGATAGCTCAGCATGTGTAACCTAATTTCCATCCACCAGAATTCCACTTAGAATGAAAGGCGTTTGAAAAAAGAGAAACTTCTTGTCAACCTACCCCTCGCTTCATTGCACAAATAACTTATCCGTCGATGTACAATCTCAAAAGAATGTACAAGCACAAATACCGTACACTTCCGGTCCTACACTGTGTCTACCGTAATAAATTTTTGGTATCTCTCAGAGGTTTATGTTTTAACCGTTTCTAAAACCTAAGTGGTGTTATCAATTGGAATATGCTTAACTTTATGGCAATAGTATATATGAGCATCGTGAGCCTGTGTTGTTACAATGCATTCCTTTACGGATATACATGTACCGCCTGTTCCAATTCAGCCCAATACTTTTCTGTTCCCAAACGTGCATTCGAATTTAAGAAGCCTGAGCAGAGAAGTGTTTAGCCGTCGTGGTTCGGCAGTAGGCCCTGACTCCATTACGATGAAGACAACGATCTCATGTTATGCCTACCGAACCCAAAACCTAGATGAGGCTGCAGGCTGCATCTAACTGGTGTTCTAATTGAAACGACTCTAGACTAAGTGTATATCTTTTCGAAAACACGACTCTTTGAATTACCTGTACCACCAAGGATCAGTGCTAAAAGTACTTTGCCAAAACCTGCGGGTACATAGATGAAATAATGTCAATGAAATATGCTGAAGATAAAAGTAAAATAACTTGTGACTGTCAAGTAACAATTTTGTCCAGCATTTGGTTTCTCATGCCACAAGAAATATCTTTTCTAGCAAAAGATAATGACCAAAACGACTAAAATCCGGTCCCAAATGCATAAAACCCCATTAAAAACGCACATAGAAGCGCTCAAAATTAAAAAATATTCTCAGGGGAGGCCACCAAACCCCCTTACGAGAGGGGGAATAATCCCCCTCTCGTGCTCCCCCCTCCCCTCTCGTTCCTTCAACACTCGATGGCTTCCTCTGCCGGACCACTTTTAAATACGCGGCGACGGCCTTGTAATATAGGTGGTGCCGTGCAAATTACCACGAGGATAAACCAGGAGATATCTACCAGAACATCTTTCTCGCTGTGAAGTAGGAACTATATTGAATTAGAAATGCAGGAGCTGCGAAAATCCAGCGTCATGCTTTCAAAAGCTCTTACTTGTATGAATGTTTTCCTGTATAAACAAAAATGGCTATTTTATCAAGGAGACGGATACCTTTGGCTATATTGTTGTATATGTATGAACAATTTATAATCTCACACATATCCCTAATGTTCATCCAGCGTGTCACACTATTGCAAATGGAATAAAACCAGGAAGTAACATAAAAACGACCGATAAGCATGCTGCTGAGTGCTCAAAAGCTGTTTGTTGGAACGTAAAGTGAGATGTGAGAAGTATAAATTGTTCATACAACAATTTTGCCAAAGGTATCCGTCTCCTTAATAAAATGGCCATTTTTGTTTATACAGGAAACGATTCGTACAAGTAGGAGCTTTTGAAAGCAGCGTCCCCTTAACGACTGTATTTCTCGTTGTTGCCTTAGTTTCATAATGAGCTACAAGTATTTAATCCATTAATCCTATCACGATGACATTCACAATAACCTTCACTTGGTATACATTAAGTATGAGATTTGCAGATTGTTCATTTATCCGTTTTTCATTTAGATCTACTGGTCTAAACAATCTGTAATTGAAATGCACTGTAATTGAAATGCACTAGGTTTTTTTCGTGATATTTTTAAGCAAAATAAAGTCTTTGTGCGCACGTTCTTTAACAGCGATTTAACCAGAACATGGGAATTTGTTTCTTTTGTTTCGCATTGCAGACCTCCGACGGCTCAGGCGAGCCTGCACAATTGCGCATACCCGTAGTCCCGCTGGATGCGTCAATTAGCATGCGCTTTAAGACTTCACACAAATGCGACATGTAACCAAATGTATGTGCTGGCTTCATTTATATGTACATGCTTCAACTGCCAATATACAATGAGCTAAACCATATACTGGCCTCCAAATAAGAGTACGTAATTGAAACTTATTTTTACATATTTCTTAACCAAATCATATGTTGTGGGTGCTCACGAGAACCGTCTCAATGAGACGGTTCTTTTGAGCACCCAAAGCATATGTTAACAATGATTGGTAAGAAAAGATTAACAATTGTACCCTGAAAATATTAGTCTCAAAAACAAATGTTGAAATTGATAGGATTAGACATTAATTATAATGTTTAATCTCAATACATTTCCTTTTCGGGACCCATTATTATCAGAAACATATTCAATTGCTGCTTTTTCTTCGCGTTTGATCAGCGATTGGCACATCATGTTTACATGTAATTTTGCTAACCCATTAGAAAGTAATTACAATTTACACTCAAAGAGTACATTTAAATCCAAAGAGGATTATCACTCAGTCTTAAGAGGAACATAAAAGTACATAAACAAGACTTAAAGTACACGTCATATAAAACCCCATTTGACCAAAATAAATATATGCTTCCATTTTGCTTATCTTTTATTCCAACTTGCCCCCTCTAGCACTCCCTTCTAAAGTCCTCTTAAGAGGTTAAGGTACATTGGAAGATATCTATCTATCATCCTGAGCACCTAAACCTCTGAGGAGGAAGTAAGCTGGTGTTCCATAGAAAATATTGGTGAGCTGTGTTTGTACAGTGCAATTGAGAGGGTTAGGTATAGTTATGGTGGGCGGCATCCCTGATGATTACTTTGTTGTATATGAAAGATCTTAATAAACCATGAATTTTGATACAAGTTTCATCTAAATCGGTTGAAAAACGTAGAAGTTGTGGCCGTTTGAATAGTTGAAATTGGACTGTAATGGAAGCGGCCATATTGTAGGCTTAAAGGCGTCACACAACCTAATTAATTATGCGTAATCAGAATAAAAGCAAACCAATGGATTACTTGCAATTATCTTAAATAAAACATTTCCCTTATGTATAAAGCTGCATATCAGCTGAAAAACGGAAGATGTGATAGTATTGATAACTAAAAATTAAGCGGTTGAAAAATTCTGCAAACTAATTAATGTTCAAAATGGCGGCTAAATGTTGGCCATATTGAATTCTTTAAAAGCCCATAACCTCCCATTTTTTCAACGGACCTTGAACGGATCTTGATGATACTTGTATCAAAATTCATGGTTCACAGAGCTCTTTTTGGTAAAACATACTTATCATTAAGGTCGCTGCCCCCTTTAAAAGATAAAAACAGATGCTTGTACTAAGGAGTGGAGTGGGCTACCAGATAAACAACCATACTGAACTGTGCCAAGCTAGGCAGGATGGGAATGTGGTATAGTGGGCGTTCCCGTGTATTGTTGTCCATGAGCAAAACGTGTAATATTAGTCTTTATATGTCTGTTTATTTGTGCCTTGTGGTCACCTGCTGGGTAAGGGCTGACCTCTTGGCTCTCGTTATAACTGTGAGTTTGTCACTTTCCCATTGGTATCCTGGGTAGGTGTGGTACTTGATTGTATCGATTCCTGATCTTTGCACCCTTATTTACTTTTTAGAGTTGTGATCTGTTGGTACGCCATTGGGTGGTTTCTTGAAGAGGGGTGGATGATCCGGATCAGGTAGTCAGAGACAGGAATAGCTACAAAGTCGTAGGTCACCTTATATAGAAGGACCAGTCGACTGTCGATAGATAGTTCAATCATCAATGACACCCTCCCCCCATCCCAATGTTTATTCTTGTTATTTACTCGGCAAATGCCAGACTAAGCATTCATTTCTTCTATAGTTACTTTGAAAAACAAAACATTCAAGAGAATGCTTATGAGACGAAGTCTTATAATAACGTTGGTGTGAAAAGCTGACTTGATCTCTGTATTGAAGAAAGTATATGCCATGAAATGATCGCAAGTAGTAGTAGTAGGTAATTATTGTAGTAGTAGTAGGTTATTATTTTTCACTTTTTCATTAGGTTTAAATATGATTATCACGTTGACGCTGAAAGAATGATAGTTAAAACGCGAGAAATGTAAAGAAATGTCTGCATCGATGGTTTAAAGAAAATAATGCATAGCACAATACCTCTTCCGTAGGGAAGAATTGCCAATATTTGTAGGTGACGGTCAACAAAACTAATATCGGTCAACTAAACTAATATTTATTTTCGTTCTGACTCGAGGTTTCGCGAGATTCCAGCAATCCTGTACCCTAGAAGAATTACTACAAATAGTTTGTAATAGCATAGGTTCCGTAATCCAAACACTTTACTGAGCTAAGCTGATCGAAGACATAACAAAGTATCATCATCCCACTTTTATGTCCCCAAAGGAACTTTGGAAAGCATATTATGGTAATCGAACTGTCCGTCCTGCTTCACGTCCGGTGCATATCTCCTATATTCTTTGAGGTAGAAATCCCAGTTTTTTATGTTGATACATGTTGGGATGGCTGAGTGTCGCGTACTATTTTCAAGTCGCTTTGACCTTGACCTACTTTGTAGAATATTCGTGTCCGGAGCATATCTCTTATATTATTTGAGGTAGGAATCCCAAATTTGGTGTGTGCATGCATCTAGGGATGACAAAGTGTCGCGTACCATCAATTGGTCACTGTGACTTTGACCTCTTACCTAGTTTCTAGAATCGTCATTGAGTCTGGTGCATATCTCCTTTGAAGTATGAGTTCCAAATTTGTGTGTGAATGTATCTTAGGATGGCGGAGTGTCACGTACCATTTTCGGGTCATTGAGACTTTGACTTCTGACCTAGTTTTAAGAATAAGCCGGTCCGGAGCATATCACTTGGATTGTTTGAGATAGGAATCCCAAATTTTGTATGTGGGTGCATCTTGGGATGGCGGAGTGTCGCGTACCATTTTCGGGTAACTGTGACCTTAAGCTTGACCTCTGACCTAGTTATTAGAATAATCATTTCCAGAGCATATCTCTGATATTATTTGAGGTAGGAATCCAAATTTGGTGTGTGTATGCATATTGGTATGTAGGAATGTCCCGTTTTATTTTGGTGCCACTGTGACCTTGATCTCTGACCTAGTTTCCATAATTGGCATTAAGTTTGGTGCATATCTTCTATATTCTTTGAGGTAGGAATCCCAAATTTGTTGTATGGATGCATCTTTGAATGGTGCTATGTCGCGTACCTTTTTTGGTTACTGTGACCTTGACCTCTGACCTAGGTTTTAGAATAATCGTGTCCGGAGAATATCTTCTTTTTTAAGCTGAGGTAGGAATCCCAAATTTGGTGTGTGTATGCATCTTTGGACGGTGATATGTCGCGCACCATTTTAGGTAACCTTGACCTGTGACCTAGTTTCTAGAATAATCGTGTCTGGAGTATATTTCATATATCTTTTGAGGTAGGAATCCCAAATTCGGTGTGTAGATTCCTCTTGAGATGGCGGAGTGGTGCATACTATTTGGTGTCACTTTGACCTTGACTTCTGACCTCATTTCTAGGGTTTTCATATCTGGAACTTATCTCCTTTATTACAAATAACTTTCTCCAAATGTGCTTAATTCTAGACCAATTCCTTTGGGAACATTCGTCACGTCACTGCGACATTTCTTGTTTTTTTTTTTCAATGTCGTTATTAAAAATCCTCACGTTACTCATATCAATTATGTCTTCTGTCACTTCGTCGTTTATTTTTTTTATAAAAAAAATATTTTTGGTATTATAAAATGATTTTAAACTCGTTATTTTAAACATGTCACCTTGTAACCCATAAAAGCCTAGCGTCCTTTTCATGGAACATAGGCAAATAGTGCAGGCCAAGAGAAGACACCGCATAATGCGGTGTCTAATCAGGATCCTCAATGATTGCTTATTGAATGTTCTATTAAAATTTGAGAGAAAAAAATGAAAAATACCACCCAAAACCCCTAGAATTGGAAATAGGCGCGTCCTACTGATATAAGTAGGAAATTTCACGCGACCTAAATAAGTTAATCAATGGGAACAGAGACAACCTTAAGTTAATTCTCATTTTTAATCTCTGAAAACTGTTGATCATGCAATTTTTTCACTCGAGTCCGTACAATCGAATCTTTTGATATTACAATCTACATATTTTTTGTTTAAATATCTCAACTTGGATAAGTCAGCGATTTGAATCTTACAACAGTGTCTATTAGCGATTTATCAATCGTTTCATAGTTGTCCTTTTAAGCATTATGTTCCTGCTTAACGAAGAAGCGCAGATCTGCATATTTGCTTCAACGTTTTATTTTGTTTCCCTTTTCTTATTAGCAAATTTATAAGGAGGATCTAACATGGGTGCTCATGTTTAATTGAATTTATTAAACGAGCTGAGGAAAAGAGATAGAATGCGAGGCTTGTCGAGCTTTTTATCTTTTTTTCGCAACGTGTTTAGTACAATTAATAATACAGGAGTACGAATGTTAGATTTATTTGTCATGTGGCATTAAAATTGTTTTGAAATCATATTTTTGGCGTGAAAATGTTAGGGTTTTGCCATATGAGTGACTTTAAAATTGTCATTTTATATTTTTTTCCAACAAACTGTAAACCACAAGTGGTTTATCGATTTTAATGCATGGCGTTAGTTAACTCCCAGACGCGACGGTATATGATACATTGTAAATGTTTTTCTATGAGGAGTGATTGCCTCATAATGCATTTCTTGATATTGTTCGCTTCTTGAATGTAATAGAGAGGCACTGTCTTCTCTGTAAAAATATTAAGTGAGTATGATCAGGAAATACCACAATCACAAACCGCAGACAACCCCATGGCACCGAGAGAGAGAGAGAGAGACACTCAACCATCATGAGACACCTGGAAGACAAATTAAGCAAAGCAACCAGCTCTCTCTTTAGGCCAGTACATTTAGCCTAAAATGGCCCTTAACCCACAACTAATTCCTTGAGAAATTTTATTAACAGTTTTAGTATCAGCAGGAAGGTGTCCTGTTTCAGAGAGAAAAAAAGTCCTTAAAAAATCAGTAGGGAAATGGTATTTTTCGGGGATGAAAAAAATGTGAAAAATTAAGAAAAATCGCTGAAAACAGGCAATAAATATCATGTTACAGGTACCCTGGGATCCAATTTGACCTACCTAGCTACACCAGAGCAAGTTTTGATGTGTGTCAAATTGTTTATTGGGACCCAAGGTATCCCCCCCCCCGAAAAATGTCCCCAGCTAAAAGCTAATTCTGGCTATGTTTAAATGCATGGTTTCCATGGCAACCCATAATCCTATTCTCCTGAATGGGGTGTACCTACAAAAACAACCATATCTCAGCTGCTTCTCAGTCTAGACTACTAACCTTGGTACCAAATTAAAGCTTAGATTTAGTCCTTTTGCTACATGTATATGGTCAGATATGCAATTTTTTTAATTTGAATATTCATGAATATTAATGAGAACTTTAAAATGTTGGAAAATCGTGGAAAAGACCAGTAGGTTAACTGATTTCTGCCCAATATCATCACTGGTTTATACTGTATACTGTTATATCATAAGTGATACAATTTGACAAGTTCTTTCATCAAGTGTTCGTATATGTAAATCACCTATTTGCTTATTCATGAATATTTATGAAAACTTGAAAAATGACAAGAAAATCATTGGAAAGAAAAAGTTAGCAACGACTAGAAACTTGGACCCTGTGATAGTGGGCCTACCTAACACCCCGATGACAATTTCTATTGGATGCCAAACTATTAATTTGGACCACCAAAATCCTCAAAGTTTAACCCATTTGGGTTATGTGAAATTACATGGTTTTCATGACAACCTATAATATAATTCTAAGTATGGAATGTACCAACAGAAATTATCATATCTCAGCAACTCATCCAAGAATGCTTAAATTGTTATCAAACTAATTCTAAGTCATAGATCTTTTATCTAGACTGTCCAGTATGCAAATTATCTCATTTGTAAATTCATGAATATTTATGAAAACCTGAGTAATTTAAACTAGAGAGAAATCTGGGAGAAAAAGGGGTGTACATACTCAGCTGCTAATTACTCTAGAATACAAAACTGGTACCAAATTGATGCTGAGACAAAGCTCTTCTACCTAATTTTCATATCCACCAATATTAATAAAAAATATAGAAGTAAGAGAAAATTTGTCAAAAAGAAACACAAGAACAAAAAAAAACAAGGGAGTATACTCATATCTTAGAATTATTTTACCAAGTTGTTCAACATTCAAATGACTAAATTTAAATATTCATGGATATTAATGAAGATATTTGAAATGATAGATAAATCACAGAAAAAATAGTAGGTATACCTACAAAACTACTCATATCGCAGCTGCTTAAGGGTGTTAAGAAAGTTTGTTCCGCTTTTGATCATAAAATTTCGAATCATTAATAAAAGGAAATGATTCTAAATAATTGCATTTTCCATGAGCCTGTTATTCCCTGTGATATTGTATAGCGTTTGGCAGCATGTCTGACATCGAATGTTTTCACACAATTATGTTTACTTTGGGACCATGGTTCTTTGTCATGTACCCCCAGTTTGCTCATCGAGCCCAAAAATTTTCAAGGGGTACTTGAAATTGAAGATAATTGATTCAGTGATACAATATTTGATCAAACATCCTGCTGTTAAGTTCTTATTAAGTGGGTCGACTAATAAGAATTGCAGTGACATTTATGTCATTAGACACATTATTATTAAAGTAATAGGAAAATAATTTTATTGCGGAACCAACTTTCTTAACACCCTTTAGATGCCCTAAATTATCTAACTTGGCTCTTAATTGATGCTAAGACTTATTCCTTATACCCTGTGGTTCAATATACATATGATCTAATTTTACTTTACATATATGAATTTATGAATCATTGGATTTTATAGAAAAATCGCAGACAAAATAGGAGTGGATAAATAAAAATTACTTGGCCCTAAAAATATGTGAGTTTACTATTGTATGGAAAATTAAAATAAGGGTAGTTGGTCTGATTTGTTTTCCAAAAAGAATTCATGTGGGATGAATGGGGAAAATGGCTAGGAAGGGGTAATCCCCATATAATATTAAACAAGAGGGCAAGTTTGGGTGGCTCTGGAACGCTCACCTGAATTGTAGCCCTAGAGGTACTTTTGTTAAGCATAGTTGAAAGATTTTGAGTAATATAAGGAACATAGACCATACAGAAACATTTTTTGTAATTATTATGGATCAGATGTTGTGTAAAAAGAGTTTTATTTTAGCTCTGGAGACTATTTTGGTCAGCAGAGCAAAACTGCTTGGGTAGTTTTGGTAGAAGGCCTTACGAGGAATGTCATTACAAATTGTATGAAATTATTTCCAATTTGGACCAGTAGTTCAGGAGAAGATGTTTAAAACATTTCTTATATAGAGCTCTGATGATCATCTTGGCTGGCACAGCGGAAACATTTAGGCATTTTTAGAAGTCTAAGAATGACAGCAGCTGAGGTAGATCCATGGGTTATGGCTGGTACAACACTATTAAGTATCAACATTTTTCTCTCATTTCTAATATTTTTATAATATTGGTGATTTTGCAATTCAAATATTTCTAATAAAGAACATATGATAAAGGCTCTAGCATTATTTTGGTACCATGTTTGTTTCTCTATGGCAATAAGCAGCTTAGATACTAGTAATTTTGTATGTATACCCCCTTAATTGTTCTGCGATTTTCTATGATTTCTAATATCCTCTTTAATAATTATAAATATCAAAGGCAAATTACTCTCAGTTGAACATATGCATAAAAGAAATGTGTCTCAATTAGCATCAATTCAGAAAAGTGTTCGGTAACTCAGGGCAACTATCAACTGTAATATGAGTAACTTTGTAGGGATACTCACTTAATTTTTCTGTGATAATCACTGTAATGTTTAATGTTTTTAAATAGTCATGGATATGTAAAACTAATTATTTGCATGTTGAATCACTGGGTAAAAGAGTTGTATCTTGGTTTCAATTGGGTGTGGTGTTTGGTAATTACAAAAATAAGTAGCTGAGATATGTCCAATTTTGTAGGTATACCCTTAGTTTTGTTTAGAATTTTCTCTTATTTCTAATGTTTTCATTAATGTTGCTGGATATAAAAAATAAGATAATTTGCATGTAAAACCACTTAGTAAAGTGACAATATCGCAGCAGCATTTTTGTACCAAATTTTGACCTGTAGTTCAATTAGCATCTGAGATATAGGTTATTTTGTAGGTATACCCCCTTAATTTCTCTGCATTTTTTCTCTGATTTCTCATAAATATTCATGAATATACAAAATAGATAATGGCATTTTGGACAGTCAGGAAAACAGAAGACAACTCAGAATTAATTTGGTACCAAGTTTAATATTCTAGGATGAGATGCTGCAGAGATATGCATAATTTTGTTGCCACACCCCCATTATTTAGTAATTTTGGGTTGCCATGAAAACGATTATGCTCTCTGCTGACCAATCGATTTACACACATATAGTCCTAAAACCATCCACACCTTAAATATATATTCAGCATTTCCTTAAAAGAATGTGAAATATATAAGTATTATTGGTCAAAAATCATTATTTCCATTTTTCAGGTAGCCCACCCACTAACGATAAAATCTTAAATCTCAATTTTCTCGAATTTGGCACCGATATTTTTTGAGGACATTTTTATGGTCATTAGCATTACACAACCCTATGATTTGGCGCTAAAATAATTTCTCAAGGAATTAGTTTGACCTTAAACGTTAAAGTTCCTTGCCTACTTCCCAATCAAGATGATCGCAATACTAGAATAGAAATAAAGTAGCGTACAACAAAACATAGGACAATTGCAAACTCCCACAATGGGAGTAACAATAAACAAAAAGTCAACAACAACAGAACCACCGCCTTAGAAAGGACAGGGGGGCTTAAAAACAGTTTACTGGCACCAAATTTTCGCCCTAGATTTAGTCTGAAAGCCCGCAATAGGTTTAATCAAGTGGTTGAGGCCAAAAGGTTTGAAGGTGTGTTCTTATTTAAAAAAAAAGTGTGCTAAATCCAAAAATTAAACTTTTGAAAAAATCGGCTGGTACACAAAAGTGCTATGCGCAACGGAATACCCCCGGGGTATGCAATATCTCAAAATAGCGCTAAAATGGGGGATCCTTGCAGGTTTATAATTTAAACTATGTAATATTAGTAGTAAATTGTAAATTTTGGCAGTAAACAATAAATAATGATCAATGTTCCATATGAAATAAATAAGACAGGCCAAGGACGCTTTCTAACACTAAAATTTAACACATTATAAAGCCCACGAAAACTTATGACTTTAATCTCTGATTATCGGATGGTTTTTAATTTGTTTAAGCTAGAGCAGATTTATAATTCAATCTTATGAAAAACAATAGTGTTGTCATCAACAATTATTATAGTTTCATAAAATGATAGAGTATGGCCGAGAAATGTCATAATAACAAACTGCATTCCAACCCATGGCACCGTAAGGAGTGGGCATAAAGTAGGGTTAATCCAAGCCCCTAAAGTACAATATACGAGGGTCGTGGACTTTTGCTATAACACAAGACTGTTTACAACTTGCTACGTACTCCACATACGATGAGACACCCTCAAGTAAAGGTCTATAACTTTATTATCTAAACTGTGATTTCATCCATATTTGTAGAAAATGTGTCTTAGATGTGTATAAACATATCATACAAAATTTCATAGAATTCCTGATCCACAGTCTAATTTTATAGCAAAAGTCCACGTTTTACTTGAACAACCCTCGTATATGTATATTTCAAGTTTCTTTTCTTTTCAATGCGAATAAATTATGCTCAGATAAGACTAAGATTTGCCTGGATATTGGCCCAGCCTATTAGCTTCTAAGCTGTGAACTCTATGTATAGCTAGCTATCTTCAAATGGCCAGCCACGACTGGGCAGACTATGCTGGTCAGTATTCCACATGCCTTATATCCTAGGAATAGCGTGATAACCCATATCACACGTTTTTTCTGAATCTTATTAGAATGGATGAGAGTGAAATCTTATAAGAATGGATGAGAGTGAAAAAAATAAGTGAGAATGATCAGGAAATACCACAATCACACACAGACCAACCCACGGCACCGTGAGAAAGAGCTACAAGACACCAGGAAGACAAACAAAGTAAAGCAACCAGCTCTCTCTTCCCAATCAAGATGATTGCAAAACTAGAAAGGACAAATAGCAATGTACAACAAACATGGAATAAACTCAGAGCCCCACAATGGGAACTTTACTCAACAACGAATCAACAACAACAGAAACGTCGCCTTAGAACGACAAATCCCTCTTTGTTATTTGTACGGAAACGCAATAAGGCGAGAACGCCAGTATAGATGCATTTGACCACAATACTAGGTTGAAAAATTAGTTCACAAGCATGCTTAACATGCAAGACAATACCGGTATCAGCTTCTACATTGTATCAATTTAGGTCTACGACATCTTGACGCGTAATTTGTATCTGAAGCAGTTTTTATCAAAGCCAAAATACTGCTGACATGGCGTTAGCATGCTCATTTCGGAACCACACTTCTGCCAGTAATCTCAACTGAGATGTCTGAAATGATTCTGACTTTAAAGTTTGAGTAAAATATATTGGTATGCCCTGTTCAGGTCCAGATACATTTACCTCTCCCTATACCAAACCATGATCTTCTCTGGTAATATCATTAATTTTTGGATATTTAAAAGTGTTACATGCAAAATCTACACGATTTGCACGCCTAACAAGATGAGACAGAGCCACATTTACTTGACCACCAAAAGTTGAAGACAAATCTACATGAAAATGTACCGGGAACATTCCATCGACAATACAAGCATCTGTGATTAACCTCATCTCGAGCTTACTGAAAAGAGTTAATTTGTCAGTAGATATTTTAAGTCCATCAATATGGGCAAAAGTCAAAGGAACGGATGTAAGGGGATAAGCAAGCACCCTTTTCAGATCTAACTCTAAATATTGGCAGATAAAGTAAGCGGCCTTATATTCTTTATATTTTTGTCTCGTGTCTAAAGTTTCCTGACAAAGCACTGCATGCAATGGTTTTATTTTTCTTCTGCGAATAGGTTTTTAAAATTTAATTTGTCACCATAAGAGAGCATCCTGTATTAAACTCTTTATACCATCGTTGTCGCTTTGTCTGAGTTGCTAAAATGCTCCCTGCAATATTCTCAGATATCATCTTACCTGTAAAATGCAGTAGAGCTTTTTATCTCGAATGTCTGTAAGAAAAGGGTCCATAGTAGTCCCGATCCTAGTGATTAGCTTGTTCAGGTCTACATTATCACGCTTAATTGGGCTTGGTGTCATCTGCATTCTCTTTCAGTCCTGACTTACAATTAAATGGCTTATAAGCTCACTTAATACAATCCTAGTCACTATACACTTCCTCTTGCACTCATTGATTTCCTGAATGAAGCCATCTCCTTTAGTCTAGATGGAACATCAGCATTGACATTATCTGCTCTAAATTCAAATACACAGGGTTCCTAAAGAATGGTTTGTTTGTTCGTCGGATGGACATAGCCCCTGTCTCCAACATTGCACATGCAGTTAGGTGTGCCTCATCGCTGTAAAGAAGCTCTAGGTGATACCTTGTCATCCATTGAGCATAATTAGGACAACTTGTAGCAAATAATATAATCACGCTTAGGGATGTCTGTTACAACGCAAGGTGGTTCTGGACGACAGTACGTTACGGGTTCCAGACGAAATATTTCTAAATATAAGTTTATGCTATTGAATGTGTATCGTTTTCTGGAGACTTAAGACACAATAAACTGCAATCATCTTATTTTGTCTTTGTATATTTGTCCACGACACTTATCTATACTTAATCAATCCTGTAGAGTATGGCAACTGTATCCAGTTAACGCGTATATGATACATTATTATTCTTGAAACTGTATTTTACTAATACAAATGTCCTCATATCCTTATAAAGTACTTTTTCTTTCGTTTTCTTTGAACATTTTGTGACATGATATGATTAGACATTGTATTGTCCATCACATAGACCAAGAAAGAACTTTCTTATAAATCTGCTTACTTTAGACAAACGCGTTTTTAATACCAAAACGAATGTACTGCAGTCATTTTACCATGTTACAGATGCGTAACGACTGCAAATAATTTGTTACAGGTTATTGTCGACAGCGTAGCAGGTGGAGACGACAGTGATGAATTTATTAAATATATCTTACACCGAAGAATCTTCTGTTTTCACCAAGGGCGAAATGTCATTTACCCTGTATGAGAATACGAATATGGCCAATACTCGGATTATGTAGTGTTATTTCGAGACGCGCACAACTTGACATCGTGGCCTTGTGCTTAGCGTGTCAGACTTTTGAACCAGAAGACCAGGGTCGATTCCAGGGTGGGGACTTATTACAAATTGTTTTTTTTTCTTTTTCTTTTTACCTCTTGTAGTGCAAAATTACTTCATATAAGAATTATATAAATGACAAAAATTACACTCCTAAAATTTTTGAATTGAATTGTCCTCGAAATGTGTGGGGGGGTGGGGATAACTTGGCCCTCCTGCAAGATAATTAGTCAGGTGACCCCATTTTTTTTCTTTTTTCTAAAATGTCAAATGATAGTCCATGAAATAGTAACAATAAATAAGATTTCAATGTCAGATTTTTTATCTATAGTTTACTCCAAAATCGAGATCCTTTTATGGGGGAATAAGCCAAATATATCATGCAGTATCTTGACATGGCTTGGGAAAACAAATACATTTTTACATTTTCTAGAAAGCTTGAGGTCATGAGCAATAATTAAAATTAAAATAAAGAAGCTGGATGGCGATTACAAATATTTTAGCTAAATATTAAGGACTTGGATTTTTGCAGAAAATTTGTAAAATGCTAAAAATTTCCTTGCGAGATTATAAAAAATTGAGTGTTGTGACAGAGCCTTTTTATTTCATAAATTGACAGTCCATACATAAAACAGACTGTATGCAAATAATTAAAAAAGATTTTAATATGGGCAGGTTTACCCGCAATTGCCCTTAATAAGCTCCAGGTCTGACAAAGTGTAAGACTCATTTCATACATGGCCGAATAAAATAACGTTTTAAGCATATCAAAGCTGAAGGCTCCGAGGTGTACTAATAGTTCACCATCCGTCTGTCTGTTCGCCAACATTTTCAAACATCTCTTTTGAAACCACAATGTCAATCTAATTTCATATTACGGAGACTCCTTAGGATGGAGGGACAAAAGTTATTCGAATGATCTTAAAATGCATTTAAGCCTACTCCCATTGCTTAGGCTGCTGTCCATTCTGAGGCGGTGATTCTCTTGTTGTTGATCTATTGTTTAATGTACTTCTCATTATGGGGGTTTTGTGTTTGTTTTTGTTTTGGTATGCATTACTTTGCGCCTTTCCTAGCTTTGCAACCATCTTGAAGAGGAAGAGAGAGCTGGTAGCTTTGCTTTTATTGTCTAACGGATATCTTGTTACTGTAAATGTTCAGTGACTTTTCCTCATGATGTAGTGGGTTGGTCTGGAGTTTATGATTACTGTATTTCCTGGCTATATTCACTAACTTCTTGGTCTTGTGACCAAGATGCGGCCATGCTAAAATAAGATAAACCCCCTCTTAAATATTCTCTGGAACCATAAGACTAAAATGCCACCAAAACCATATATGGTATTAACCTTTAAATTCTTCAGATTACCAGGGACTTGGTATGCACATTCGATGGGAGGTCGCACAATGCTGAACTACTTCTTCAGGCGTTGAATAGGCCTCAGAACAGTATTTACATCTACTCAAGTGTTCATGAAAGAAAGAAAAATGTCGTCTCACATCTGTTACAGAAAAACTGACGTCGTCTATTGCTTGTTACACAGTCGTCTCAAATCAGTAACATTAGAAAAATGAAATTTGGAGGTTTTCAGTTTTCTTTTAAGAAGGTCATGTTCAAATTGACTGAAACATCATGTGAGATCTATTGTCTGACCATTTATGCTTATTTCATGATGAGAACGCAAGTAATTAATCACAAATTACACATTTCTGAAGGGTTTTTTTTCCAGACCAGAGTTTTACAATTTAACTACAAATATCTACGGTCTTTTTACTTCTAATGTCAAACTAACAACCACTAATATGACAGGAATTATTTGAAATAGCCAAACACACTATATTATCATTTCCTGCGACGTCTGTGTGTGTTGCCCCTTTCCACTGTCGTCCAAAACCCTAAATCTGTCATCTAAAACCCGTTTCCTGTCGTCCAGCACATGTAAGCAGTCGTCATGGGCCCGTAACGAATTGTCGTCCAGAACCACCTTGCGTTGTAACTGACATCCCTAAGCGTGATAATTGCACACAATTTGCATTGACATTAAGGGACAAGTTTTAAAATCGGGTGGGGGGGGGACTCGGGGTAATTTTGGTACGGATCTGCGAGTCAGTATTTTGAAACCAACCCCAACCCGGCCTTTGAAAAAAAAAACAGCCTATTCACATACTTGATTTCACAGAAAGTTAACTTATTCATATACTGTTCTTTGAATTTATATACCCTTTCATATCCTCTGTGATCGTGGGGGGGGGAACTCTGGGGAATTTTGGTACGGGTGTGTGAGTCAGTATTTTGAAACCATCCCCAGTCATATACCCGGCCTTTGAAAAAAAACAGCCTATTCACATACTTGATTTCACAGAAAGTTAACTTATTCATATACTGTTCTTTGAATTTTTATACCCTTTCATATCCTCTGTGATCGTGGTGGGGGGGAACTCTGGGTAATTTTGGTACGGGTGTGTGAGTCAGTATTTTGAAACCATCCCCAGTCATATACCCGACCTTTGAAAAAAAAACAGCCTATTCATATACTTGATTTCACAGAAAGTTGGACCTATTCATAGACTGTTCTTTGAATTAATATACCCTTTTATATCCTCTGTGACTTTCATCATGAGAAAACCTACTTTATGTAACTGTGAAACTAAAGGCTTGACGGGTATCTGAGAGAAAAAATATGTGCATATACATGGGTGTCAAAACATTTAGGACATTTCAATTTAAAAAATCAGGGCAATCATACAGTACTTTCTTTTTTAAAAAAGGGGGGGGGGGTTATCATATGCCTGGGGGCTGAAAAAGGGGGCTATTTGGCACTTACATCCGTACTATGTCATATATAGGGTACTCCCCTCCCCCGAGGTTTTAAACCATTTATGGTGCAGGATCTGTTGAAAAGAAGATAGATCTTTACAATATTCGTGTACATAATCCAGAATGTTGCTGTTTTATCGTGTTCCCTGACCTTGTAAGATCTGTGTAATGCTCATACCTCTCCATATATGTCTTGTGACTTTTGGTGTTCTGTGGCTCTTCCTCACGGTGTTGTGGGTTGGTCTGCAGTGTATGATTGTGGTATTTCTCTATCATACTCACTTACTATCTACTTATTTTCTTCATACTCATCCATATTTTTAATTAAGATTCAGCGAAAGAGTGGGATAGGAGTTATCCGTGGGGGTGTTGGATTATAATGCAATTTGTAGAACATAGAATAGAAGTCATGTGGAATATTGACCAGAACAGTCTGGTCAGTCGAGGTTTGACATGTGATGCTAGCTATACATATAGTTCACAGCTTAGAAACTAATAGGGCTGGGCCAATATTCAGGCATGAGCATAATTCATTCACCTTGAAAGGAAAATGAACTTGAAATATACCTATATTGTACTGTAACACCCTTGATTATGCCTTCTTTGTGTCCCTTCCTCACAGTGCCATGCCGGGATAGCCTGCAGTCTGTGATTGTGGCATTTCTTGGTCATACTCTATCATTTTTTGAACAATAATAATTGTTGATGACAACACCATTGTATTACATAAGATTGAATTATAAATCTGCTCTAGCTTAAACAAATTAAAAAAACATCCGATAACCAGAGACAAAAGTCATTAGTTTTCGTGGGCTTTATAAATTGCTATATTTTAGTGTTGGAAAGCTTTATTGGTATGTCTTATTCTGTTTTATATTGATCATTGTAAATGGTTGCTGCCAAAAATTGCGATTTACTACAGTACTGATATAACATGTTTTAAAGTATAAACCTGCAAGGTTACCCCCATTTTAGCGCTATTTTGAGATATTGCATACCCCGGGGGTATTCTGTAGCGCATAGCACTTTTTTTGTGTACCAGCCGATTTTTTTAAAGTTTGATTTTTGAATTCAGCTTTTCTTTCTTCAGAAGAACACACCTTCAAACCTTTTGGCCTCAACCGTTTGATTAAACTTATTACGGGCTCTCCGACCCAATGCAATGTATCAACATGGAGAAACACTCTTATTAAATTAACACACCATGATGGAACAAAGAAAATGGCTCATGACTCACAGATAGTCAGAGTTAAAGAAAACCTCAAGTTGAGCCACGGAGGGTCCAGCTACAGATAAGCATCAGGCCCCAACCCAATGATTAAAGCTTTACGTCAGAGTCGTCATAGAGTCTGAGGCCTGACCCACCGGCGTGCAATTAAAGAGGAAACCATAGCTATAAACCGTGATTGGGTTTAAAACCAGGTTTGCAAACTTCGCATGATATCCAAGTTATATCCAACCCCTATATAACGTTTTACAGTCTTTTTGAATTGATCACTAAAATTAGATTTTCCAACAATTCGTTTGAATTTATAAACTAAATCACCATAAAATATAGGTTCTGATATGCCTTGTTGCAGAAGAGTTTTTAACCAAATGTTGTATTTTACAATTAACCCTGAGTGTCTGTGGTAGAATTTAGAAAATGCTTTTCGAATTTTATGATATCTATAACCTTGTTATAATAACTTAGCAGTTAAAAATAAGTTTTTGTTGTTGAAGTCATCAACATTGGAACACACTCTAGCAAAACGAATAAGCTGAGAAATATATACACCATAGGAAGGGGAGCGAGGAACATCTTCATCTAGAAATGGGAAATTTACTATTTCAAAATTAAAATCATCCTGTTTATCATAAATTTTAGAAGAAACTATGCAGTTTGTTATTGACAAGTTCAAGTCCAAATACGGAGCTTCAGTATCAGAAGAATTAGCCTTATTTAACTGAAGTTCAGTAGGATATGTCTGACCTACCATTTGTTCAAAATAAGGGTTATCAATAATTAGTAAGTCATCTAAATATCTGGATTGGAGTTAAAGGTTTCAATAATATCAGTTTGATTATTGTCAGACAGAGACAACATAAAGTCTCTCTCATAACAAAACAAAGACAAATCTGCAACAAGAGGAGCACAATAAGTACCCATTGGAATACCTACAATTTGTCTATATAATTTCGAGCCTAATTTATAAATATATTGTCCAAAAGATAATCGAGAGCATCGCACATATTCTGAAATGATCACAATTTATATCGTTTAGGTTGTTCAGAAGTAAAAAAAGGCATTTTTATCATTACAAGCTAAATAAAGTGAGCCCTCTCCTTTAAATGTTTGTTCAATTAATTCTGTGAGTTTTTCTTTGATTAGATTATGAGGCAATGTAGTATAGAGAGTAGAGAAATCATATGTTTGCCATCCAGATGCTAGAAAACCTCTAGATTTCAATTTATTAAGAATTTCACCTGAATTTTTAAAAGACCAAATATTTTTTTACTATTCCATTTATAAACGGTTGTGCTATATTTAATGACATGGTTTTTAATCTCAATGAGGCAAGAAGTTAAACAAATAGACAACTCAGTAGTTATACATGCACTAGAATTAGCAATAAAGCGCGACTTATAGGGCCATTTATGAAGTTTAGGTAACCAGTATAACGTAGGAAGCTTGCATAAATATACAGCAATATATTGGGACAGGGTCTGGACGCTCATGAATGCAGCTCGTCGCTCGACAATATTGTTATTGTCACAACATGTTCTAAAAGGCCATATGGCCATACTTCATTTGAGTCGCCATACTATGATAACCTTTTAAATGCATAAACACCACCTGCGTTATAATGTTTTTGTCGCAATATGTTCTATAAGGATACATGGTCATGCGTTATTGAAGTCGCCTTTTAAATGTATAAATACCACCTGCATGCTAACTAGCACAAGGCTGTTCCTTCTAGCACCAGATGAACTACGGCCAGTTGATTTACGGGATTTTTTTCAGATTTAGGGTCGAGGGGGGGGGGGTGAAAAAGAAAAAGCTCTGACTGGTCATTTTCAGAGCTTAGTTAAACTAGTAATATCTGGTTCACACCAACGGCGAATGCCGCGCTTTAAATCAGTGCGCAAAGCGCCGTCATTTTTGTTTACTTTTCCAAAAATGTCGCGATCTCCTAAGTAATGTTACGCTCTGATAAGCTCTGATACGCTCTGATACGAATTGGGGACCAATTATTGCCCGACTTGTTACGTTTCCTCACGATTTGATCCCGCTTTGATGAGGCTATGTTACGCTAGAAATCACGCTTTGATAAGCTTTGATAAGCTTTATTACGCTTTATTACGCTTTGATGCGACTATGACGCTTTAAATCAGGCTCTGATACGATTATCAAGCTATGTTGTGCATTGTTATGCTCTGTTAAGCTCTGTTACGCATTGGAAAATGTCGAGATCGCCGATTTCATGCCGCTTTTGACCCAGAGCTATAAATAAAGATGCAGAAGATCCACAAAATCATTGCATCTTTGATTCCAGAACACGATGGCAGAACAACAAGATCCAGAAATTCCAGATGTACCAGAGCATGATCTATCTGAAGAAGACATGATGTTTGTCTCCCTGCTGTATAACTACATCCTAGCCCTTGAGGCGGAGGAGAGCGTGAAGGAGCGTGAGAGAGCGTGAGGAAGCTTGCCAAGCGTAACAAAGCCTAACAAAACGTGTCAATCCTTGATCAAAGCGCCTCAATTCGTGTGAAAGCGTGAGAGTCCTTCATGAAAGCGTAACAAAGCGTGTCAGATCTTGATGAAAGCGTCTGACCTCGTGTCAGATCTTCATGCCAGATCGTAGCAAATCTTGAGACATCTTAACGAAGCGTGTCAAGTGGTGACAGACCGTGAAGACTGGGGTCCCCGCTTTGAACCAAGCTCTGTTAAGCTTTCCTACGCTTTGAGTCAAGCTTTGTTGAGCTTTGTTGCGCTTTGTTAAGCTTTGATACGCTCTTGGCGCTTTAATCAATTCGTGACAGAGCGCCCAAAATTTTTGAACAGTTCAAAAAAATTTGGCGCTCTTGCCGAATGTCCCGCTTTACTCCAAGCTTTCCCACGATCTATTACGACCCTGCCGCTTTAATCAAGCTTTGTTACGCTTTGGTGCCGCTTTGCACGCCGCTTTAAAGCGCCATCAAAGCGCCGTTGGTGTGAACTAAGCATAAGGTAAACCAACAGTCTGTATTAAATCTTTAAATATTTCATAATTTTCCTAAAAAATCTGGACAAAACAATCACTTTTAGCTGTGTCACTCTCAAAAATACACAGACAGAACCTAAAAAAATATTTTTCAACGAAACAAATAATATTTAGATTCGGAGGATAAAATAAAACATTCATTTAGAAATTATTTTTTCTATTTTCCGGAAAACTACAGTAAGAGGGTTTGTAAATCAACTTAATAAAAAATTCTGGCCTAAAGGCATGCCATGGCAAAATCACCTAGTATATGTAACATTTGCTTCCAGTGAAGACTCAGATCAGCCTGTCAGTGAAATACCACATAGTATGGTCATAGTATTCTCTGTGCGATATAAAAGTAGATATTTTCCCACAGTACTTTTAGACGAACAGCGAATAATCAGATTAGCCTGGGCATCACGGATGCCCAGGCTGATCTGATATTTAGCAGTGCGCTCTTGCACATTTGAATGGTCTTGTCATGTGGCGGCTAAAATATAAATGTGTGTTAATTGTCCTCTAGTGTCTCATATTATCTCACATTACCGATGCCATTTTTTCATAAAGTTTACTGCAAAGAAAAATGATATTTTGCTTTAATTGCCATTTTTTCTTTCTACTTGATATTTCAATAACTGCTCCTGGCAGAACTGTTGTTTATTTCAGCAAATCACACAGATAACGATGACTCTAAGTGGGCGTTTATGGGTTGCAGAGTGCGAGAGAGAGGGGGTGAGAAAGAGAGCCATCTGTGTTCTGTGTATTTTCCTCATGGTTCCGTGGGTTGGTTTGCAGTCTGTACTCTTGTCATGTCCTGGTTATGCCCACTTTCTAATCAAAATGTTACATTGTCATTCTCTTAGATCAACTGAACATACATGTAAATCACCTGGTATTTAAACAACTTTACTGACGAAACTTTACATTTTTAAATAGAAAAAACAATTGAACGCAAACTCGTTACTTTAAAAAAAAGTATACGTATACATGTATAAAAGCCACACGTCTGACAAGACAACAAAACTTTAAAAAAAAACAACGTCAAATTGCATTTTTAAGTCTGGAAGATTGTCATTACAATAGTTTGAATATGTAAAAATACTATTCGGGAGAATTTTGAGCCAGAGCATCGAAAATTAAACAAATAACGTCCGCGAAGCATACTGTAGTTATGCTATGTGTACGTCAAAATGAGCGTATGCAATAGACATATTACGTTGATGTTTCATAGAAGCTGCAGAATACGTAGATGCAAACCGTACGCTCATTTGTATGTTTACGCTGAGGTTTGCTAATTCTTTCCTTTAAGAGAAGCTCCCATTTGAAAAGGGACGCAATTGAAGAGAATCATTGCTTGATCCAGTAGTCTCCCTTTGATATGCGTAACCCTTTCAGTGTTCTGGCTATGCCGTTGACATATAACTATTCTTTACCACCTGCTTTAGTGTAGACCTTGCACATAATCAGATAGTTCGCGTAAAACTTAGCAAGGCTGGTTTGTGTTACAACATGTACATTTGTAAGTAGTTTTAGGGTTCAATAATTGAAGAAGTGTACAAGTACTGAAAGAATAATGCCAAGAGGTGGAACGGTTGTTAGTCTTTTTAATATAGATCAAAAAAAGAATTTAATGTTAATGGTAGACACTTTTCTGTCATTATTCCGTCTGATCTGATCCTTTTATGTCTTTACTTTGGGCGTGATTTATAGTAGTGTGCAATTTGTTCATCAAATGTGCAGGCTTCTTAGAGATATGTAACTCGAATAATTCGCTCTCACAGAACACGTTAATAGATAAATAGAATGACAGAATGTGCGGATCAAGAGGGGGGGGGGGGGGGGGGGGGTGCAGGAGGTCCAGACCCCCATCCTCTCATGAAAAATTCATAAAATATAGGGTTTCTTAACAAAACTTGCCAGCATTCAATATTGGTCCATCAACGGCACGCCAGAGAACGTTTCGCCGGCGGGCCGCTGATGGATCCTATATCCCCTCATCTACTTGGAAAAGTTGCAAAATAATGATAAAAGATTCAAGGAGGACGGTTTCCCGCGAAAACAGTGATTTTTCTACAATGAAAATACAATGTTCAAAATTGCCTTATTTCTGGTATCCGTTATACAGGTGTCCTTCTATACAATAGTGCAGTGGGACTCCAGATGCACTTTACCAAACTTTTCACAAATTAGCTGACAATCTTTTTGAAGTAATAAAATGCATGTCGTCATTCTAAATGTACAAAAGATATCCATGTGCAGAGCAGAGCGCCTTGCAGGTTTTGTTTCAAATGCCTTTCTGATTCTTTAATGGGCTCACAGGTAGCATTAACATACTCCTTATATTAATAGACTTTTCGCTTACTGTAAACAGGGGTAACAACCTACGTCATAGCATGGGTGTTGTAAACACGTAGTATGACGCCATCTTTGATTTGCAAGGTTAGTTTTCCCTTCGTAAATGTCGTATAAATTAGTGTCTGTCAAAACTAAGCAGTGCAGGCGGTGCCTAACATCACACTTGAACAGAATATACAATGGTCACGTCCAGAAATGCCGTTGCCTTTGTAAACATTCACCCACAAAAATCGAAGTGGGTGACTGCTAAAATTATCCTCGCGTCTTCCGCTTCGATTCTTGTGGGTGAATGATTACAAAGAGGCAACGGCATATCGGGGCGTTACCGTTATATATTCTGTTCAAGTGTGATGTTAGGCACCGCCTGCACTGCTTAGTTTGTACAGACACTCATTTGTTTAATTTTACGAAGGGGAAAACTGACCTTGTAAATCAAAGATGGCGCCGTACTGCGTGAATGCTATGACGTAGGTTGTTACCCTTGTGTAAAGGTGGCAACTTTATTTTTCATATCTGGGCGTGGTTCGGCTATTTCATCTGCTAAGGAAGGGAATCAGAATTTATCTATAGGTTGGTAAAGAGTTAATAAGCTCATTGAGCCGTGCAAACGTGCATGCATTTCATGAAAATCCTAACGTATACACACTGAACTCTCATTTATTAACCCTTAAAGCGCATAATCACAAATGTATGTTTTTTGTCGTCCACTAAACTATTTGAAGCATCATAGATAAACAGTGTGGACCCAGATCAAACTGCTCCTATATAGTCTGATCTGGGTCCACAATGTTTGCCTCTCTGCTTATTTTGAACAGACATTTTCAGATGCAGTTATTTTGTTGGCGTTTTAAGGACTAAATAATGACTGAGGTAATGGCACAAGATGATACAGCTTCTTTTGAATAAAACCACGCCTCATTTTCAGCTTTTACCTATTTCTAAGGTTGACCAGTCCTAATTACGCATTAATGAGGCGCCGCTTTTACAGTAAGCGAAAAGTCAAATAATACAGAATGCAAACACATGTAGAAACTTAACGAGTTTTTTTACTATTATAGCGCTACAGCTTATAATTAGCACTTTATAGCACGATTAAACCACGACGTTCGTAATGGTGCATGAAACATGCAGAATGTGCATAGATTTATCATCATTAAAATCACAAACTGGGTGTTTCCTTTTTATATTATACTCTTAATGAAGGAATGATTTATGCTTGATTACTATCTAGTCCATGCAAAAGTTGGCCACGACATGAAAAGTATGCTTGCGTCAAAGGAAATGATCAATGATGCAGATAGATATGCACATCCTGTGTAGTCTAGTTACAGTAACCTCGTAGCGGTTCACTTTTACAAAAAAATTGCAAAATTTATTATATTTAAATTTAAGCTATTACAATTGTAGCTGCTAGTAAAATTAGGCAAAATAAAAATACCTGTGTTTAGGGTAACACGACCCTACCTAAATTTACTGGTGAAACCAAGATTTTTTCAGGTTTTTTGGAAAAGTTAAATTTTATGCATTTTGAAAGGCGAAATGCCTTTCAAAATGTATAAAAAAATTTTTTTTCCATAATTAAAAAAGAAATATGTATGCCAACCCTACCTAAAATTTTCAGACCCATTACCCGAAACACTTTTTTTATTTTGCCTTACCCACTAAGCTACATGTAAGTGGGTCATTTTGTGTCTTAAGTGATCGATAAAAGCGAAGACATATTTTCATTTGACGCTTGTATTAATTGTGTAACGTTAGTGTGTGCGCACTTTTGTTGGCGTATTCCATGTAGGCTATGAAATATCAGGTTTCAATTAATGAGCATACAAGGGATCTTAGAAAACTAAGAACAAAAACTGCTGTTTCCAACTTGAAAGTGTACTATCGCTTAAAATAAACCTAATAAGAAACCTGTGCAAGTCTGCATTTCCAGAGATTGTGAAAGCAAAATAGAACTAGCACATTTTATTAACACCCTTTATACCCCCAATATACCACCCTCACCTACTTTAGCATCCAATATCTCTCAATGCGCAGGGTATATGTATACAATGATGTAGGTGTTTTACTAGAACAGTTGGACTCGGACAAAGGGGCCCACATTATGCCCTAAAGGGAAAAGGGGAACTCCGTTTTGTCGACAATCATGTTTTATGTCACCGGACAAAACCCATATTCAAACATGAACAATTGTTTGATGAAAGTAGTCCATATATGAAATTTGGAAGAATTCAGGCGATAAATGACTAAGTAAGAGTGTCCACAAGTGCAAACTGGCAGGTGTTGGTCATTTTATCGACCATCTTGTTTACCAGACAAAGCCCATAAGAGAACTTGGGCGAGAGTTTGATAAAAGTAATCCATTATGAAATTTGGAAACTATCCAGTATTAAATGACTAAGGTAGAGTGTCCACAAGTGCAAACTGTTAGGCTGCGGCCATTTTGTTGGCCATCTTGGTTATCGTTCGTCAGACAAAACCCGTGTTTAACTTTGATGGAAGCTATCCATATATGAAATTTGGAAGAAATCCAATTGAAAATGACTAAGCTGGAGTGACCACGACAGCGGACACTGATAGGCTGTGGTCATTTTGTTGGCCATCTTGGTTATTGTTGGTCGGACAAAATCCGTATTCTAACATTGATGGAAGCTATCCACATATGAAATTTGGAAGAAATTCGGATTGAAAATGACTAAGTTAGAGTAACCACGACAATGGACAGACAGACGGACCGACAAGCCAAAAAAACAATAGAGCTCTGATACTAAAGCTCATGGATTATATCTACGTACAGCAAAGTATAGCTATTGCGTATTTGAGGAAACGATATAATATGGTCCACAGGCGTTCAGCTAAATGAGCTCATGCTCATTGTAGTGTTAGTGGAGCCGCAATATGGCCCTAGCTGTTTTGTCTGGTTCCTGGTTCTAAATATTGACTATTTAATCAAACAAAAGCCAGTTTAAAGTTAAAAAACTGGGAGAGGCACCTTAAAGAGTGCCCCCATTTCAAACATGACTTATCATACTATAAAACTGTTCAAAAATGACTACAATCTGGTATCCGTTACATAACTAGGTGGATATGGTCAGCTATACAATAGTGCAATACACATAATCAAACTTTTTACAATGTTTAAAAGAATAAACATTTAAAAATGCATGTTCTGTTTCACTTGCGCGACATGTACACAATATGAAACCTCTGCAAAATTGCACAGGTTTCATAATTTGTACATTTTAGGCGGTTATATACACCATTAATCATTTTACAGTTTTTTAAATTAAGAAGTAAGTTGCATATAGCATGTATAGTTAGGCTTCTATGTTTCTATATCAAAGCACTAAAAGTACAGATAGGAACGATTTCTGACTATCCTGCATTCCTCATTTGTGAAAGCTTATACTTGTATATGTATGACGTATGGCTGGGATATTCCTTAGAAATTCGATTTCGTGAACTACCTTTTTGTTAACCTGGTAGTTGAGTTGTTGTATATTTCACTGTGACGTGGTACTGGACATTGTGTAGCGATCCAAGACAAGAGCTTAAACCTTTCAAGCAGCACACTACGGATTATTCTCCGAGATAATTCCAGTAAAATTAATAAGTCCACTAATGTGATTGCATACTTTTACATGAACTCATCCATTTTTTAAAATCTGATTTGCAATAAATTGCTATGCGTGATGTTAGTTTTCTATGCTAATAAGCTGATGAATATTATAAGGTATTCTAACATTTAGCTTGCATTGCAACTACGAGGGGCGTTCATTTAATTCTCGCACTAATAAGCCTCTTTACCACATTGCTGTAAGAAACTTTTGGAAATTGCGGTAATTCATATTTACGGAGTAGTGGTTTTGAATAATGGAACGAATTTTTGGTCGAATTCGTTCACACTTTATAAAGTTATTGAAAGTTCAGACAGGTGCAGTTGTAATGCACTGGCTAAAATACTGTGCACTGAAACTCAAGCACGTTTTGAAACAAGGGCTTATATTAAAGGTGGCGTTTATTTGAGCATTTCAGGTTCACAGACATATAATGAATTTTGCCAGATACATGGGACATCTGCAGTGTCCAAAACGTTAGTTTTTTGAGCGGCACAAGACATTTCAAGATGGCTTCACTAACTTAAAAGATGGTCCCCGTTCTGAACCGCTCAGAACTTTTGTTACCGATGCTAATATTGCTGCTGTGGCAGGCCTGATTAAACGAAACGCCAGACTTACAGTAAAAATTATTGTTCAACGTTGGCATATAATTGGGGTCAGTTCATAAGATATTGACACATCAGTTAAAACTTAGAAAGGTTTGTGCTCCATATGCACTAATCTCTGGACTTAGAAAAAAGGCTACTCGAATGAAAATTCCCATTTTTTATAAAGTGCAAAAATTGTAATAAATCTAAAGTGAATCAGAACTACTTAAATGTGATAGAACCTGGATATACTAATTTGAGGTCCAGAGACGCTTCAATAATAAGCAGTGGCTTTGCAAAGACCAAGCTAGGCCTGTAATCGCAAAAAGAACAAAAAGTGCGGGAAAAGTTTCATATGCCTTAATTTTGATTTCTGATTGGCCCATTGTTCAATATTTTTAGTGACCGTTCATAGGCGGTACTTCCTTTGTGGATCATTTGTGTCTTGTGTTTCTCATGCTTTCGCGTCTGTTCATTGATGCCGTGTGGTCACCTGCTGGGAAAGGGATGACCTCTTGGCTCTTGTTGGTGATGTTTATTGTATTTTTGTAACTTTCCCTTGTGGCATCCTTGGTCAGGTGTGTTACTTGATTGTAACGTTTCCTGATCTTTTCCACCTTTCTTACTTTAAATGCCAAAGGGTAAAACAGTAACAGGTTAGTTCTATTAGAGTAATGTCACAGCCAGGTATATAACACACTTCTACTGCCTTGCGGTAGAAGAGGGCTTTTATAGCACTTGACGTAATAGAGTGTTTGCCTTTAGACACAGCGGCCCAGATGTGCTTCCCGCCTCAGGGGGTCGGTATGTTTCTGCACCCTGTGATATTTGGTGTCCCATGTAGGGGCAGAACACACACCATTCGCGTTATCAGCTGGAATCGAACCTGGGCCGCCGGATCTAAAGGCACAACTTTGGTGCTTCTCTATTTATGTACATATTGTACTCAAAGTACTTTAGGTTTATGTGCGACTATTTGTGTGGGACCTTCTCATATGTAATCGTCAGACCTAAAGATTAATTCCTTGACCGTTATATAGTCATGCATGTCTGTCATACTCTACACAAATGTATCTTTTGTAACATGCGGGCATTACATTAACAACCAAGCACCAGACTTGGGGTCAATAATTTGAAAAGTACTGTTTATTTTTAATTCAATTACAATTACATGGCTTTTGAGCAAATTAATTAATTAATTACATTCAATTACTAAGCTAAATGTAATTAATTACATTCAATACCAAAATAAGAGGCATTGACACCTTTCTTACTTTAAATGATTTGTTTTCTCGGAGATATGTGAAATAAGATAGATTTTCTTTTGAAATCGGAGTAGTCTTTGCATTCTAAACTGAACATGTCCATATGTTGATTTTATTTTAAGGGCTTCTTGTATTATATAAGTAAGTAAGGGTGCAAAGATCAGGAATCGATACAATGAAGTACCTCACCTGACCCAGGATGGGGGATTTATATGTCTAGTGATGATACTTAAACAATATGAAGTACACAAATTCAGTAGTATTGTTTTGTAGTCGATGACTACGTCACACAAAATAAACACAGAAATATATTATTTTCTGACATCTGTTATTCGCCTCAAACTAGTAGCTCACAAAAGAAAAAACCTAGGAATACACGTTGAACAGTCCTACAACGGTGTAAGATAAAATCATGGAACTTTTTTTGTAAAAAGGCTCAAAAATTAATGTTTTTATTTTTACTGCCAGAAAAAACTGGTTTCAAAAAGTGTTTGAAAATAATCAGCGTGACCCTATGAGAGACATATATGTAACTCTAGAATACAACAAAGAATATCAGTTAGTGACAAACTGACACATTACTCATGTGTTAAAGTACTGGCTTTGCAAGCAAGAGGTCCCTATTTCGATCCCCAGTTGAACATCCAATTTATTTTTCTTTCATCTTTTTATATTAATATATCAGCAGTGATAGGCCCCAGGCTCATCCTATTTTATTTGCTGAATTGCATTTTGTTACTATTATTATTATTATTATTATTATTATTATTATTGTTGTTGTTGTTGTTGTTGTTGTTGTTGTTGTTGTTGTTGTTGTTGTTGTTATTATTATTATTATATGGAAATTCAGTAGTTTAATGGTTTAAAAAATGTAATGGATAGATTGGGTCAACCACCTTATGAGTGTGTTGCTCAGATGTAGTCCATTCACTAATCACTACTGTCTGAGTAAAATACTGTTGTTGAGATTTCACACTTTCTTTGCATTTGTATTGTTTTGTTATCTTAACTATTTAAGGGTGATTTGAATTTTATAAACACAGGAACAAAGATTTTTTAAATGCTTGAAAAAGAATGCTTTCAAAGTAGTGGAAGTAAATTTGCACTATGCTATTTTATGTCTACAAGCATGACTTGTTCCTATTAAAATGAACATCTTTCAACTTTCCATAGAATGATATGAGCACAGCAAATGATATGCTTTTATAATAGCCAATAACTATCCATTTAGCAGTATTATTAGTATATATAATGATCTTAACTGAAGTTCATAACTAATCTGAAAAGTTATTAAAAAGTATGTGAAATTAATTGTTTTAAATTACTCCCATTTTTGACTTCTTTGCAACCTTATTACTTTGTAATTAATTAACATTCAATTACTGTAATTAAATAAACGGCTTAATTTTAATGACATGCAGTTACTTCAGGAAGTGTAATTAAATTACAATTAATTTCAATTACCCCAACTCTGCCAAACACAAATACATGCCTCGTTGCACTTACTCCCTAGCTGTTGTAGGAATAAGTTTATACTATTTCATAGATGCCTAAATACCTTGTATTATAAATATATTATACATATATTTCAGGAATGTCCTGGCTTATAATAGCCTAGCTATTGTAGGAACATGTTCATACTATTCTATAGATGGATTATAAATGAATTACGACCTCATGAGTACTGATCATTGGGTATTTCTATTTCGAAAGATTGATGCAGAATGCGAAAAATAAGCCGGTCTGGCATAAAAATCTGTGTTTGTCAAAGCTTTTATAGTAAATGTATTAAATGCATGAAATCCTTTTTTTCTAGTACAACATATCAATATTGTAAATATAGTCACGTTTCAAAGCTTTTTTGTTTATCTGTACTTTGTATTATAAAAAAATATTATACATATATTTTCAGCTATGTACTGGCTATTGTTTTAATGTCTAAAGGTTAACATTTGCATGCAGTGTTTTTGCTTTCTGAAAAACAATCTTTTCAGTCGTCGATATGGGCCTCAAAGTGCTCTTGGCAATGACAATTATAGTGTCTACAGGAGGTGCCCAAAAAGAGTTGAAATGAATGAAATACATGTATGTATAAATCTCATAATGCGCATTGCAGAACATCAGTATCACAATTTAATGGACGCTCCTCCTATTAATGGCGAAATAATGAAAGCTTGTATCTGTCTGCTGACTTAAAGTAAATGTTATATAATATAGTCTCGGCTGTCGTTTGGACACGAAAACATTGAAGTGTAATCACTAGGCATTTATTTTTATTGACAAATCTATTGTTTTAGAAATATAATTGTATATGAAATTACATGCTGGTACTTTAATTTAGACTCGGGACGTTATCATAGAGTTTAATTGAGACTTGTCATGAAATCATGTCTGTCTGCTGCTGGTTCGAGTTCTACTTGTGTTACTCACCGGGAACACTGTGCTATGTCCTTGATCAAGACATTTCATCCTCAAATTAGAGAGTTATGAATTAAGGCAGTGACAGTGAAAGAAAACGGACTTCAGATTAAGATTGGAGATCGTCTCAAAAATGTATGGACAAAATTCATGCAGGACAAATGTTTGATATTTGTGTGTAGGCAAACGCATAAAACACGTTTCGTTGTCTTTGTAGCAATGTATAATAGTGATAACTACCCTGTACAAAAATAAATTTACACCTTAGCTGCCATTGATCCTGGCGTAACCTTTCGACTGATCTACAAACTATGTCCGATTAAATTATATTAATCAGGAGAATATATAACTACAAAAATAACAGATAGAACAATCTATCACTAGGAAAAGGTTGACCTCAAACCGTTTTAGAAGGAAAGTAAGTGTATATTTACACCATTTAAATACTGCCACCGTTTTTTTTGTAAAATTACACTTACTTTTACAGTAAACACTTGAATTGACATATCTTTATTACAAAATATGACACCAAGGAATTTATGTCTCGCCTTAAAAGTTGACAGCCAATGGGATTAAACATTCAGTCTCAAAACACAACGCGAAGTTACACTTGCCTCTCATATGACTGTCTGTCCCAGATATATGGCCAGTGAAGGGTAGTACTGGTATGCCACACTGGTCCTGTCTACTATAGATTTGGTGTCGCGACCAGGATTTGAGCAACCCAATAGGTGTTTGACTGTGGAAGTCTGTTCATGTGATAAACTCATATATTTCAAATGCATATTGTATTTACATGTTAATGTATTTTGTATGTTATAATTGAATTGCATATGTCAAAATGCCATAGGCGATAGCTGCTTATAAATATTATACCTTTTTGCTGCAATTTAGCATATATATAGTAAGCATACTTTGTATTTAACTCAATTTGACAGCACGCAATGATGTCAAAATATAGTGACATCTTCGGCCAGAAACATTTAATGGCTATGATAAAAATCTGAAAAGTCTTCTCATAAAGTTTGATATTGCTTGTCAGATCAAAAAGTGGGAAGACCATAAGAAACCATTTTGGTTTACTCAATGCATGGAAGGTCCAGCATTGCAATACCTAAAGGAGCCAAATCCTATTTGCAATTATGAGGTTTTGACAGATGTCATTTTGAAATGAGCCAGAGTTTATTCTCAACTATTATCTAACAGTTTTTCGTAGGAGATTATTAAGTGAAAATGAAAGTCTTCAGGCATATGATTTTGATTTAAAAGTACTGGCTAATAAAGCCTATTCAAATACCAATTTGCATTATCTAGAAAACATCATTATTTGTGAGTTTTCAATAGGCCTGGGAATACCTATATGGTCTAAACATGTGCTGTACTATTGTCCAAACTCTGTAGAAGAGGCTATAGGCATTGCATTTTCTCAGGCTGCTGTATATGTTCCCAGAACCATGAATACAATGTTATAGATCAAACACCTTTTCTGCATACACATACGACAAGTTGTACACAAACAACAGCAATATTCACAGTTTAAAAAAAGTAAGGGTGTAAAGATCAGGAATCGATACAATCAAGTACCCTACCTGTCCCAGGATACCAATGGGAAAGTGACAAACTCACAGTAGACACCACAAACAAGAGCCAAGAGGTCAGCCCTTTCCCAACAGGTGACCACAAGGCACATATTGACATCACGCGCACAAAGGCATAGCAAACAAAAGACAGAACAACATAAAAGATCCACAAAAGAAGAACCGCCTTGGAACGGTCAGTAAAATATTCTACTGGAGGGCTTCAACCGGTTTCACGGCGCCAACCTCGCCCTTAAACTACTGGTATATTGCACCTCAAATGGAACACAGTTTTTCGTTTTCAAAAGTTTACATAAAAGTTACTTCACACTGAAAGTTTGCATGCGCTTAGAAATATTAAAGCCCTAACTAGATTTACAATTTTGCGGAGACTGATATCTATATTACAGCTTTGATATCTTGTAAAAATAAATAACTTAGCTTTTGTTAGCATGAAAATACCCTTTCAGTACCCTTTTTGTACTGTCGGTGCAATATACCTGGGGTAGATAAACCAGTATTTGACCATCTAAAAAATGTTCCTTAGAGATTACTGCAGACGATAATTTTGTTGAAGGCATCAAATTGTTCTGCTTACAATGCAATCCTAGCTGCTTTTATAGGTCTACGAATAATTGCCTTTCTTTTGGGTCACCGTTTTTTTGACAAGGTTGGAAATAATAACTGAAACATTATTGACTAAGCTGATAAACGGCAGCGCAAGCCAATATGTAGCTGCATTTAAAGCCACTGAAGCAGTGTTGTAAATTGTCTTATATTAGTATATAGAAGGTTTTATGTTCAACTGATAGTCATTGATCCCTTTCGCTCAAGGTAATAGAGGGGAATATGATTTGGCCTAAAACATTAAGATTGTTAAAATTCCATCCTATCACAGCATTTATGAAAATGCATGCAAACTTCTAAAAAAATAGTTTTGATTAGGGATTTTTGGTTTAAATATACATTTCAAATTAAATATAAAGTTAATAAGTTAATGTTATTGCCAAAAACAGTGTTCTATTTGAAGGGCTATACTCCAGTAACATTTACTTACTTGTATATCTCAAACATTATCAAATATGCGTTTAGAAGTGAATATTGCTGGTGTAATTCCGCTTTGTTACAGAAATGTGTTATTATTATTTAGTAAAAAAAAAATACTCAACTTTGATTGAGAAACATTGGTGAACTCTTAACATGAGCATTACCCTAGCACTGTAGAGCAGGGTTCTAATTATGTTTCCAGTCTCTACACTGCTGTATTTACTTTCAGCTCTCATTTTGATCCAATCATGAAATATTAAACAGTTATTATCTGAAAGCTGTAATGCTACATGTATATGACTGCCAGGTTGGACACGACAAAATGCTCCGTTCTACCTGATAGCATTTAGATAAGATATCACATAAAATAGGCCTAGCCGAAATTAAACAACCTATACAAAGTTGAAACTGGTTAATATTGGCAAGATTGTATTCTGTTTACTTGTGTTTGTTTGTGAATATAACTTGTATGGAAAGGAGCTCTAGCGATAAGGCGAATATTTTCCCTAGTTGACATGATTACAAAACCTAAATTTTCAAATTGCCCTAACATTTTTAAAATTGGACTGTTTCGGTAGTAAAATATGCAGAAAAGCATCAAAATAGGTTTCAAAGCGATCAATCATTTGCAAAACCGTGAAAACTTGCGCCTTCTACTCCCACCCCTCATTTTACGTCTTTAGACTGGGTGCCGTTTAGACGATAGTTTTAGTAAATCCTTTGCAGGTTTTCAAAAAGTAAAAGTTCTAAAATATTAAGGATATAAGTGCCCTTCATTTCCAAAACTTTGCGGTATTCCTTCTGCGCATGCGTACGAAATATACTTAAAATTGTGACATTTGTCATTGAAAAGATGAAACTGGCGTCTTTAAGTTTGTTTTTAGATGCTTTTCCCCCCTAGACCCAAGATGCCCTTTGACAATTTAATGTCGCTATACAAATATATAACATATATAAATGACGTCTTGGGTCTAGGGGGGGGAAAGGGGTTGTATAAGCGAAAGAAGACATTAGATATCTGACAAAACTAAACCACTTTGCAAGATGGTCGTTTTAATTGTACATCAACTGTATAAATAGCTTTACTGTACATAGCGTGGTTCCCTGTTTAACGGTCTAGTTCCCATATATGTTACTGAATAACAAGCACAGTTGATGATCGAAATACATTCTCATTCAATAAGAAGTAGAGGTATTACATGCATGAAGGAAACCCCGTTTTAAATATACAAATTGGGGGCAATGGTGCATCGACGGCTCGTCTATATATTTGTTAAATGTGCCTAGTTTCTCCAGTCGTTATTTCAACAAAATAAAACGAACGTCTCGTTTAGGGAGATTGCTCGCCTTATCGCTAGAAATTCTTTAACGCATTTGCTGTGAAATTCCCCAAACACCATTTTGCCTCTAATCCTGTGATACGAACTGGAACCTTGGAGCGGACAGTCGATTGGATTATATATATATAGTCTCAAAACAAAACGCGAAGTTACACTAGCCTCCAATATGACTGTCTGTCCCAGATATGGCCAATGAAGGGTAGTTCTGGTACTACTGTCGTGACAACCACGGGTGACAATGACGTCGTGTTTTTTAAGTACACTCATCTTGAGCTAATGCGAATCGATAGATCATTGATGTATTTATCCTATCCTGCGGATATAAATACACTAGTGATCTATCGATTGTAAGTCCCTGATAAATATGTAAACAAAACAAGACGTCACTGTCACTCTTGGCTGGCAGGACAGTAGAGTTCAGTATGCCTGCAGGTCCTGCCTATTACAAAAATACCTGCTGGGCCCACCGTAGCTCAACTTGATCTCCATGCGAGCTAAAAGAATTGTATTTTAACAACAACGGAATCTAGGGCGAAGATTTAGCGCTAGTAAAATGCATTTAACCCCCTCCCCCGGTGGCTTAGGCTGCTGTCCGCTTTATGGCTGTAGTTCTGTTGTTGTTGATCTATTGTTTAATGTACTTCCCATTGTTTGTGGGAGATCTGTGTTGGTCTTTGTTTTGTTATGTTTTACTTTGTGTGCATTAGAGTTTTGCAATCATCTTGAAGAGGAAGAGAAAGCTGGATGCTTTGCTATTATTGTCTACAGGTGTATTGTTACTATAATTGTTATGTGGCTCTTCCTCACGGTGCCGTTGGTTGGTCTGCAGTATGTGATTGTGGTATTTCCTGATCATACTCACTTTCTTTTTGAGTTTGTTTTAGCTCTGACTATCACTAAGTCATGAGCCCTTTTCTCTGTATCATCATTATGTGTTTATTTGATTTGATTGTTTCTCTGTGATGATACATTGCATTAGTTAGGAAGCCTCTTTGCGAGCTAAACAATTTTGTGTTTTAACAACAACAGAATCTAGGGCGAAGATTTAGCGCTAGTAAAATGTATTTAAGCCCCTCCCCTCCCGGTGGCTTAGTCCTTTCTAAGTCGGTGGTTCTGCTGTGGTTGATCTTTTGTTAAATGTACTTCCCATTGTTTGTAGGGGTTCTGTGTTTGTCTTTGTTTTGTTTTGTTTGGTCTACGCTAAGCATATATAAGATTGTTATGTTATTCTGCACATAGTTAGGCAGAAGACACGGATTATGAATCGGTACAATAATGTACCACACCTGTCCCAGGACACCATATGGGAAAGTGACATAACACACAAAAATATCACACAACAGAGAGCCAAGAGGTCAGCTCTTTCCCAGCAAGTGACCACAATGTTTCAAAGAACAGACAAGACAGTATGACAAAGACAAACACGAAACACAAATAACAAAACTGATCCACAAATGAACCACCGTCAGTAAGAAAACAACTGGAGTGTTTAAACATGTTTGACGGTACCAACCTCGCCTTTATTTCTGATGTGGATCAAGACACATATATGTTTGGTTCGCATGTCATAGATAGATTTCAAACAAGGGCAACGTAGGTTTGTGACAGACAGACATACAAGCAAGCAGGCAAACCGATATATTTTAATGCTCAAACTCACAGCTCCCGAGACACTGGTCTACCTGGGTGGTCCAAAATCCCCACCACCTTTTTTCTTTGAATTGACGATTTTTGGGGCGTTCTGACTTGGGAACGTCTCTGTCTGAACGAGTAATGTTTTAATCAAAAGGCAACGTTGATTTGCGGCATACATTTAGGCAGGCAGCTAGATTATGCTGCTGGAACATTGGTCAGGTGATAGAACCACTTGAACTACCCCCGAGCTACCCGACTGGAACAAATTCAGCATTATCGAAGACAGGAAGCACGCTAGCACGTACTAACCTGTCGCCTTTCGCTGGTGCACACTGGGATTGAACCGCCATTTTTATTACAAATATTATGCGATCACTGCTTTCATGACTCAGGGCTTTACATTCAGAAAATATTCATTAAAAGAAAAATGATAAAATGTCAAAAAATATTTTTTTGCTATTTTGAACAATAGATTCTGTCACTACAGGAGCGCGAGAATTGAACGGGACTAGCCAAATTTCGCTAAGTTTACACATAATGCAAAGGGCGATTGCGAGAGATCTAGATGAGGTATCGTCAGGTCTCGCGAGAATGGAGTAAATAGCTTGACCAAACCTTTATGGTCTCCGCGCTGCGGCACCTAGACAAATCCTGTCCGGCACATTGGAATTTAAGAGTTGTGTAGTGCCCTTGAGCAAGAAACTGTATCTGCTTAGTACTTTTTAAATAAGTGCTTTAATATGAAACGACTTTTGACTAGTCAGGAATGTTTTTCATATCATTTGTGATTGTCATGTCTTATACTTAGAAGCGTTTATGTATGTGAGATTATGTTTTGTGCTTGTGATTAGAAGTAATTCATTATCAGTTGTCTCATGGTCTAGATTTTTCTCTTTGACGTTGTGATGCAATATTTGAATTAACTACAACTTTTGAGAAAAAAAACAGACGTTGGTAGTAAGTAGACGGAGCTAAAAATTCCATTCACTTGTAATGTCTAAATTTAGACTGTGCTCTAACTGGAGAAAGATTTAGCAAGAGCACGGTGTCAGATATCATTTGTGACCCAGATTTACCAATTACTCGTACACGCCATTTTCTAAATATAACTAATACGTTGCATTGCATCCACCATCGTACCATTAAACTATGTGTTGTCATGTTTTGCGAAAGGACTATCTAATGTTGTCATAACTTTGTGTTTATGCTTTCTTTCTTTCTTTCTTTGAATACTGGCATGACCAAATTATGATCATTACGACAGGGTGTGCGAATTTGGAATTTTGAGGAAAAAACAAAAACAAAACAAAAATATGCATTAAATATGCTTAATAAAAAAAACTAATTAAACCCAGATAGAAAAGAAAACGCCACAACATGGCTGAAAAATTGTTACTGACTGGAACGTAAAGCATGTTGATGAATAAATAAATCTTTCATTTCTGAATACGAATACAGGTGTTACCTTTGTATCCTCATAGATTAGATTCAGTTTATACGAGGGAAGAATGTCGTCTCGTGCATTCACGTGCCGTAACGCCATATTAGCACCAATGAGGCAAGCATTGCCACCCCGGAATAGGTTTCCGTTGATTGGTAATAGACCCAGGATGTTAAGATCATTCCGCTCCGAAAATACAGAACACACCGTTACAGTACATGTCAGAAAAAATAGTGCATGTACATGCATCTTTCCTGAAACTTGGAAACAGTTTTTTTTGAAGATTTCAGTTGCAATAGGCCTTTCCTGAAAGAACAGAAAATTAATTAACAAAATGCTATTTCAATACGTCAGAGAAGCACACATTTAATTTCCAGTAATAACACTTTTTTAAAGACTTACATTGTACAGTAAAACCTGTGTAAAACGGCCACTCTCAAAAGGACCAAATAATGGTTTTCAAGAACAATTATTGCTAAATGCAGGTCAAAAGTATTGCAGAATCTGCAGTACGTTTGACCTTCATAAAGCTACCGTTGTCTTTAAGATCTTTATTTTGTCTATTTTTGCGCGGCCGTTTTACACAGGTTTTACTGTAGTAAGTTTGGAGTGGCTCAAGGTGTCTATCGAGTTCAAGTCTGATATACAGTTCTGTCTGCACTTAAAATGGCACTAAAGTAAAACCTGTATTAAGCGGTCAATCAAAAATAGCAAAACAAAGATCTTAATGCCAAATGGTAGCTTAATAAAGGTCGAACGTATTGCAGAATGCCCCCTTGGAGCATTTTGCAATATTTTGACCTGCAATGAGCGATAAATAATTTTGAAAAAAACAGTTTTTGAGAGTGGCCGTTTTAGACAGGTTTTACTGTACATTGCTTTATGTAATGATTAGCTTTATCAATCTTAAATAACAACTTAAACTTAAAAGCACAGCTTTTATATTTTGTACATTTAACGCGTTTGTAAAGGCAAAGATCAGGAATCAAGTATGTAAGAAGGCAAAGATCAGGAATCGATACAATCAAGCACCACACCTGACCCAGGACACCACATGGGAAAGTGACAAAACACAAGAGAACTATTCATGTCCAAATGCCACATTGTTGGAAATAAAAATGTCGCGGCTCATATGTTATTTTTAATACATTTTATTGTGTAAGTATTACCACTGGTAAATGAAACATTAATAATAAACCTGTAACATGACGTTGTTATTCATATTATTATCTTCATTATTATCAGTAGTGGTAGTGGTGGTGGTAGTAGAAGTACATGAAGTAGTAGTGGTATGTATTACATGGGTGAAAGTTCAAATTGTTCAAAATCCTGAACTTTTGAAATTCGAGTCATAAAACTTGGTGTACGCCTACAAATCATTAATAAATTTCAAAGTTAAATGGTCAATTGTCCTAAGATGAAATGAAATGAAATCATAGAAGTCATAATATTCTGCCTAATTCATCATTTTGAGGCTGACTTTCTATGGAAAGTCAGCCTCAAAATCCTGAATTCAGGAATAATCCTGAAAACTTTCACCCATGTCATTATTATAATTATACAAACATGGCGCATGCATTCAACATTGATATTTCATTGAATGATAATTACATTATTATTATTATTAGTAGTAGTAGTAGTAGTAGTAGTAGTAGTAGTAGTAGTAGTAGTAGTAGTAGTAGTAGTAGTAATGATAGCAAAACATATTATAATAACCAGTATTGTAATTATTTCATTATTATGATTATTATCTATTTATTAATTACAATCAAAATTCATATAACATGTTTATGGAAAAAGACAAAATATTTCCGACTTACCGTTAAACACTGAGTCTGAAGATGGTCTGAATTGAAATCTCTATCGATTCTAGGAAAGTCTTTCTGTCAAGAGCACGGATTTTAAGGAGATTAGAAACACGCTAGTTACCGTATTTTACACCTGTGCCATAACTTTTAGTATCAAGTTTCTAGGTATGCCTGGTGGATAAAGCAAATGCATCTGTGAAATTTTCAAGATTGTCGGCCTCAAAATGCTGAATTAGGGAGATTATATTAGCGGTTCTAGCCGGCAACTGTAGATGCTACACACCTCAACGTTTCATACCAGAGATATAAAAACAAGAATAGGAACAAATGATTTGTTGATGTTTGGATTTTTAGGTTGACCCCTTACTCATTCCCCCCGGTAGCTAGGCTGCTGTCCGTTCTAAGGCGGTGGTTCTGTTGTTGTTGATTTATTGTTTTATTTACCTCCAATTTTTGTGGGGGTTCTGTGTTGGTCTTTGTTTTGGTATGAATTACTTTATGTTCTTTCTAGTTTTGCAATCATCTTGTCGAGGAAGAGAGAGCTGGTTGCGTTGCTTTTATCGTCTTTTGGCTGACTTGTTGCTGTAAATATCCTGTAACTCCTCCTCACGGTGCCGTGGGTTGGTCTTCAATTTGTGATTGTTGTGTATCACTCTCACTGTTTCAATAAAATCGAGTCTGCTGTTTTCAAATATTGTAGGTTCTCTCTATTTCTGAAGGATCCGTTTTCCAAATTATGTATTGTTAAATATAAACAAGGTGAATAGCAGAGAAATTGGTAAACCTTTTAAGGGTTGATGCCATTATGGAGTCTCGATAAAACTTTATGGTATGTAAGCTCTCTTTTACCACATTAGGTGACCTCCCTTGAATGCTACTATTTTAGTACGCATGCACGTAACTACGTAATGGGAGCTACGCCAATATTGTACATGTAGTCAGTACGTTGAGATAGGAAATAGTTATGCGCATCAAATAGAGATGACTGAAGCTAAAACTACGTTCCTGCTAAGAATTTGCTCCCGCAGGGAGAGAATTATTTTCTTTCAGGAGTCCCTTGTGGTATGGGAAATCAACATTGATTTTCCCTGAATGTTCGCAATTGTCATTACGCTCGTGCGTACTGTGCATTAAAGTACATTGTAGCTACGAATATGTAAACTACCGTTTCGGGTCAAATTCGTACGGAGAAGTTTTTGTATTGTACTTTTAGAGAATTGATTTAAATTGCTGTATTCAAGTCTATTCAGCAACCTTTTTATTATAAGCAAAACAAAAAACTATACAACTGTCATATAAATGCATATGAGCCGCAACATGTGATTTCCAACAATGTGGTATGTGCGACCAGCAAAGGCTCAGACCAGCCTGCACATGTGCGCAGTCTGATTAGAGCCTTTGCTAGTCGCTTGAATATTCTATGACTGTTAAGCTACTGGCTGAATACAATTTGGAATTTCTAAGTTTAAAAGTAGGCTGCACAGGCTCGTCTAAGTCTACACTTGTCAAAATGCCACATTATTGGAAATCACATGTCGCGGCTCATATTTATTTGAATATAATGAAGAGGAAGAAGCCACTAATAAATGCTGCAATGTGATATTTATTAACATGGCATTCCTATAAACCAAATATAAACAACAAAACAGTATGTAATAAGAACAGTATGTGGGCAGGCCCAATTGTATTTAATGCCTCGGTTACATTTGCCACGGTCGTCGTAAGATTAATTTGGCTACGATTTTCCCTACGATTCTTTCGGCTTCGTAGGCGGCTATAAGCTACGACGTATGTGTTTACATTGCTTTCGATCACCTTACGATTTCTTTCGGCGGCAAACTAGGACAAAATGCGGAATTCGTACGATAACCGCAAGGTTATCGTACAATCATCGCGTCATCTTCACGACCTCCCTATATAAATCGCACGATGCCCGTACGATGACCTTGCTGTAGTCGCAAGGAGTCGGTACGCTAACTGTGCAAATGTACTGTAATTATGTGCATGGATTTAAACGGTCATCCATGTACATTTTTGGATTCCATTTGAACTGTGTTTCAAAGTCATGTGATCACAAATTGTGCTAAGATGCTAGTGTTTTTAGTTGAACATGGTCCCAAGGCATGGAACAGCGTGATACGTTTGTGTATATTTTAATGTCAATTTTTATGTTCTGCAGTTTTCATAAAGTTTAAATCACAGAATATTACACCAACCCCTTTTTATAGTACACTTTTATAATTCGAAAAGCATCACTTTAATTGAAAATATAAAGATGCTTTAATTGTATCGTCTCGTAGATTCAGCGTAGACTAAAACGCTTATTATGGTTTTATTCAGTTTAATCATCCAAAGGCACTCTACGGCCAGTAACACATAAAACTTCGTCATAAGCAAAAATGAAGTTGTTGCATGCGAACAACAAAGGTACTGACCAGAATGCACTTTCTCCCACCCGGCCTGGTAAGCACATTTGCTATTCGTTTTCAGTAAAATACATTTTGTAGAAGATTCAAACATTCAAATTTCAATGTTCGAACTAGTCACATGTTCTCACTACGAGACACATACATTTTATTCCTTGAAGTAATACTCAAATTCAAATCTCAGAGTTATAGACAAAAAAAAAATATCTTGACTTTTAATTATTCTTATCTCATTTATTAAACCCCTTATCCAACCAGCATTTATATACTGAAAATCCATATGCATTTCACGTTAGTGCATATTTTCAATCGCACTTCAGACAATTTTATCATGGAAGCATACTCTATGGGCCCTGATAAGACTGCTTCTATCAGCAAACTGAACTGGGTCCATATTGAGTCACACTGAGTGGTGGTAGTAGAGACATCCCCTGAAGACAAACATTAAATGAAACAAAAAGCTATTGATAACCAATAAATACCCGTCTGGAAATTGTTGACACGTCGCAAGGCGACCGCACGATCATTGTGCAATCGCCTTGGGGTTACCGCAGGATGACCGTCGGATGTCCGTACGATTTTATGGGCTCTGCGAGGGCATCGTGCGGCGACCTTGCGGGCTCCTTACGACTATCGCAAGAGTCTACGCTCATTTTTGGGCCAAAATGACAATCTAAAACCTTGCGTTGTCCTCACGATCACCGCACGGTGCCTGTACGAGGATCGTACGATGTCACTGCGATGTGTCTACGGGCTGACGATTTTTCAAATTTGTCATTGTGCGGAGTTGAACAAAATCGTAGAGGCCACGATGCCCGAAAATACGTACGATGATCGCAAGGTCTACCTGCGGGGGCCGCACGGAAACGGTGATTTGGACATCGTAGGGGCAGCGTATACTTGACGTAAGGCAAATGTAACCGAGGCATTACTGTTGGATGTCTTTTGCTATGGTATTCAGTTTTATGTATACTGGATTTCTTTTGCTCTGGTATCCAGTTGTATGTATACTGTTGATTCCTTATCCTTGATTTATCTCTTTTTATATCACAGGCGATGATACATCGATAAGTTAGGACTCTTCCATGTGAACCAAATATCTATTGGTCTTGATCCACATCAGAAAAATGGTGAAGCTGGTACCCTGAAACTAGTTTAAGCCCTCCGGTAAAAAAATATTTGTTCGACCGTTCCAAGGCGGTGTTTCTTTTGTGGATCCTTTTTGTTATTTAAGTTTCGTGTCTGTCGTGCTGTCTTGCCTGTTCATAGCCGCCTTGTGGTCATCTGCTGGGAAATGGCTAACCTCTTGGCTCTCTTGTATGTGATGTTTTCTATTGTGTGTGTCTCTTTCCCAGGTGGTGTCCTGGGTCAGGTGTGGTACTTGATTTTATCGATTCCTGATCTTTGCCTTCTTCTTTATATATTAAAACTATACTTCGTTGTATACTTTTTAATATAGCAAGAAAGAAGGCACAAATCAGGAACCGATAACATCAAGTACCACGTGCTACGTATCAAACTTTCATGAGCAGCCTTCTGATTTGTTTTCATTTTATTTCATTTACAGCCTAACTAAATCGATCAAAAGGACCTGGAACTACAGCGCCCTGAACGTTAAAATGGATATCAATTTTGCCTATCTATCTATCTGTATGTTCATCTGTCTGTATGTCTGTCAATCTGTATGTCGGTCTGTCTGAAATACCTTTCTATGTATATGCCTGTCTGTCTGAAAATATATATATATATTTAGTATGTACCTGTCTTTCTAGCTGCCTGTCTGTCTGTATTATTATCTATTTATGTATCTATCTGTCTGTCTGTCCTAAATCCTAAAATATATATGTCTATCTATCTATTTGTCTGTCTGAATATTTATCTCTGTATGTCTGAAAATATGTCTATCTATGTACCTGTCTATCTATCAGCCTCTCTGTCTTTATATATATCTGTCTGTCTGAAATATTTATTTATTTATCTGTGTATCTATATGCATTTCTGTCGTTCTTTCTGTCTGTCTATTCATCATGTTCATCTATGTATCTATCTTATTCCTAAGCTATGTTGCGCAAAATAATTGGTTATTATGTAATGTAATATTAATGCGTTAAAAACCTATTTCTTAATATAATTGAGAGATCGTGTTCTACAACAGATGCATTTGAAACCAATTAGCTGTTTGAGAAAAGCTGCAATTAGGTCACCCAGCGCCTTGTGCTTTTATTTCAAGGATGTCTATAGTCTCCTGGGGTTTGTGCCGATCTAGAAAGTTTCGTCAGGGGCGGGTCTAGCTAAGACCACATTTTAGTCATTAACTTATTTTGCTGGGGAAGAGGGAGTCCAATGGCTCATTCAGGGGTCCCTAAGAAAACCCAGCACCAGGCCGGATTCATTACACACATCATATAAAAAGACATGCTTGGCCAAAGGGGGAAGGCTGTCAAATGTTCACAATCAAATTATTATACATGCCCATTAGTCACTGATTTCGTATAAACCTGTATCCTAATATCCATGTCTACAGTATGTAGTTATTGGCTTCAACTAAAAGGAGCTCAAGCCTCAGTATTGATTCGGATATCCATATCCGGTAAATTATTACGAACAAAACCAAGTATACCGCATAACAGGAAGAAACGGAAGTAAGACATTATGCCATTTTATTATTAAGAGTAGCAAACGTCCCCAAGTCAAAGTGCCCCAGTAAAAAGGGTGCACCTAAAATCTAACAGGCAAACGTCCCAAAGTCAAAGTGCGCCAGTCAAACGGGTGCATTACCATAGGACACCCCAAGATACCACAGGCTCGTTATATGGTAATGTTTATCAAGTACATTGTAACCGTATGTAGAGTTTGTTATTTATTTAACATCTCATAGTTATGTAAGTTAAATGCAGTAATTATGTCTCCTCCCTGGAAGGCTTGGACACATATTATTTTTCCCCTTGCGTCTGTCTCTCTGTCTGTCACAAAATCGTGTCCGCTCATTAACTTGAAAACTGTAAGAGATATTTCGACGAAACTTCATACATTTGTAAAGCACATTCAGACGGTGTATCATGCACAACAACCATAACTCTGCTTTGGATATTTTGGTGTGATTCCCATTTGATCATTTGCAATGCTATTTTTGTCCGCTCTATAACTTAATAATCGATAAAGATATTTCAACGAAACTTCATACATTTATAAAGCACATTCAGACGACGTGTCACGCACAAGAACCATAACTCTGCTTTGGACATTTATGAAGTTATTTCCCTTTGATCATTTGCAATGCTATTTCGTGTCCAAACTATAACATGATAACCGTTAGAAGCATTTCATCGAAACGTCATACATTTGTAAACCACCTTCAGACGACGTGTCAGGCACAAGAACCATAACTCTGCTTTGGACATTTATGAAGTCATTTCCCTTTGATCATTTGCAATGCTACTTCGTGTCCAAACTATAACTTGATAACCGTTAGAGGTATTTCAACGAAACTTCATACATTTGTAAAGCACATTCAGGCAACGTGTCATGCACAAGAATCGTAACTCTGCTTTTGATATTTTGGAGTTATTTCCCTTTGATCATTTGCAATGCTATTTCGTGTCCGCTCAATAACTTGATAACAGTAAGAGGTATTAAAACGAAAATTCATACATTTGTAAAGCACCTTCAGACGACATGTCATGCACATGAACCATAACTCTTGCATATTCGTTTTTCAAATTATTCCCCTTGTTATATAACTAAATGCAATTTTTTGTCCGCTCTGTAAGTTGAACACTGTTAAAACTATTTGGTCGAACCTTCATACACTTCTACAACACAATGAGACAATGTGTCATGCATAGGAACCATAACTCTGTTTACAAATGTATGAAGTTTCGTTGAAATACCTTTAATGGCTATCTAGATATAGAGCGGGCACGCAATAGCATTGCAAATGATCAAAAAGAAATTTCTCCAAAGATATCCAAAGCAGAATTATGTTAAACCCCATTCAGACGACAAGTCATGCACAAGAACCATATCTCTTGCATGTATATTTTCCCCCTTGCATCTGTTCATGGGTCTGTCCGTCACAAAAGTGTGTCTGCTCTATAACTTGATAACCGTCAGAGATATTTCAACAAAACTTCATACATTTGTAAGGCACATCCAAACAATTCGTCATGCATCAAAAAATATAACTTGCATGTATAATTTTTTCAAATTATACCCCTTGGCTCAGTAGTACAGCGCTTGACTCAACACCAAGGGGCCACATGTAAGAGCCTCACAGGCATCACTGCATTGTGTCATTGAGCTGGAACATAAATCCTTGTTTAGTACTGGTTCCAACCAGGAAGACTCCTCCCCATATAACTGAAAGAGTGTTGATGGGACGTATAGAAACCTCAAAAGGTCAAGCCTTTCCTTTTAAAAGGAAACTTTATATTACACCTCAGTGGACAAGTCAGACTAATTGAAAACAGGTATTATCTGTGTGTAAGATACTAACAGGTTACCAATGGGGTAGCCAGAACGCTAAAAGAGTGACGCACATCAAAGGGAGGCTACTAGATCAAGCTATTATTCTCTTCAAAAGCGCCCCTTTTCGAAATGGGAACTTCTCTTAAAGGAAAGAATTTGCTTCCAGAAGGAGCGAATTCTTTCCTTTAAGAGCAGTTACTTATGGTATAAGTCACTTTTACCACATTGGGTGACCTCCCTTGAATGTTACTATTTTTATTACGCACGTGCGTAACTGCGTAATGGGAGCAACGCCAATGGGTAACAGTCAAAAGTTATGTACAGCATACTAATCAACCAAAAACAATGAAATATTCTAGACCCGAATTTTATGTAAACGCATCACTTTCATTTCAAATGTTATGCTCGAAACATTATTATATTATTATATTAGATGAATACCTGACAAAATTTTGATTGTCTGCCAAAAAAGATTTGGTCCTAAAATAACCCCTAAGCCCTAAGTTCCTGGAATTAAGATGCGATGCGATCTTTGCTATATATATATATTTTATTATTTAGGTTTCCTGCATGTCAGGTTATAACAAAAGCACAAAACTGCATTTGTCAAGTATACGTAATCCTAACCACAGAATCTCAAAGTTTGGGCATATTAAATAGGAGACTGTCCGAAGTAATTTGTGCAAAAAAAAAAAAAGCATAAATACATCTCTAAAGGGGTCTTTCAGTTGTTATCAATAATCATGGTCGCGCTGGTTTACTTTCATTTGTTTAGTTATTTGCCTATTTCAGTTTAACGTAATAAAAACTTAGAGGCTAATACATGTTATGATAGAGCTAACAAATCATATGACTCACCTCTTTTAACAAGGTGTTATGTTCAACATATCCTTAGTCCTTATATCGATTCTGAAGTCAACCATAAACGCATTTTTATCAAAATGCCATTTATCAACAAATGTATGGAGTTTATCGATTTGCTTAGTATCTTTAAAGAAAAATCAGTGATTACCTCAGTTTCAAATTAATTTCATAATACAGAAACTCATATCATTTGCTACATATATAACAAACCTTTTAGGTTTATTCTATTTAACTTATACAAATCTTTACAGATTTAAATAGAGATTCCAATACACCCGACTTTTGAGATTGTCAAAAATGTATTTATTCTTATCCCCATGCAGGGCATGTTATTACTGATAATCTAAATGTCATCCCTGACTATAGAGTTCGCAATTTCTAAAGGCCTTTAATATAGATTTCCTTTTAATATTGATTTCCATAAATGTCGTAGGGAGATTGCTGGTTCATTAAATGACATCAGTAATTGTCGGTGTACACGAGAAAATGTTGATCCTGATGCCTTAAGGGAATAGAGGATTAACTTTTTTTAATAAAATTTTTAATACTCGCATTTCATTTTAGTCTTGTAATATTAATATTTTACCCCAATAACCTAAATCTTCCTTTCGCCACCTTAAGAGAGGTATCCAGGATTTTCATATGAAGTATGTTTTGGTTCTAGCATATAAAGCCACAAACAATGTTGTAGGTGTTTGACGATTGTATTATGTTGATACTTTCAAACGTGAGCTTATTGGCACTAATGTCAAGAAATTGCAGGCTTCCGTGAGTGCGATGGTTGTTGTCGTTGGGCATGTTTGTCATACAGCCCTAAATTTTGGTGTCAAAACTAACGAAAACCAAGACACGCTTCCTACGTTATACTGGTGACCTAAACTCCATAAAAGTAAGAAAGAGGGCAAAGATCAGGAATCGATACAATCAAGTACCACATCTGACTGAGGATACCGACCCCTCTAAAGCAAGATTTATTGTCAATTCTAGTTCTTGAAGGATAACAGAAATTTCTAAATTGTTAACCTATTGTCTTGCTGCTATCAAAACATTTAATTAAGTACTGTGAAAAAGTATATGAAAGAATGGGTAGAATCCATTTTGGTCTTTAAACAATTGCTGTGAAGTATTAAATAAACTTAAAACTAGACATTTCAACAAGTCCAATTTGTCTACATATGATGTTTTTCACTCTTTACACAATTTACCTCATAATTAAATTAAGGATAAACTTATTGATCTAATTGAAAGAACCTTCCAAAGAGAAGACCCTCCTTACCTTGCATATAACGACAGAAACGCGTTTTTTCACTTCAGAACAGCTGAACAAATATCATGCATGGTCTTGTCAAAATGTATGTGATGCGCTGACCACTTTGTTGGACAATATTTTATATGATTTGACACTAAGTTGTTTAGACAAGTGATAGGGATCGCAATGGGCACTAATTGTCCATGATTGCAGATTTATTATTGTTTGGTTATAAGAGGTGTTTTATGATGTCTCTTTATCACGTTACCATCCGCGTTATCAAAGTAGATCCTCGATGTACGTCCGTGGTCTGATTCCACGGAATTTTGCGGAATTGGCCGATGCAGTCCGATTGTTTGAATTTGGTGTTAAAGGTTTATGTATATGCCTTAAGGACCTTATTACCATACCTCGACCACCCTCCCTCGCCATCCTTCCATAGAACAGCTTGATAAAGGTATGATATTAAAGTCTCAACATCAGGTGAGCTACAATGTATCCTGCCTGGAACTGGTCTTATTTAATTGTGATCTGGTAACACCAGAAATAATCTAGGGTGAACATTTGGCCAGAAAAAATAATTTAAGCCCCACGGTGGCTTCAGCTGCTGTCAGCTATAAGGCGATGTTTCTGCTGTTGTTTATTTAGGGGATAACTGTATTCAAAATTTCCATTTGGGGAGGTATTTCGTCAGATATACGTCGGAAATTTAGTTTTACGATAATGCACAAGCAGATCCGTTAATATGTGATTTCCGAATGTCTATCTGACAATATACCTCCCCAAATAAAAATTTTAGATAGAGGATCCTACATGAGTGCTCATGTTTTATTTAATTTATTAAACGAGTTGGGAAAAAGAGATTAAATGCGAGGCTTGCCGAGCATTTGATCTCTTTTTCGCAACGAGTTTAATAAATTCAATAATACAAGAGTACGAATGTTAGATTCTATTTATCATATGACATTTAGTTTATTTGAAGTTTCATTTCTGACGTAAAAACGTTATAATTTTGTCATTATGAACGCAACGTTGTTATGGACGTCATAACGTTTCCCGAAAATCGATAAACCACTAGTGGTTTACAGATTTTATTGCATGGCGTTATTTCACTCCCAGACGCGACGTTATCCCCAATCTGATGCATTTACGCAGTTTTGTCTCAAATGTGAGCGTTTCAAGCCGCATAAAGTCTCACGTCATCCAATGAAATGTGACGTAATTAATGACGTCAAATGATTTCTGACAGTATATATCGCAGGGTATACTGTCGCAAATTTCTGACGTTATCCAATCATACATCGCGTTTCAAAATCAAGTGCATTAGAATCTTTCTTTTTTGTTTTCCCACTGTTTGAAGGGGTTTAGTGTTAGGTCATTCTTTTTGCAGTATTTTGTGTCATCTTTAGTTTTTCAATCATCCAACTGGGGAAGAGAGAGCTGGTTGCTTCACTTTTGTTGTATTCTGAATGGTATGCACTCTTATCGTTCTTTAAATCTTTCTCGCGGTACCATTGGTTGGTCTGTACTATTGATTGTGCCATTTCCTGGTCATACTAACTTACGTATTTCTATCTTGATGTTTCAATTTCAGAATCTGTAAAATATGTGAAACGTAATCCCAAAATTATAAACTTAATTTATGCTCAACTTAATAACTGAGCATGAAAGTGCAACTGCTCATAAAAATGCTAAAACAAAGCTGTTTCTTTCACACCGGACAAGTACATGTATCTGATTAATAATCCTGGGATAGAAATTCTTAACTTACCCATGTTATCTTACCCATGCTGTCACGTGAGGGCTGTGTATTGGTTGTATCGGAATTCACGCTCATGGTCGTCAAGTGGCGTCATTGTTATGTCAAAGTAACGTCATTTGATATTGCATCTCAGTGTATTTAGGGACTTCTGGAAGCTTATTTTAAAATAAAAAGTCATTAGTCAGCACGAAAAAAAAAGTATTCTTGTGAGGCTGGGGTAGAAAATCCGTCCCTTTGTCATCACTGGACAAGCCTCGTGATGACAAATGGTGATCCTCGGGACAGATTTTTATATCCCTCCTACTCATGATATATTCTTTTAAACTCTCAGATTGTATATTTTTCCTGCTAAAATATTATTTGACATATATGAGCAGGAACACTTTCATGCTTATTTCAGTTGAGCATGAAAATGGTAAATAACTCGGTGCCAGTGAATTAGCACACAATGCTTCGTGACATATATGAGCAGGAATACTTTCATGCTTATTTTAGTTTAGCATGAAAATGGGTTTATAAACTCGATTCCAGTACAATTAGCACCTCATTCGTGTTGTTCTCTTTTGATTAAGGGTAATCTTTTGCAGCGCTGTTTATTTCTGGTGGATGGATTTATGACATCTGAGATATTACATGAGAATTAGGCTAATCGGAAATTAGATTTTTAAAATATTACGAAAACGTTGCAGATCAAATTTATACCTATGTTATTCTGAAGGATATTAAAGAATCTGACTCTGACGCGGAAATCGCAGAGACTAATCTATATGCCTTTAAAGTCCACAGAGAATTAAATCGCTTTTATTAGAGATAGCTGTAAGCTCTCTCTTAATATTTTAAATTACAATGGTAGATCAAATGTGGCATTTTCGTCGACCTTGTTGTCTATGTCTTGTTGCTGATGTATCGAGTACGTTAAATAATTTTTCAAACAATGACTAGTGCATCAAGAGCAAATCAAATGGAATCTTTCATGAAAGCTGTGCCAGATACTTTCTATACTGAAACAATAAAGTTATGTCCGCTTGACGTTTATGTCTGCCAGTTCCAAATGTATGAACGCCTTTCATTCAAATTTTCACATTACCAACTGTGATCATTTAGAAACGTTTTGCAACTCAGATAAATTCATTTGATAACCAGTAGAGCCGCTGACAAAGCAGCGAACACAAGTACCCTTAAAATCAAAAGTCACAACATCAATAGCTTGTGTGTCCGTCATAATCTGGATTTTTTGAAGCACATTTAAACACCACTGAGCAAACTCTATAGATGTTATGCTTGCTAGCTGTATGCATTGCTTTTACGACCACAGCCATTAATCTGTAACATGCTCTGACGACGTGATAAAATATCGATCACGTGCGTGCGTGAAAACACTCAGAAAATGCATTTTTGGTCCAGTATTTTTATAATCAACAGAATCGGACAAATTTGATTTTTTTTTCGTCATCACAAGCATTTTAACATTAATTAAGACTAATCAGCATCAAACCAATTGAAAATGGAAATATTCTGATGATTTTGCAGTAATGGGTGGGGTATAAAACACAGATTTAGTAAACTTTTGATGCCCAACATCAGCCATAGATTTTGTTGTTCTCTTTTGTGTAATTGTTGTCATAAACAAACACAACACATTAAAACAGAAACGGTCTCAAAATAATGTCAGGTTAAGGAGATTTGGAAGTTCTTAAATTGTTATTTGTTTAATTCAAAGGGAGGTAATTTCAGTTTATTTCGCAAATTAAATGTTTTGAACTGCACTGTCGCTCGTTCAATAGGCAGAATTGGAATTTTTAGATGTTTTTTCATCGTCGGACGTTTCTGGCTGCCATTTAACGTAAAATGTGTCACGTTTTGATGATTAACTTCCTGATGATAATGAAAAAAGCTGTGTGCACATTAGGTTCAATAAACCTTCATGATAAGAAGATAAACTCAAATAATTACCAATCGTTGTGTGTCCTACGTTTGATAAACATTTTGGTTTTATTTTTGTTGCGACATCTTAACTTGATTGATAGATACAGTACCATGAAAATCGGACGTAACTTTTTTGTTTGAGTATATAATAAGATATTTTAAACAATTAACAACTAATCATTCTTATGCACTTCCTTTTGTAGCGCGACATCTGATTGGATAACGTCAACAATTTCCTACCGCACATCTGACAAATGAAAAGCGATGTAATATAATCGAGTTTGCGACAGTACATCGCAGGATAAACTATCACAAATTTATGACGTTATCCAATTAGACGTCGTGTTGCATTTGCAAGTGCATTAGAATATGCGATGGCTATAAGATATGAATTGTGTAATTTACAACAGCACGGGATTGTACAACAGCACAGGATAAATATGTCCACGATTTCAACGATATGTAATACGTTTATAGTAGTATATCGGTGTACATTTAGTTCAAAACAGTTTAAAACTACATTTAATCCAAATTTCAATACTGTCATTAATATTCGTTGGACACTGTTGTTAAAATGGTTGAAAAAAATCTTGATACTATTGAAGAAATTAGAGCGTGCATAAAGGTTTGCACAGAGCTTGGTCATTCGGTAAGAGCAAATCTTTATTGAATTGAGGGAGTTTTATGGGTCTTATTAGACAGAATCGACCATTTCAACTATGTCAATCTAAACTTAGAACTTTAAGAAACTTCTCAGAATGATCATGCGCAGACACGATTTTTATGCCCCCAAAGGAACTTTGGGAGGCATATAGTAATCACACTGTCCGTCCCGCTTTGTGTCCGGTGCATATCTCCTATATTCTATGAGGTAGGAATTCCAAATTTGGTGTGTGGATGCATCTTGAGATGGCGGAGTGTCGCATACCATTTTCGGGTCACTGTGACCTTGACCTCTGACTTTGTTTTTATAGTAGTCACAATGTCCGTCCGTCCGTTCGCCCGCTTCGTGTCCGGTGCATATCTCCTATATTCTTTGAGGTAGGAATTCCAAATTTGATGTGTGGATGCAAATTGGGATGGCGGAGTGTCGCGTACCATTTTTGGGTAAATGTAACCTTGACCTCTGACCTAGTTTTTAGAATAATCGTGTCCGGAGCATATCTCTTATAATATTTGAGGTAGGAATTTCAAATTTGGTGGATGGATGCATCTTGAGATAAGGAAGTGTCGCGTACCATAATTGGGTCACTGTGACCTTGAACTTGACCTCTGACCTAGTTTCTAGAGACTGCATTGAGTCCGGTGCATATCTCCTATTTTTTTGAGATAGGAATTCCAAATTTGGTGTGTAAATACATATTGGGATGACAAAGTGTTATATATCACTTTCGGGTCACTGTGACCTTGACCCCTGACCAAGTTTTAAGAATTATTTGTACGGAGCATATCTCTGATATTCTTTGAGGTAGGAATTCAAAATTTGGTGTGTGAATGCATCATGGGATGGCGGAGTGTAACATAACATTTTCAGGTCACTGCCCCTTGACCTCTGACCTAGTTTTTAGAATAATCATGTCCGGAACATATCTCTTATATTATTTGAGGTAGGAATCTCAAATTTGGTGTGTGGATGCATCTTGGGATGACAAAGTGTCTCGTACCATAATTGGGTCACTGTGGCCTTGAACTTGACCTCTGACCTAGTTTCTAGAAACTGCATTGAGTCTGGTGCATATCTCCTATATTCTTTGAGATAAGAATTCCAAATTTTGTGTGTAAATGCATCTTGGAATGGCAGAGTGCCATGAACCATTTTCGGGTCACTGTGACCTTGACCTCTGACCTAGTTTTTAGAATAATAATGTCCGTAGCATATCTCTAATATTATGTGAGCTAGGAGTCTCAAATTTGGTGTGATGATGCATCTTGGGATGAGGACGTGTAGCAAACAATAATTGGGTCACTGTGACCTTGAACTTGACCTATGACCTAGTTTTTAGAATAATTGTGTCCAGAGCACATCTTTTATATTATTTGAGGTAGGAATCTCAAATTTGGCGTGTGAATGCATCTTAGGATGACGAAGTGTCGCATACCACAATTGGGTCACTATGACCTTGAACTTGACCTCTTTGACCTAGTTTCTAGAAACTGCATTGAGTTTAGTGCAAATCTCCTATTTTCTTTGAGATAGGAATTCCAAATTTGGTATTAAATGTATCTTGAGATGACAGAGTGTCACATACCATTTTGGGTCACTATGACCTTGACCTCTGACCTAGTTTTAAGAATTATTGTGTTCGGAGCATATCTCTTTTATTCTTTGAGGTAGGAATTCCAAATTTTGTGTGTACATGCATCTTGGGATGGGGGAGTGACACTTACCATTTTCGGGTCACTGTTACCTTGACCTCTGATCTAGTTTTAATAATAATTGTTTCATGAGCATATCTCTTATATTATTTGAGTTAGTTATACCAGTTTTTGTGTGTGAATGCATCTTGGGGTGGTGGAGTGTCTTGTACCATTTATGGGTTACTGTGACCTTGACCTCTGACCTAGTTTTTAGAAAAACAGTATCAGGAGCATATCTTATATTATTAAAGGTAGGAATCCCAAATTTGGTGTGTGGATGTAACTTTTGATGGCGGAGTGTCACATACCATTTTTGGGTCACTTTGACCTTGACCTCTGACCTAGTTTGTAGAATAATCATGTCCAGAACATATCTCTTATTTAATTTGAGATGGGAATCCCAAATTTGCTGTATGTTACATCTTTGGATGCTGATGTGTCACATACCATTTTTAGGTCACTGTGATCTTGACCTATGACCTAGTTTCTAGAATAATTGAGTCTGGAGCATATCTCCTATATTATTAGATGTAGGAATCCCTAATTTGGTGTGTTGAGTTCTCTTGGGATGGCGGAGTGGTGCATACCATTTTGGGTCACTTTTACCTTGACATTGACTTCTGGCCTCATTTCTAGGTTTTTCGTGTCTGGAGCATATCTCCTTAATTACAGCTAACTTTCCTCGATTGTGCCTTATGCTAGACTAATTCCTTAGGGGGCATTCGTCACGTGACTGTGACATTTCTTGTTTATAACTGGCTCTGTGCTGATCCGCTTATAATCACTAAGACTGTCACATTGAGCCTTATCCAATAAACAAAGGCTCCTGCATTCGACTTCACACATTTCATCATGTCCAACAAAACCTGTTGAGTTTATTCTGCAGTATTTCAAAGCCTATCATCAACCTGTCCATGCTCTTGCAAATGTTCATAAACATTAGACTATGATTTTATATAGTTTCAAATGTTTGTAGTTTGGTTTGGTTAATGCTTTGCGTCCCAGTCAACAGCTATAGTCATGATGGGACGGTCAGTTCACCTAACCACACTTCACTGGGCAATCTTGACTAAGCAGTAAAACAAGTACTTCGTGCACATACTTTCGCTTGTAACTGACAATACTACTTCTTAAATCAGCGGAAGGGATATAAATTATTTCATGATCAATCTCCAAAAGTATGAGACCGGGCTGGGATCGAACTCACAACCCCTGGATCTGCAGTCAGGCACGCTACCGACTGCGCTACAGAGCCTGGTAAATGCTTGGTTTCAACCTGACCTGGTTGCAACGATACAGTGTTATTTATTCTCCTTATTCAAATCACCTTCTATAGAGTGGATCTCCTCAGTGAGAAAGGATTGTTGCAGTAAAGCGCGTCTCAATTAACCCAACATTCATGATTGAAGATTTTTTTCAGATATAACACATTCATCTGACTTTTGCCAAGACCCAGTCTGGACTCTGTCGGTTTAAATACACCTGTAGTATTGCACTGTACCGAAGGCAAAGTAAAAGTAGAAGTTGCTGACGAAGTAGGCATAGCCATATGCTTTTATTTGAATTCCAAAAGCATTCTTAACATTTTTCTTTAAAAACTAGAAAACCTTGTTTTAATACCAGCGCACTTTTTCTCGCACACCAGATCGGGATTTCCGTTGTTTTAACCCATGTGAGATATTTCTATCTCACACACCCATACCAACCCTAGGGAAAGATAAAAAACGAACCGCCGCACGCTGGTCGCACGTCGATCCGTGACGTCATTGTAATGTTAAAATGACGTCATCACGTCGCATCTCAGCGTATTTAGGATTTTCTGGAAGTCTTTTTCATGTTTTTCAGTATAAAATGAGGTAGTTAGTGGTGAGCAAGAAAAAGAATCCATTATTCGCGTGAGGGTGGGATAGAAAAATCCGTCCCTCGTGATCACCGTTTGTCATCACTCGGCAAGCCTCGTGATGCCAATCGGTGATCCTCGGGACGGATTTTTCTATCCCACCCTCACACTCATGATGGATTCTTATAGTCTTCTTCATCTGGTTCTCGAACTCTGTTTTACAATCCTGAAAGGTGTGTGGCTTTGTTGATTCCCGAGACCTGGGAGCTGCCATGACAGTAGGTGTTTTAGCCTCGTTTTCGCTCTGTTCTAAGCTCAAAATTGACTTCCTAAATTCTAAGATCTACAAATCTCCTATGGGCTCTTCATCGCCTTTCAGCGGGACTCTGTCAAGAAGGTTGTAAGAATCTATCATGAGTGTGAGAGTAGGATTGAAAAATCCGTCCCGAGGATCGCCGTTTGGCATCACGAGGCTTGCCAAGTGATGACAAACGGGGATCCCAAGGGATGAATTTTGATTATCCTACCCTCACACGAATAATGAGTTATTTTTCTTGCTCATCACTGTTTTTATTTATTTATTTTAAAATAAGTATCCAGAAGTCCCTGAATACGCTTAGATGCAATTTCACATTATGACGTTTCTTGACGTCCTGGGTAAGATAACATGGGTAAGATAAGATTTTCTATCCCAAGGTAAAATCTCAAATAACCTTATCCGGTGTGCATTAATAAGCGTTTCTGACATACTTACGAACCCAAACTCAAACAAAAACCCAGAAGGACCTTAAACAGCCTTAATAGAGGATTGCCAATAAAAATGGCCAGATGAAATTTTCAAAAAAAAAGGTAAATTGTTTAGCCCTCGAACTATTCCCAAAAAGTATTTTCACATAGGAAATGGAAAACGTTTTTTGGGTGTCCCCCACACATTGATCAAGCTTATCCTTTTGCAGACAGTTGTAGTTTTACTTTACACACATTATATAAAAATTACATTCTTGATAAAATAGTAGAGACCCAAAAATTCAAAAATTGGAAAAAGTGGCCGGAAAGTAGCAGAATTTTAGTCTATATCCTTAGTTAGTATCTTGTTTTAGAAGTGTGAAAACATATATTGCACACATTTTAAGTATTAATAAATCACAAATTAAAATAAAGCAGGACAGGGGTTAGGAATCTGGATCATGAGAAGAGGGCATACAAACATGAGATTTCTTCTTATCGCATATCTAATAAAACCTCTTATAATCGCTCATTCTGGGCCCAGACCTGTAATTGTTTTTCCATAGACCTCCATAATAGCTTTTAGGTAAGCTGTGCTCCTCACAACTCTTCAAGCACAATGGGGCTGCCATAGAATTACAGATTGGACCTAGTTCAACAAATAATGAGTTCAACAAATAATGAGATACCATGGTGACCACCATGTTTTACCACTTTTTGGCCCCTGAAGGTGGGCACACTACATGAGAGGAAAATTCTACTGAAAAAAATACCAGAATGCAAGGTCCTTTTCTAAGCCGTACCAGTAAACTTAATCAACAAAAGCAATGAGATAATGTTTCAAAAAGTACAGCAAAGATATACCTGTCTAATAAATACAATATATTTCCTAGTTTTATTATTGACCAATCATGAAACACCTTACAACTTAAAAATATTGTGCTGAGCTTCCACCCACCTTTTGTGCCAATCACTGCCCTTTTTACAATTACAGGTCTGTGACCTAAAGACATAACCCTTTTTAGATAAAAGACCAACAAAATCATTTAATTCAAACCATTAAACATTTTTGAGCACATTTAAATTAATTCTTTGCATTATTTACCCAAAATTTATTCTTTGGAACCCTATTAACAGCCCTACCCCCTACATATGTCACTGGTAAAATCATTGTATAGCAAAATCATGAAAAATGGAAAGTGAACATATTAATATATTATATCTCTTTTATTATATATCAGAAATGCCTCAAACTTCTCTCATATACGCTTATAACACCACTTTACATCATACTTTACCAAGAAGATGCATGTGCTTGACTATCATTAGTCTAATGTGGAGTTACCCCACCCACCCCCATTGACAATGCAAAAATTACATGCTCCTAGCTATGGGCATATAATCCTTTCTTTACACATAAAATCAACTTATAATCACTTAAAAAACTCATTTGTACAAAAATAAAGCAATTTCTGCTAATTTAGGTGAAAAAAACTGATATTATGTAACAGTCAGAGGTGGGGAAGAGCAAACGTTTTTCCATGCAGAGGGACTATGCTCACCAGCTTGGCATTTGGACTACTTACATTTTTTCCGAAGGCCAAGAGGGAGAATAAAACTACTTCAGCCAGGATGCTGCAAGGTCAAGGTCAGTGAAAGGGAGATATCAAGATCATAGAGCTTAAAATGTCAAGGTCATTTTGCAATTTTATAGGCCAAAAAGGTACAAATTCTACGATTTATGATCTATTTGTCTTAAAATGAGGTAAAATGGTCAGAGAAAAGCACCAAATTATTGACAAAAATTTAAAATTACTAGCCCAAAATACTAATTTTATAAATGGCAGGCTATAAATTTGCTAAATTGGAATGTTGAAGCAGATTCATAATGCTATTTTTTTCAAAAGGCCATTTATATTGCTGGATGGAATAGTAAAGATTAAAACAGACTAATACGCATACATATATCCATCTGAAATGGCTCCTCTTATAAAGGTCAAGGTCATCAATAAGGTAAAGGGTCAATTTGGCACAGCAAAATAACCAAAAGGGCCCAGGTGGATTAATTAACATAGTGGACACTGCAACATCAGACAGGTTTCCAAGTTGTTCTTCACTGTTGCTCAATGGAAAGGTCAATTTTTCAAAGGTCAGGGTCATATTGGGTCATATGACAGTATCCTGTGCTATCTCTAAGTTCAACTAAGGCGAATGACAATAATTGAGCATGTAAATGTGGGATTTATCACATGTAATACTTTTCACCAAAGTTGCATTTAACTTAATCAAGTTACCACTACTGCCATTTACGGAAACTTGCGAAAGGGCCTTTTTTACCATATTTTGTCAATTACAAGAAGAAATACTCAAAAAATGCTTCAACATAACAATAAAAATACGAATGTATGTGATATGAGAACCAGTAAGCTTTTGATAAATGTAATGATGCTTCCAGTGTAGCCTCATAGCGCAGCAGTGGAACTCGCATGCTTCTGAGCCCAATATGTAGTGCAAAACTGAGCCAGCAATCACCCCTACCTACTAATTAGGCTCTTTTTCTGCAGTCTTAATGATTTTTGTTTTAGAAATGTGGACTTTTTGAAGCTGAAATCATAGGACTCACTGACACCAAACAAATGCATCAAAAACATATTACAGGTCACATGCATAGCAAGCAAGGTATCCAAAAAAAACAGGCCTGATTTTCTTCTTTAGGGCCCAGACCTGTAATTTTTCCATAGACCTCCATTATGGCTTTTAGGTAAGCTGTGCTCCTCACAACTCTTCAAGCGCAATGGGGCTGCCATAGAATTACAGATTTGACCTAGTTCAACCAATAAACAAATATGAGATACAATGGTGACCACCATGTTTTACCACTTTTTGGCCCCTGAAGGTGGGCACCCTACATGAGAGGAAAATTTACTGAAAATAAATACCAGAATGCAAGGTCCTTTTTACTATGTCGCACCTGTAAACTTAACCAACAAAAGCAAAGAGTTGTTGTTTCAAAAAGTACAGCAAAGATATACCTGTCTAATAAATACAGTATATTTCCTAGTATTATTATTGACCAATCATGAAACACCTTACAACTTAAAATATTGTGCTGTGCTTCCACCCACCTTTTGAGCCAATCACTGCCCTTTTACAATTACAGATCTGTGACCTTCTGGCGTGTCCAGAGAGCCTAGATGTCTAAAAGTTGTTTGGAGTCTTCTTCAACTTGCATACTTTGTTTATGCGAGAAGAGAAAGCCCTGGCGAGGTCATGCGTCCATGCAGGCTCGTCGGAGCCTTCGCCACGTTCCAATGTGATAAGAACCATCATCACGTGTGCTGACCAATTTATAGTATTATTTTTTCATTGCAGACCATTATTTTATTTCTTATTCAGTATTATAATTTGAATAGTTAAAATTTCGAAACATTGTCAGATTGCATATATATAGACTATTTAGTCTCCTTGTTATCCAAATTAATTCGAGACAATGAGCTCAAAACTCAACAGTTATATACAGGTATACAGCTGTAAAGCGTTTTACAGGTGAATAAATACACCCTGTCTTACCGATTTTTAAATGAAAATGTCCATGGGTGTGTCTTTGCTTAGAACCGCCCAGTTTCTCTTAACTGGTCGGACTATATATGAAATGCAACATGATCATGTTCTGAAAAAGTTGAATTTTGACCTATTGACCCCATCCCCAGAGTCAAGGGGGTAGAGGGTATGCGGGTATATTTGCTACCGTGTTGCTACATTCTTGATTCTCTTTACTTTGATATGCAACATGACCATGTTCTGTAAAGATTGAATTTTGACCTACTGACCCCATCCCCAGGGTCGGAGGGGGGGGGGGGTTACAGGGGTATGCGGACAAAATATGTGCTACCATTTTGCTGCAATCGTGATTCTCTTTAATTTGCTATGCAACATGACCGTATTCTGAAAAAGTTGAATTTTGACCTTTTGACATCAGCCTCTAAGTCCACACAGGCATTCGATCGAAATCAAGTTTAATACGTTTCATATTTGTTGTACCGCTGCCTGCATGCGAAATTTCAGTAAAAACTATTTACAACTTCCTGAGTTTTTGCAAAATTTAAATAGTTTACCTGTGGGGTTAGGGTGTGGCGTAAAATTTTAATCACTGTCATGCTTATCTACAGGCACTGGGTAATCATAGCCTATAGTGAGAAGTTGTCGGGTATTGTAGTTTTGGAGAAATAGGAAGTTTCTTCCCAAAAAAGTCAATATAGCTTTTACATTAGCCTAAACCTAAAGTAAAAATAGCCATAAAACTCAGTCAAAAGTTTGCAAATTGCCTCCAAGTTCGAACTTGGCCTGTGTTTTATAACGATTTACCCTTCTGCAAAATTTGAAAGAAATTGTTGCATCCCTTCAAAAGTTATTGATACCGGATCAATTGATATCGGATACCACAAATTGACAATTAAGCCACAATCTAAGTAAAAAAAGGCAATAACTTGGTCAAAATTTTTAGGATTAATCCTTTTTCAAACTTGACCTGTATTTAATGATGCTTGGCCCTTCTGTAAAGTTTAAATGAAATTGATGCATCCCTTCATACTGTAAATTCGGAAAAGTTCGCGAGGACTTTATTTTCGCGAAACTTCGCATATGCGAAGTTTCGTGAAAATAAAACCCTCGCGAAATGGCAAAATCACTCTGTCGTTTATTGATATAGGTAAATCTTGCCTTAGTCGCGAATTTTTCAAATCACTAATATGTCTTTTAATGCTATTCGCGAAAATAAAATTCTCGCGAAAATTTCCGAATCTACAGTATGTTATCGACTGGAAACCAAAAGTGTGACGAGGCGGATGACGACGACGCCGCTGGAGTCATGATCCCTATGTGTCATCCTTGTTTCGCATGCGACACAAAAAGCATACAGTAAAATAATCAGATCTATCATGCATTGTATTCGTATAAGCCATAAATTATACGCATCAATAAAACGTTACTGGTTACAACATCTATGTTTAAAACAATAAGGCACAAAATCGAACTAGAACCTCTAAAAGCTGTAAAATATTCCAAGCAGAAGTCCAAATCAAGAAGTGAAACATTAAAAATGCCTTCATCTTGTCATATCAAAAAAGCGGAGTGTTTGTGTAATTCATAATGATTTCTGTCTCAGATTTAGCACCCACCTTACCTATCATTGCGGTTATAATATACTCGACAAAAAGTTAAGGAAATCCCAGAAAAACATGCAACATAAGAACACCAAAGCAAACAATTATTCATTTTTTATTATTTTGTTTAGATACATGTCATCGGTTGAGAAAAATGTTAACTTTACCTTGCTAGCACCAATACCTTTGTTGTGGCACAGTGTCAAGTAACCCAGGGGTCAAAGTCATTTTTCGCAAAATGACTACAGAGAATTCCCTCATTAACACATGGAAACATTTAAGTTTCCAAAACTCGAAATGCAATTCCTTTAAATGTCACATGAAATTAACTTAATAGCCTTAAACATCACATTTCGAAGATGAGAATGCCTTCATCAGTAACGAGTGTGTCCCCAGTCAGCTGCGAATTAGGGCTAGCACCGGTTTCGCATACACTGGATACTGGTGATTTGGTGCTGAGAGATCAGCATCAATATCTCCTGCAACACTGCACCGAGAGGCTTGGGGTTTCTTGATGCCATTATTATGCATTGGACCCTCTGTCCAAAACTGTCATATAGACATGTAAAAATTGTAGACATGTCTGATAGGCAAACTGGCCCGTCAATGCGCACAACATTGTTTTGCTGATTCTAGTGAGGTGTGTTCTGGCGTTGTCATCCTTGGCCTAGGCATCTAAAAACGGGCTACTGTCACTGGTTTTCGCACAAAAATTCAGGACAACAGACCTCAACATCCATGTGTACTTGACTGATCAAGTGTCCCTATATAACCACCAGATCTGTCGTCCTACGTTTTAAACACCTCCATCTCCCGAGGGACCTGGCGAACGTTAATGTAAGAAAACCTATGTTTGCTCCGTAAATTGAATGTTTGCGAAAAATGGAGTGAATACCAGTCAACTTTGACATGGATTTTCTATGCTGCTATTTACGCTACAGGCTCAGTAAAGCGTAATTATAAAGAACAATGGTCATGTTATACTATTATGAAATTCAAAAGTTTTTAATGTGTTAGATCTTTTGTCATAGCCCCTCAAACACAATGTCCTTAACATTTTCGTTGAGTATATTTGAGCATCTACACTGTGTCCACTTTGGTGAAAAAAAGAATATTATTTATGTTGGTAACGTACATAACAAAAATATTAAGAACACTACTTTATCATTGTGTTGTCTGGTTCTACAATTTTGTGAAACAATGAAACAGGACAGCATTTATTCTAAATGTCGCTGTTAACAAATAAGAAACAGATACATGTCTGTTAAATAGTTGGAAAAGCTCCACTAGTACTGTATTGTTAGTATTGTGAATATTTCAAAATGATAAGGCTTCAATAATCAGGACCTTGAGCAAACAACTTTCTATAATATGACTTGATTGATCATATATGCTAGAATGGACTGAAAGTGTTTGCAGGCGTTTGCTTTTTAGCTATAGAGCTTATCAGCATAAGTAAAAGACGATGGCCCGATTATATTGTATTTGGATCCTCTATCCCCTTATCAACAAAAAAATGTTGTCAAAGTTGGACCCCCACTGACAAAACTTTCAAGCTTATGCCAGCCTTCATTCATTAAAAATCAATGTATATGGTTATTTTGGGATAATGCATGCAGTACATTTGTATTAATTTCCACGTTCCAGTATCAAAGGGAAGCAAACTGATCTTAACTATCTGCGTCTTCGTTTATTGATAAAAACCCTTTACCACCCAGACGCTTTCGCAATTGATGCATGGAAAAGACAAAGCAGCGTCTATTTACCCATGTACTATGCATGTTTTAGCTTGGTTATCACTCTTTAGACGATAGCTAGCACTGGTTAGCATCTAAAAACGGGTAGAACACTATACAGACCCTATATGAAGTACCTATTGTCGTATTTTTTTGACCCTGAAGTTCAAAGGGAGTTGCCTATGCTAATTATATATCAAACCTGTTATCGATAGTTTTCGCCAAAAATACGAGAATAAATTAGATTATCTGAAATTGAATGTATCATAACGGTTATAATATGACTATATCGTTCCCTGTGGTGTAGTGCGCTAAGTCCAGGACTCGTATTATAGAAGAGGGAAGTTCGAATCTCGCGATGAGTTCTTTTTTTTATTTTCAGAAGAACACTTTTTTTGCACTGATATGACAGAAAACTCTACAAAAGCGTGAAAATGTTTATTTTTGTACAGTTGTGCATATGTATAATCCGTTTCTTGTTTACTGTCGTGAGTTGGCTCCCAGTACCGTTAGTTTAACAGGTGACCGGGCCCAGGGCGACGACAGTAAACATGAATCGCACTATACACTTGGTCAACACATACAGTCGCCAGTAAATCGAGACTGTTTCGCCTAGTAGCCAAGAATGGTTGCCCAACATTTTTGATATACTAGCACCTGCAGTGTTTTCATGTGTTCATTTATATTTACTATACACAATTCGCAGAAGCGCAAAAATCATATCATGCTTTCCTGGGTTTTCAGCACATACCAACCCTTTCTTTATAGAAAAAAAGTAAAACGCTCCTCATGAGATTCGAACTTACATTGTACCTGCTATATGTTACGAGTCCTGCGCCTAACCCACTACTCTACAGCAGACGTGTCGATCTGCTTATTATGTTCTGTTATAACACATTCCATTCCAAATAGCCTAATTAGTTCCCGTATATTCGGCGAAAACTACGGATAACAGATCGGAGATGAAATTAGCATAGGCCACTCCCTTTGAACTCCAGGGTCAAAAAAATACGACAATAAATAAGATTACCTTCAGGATAAATCATCCGACCGGAATGTGATGGCAAAACTAGGTCATAAAGGTTCGTTGAAAACACGTTTCATTGGATGGCATTTTATGTGATTTTAGTATTATACAGCTATTCGGCCAATGTATCGCCACGTGGTATGCAATGTCCCGATCTCTTGTAAAGCCAACGTTTGATAGGAACCAGTTGTGGACGTGGCTAGACAGTGACAAAAAATACTTATCACGTAAGCATAAGGTAATTCTTCATGCATACAAACTATCCAAGGGAAGAGAGCCATTTTTAGAGGGTGGGGCTAGAAGTCTGAAGGTTGTCTGAGTCCCTTGTCTCATTGTGGGAGCAGCGATTTGGTTGGTGAGACTGTCGGAATGCGCAGGTTCATCTAAGCTACTTCTGCTTGCATATGTCATGAGCGCCAGATATGAGCTGGCTTATTTGGGCCTGGACGCGACAAATCCTGTCTTCGGTGTTTCTGAAAATGCGAGACTCAAACCAGTCTCCTCAGCTACTGAGACTAGCTAGAAAATTGAAATTTCGCTAGTAGCAAATCTAGATAATTATGGTACTTTCTAAAAAGCAAAACACAAAGGCGCTGATCAGTCTTCGCGGACCTCTGAAAAATAGTAAATGCGTATGATCAGGAAATACCACAATCACAAACTGCAGACAACCCCGTGGCACCGCGAGGAAGAGCCGCTCATTCATCACAAGACACCAGGAAGACAAATTAAGCAAAGCAATCAGCTCTCTCTTTCCCATCAAGATGATTGCAATACTAAACTGGACATTAAGTAACGTACAACAAAACATAGAACAATTACAGACTCCCACAAAGGGAGTAACAATTAACAAAAAGTCAACAACAACAGAACCACCAGCTTAGAACGGACAGCAGCCTAAGCCATCGGGGGGCTTAAATGCATTTAACTGGTTCCAAATCTTTGCCCTAGATTCTGCCGTTGTTGAAGTACAAAAAATGTTCAGCTCGCATGGAGGCCATCTAACTAATGCAATTTATCATATGACGTCGCGTCTGGGAGTGAAATAACGCCATGCAATAAAATCGGTAAACCACTAGTGGTTTATAGATTTACGGGAAACGTTACGACGTCCATAACAACGTTGCGTGCATAATGACAAAATTATAACGTTTTTACGCCAGAAATCAGGTTTCAAAGTATTTGTCATATGATAAATAGAATCTAACATTCGTGCTCTTGTATTATTGAATTTATTAAACTCGTTGCGAAAAAGAGATAAAATGCTCGGCAAGCCTCGCATTTTATCTCTTTTTCCCAACTCGTTTAATAAATTCAATAAAACATGAGCACTCATGTAAGATCCTCTATGTATCATCATGGAAAAACACTCTAATCAAATTACTACACCATGATGAAAAAAGAAAAGGGCTGAAGACATATTTCCTCGCGTCGAGGTCCATTTGATGTTTATCCCTCTGCAAGTTCTATAATACATAGAGGATCTTACATGAGTGCTCATGTTTTATTGAATTTATTAAACGAGTTGGGAAAAAGAGATAAAATGCGAGGCTTGCCGAGCATTTTATCTCTTTTTCGCAACGAGTTTAATAAATTCAATAATACAAGAGCACGAATGTTAGATTCTATTTATCATATGACAAATACTTTGAAATCTCATTTCTGGTGTAAAAACGTTATGATTTTGTCATCATGTACGCAACGTTGTTATAGACGTCATAAAGTTTCCCGTAAATCTATAAACCACTAGTGGTTTACAGATTTTATTGCATGGCGTTATTTCACTCCCAGAGGCGACGTCATATGATAAATATAATTATGATTGTAACATGATCTGGCGTACTGTATCACGTCGAGAGGATGAGGTCATATCATCGGATCATACGAGACGCGAAGCGTCGAGGGCGATCCGATGGTATAACCTCGTCCACGAGACGTGATACTCTACGCAAGATTATAAAAATATATGTTTATTATATACTTTTTTCTGACATTATTCTGATTTAATAAATCGGTTTGCTCACTATTAACGTTTGCCTTTACGTTTCGTTTCCTGACGTTGCGTCATCATGTTTTCCGTCTCTGGTTCCATGCTTGAAATTTACTTTGCGTAATGTCGCCGCACAAACAACAGGTAACTGACGTTAGCTTCGTTCTAATGGATAGTGATATGGAATTAGAACAAGAAAAACTATAACATGTATTACATGTTATAAACGGCGTTGTTGAAAGGCTCTGATGAAGGATAATAATGAAGTTTTTTTTTCGCAATGAGATATACATTAAAGCGGGTTTGAAATGAGTCATTAAATGCTTGACGTTTCGCTAATAAACTATTCAATCAGACGGTGATGGGGAAGCAAGCTTTTGTGAATACTTGTTATCTTCAGTCTTTTATAAAAACCAATACTTGTCCGCGGGGAAAGAAAAAGTTAGACTGCATTACGTCCCTTGATATACAGTATTTAAAAAAGAAAAAGTCTAAGAAAAAGTCAACTTTGGTGAGTTCCAAAATGATATCCCATGCATTTTCCTCCTTCAGATAGAAATAAATCCAAACCCAGTCTGAATTTGCGGGTGATAGGAAAAATCTACTAACATGATCCGCGTTTTGAACCTCAGGTCAAACCAATCGAATGACCTATTTTCCGCGTTTTGCCTTTAATCTTTCTAAGGTTATTTTCTTTGCTTATTCATATTTTCTGCTTGTATGCCCGTTGTCAGTTCTGTTTGTCTAACATTTTCTTGATCCTATTTTCTAATAAATTGAAAAGTTCGTTTCTGTTTTATCGTGGCACGAAATAATTTAACCACGCACACGGCTAATTATAGAATGAATGACGTCACAATGATTTACAGAATACTTATTTAATATACTTATTTAAGAATTTCGTATCTACAGTAATGAATTTATCAATAAGTTCGCCCAGAAAACCGCTGATAACACATAATTGGAAATATTTCTTGGTAGAAATATTAATTACAATTCTAAGTTATTCTAAGTTAGACCATTTGACCAGCTGGCGAGAGTGAAAAATAGGTACAGCCCGTGGGGAGAACAGATGTTGAACATCCGACATTTACACTGAAAAGGCACCCTATTTTAGACGTTTTAAATACTCTTTTAATAAGAGAAGTCTACATTTGTTTTTACTTTACCCTTGGAAAAACGAAAAATTTAATCAAAACGTTACATGTATTCATTGAACAATAACTTTGATCACACCCCTCTTCGGAATAGTCCATTTCAAAACCAATTACAATTATAGGCTAAGTAACCACTGTTTCATAAATGAACTAATATTAGTTACTTATGCATTAATAAGTAACGCCGTAGAAAATGAAAAACTCAGTTCGTTGATCCTGTTTTCTGTATTAGATGGCCAGAAAACAGACAGTTCAAAAGTTGTATCATTTATAGGTATATGATAAAATAATCTATCACGAGTGTATGGTTACATGTATGATAAAGAAATCAGTCTTGAGATTAGCGTTTGGCATCGCGAGGCTTGCCGAGTGATGACAAACAGTGATCTATTGCGACGGATTTTACTTTCTCATCCTAATACAAGAGTCTTTTTCTTGTTCACCATTACACTCAGTATTATCTTAAAAGACTCCAAGAAGTTCCTGAATATGGTTGAGATGCGGAGTAAACATGATGAAGTCACTTTAATACGTGACAGCCCGAATGAGATAACAAGAGAGTACGTAAGCATTTCTATCCCAGATGTTTGTATCCGGTGAACAAGAAATTGTCCCTTCGATTTTAACACAATGATAGATGATAGAAGGTCTAGAACTCACGTCCCTTCGATTTTAACACAAAATGTGTGATGATAGAAGGTCCAGAACTTACATCCTTTCGATTTTAACACAAGATATGTGATGATAGACGGTCTAGACATGTAATGATAGAATGTCTAGAACCCACGTCCCTTCGATTCAGCACAGGATATGTAATGATAGGAGGTCTAGTACTCACGTCCTTTCGATGCTTTGATAAGTTAGGGGTCTTTCATGCAAACCAAATATCTATGTGTCTTGATCCACATCTGAATTAAGGATTAGGTTGGCGCGCCGTGATACCGGCTTAAGCCCTCCTGTAAAATATTTTACTGACCGTTCCAAGGCGGTTTTTCTGTTGTAGATCCTTTATATTTTTCTGTCTTGCGTTTGCTATGCCTTTGTGCGCGTCTGTTTATATGTGCCTTGTGGTCACCTGCTGGGAAAGGACTGACCTTTTGGCTATCGATTGTGATGTCTAAATGTGAGTTTGTCACTTTCCCATTGGTATCCTGGGTCAGGTGTGGTACTTGATTGTATCGATTCCTGATCTTTGTACCCTTACTTACCTAAAACTTACGCCCCTTCGATTTTAACACAAGATATGTGATAATAGAAGGTCTAGAACTCACGTCCCTTCGATTTTAACACAAGATGTGTGATGGTAGACGACCTTCTATCATCACGTGTTTTGTGTTAAAAACGAAGGGATGTTTTAAAGCGTGAAATATCATTTCAGCTAAGGATAGACCGTCGTTAGCTCTCCTCTACATTCAATGGTTTCTGTCAAATCAAGAAGGAAATGCTACCGGATAAGATCACAGGCGAACTGTCAACAACTAACACATTTTGGCTTTAAATGCGATATTCTGCACATGTAGCCTCTCTGGAGATGACAGGTGTCTTAATTCGAACCTCAAAGACCATATTTGTTTTTGTTTTTTCATATCTGTCACATGTACTTGAAACCCTTCCCTATTTTTACAATATAAACCCATTCTCACAACTATCACACCGGGGAGGCGATAATAAAATTTAAATTAAGCGGTTATTTTGAGTGATCAGAGTTCGAGCGATCGAGGTTTTAATGTATTTTATCACTTGACCTCGCGTCTGGGAGTGATATAACGTCATACAATAAAATATACCTCTAGGGGTTTAAGAAATATTTATTTGTTGCTTAATATATCACTGGCTGGAGGTCAGTCGTTAAAGTGGATAAATCACGAGCGCGACGCGCGAGTGATTTATACACTTACGAATGGCTGATAGACGATGATATATTAAGCAACAAATCACTGCCAGCATCAATTTATTTCGATTCTAATACATATAAAGATTGAAAATATTTGATTCCTACAGATTCTATGCAGATTACGCCATCTTGAATAGAGCATTAGAATATATGTTTCATGTTTGTTTTTGTTATGCTGTATTGGCTTTTCCTTTCCTGCTGGGAAAGGGCTGATCTCTTAGCTCTCTTGTGTGTTATTTTGTCTTGTGTTTTTTGTTACTTTCCCATATGGTTTTCCCGGTCATGTGTCGTACTTAATTGTATTGATTCCTGATCTTTACATTCATCTCTAATTTCTGAATGAAAAACAATACATGAATCAGTGTTGCCTGTCGCCTTAGTGATTTTATAATTTGAAATTGAATTTACGTGTGATACTATACTTGAATCTAAGGAGTGTAGGCATTTCCCAGACAATCAGGAGCCTCTTAAACGTGGTAAAAAAGACCAAATGTTTAGAAAAAAGCATGGTACTTAAAGCGCCTTACAGCTCAATGTATTTTTAAAGCACATACATTACCAAACGCTGCGCAGTTATGATATTGTCATTTTGTACGTTCGTTACAGGTATATGTACTAGCATTTGTTTTCAAACTTTTGAACTGCCACGAAAACGGAGTATCGGAAAGAAGCGTGAATACCTTTTCACATGATTGTATCAATCCCTATGGCATTTAACCTCGTCTTGTTGTACCACCTGTGTTTTCCAGCCGGTTCAGTAGCGTTATTTCAAATAATACAGAGGATTCATAAGGTGCATGTAAAACAGTGTAGATGCAGACCAGATGGCTTCGTAAGAAGCTATCTGATCAGCATCTACACTTTTTTCAAAACGTATATATCCGGGTTCAGCGGGGCAAGGATTTACATTGTATTACGCCGTATTTGGTAATATTCCGTCTTTTATTTCCAATAGTAATCACCATCCAAGATAGTTGTGATATACACGCTATTTCTGCGCTAGATCATGTAACGTTTTCAAATGAAATTCAGCTAATTTAATTAGTTGCATGCATATTTGCAATGTGTATGAAACCTTTAACATATATAAGTACAATATTTGCCTAAAGGATACGCAGCGAGTTAGTAAGGCCAGGAAATGCCATAATTACTGACCACAAACAACGCAACCGCGAGGAAAAAGCATTATACCACAGACAAACAAACTCACACATATTAAAGTAAGAATACTATTGTAGGAAATTAACCAACTCTCTCTCTCTCTCTCTCTCTCTCTCTCGCTCTGTCTCTTTAACAAAATCAGGAACAAACACAATCCCTACACAATCATAATAAACCTAAAAAACTAATATAATGAAATGGCAAGTCTTTCAAATGTAGGTAAAACGATTTATGTGTTTTATTTGTTTGAAAGATTGGAGCGACCGATTTTTCAATTTGACTGACTATTTAACAAGCCATAAGTGTTATGTAATGGTACTCAAATGTCCACGCCCTTTTTTCTATTACTTCCTATCTAGGACATGACCAAAATAAGCCTTACGGCTTACTGTCAGATCTTGAACGTATGTAATAGTGATTGATCAAATAAAATAATGTTTAAACAAATTACTTATAAGGATGAAGAAAAGACACTATAATACTGTAAAGCTTTTAGGATTTTCTTTAAAATCTTTAAATTGTGCCTGATCATAAGTTGGGGTTTCTACTGACATGACTATGTTTCTGGATCCATATTATAAGTCTGCACCAGCTGTCTGGCACCACGCGGAAAAGACACTATAACACAATATGTTTTTAGGATTTTCTTTAAATTGTGCCTGATCATAAGTTGGGGTTTCTACTGACATGACTATGTTTCTGGATCCATATTATAAGTCTGCACCAGCTGTCTGGCACCACGCGGAAAAGACACTATAATACAATATGTTTTTAGGATTTTCTTTAAATTGTGCCTGATCAGAAGTTGGGGTTTCTACTGACATGACAATGTTTCTGGATCCATATTATAAGTCTGCACCAGCTGTCTGGCACCACGCGGAAAAGACACTATAATACAATATGTTTTTAGGATTTTCTTTAAATTGTGCCTGATCATAAGTTGGGGTTTCTACTGACATGACTATGTTTCTGGATCCATATTATAAGTCTGCACCAGCTGTCTGGCACCACGCGGAAAAGACACTATAACACAATATGTTTTTAGGATTTTCTTTAAATTGTGCCTGATCAGAAGTTGGGGTTTCTACTGACATGACTATGTTTCTGGATCCATATTATAAGTCTGCACCAGCTGTCTGGCACCACGCGGAAAAGACACTATAATACAATATGTTTTTAGGATTTTCTTTAAATTGTGCCTGATCATAAGTTGGGGTTTCTACTGACATGACTATGTTTCTGGGTCCATATTATAAGTCTGCACCAGCTGTCTGGCACCACGCGGAAAAGACACTATAATACAATATGTTTTTAGGATTTTCTTTAAATTGTGCCTGATCATAAGTTGGGGTTTCTACTGACATGACTATGTTTCTGGATCCATATTATAAGTCTGCACCAGCTGTCTGGCACCACGCGGAAAAGACACTATAATACAATATGTTTTTAGGATTTTCTTTAAATTGTGCCTGATCAGAAGTTGGGGTTTCCACTGACATGACTATGTTTCTGGATCCATATTATAAGTCTGCACCAGCTGTCTGGCACCACGCGGAAAAGACACTATAATACAATATGTTTTTAGGATTTTCTTTAAATTGTGCCTGATCATAAGTTGGGGTTTCTACTGACATGACTATGTTTCTGGATCCATATTATAAGTCTGCACCAGCTGTCTGGCACCACGCGGAAAAGACACTATAATACAATATGTTTTTAGGATTTTCTTTAAATTGTGCCTGATCAGAAGTTGGGGTTTCTACTGACATGACTATGTTTCTGGATCCATATTATAAGTCTGCACCAGCTGTCTGGCACCACGCGGAAAAGACACTATAATACAATATGTTTTTAGGATTTTCTTTAAATTGTGCCTGATCATAAGTTGGGGTTTCTACTGACATGACTATGTTTCTGGATCCATATTATAAGTCTGCACTAGCTGTCTGGCACCACGCAGAAAAGACACTATAATACAATATGTTTTTAGGATTTTCTTTAAATTGTGCCTGATCATAAGTTGGGGTTTCTACTGACATGACTATGTTTCTTGATCCATATTATAAGTCTGCACCAGCTGTCTGGCACCACGCGGAAAAGACACTACAATACAATATGTTTTTAGGATTTTCTTTAAATTGTGCCTGATCAGAAGTTGGGGTTTCTACTGACATGACTATGTTTCTGGATCCATATTATAAGTCTGCACCAGCTGTCTGGCACCACGCGGAAAAGACACTATAATACAATATGTTTTTAGGATTTTCTTTAAATTGTGCCTGATCATAAGTTGGGGTTTCTACTGACATGACTATGTTTCTGGATCCATATTATAAGTCTGCACCAGCTGTCTGGCACCACGCGGAAAAGACACTATAATACAATATGTTTTTAGGATTTTCTTTAAATTGTGCCTGATCAGAAGTTGGGGTTTCTACTGACATGACTATGCCTCTGGATCCATAGAATGCTGAACAAGCTGTCTGGCACCACGCGGAAAATAATATAATACAGTAACGTTTTTATAGGAATTTTCTTAAAGCTGCATAGTCTGTAACTTTTGATCTATTAATTTTAGAAATACAGTTTCTATTTTTCAAGAACACAGTAAAAATACTCAAATTCTGGTAAACATTTTACCGTTTTCGTAAACCTTAACATATTTTCACTTTCAAAACAACAGTATTTATGTTAAAAATCAACTATCTAGAATTATTGGAGGGACGCAAATAATTACCAACAAGAGAAAAAACACCCGTTTTTATAAGATAATTCACTTTTCCATGCAGTTTTCAGATGTACTGAACATATTTATTGTGAAAACATAACATAATTCTATTTTTGCAAATGATTTAAAGATAAAAAAAAATCGCAAAATGTTCATAGTTACAGACTATGCAGCTTTAATTGTGCCTGATCATAAGTTGGGGTTTCTACTGAAGTGACTATGTCTCTGAATCCATAGAAACCTAGACCAGCTGTCTGAGATCTGTCACAAAGCTATGAAGTTTCCGTTTTGTGTGCTTTAATAATCTATTGACGTAAGTGCCATCATTCTGTTAGCCATTTCATACACTGGATATAAACCGTTACTTCCCGTTTCGAAGAAAAATACTGAGATAGCTATGTATACACCTTACCAAGCCACTGCAACATACAATGGCGGGCCACCATCGGCCCCTCCAACGAGACGCCATTCGATGTAGGTCTGCTTTTTGTACCTATCTATTCAAATAAATTGCTACCATTTGTCTTTAAGACCTTTGTTTTGTCTATTTTTTAGTGGCCGCTAAAGACAGGTTTTACTGTGGTTCTAATTATACAAACTGTACGAGTCGAATTAATAGGCGGATCCAGATGGGGTTCAGGGAGTTCGCTTAACCCCCCCCCCCTCTCCCTGCCCCCGTTTCTAAATATCATATAAGAATTAAATAATATGGTCCCACTGATCTTACTATGGGATATTTAAGAAAAACTAGAAAAAAATCTTTAAAGCAAAGTGACCCCCACACGACACACCTTTATACATGTGAACCCCTTTCTAGAGATCCTGAATCCGCCCCTTGATTCATGCGGTATTTGGTCTGTGTCTATAATATATGTCATAGTACCATAATTGTAATGATGTGCTCAATAATAATAAAACAAATATGTGGGTAGAATTTAGTGCGATTTAACTTCAACACCTATTTTCGTTTTCAAATCACGTTTCCTGACACGCGAAGAAATATGTGGAATGTACTACTGACCCTAATATGAGTCCATTCAACGAAAAACATAGAGGAACACCTACTGAGTAGCTGAGGATTTTTAGAAAAAATAAATTAGGACATTCTGCAATGCAATGCAATGTGGGTATTTATTGGATTTTCAAAATGTACAGGGCCCAAAATTACAATGCCTTCTTAAAGTTAAGGGAGACAAGTTAAGTATTGATTTTTTCGGATGCTAGAAATAACATTTCAATTATTTTAAAATCGAAATCGTTTCATTTCTCTGTAGGTTATAGTGATATCTTTGACCATTAGAAATACATCGATCAATTAATTAATTAAACAATTTATTAAACATTAAAAAATGTAACATGCTTACATTAAGTCACCCTTAACTATAATGAAGCATTTTAATTTTGGGCCCAGGACGTTAACTAACTATTCAAAATGGCCACCTCAATTGTTTTATTAGAAATCAGAAGTGCATATAATGTATTTACCATAGCGACTAGACACGCCTTAGTATACCTCCTGCCCCTTCATTTCGAAGTTTTGAGATGGTAAAGGTCTTGTGCCAAGTATACTTCTTTTCAAATTGCTACTTTTCCGAGCACCACTCATACATACATGACATACTCATGTACTGTCGTGCCAACGAAGAGTGACAGTGACGTAGTATTTTGTTTACAATATTTAAATGAAACATTAACTTTACATTCCATTTGGGTTAGCGCGAATCGATAGATCACTTGTGTATTAATCCTATCCTGCGGATAGGATTAATAAACAAGTGATCTATTGATTCTAAGTCCCTAATAACTTTGTAAACAAAACATGACGTCACTGTCACTCTTGTCTGGCTCGACAGTAGCTGCCATCATCTCCAGATGTTGTTTACATGTACCAGTAAGTCCATAGATCTAGATAAAACAAAATAATTTAGCGTTAAATTGTCGATATTTTCTTATCCATCAATTTCGGTGCTATTGAGACGGTTCTTTTGAGCACCCACGATCATAATAATTGAGCCGCGACATGTGATTTCCGACAATGTGGTATTTTGACAAGTGTAGACTCAGATGAGCCTGTGCAGCCTCCTTTTAAGCTTATAACCTCCAAATGATGATCAGGCAGTAGTTTAACACTCATTGAATATTCAAGCGACTAGCAAAGGCTCTGATCAGACTGCACATACATGTACCACATTGTTGGAGCCACGGCTCATTTAGCGTTAAATTGTCGATATTTTCTTATCCATCAATTTTAACATAATGAGCCGTGGCATGTGAGTTGCAACAATGTGGCATTTTGACATGTGTATACTCAGACGAGCCTGTGCAGCCTCCTTTTAAGCTTAGAACCTCCAAATGATGACCAGTCAGTAGTTTAACACTCATAGAATATTAAAGCGACTAGCAAAGGCTCTGATCAGACTGCGCGTATGCGCAGGCTGATCTGAGGTTTTGCTGGTCGCACATACCACATTGTTGGAAATCTCATGCACTGGCTCAAATATGTTTTCGGTGCTATTGAGACGGTTCTTTTCAGCACCTACAATCACAATACATTGTATATGCTTCGGTTAAGAAAAAAGAAAAGTATTTTTCAATTACGCAATCTTTACATTTTTCTGTTAGTACACAAAGTCAATTACAGAACCCAAATGTAAAGACGAAAGTAAGTAAGTATGATCAGGAGTATGATTACACACTGCGGATCAATCCACGGCATCGTGAGGAAGAGCCACAGAACACTAACAGTCACGTGACATCAGGAAGACAAGACTTTCTAGCGATAAGGCGAGCAATCTCCCTAAACGAGTCGTTCGTTTTATTTTCTTAAAATAACGACTGGAGAAACTAGGCACATTCAACAAATATATATAGACGAGCCGCCGATGCACCATTGCCCCCAATTTGTATATATAAAACGGGGTTTCCTTCATGCATGTAATAACTCTACTTCTTATTGAATGATAATTTATTCCGATCATCAACTGTGCTTGTTATTCAGTAACATATATGGGAACTAGACCGTTAAACAGGGAACCACGCTATGTACAGTAAAACTATTTATACAGTTGATGTACAATAAAAGCGAACATCTTGCAAAGTGGTCTATTCTTGTCAGATATTTAATGTCTTCTTTCGCTTATACAACCCCTTCCCCCCCCCCGCCCCTAGACCCAAGACGCCATTTACATATGTTATATATTTGTATATCGACATTTAATTGTCCAAAGGGCATCTTGGGTCTAGGGGGGAGGGGAGCATCTAAAAACAAACTGAAAGACGCCAGTTTCATCTTTTCAATGACAAACGTCACAATTTTAAATATATTTCGTACGCATGCGCAGAAGAAATACCGCATAGTTTTGGAAATGAAGGGCACTTATATCCTTAATATTTTAGCAATTTTACTTTTTGAAAACCTGCAAAGGATATACTAAAACGATCGTCTAAACGGCACCCAGTCTAAAGACGTAAAATGAGGGGTGGGAGTAGAAGGCGCAAGTTTTCACGGCTTTGTAAATGATGGATTGCTTTGAAACCTATTTCGATGCTTTCTATGCATATTTTACTACCGAAACAGTCCAATTTTAAAAATATTAGGGCAATTTGAAAATTTAGGTTTTGTAATCATGTCAACTAGGGAAAATATACGCCTTATCGCTAGAGCTCCTTAAGTAAAGTAACTAACCCTCTCTTCCTCGTCAAGATGTTTGCAAACCTAGAAAGGGCACTAAGCAATGCACAAAGAACTCCAACAAACAATTGAAGTAACATTAAACACTGAATCAACAATAGAAGAACACCCCACCCCTTAGAACTGACAGCAACCTTAGCCACCGGGGGGGGGGGGGGGGGGGCTTAAATGCATTTTACGAGCGCAAAGTATTCGCCCTAGAGTCTGTTGTTGTTAAAATTGTTTAGCTCGCATGACAATGTATCATTCAAACCTATTCTGAAGATACAGAGACTAGCAACACAGATACCTGTACATGCATGCGCGGATCCAGAAAGTTTTGTCAGAGGGGGTTCAACTCTGACAACGTTTTTTTTTGCTGTTGTTTTTTTAGTTGATGAATGAAGGGAGGATCAACATCCACTAAAAGTGGGTCATCATCGGCCCGCCAGCGAAACGCCATTGAAATGTCGTTTCGCTGGCGTGCCGGTGACGGCCCAACCTTGAATGCTGGCTTGGTAACTTTGTGATTTTTTATGGGATCCGGATCAGTATTGCTAAGAAACTCTATACAAATGTATCTTTGTGTTCTTCGGGGAGGGTCCGGACCCCCTGTCCCGCCTCCCTCTGGATCCGCGCATGACGTGTTACATTTTATAGGCTTGACAATCATGTAGTATGTATCGAGTTCAGCTATTAGCCTTTCAAGAACGTTTAAAGGGAAGCAAGTGAGTACATGTACTATCCTGCCAGCCAAGGTTGACAGTGACGTCATGTTTTGTTTACAAAGTTATCAGAAACTTAGTATCGATAGATTGCATATTTATTAATCCTATCCTTCGGAGTGTTAGTTCAAGTGGAGTGTACAAATTAATGTTTTACTTAACAATTGTAAACAAAACGCGACGTCACTGTCTTTCTTGACTGGCAGGACAGTACATGTATAACCAGGAAATGTCATAATCGCAAACCACACACCACAGACCAACCCACGGCACCATGAGGAAGAGACACAAAACACTAACAACCACATGGCAGTAATAAAGCTATTTTTCATTCAAATTATAGACTGAATGTTCACCTAAACTTAAAAGAAAATGCACACGTAAGTATGCATTTTTCACGAAAGATACACCCGTATTACGTGTAGCTCTCAAAATCATTTCATGGGGGGGGGGGGGGGGGGGGGGAACAGGTGTTGTATTTATGGCCGCCGTGTTATGTGTATGCTTTAAAATGCTAGGGGCACGTCCGTTATTTATGAGAAAGCAAAGGTGATTTGTTTTATTTGAATGTAACAGCAAAAAGTGAAATTCATTTTGTTGAAATAAACATGAAACAGGTCTCGCACTATACTTTTCACACGGTCAGAGTAAAGCTACGTATTTGGTCACGTTATGCTGATGTATTCACTTAAAGCTGCATAGTCTGTAACTTTTGATCTTTTAATTTTAGAAATAATGTTTCTATTTTTCAAGAATACAGCAAAAAACTAAAATTCAGGTAATATATTTGACCAATTTCGTAAATCTTAACAAATTATCAGTATCAAAACAACAACATTTATGCTAAATATTAACTGTCTTTACTTATTGGAGTCCTATAATTAAATAATTACCAACAAGAGAAAAAAAACACCTGTTTTTATAAGATAATTCACCATTCCATGCAGTTTCAGCTATGGTGATCAGGTTTATTTTGAAAACATAACTCTAATTCTACTTTTACAATTGATTTAAAAAGAAAATATATTTTTTCGAAAAATGTTCATACATGTAGTTGCAGACTTAGCCTCTTTAATGATTGGGCATGCAGTTATTTCATTCATATTCCTAGCCATAACTGTACTCGTATCGTGTTCCGTATTCTCTCGTATCTTTAATATTAGTGTTGACATTATTGACGGCACTATGACATTTATCACTTACAGAATGTACAAAGAAATGATACTAAAAATAAAGAAAATGAAGAATGAAATAAATGATCACGTCTTATTGAATTTGAGCCGCAACATCTGATTTCCAACAATGTGGCATTTTTACATGAATAAACTCGGACGGGCCTTGGCAGCCGCCTGATAAGTTTAGAAACTCCAAATGTTGTTCGGTCAGTAGCTAAAAAGTCCTAGAATATTCATGCGACTAGCAAAGGCTCTGATCAGACTGCGCGTATGCGCAGGCTTGTCTGAGCCTTTTCCGGTCGCACATACCACATTGTTGGACATCTCATGCTGCGGCTCATTTATCAAATGAGTTTGAATTAACTGAGCTCCAGATTAGAGTGTGTTATATGTAGCTCTTACAAACACAAGTGTCCAAGACCTTCAGCCTACACTGGTATAATTTCAGAAGTCATAGTCTCGGAGTGTATTACTTGACTTTTCGCTTACTGTAAAGGCGGCAACTTTAATATTAATATCTGGGCTTGGCTCGGCTATTTCATCTGCTAAACAAGGTAAATCAGGTTCTATTTATAATTTGGTGAAGAATTATTAAAGCTGCATACTCTGTAACTATGAACATTTTTCGAAAAAAATTATTTTCTTTTTAAATCATTTGTAAAAGTAGAATTAAGCTATGTTTTCACAATAAAAATGTTCAGTACAGCTGAAAACTGCATGGAAAAGTGAATTATCTTATCAAGTAGGTGTATTTTTATCTTGTTGGTAATTATTTGCGTCCCTCCAATAATTATAGACCGTTGAATTTTAACATAAATGCAGTTGTTTTGTTAGTGATAACTTGTTAAGATTTACGAAAATGGTAAAATGTTTACCTGAATTTGAGTATTTTTACTGTGTTCTTGAAAAATAACAACATTATTTTTAAAATTAGAAGATCAAAAGTTACAGATTATGCAGCTTTAAGTTGCTTTGGCCACGCAAACGTGCGTGCATTTCACGAAAATCCTAACCGTATACAAAATGTATATTTTTGTAGTGAAGCCTCACAGACGAACAGTGTGGAGTCTGATCTGGGTCCACAATGTTTGCCTCTATGCTTATGTTAAATATACATTTTCAGAGGCAGTTATTTTGCTGGCGCACTGTGTTACATGTATGCGTGTATACTGAGGTAAACTTTTGAATAAACCACGCCTCATTTTCAGCTTTTACCTATGTCTAAGGTTGCCCAGTCCTAATTACGCATTCATGAGGCGCCGCCTTTACAGTAATCAAAATATCAAAGACTACAAGGTACATTCACTCCCCCGAACGGCAGTGTCATATTGGAAGCAGACGAGATTTGTTTGGCTTTCGCTGTGCCATTCATAATAATAAATATAATGATAAAAGTCCAAATAAAGACAGGCTTGACTTGCGTCTTAAATTTCCAATAAAAATAGAAGACAGGGTTGGTTATAGTAGTAACCATAACCACACTTTTATTACTATAATAGCACAATCATTGTAAGAAGGCGTGAACATACATGTACGCATACAAACAATTTCGGAACCAAAATACATGTATATGCACAAAAAATAATGTTTATACAGTCGTATCTAAAACTTAAGATTGATGAAAAAAATGATACTTATTAATTTTGGAGGTTATATCTTACTGCTACCTCCCTATAGTTTTAATTTTCGATACTTCGAAATAAAACCTCTAGTCATTGGACTTTGAATGTACGAGGTACGACTGTATAAACACACAAATCAAATTTTATGCCAATTGTATGCTGATGTTATGCTGATTTTATGGTGATATATGCTAAGAAATCGAGCTTTGGATTTTGTGGATATTTTTGGTTCAGAGATATAACGCAAGACAAATAAAGGTGTTTCTTATATGTAATAGTCACATATTTTGTTATTTTAAAATGTTTTGCTATCGTACTTTAATACCTCTTTGAGATATAAAGTAAAACTGGAAAATCAAAGTTTATGCCATTAGATCAAGAGTTGAATTTTTAGGATATTTTGGTCCAGAGATAAGCAAGACTATTGAAATAAACGGTTTTCTCACCTATTTTGGCATCTCATTACAATTGAAATCTAAACTGAAAGATCAAACTTTATGTTATAGACTTCGAGCTAAAAAAGGTCCTGCTTCCCCCAACCCTAGGGAATTTTGCAGACATATCCTATCTTGAAGAAAATTTCAAGCCGCATCTTTTAAGAGATGTTTGCACTCTGTGCTCCGGGGCGTTAGTCTCTGACAGCCTGTTACATATGTTACTGTAACAAACTAAGGAAAAAATCAAAATGAAAGTTTGAGCTACAGAAAGAAGACATTAAACCATCTGATTATTAAAATTTCTTATGTAGTTTGCAAGCTGGTTGCCTAAGCTACATAAAAGCAGCATTTTAAACAAAATTACAGCCTTCAATGGTGTTAAATGCGTTACATAGATTAAATTTCCTTTTGAAAGTTGAAATTGTGACTAACATCATCCATTTTACAGACGATTTGTGCATTTTTACAAGTGTTTTTAATCTTAATTTACTAAAATTCTTATTTGACTAATAGAAAAAACAAAGTTTGCTTTTCTATCTCAAATACATTGTTTTATATGAGCTATTAAACAACCCTACCCCTGATTTTAAGTATCCAAATTTGGTATCTATTATTGAAGAAAAATATATGAAAATATTTGACGCTCGTGGATATCTTACATTTTTGGCACTGTCTTGCTAATGCAATAAAGAATCATACATTTGCAAGTTTGACATCAGGATCAGAGCACTTATTAAAGTATGTAACGTATGTTACATGGCATAATGAATGAGCTAGGAAATTTTCTTGGAAGTAAGAGATGATATTTCAGAAAAATACCGTTTTCACATGTTTTCCTATTAATCTCTAGCCCCTGGTGCCTTAGTGTTAGTAATTACAGTTATTGCTGATAACAAGCCCATGGAATTGTGTTAGCTTTGTTATATATAACCTTTTTAATCACATATTTCCTAATGCCTATAATATTAATATATATAGACATATAGATAGAAAATAATAGTTCTCATTTAAATGACACAATTTAATAAATATTCCTTTTAAATAAAATTATTCAAAAACAATCTTTATTCAAGTCACCCTCACAATGTCTATCATTGTGTCTGCTTCTATTGCAAAATAATCACCCATTTCATCACAATCAGTAGAATCATGGCATTGTATTAGGACTGCAAACTGAGTACAATCCTGTTCCTCTCCTCCCTTTGGGAATTGTGCAGACATTTCCTACCTTAAAGAACAATTCAAGCTGCATCAAATAAGAGATGTTTGCACTCTTTTAACTAGGGGGTTAGCCTGTAATGGTATGGTACGTATGTTACCATATCAATTTAAGAATAAATGAATTGAAAGTCTGTGAAACAGAAAGAAGACATAAAACTATCTATTTATTTGAAATATTCATGTAGTTTGCATGCTGAATACCTTTGATACATAAGAAAAGATTTTTTTAACAAATATACAGATTCCTATGGTGATATATGTGTTACATTAATTAAGATTACTTTTTAAAATTGGTAATTGTGACAAACATCACTTATAAGCATTTCGTGTGATCCTCCTCTTTAACCATCAAAAGACTTAATTTACTTTGTATGTGTGGCCAGTGCCAGCGTCAAACAACTTGACACAGCCATACTTGAATCCTTAGCATTCTTCAAAAGCAGAAACAGCATGTTAGTGTCATGGGATCAAACACCTGATTAAATAGTGGTTTAATGCCATTTCACATATATGCATACAATGGAGTATGACTCTGGTATAAATCTCTTTCTGTGAAGTGTCAAGAGCAATCTAACTGCAGCTGCCTCTGCATCCGTGCTAGTCAAATGATAATTTGCTCTGATCTTGCAAAATCTATGTCTCTACCGTGTACCTCTAAGAATACTTTAAGATTTCTGACATTGGTCAAACAGAAATTTGATAGACTGCTTTTTTGCATCATTTGCCATGGAACCTATCCAGTCTTTTGGTGCTTAAGTCCTCAGGTCTTAAATCAATAGTATTTTGCTGCGCCCAAAGAACTTTATAAGTTTTCTTTAGTTACAATGTTGACTCTTGATGGTTTTGGCAGACCGTCTGAAACAATTTCTGCTACACCTTGAAGGTTATCTGGTATAAGAGAAAGAATATGAAGTTGGACATTGCAATCAATTATGTTTGCAGTTGGTTGTTTTTTGATGTCAGTACATTGAAGCATGTCTTAAAATAATGTAAAACCTATGATTTCTCAGTTTTTGCAGCCATATCATTAGCTGTTGCATTCAAAAGAAGGAAAGTGGACTATAGGTAGAATAACCAGTAGTTCTATATTATTCTCTATGGGAGATTTATACAGAGCAAACAAGTTGATAAGGTGCCTCATTTCAAGAGTTACCTCGGTTTCAGCACTTCAGAAGTACTAAGACTTCAAATAAGTTTTTCAATGCTTTAGGAAGATAATAAGTGCAGAGACATTATTAGATGAAAATATGTGAGTTGCATGTATGGAAAGGCTACATTTATAAAGGTTAACCAGCTAAGATATGATTCTTTATCACAGAAATATCAAGATACATCAGTAGAGGCACTCATTGCTCTTAATGGCATTGTTTTCCCCCTTGTAAAGCTTTAGTTTTTCTCCTACTTGCAGAGTATCACTTGAAACACATACTCAAAGAGCCAATTATTAGGAATTCATATCAGTTTCCGAATGTTCCAAACCATAAATGGCAAAATTGGAAAGTTGATAATGGCTCATCAATTTTGAGTGGACTGGTGGTAAAAGTGAATAACAGTAAATGATTGAAATATTGTGTGATGATTCTACTAGTTGCAAGGAGGCGTGTGATAATAATGATTACTACAGAAGAAGACAACGACAAACATTTAACATGAGTATTAAATCGATGAGAAATAGTTTGGACCATTTCATTTATTGTATTTTCTTGTAAAAATGTTAAACTATATTTTCTTATTTTGGCTCTTTATTTAGCATTATATGCACAGTATTAGGAAATGTGTCCAAAAGGTCATTGATAACATATGTAACACCAGTCCATGGGCTTGATAATCAGAAATCAATAGAATTTCTAGTGTTTTGGCACCAAAGACTTATAAGTACATATTAAGTGTCCTGATCTTTAACTTAATGACATCTTGTAGATATATGAGCAAGAAAGACTAAGAAAATGAACAATATCCACACGCTGCAATCGCTTTCATGTGTTTTACTTAAACGGTAATAACAAAATTCGCTTCTCTGTAAAACTGGGAGTAGGGCTGTGTATTAGCTCCTATAAGACAATATATTTAAGATAGAAAAGCAAACTTGGTTTTTCCTATTCATCAATTGAGTACATGTTTGTAAAATCTAATAAAACAGTTTGAAACCAAGTCATAGTAGTTGTTAAACTACATGACGATAGCCATAATTATAGCTTTTAAATTATAATTAGGTTCATGTAACGCACATAACACCACAGTTAGCCGTATTAATGTTAAACAGCTTCCATATGTAGTAAAGACATCCAGTATAAAGACTATAAGAATGTCAATTTATTAGATAATTTTAATGTCTTCTTTTGGTAACTCAAACATTCAAATTTTTTATTTTCAAATTGATATAGTAACATATGTAACAAACTGTTACAGGCTAACGCCCCGACTTACAGAGTGCAAACATTTCTTATTAAATGCACCTTGAATGGTTACATAAGATGTAATTTGTCTGCAGAATTCCAAAGGGGATTAGGATGGAGCAGGCCCTTACTCAGCTTGATGTCAAAATACTGTTTGATGATTTGACTTATCACGCTAACATATGTAACGCTCTCTGATCTTTAAAACTTGATGACAACTAGCAGATCTATAAGTCTTTATCATAGGAGCCAGATTAAAATCCCTAAACAATGTAAGATATCCAACAGCTGCGAGCTTTTTCACAATTTTAGCTCAAACTTTCAAACTACATTTCCTTTATTTGATATAGTAACGCATGTAACACGCTGTTCAGACTAACGCCCCAACATAGAGAGTGCAAAAATCCCTTATTCGATGCAGCTTGAGTTGTTCTATAAGACGGAATATGTCTGCAAAATTCCCTCGAAGAGATTAAAATATTTTTAGGCATATCTTACTTAAAGACAATGAGCTTGCCCATTTATTACATCAGGTAACATATGTTACAGCCTCTGGTATTAAAAAAAATGCAACAAACTTGCATATTTATGTGTCTTTTCATATAAGCAAATAAATCCCAAACAATGAAACACATTTATTAACTGCAAATATTTTTTAACTATTTTTACTTTAGTTTTAATACCAAACATTTTACCTTAAAACTGGGTAGGGGTGGGTTTTTTTAATTGCTTAATTCAGAAAAAATATTTAAGCTAGGGAAACAAACTTTAATTTTTCTGTTAGTCAATTGCATAAGCTAGTCAGACATGGTTAAAACATTTTGCAAAACACACAGAGAGATTGTGAATGTAAATGATGTTAGCCACACTTGCAAATTTTAATCGGTTATCTGATTTATGTAACGCATATGACACCTTAAAAAGCCGCAATTTTGTTCAAATGACTGTCATACGTAGTTAAGATATCCAGTATGCAGACTATATGAATGATTTTTAAAAATAAATATTTTAATGTCTTTAATTTGTATCCCAAACTTTCAATTTACTTTTCTTAGTTTGATTAAGTAACGTATGTTACAGGCTCTTACAGACTAACGCCCCCTGAGCACAGAGTGCAAACATCTCTTAAAAGACTTGGCTTTCAATTCTCTACAAGACAGGATATGTCTGCGAAATTCCCTAGGGGTGGGGGGGAGCAAACCAATTCTCAGCCATCCGTCTATTAGTTTTATGCTCATTGTATGGTGGTGTTATGCTAGAATTTCAACCTTTGTATTTTGTCAATAATTTGATCCAGATATTAGACAGAACAATACATCAAAGGGTTTTCTTGCCTACTTTGAAGCTTCTTAGAAATAGAAACCAAAACTGGAGAAATAAATTTTATACTTATCTGTTTTATACCGGCATATTATGTTCTTGTATGCTGGTTGTATGCTAGAAGAGCGAGTTTAGATTTTTGCGGATGTTTTAGTCCAGAGATAAAATAGAATTTGAAATCTGAACGGGAAAATCAAATTTTATGTCAACTTAATTTTATGCTCATTGTATGCTGCTTTTCTCCAAGAAGATCAACCGTTATATTTTGTCGATATTTCGGATCCAGATATGACAGTACACTAAAATAAAGATTTTTCTCTTGCCGTTACTGGAAAAATAAATTTTATACTGTTTTATGCTAGCTTACAATAGGAAAATATGTACATGTAACACATAAGAAACACCTTTAAATTACAATGAGCATAAAACCAGCACATCATTCGATTTTTCACTTTATTAAACTATGCTGGTTTTATGCTATACGATAGAGTTTAGATTTTTACGGATATTTTAGTCCGGAGATACGATAGAACATTGAAATGAACGGGTTTCTCCACTCTTTGTCATATAAATCTAAACTTAAAAATCAAATTTTATGCTGTGTTATGCTCATTGTAATATTATGCTGGTTTATGTTAGAAGACCAAACGTTGGATTTTGTGGATATTCTGGTCCAGAGTTATCAAAGAACACTAAAATAAAGGTATTTCTTATCTTATGTAACGTGTACATTGTTTGTTATTTTGCGCTGGCATACTCTTTTAAATAAGGTAGAGGGCAAAGATCAGGAATCGATACAATCAAGAACCAAACTTGACCCAGGACACCATATGGGAAAGTGAAACAAAAACATAAGAAAACATCATAAACCAGAGAGCCAAAAGGTCAGCCCTTTCCCAATATCTCACTAGATATTTAGATAAAAAAATAGTTTAACTTTTATCGTAATTTATTTTTAGACAGCTCTATTATGATATATGTGACAAACCAATATTTTTCGGATAGTATTACCTGTGGCCCCTCGATATATACAATGAGCCATCCTAAGTTTATTGTATCAAACCAGAAGGAAGAATCCAAATGATTGAAGAAGGTTGTTTCACGGCTGAAGCTGTTTCTTTAGTTATCAAAACCGATAGTTTCCTGCTTCGTCGTTATTGATAGAGTCAGTGCTTAAGAGAGCGACTTTTGTCGTCTGCTGATAACCTTTGCAAACAGTTTGAACCCAGATCAGGCCCGACATTTTGTCGGACCTGGTCTGGATCCAAACTGTTTGACACCCTTATTGTATTCATAAAAGATTTTTCCAAAAAGTTTATTTTGAAAAATATCAGCAGACGACAAAAATGGAATACTACCCAGCATGCTAAGAGTTAAGATCGCGAGAGACAAATGTTATAAGCATGGATCGGATGTAGTTGTCGTGATTCAAAGCGCGTGACCAAATGCTAACCAACAACTCTAGAAAGGAGTCCATTAATGCATACATGTAATGCTTGGCAAACAACGAGGTCTGAATTGAGACAACGGCAATTATCTCTTTTTTGTAGTTAAAAAAGGGGTTTCAGCTTTTAGTGCTATTAACAGTCGAATTATCAGTTTTTGAATAGTTATCAATTAGAAGACAAGTAAGTGGTTTGTGAATATGCAACTGGATAAATAATTATTTGATAAATTAATAATTATTTAATAAATAAATATATAATACATCTAATGTATTCTGTAAAAATGGATCAATTGATTATCGAAAAATTGTGATAATTGAAACATGTGAAATGCGTTCATATTTTAGCCTTCATAGTGGTTGGATTCTTAAAGATATATAGAATTAATTTGTGAATGTATAAATAAATTAATTTATTAATGAGTAAATGTATAACACAAAGACTACATAAATAACTATTTCTAATATATTGTAATAAGGATTAACTGCAGGGCCCGGAATAAAATGCCTCCCTAACGTTAGTTAAGTATTTGATATTTCAACATGCTATATTAAATGTTAAATAAATTGCCTTGATCGATGCGGTACTAGTGGTCAAAAATATCATTGTGATCTTCAGAAAAAATGAAACTATTTTGATTTGAAACTATTTTGATTTTAATCGGTTTGAAACGTTATTTTTCGCATCCTGAAAAATCAATACTTAATATCAGTCTTCCTTAGCTATTAGGAGGCATTGTAATACCGGACCCTGATGTCGTGCAGTCGAGATATGTGATGAGCCAGTATATGAGATTTCGTTACTTATCGCGTTGTCGAGTAACGGATGTTTGAGTAACGGATGTTAAGGTAAGCTTGCGCAAATGCGCAGACATGCCAAAGTCTACACTGCTTACTAACACATAGTTGAGATATAGATGAAGACATGGATTTGAATCTAAATATCTCGTACCGCTGCATACGTCAGCACTGGCGTTTTGATACTTTTTTGCGCACATACGACAATAACTGAAATTATGTTCTGGCCCATACATGAAAAGTAAAATCTGTCTTAAGCGGCCACTCAAAAGGAAGACCAGAATTTGGGATTTAAGACCGATTATTGCTTAAAGCAGGTCAAAAGTATAACAGAATGCTCCAATGGGAATGGGGGCATTCTGCAATACTTTCGACCTATATTAAGCTACCATTTTTTCAGTAAGATCTTTGTTTTGTCTATTTTTGAGTGACCGCTTAAGACAGGTTTTACTGTATATCGTTCTAAATAGTTGACTGATTTATAACATGTTATGAACCCCGGCTTTGATTCAACAAAAGCAAAAAAATAGATACACTTTGATACCTTCACATTTGCAAGCTTTTAATATCTTAATAAGCAGTGAGTTCCTTTTGTGATGGATAACGTTACGGACACGACGTTCCTTACTTTGGATAACATCACGGTTGATTCTACTACGTTACGCCCGTCTCGAACTCTACACCCTAGACTACAAGAAATTTTCCACGAAGCTGTAGGGTCATGCATGGCTACACTTGGTCAGTTTCCACCACTAGAGACAGGTAAGTCGTAATATATGCACACATAGGTTTAGATAAACAAAAATTTTCAGCGTAAAATTGTAAATATTTTCTTACTCATCAGTTTAAACATATGTTTTGGGTGCTCAAAAGAACCGTCTCATTGAGACGGTTCTTTTGAGCACCCACAACATATGTTTTGGTTGAGAAATAAGAAAAATAAATGTTCGTTAAAGTCCTGTAAATTAACGCCATGCGTTTATTTATTGTTTATTTCTTAATTAGCCATAGGCTCGAGCTATTGTGATTGTTGCATGTCCGTCGTTACAATTGCTTCAAAGGGCATCTCCTTAACCGCTGGTTGTACTTTTTTCAAACTTTGCAGAAATTATCATTTCATGGCTCTCTACAATATCTGTTCAAATTGTTCCTGTCCATTGCATATCTAGATCAAATGGGTTAAAATGGAATTTCGAAATGAATTTATTTTAAATCGTCTCGTCTGAAACGACGGGCCCAAGAAGTAAGTAAGAAAGTGAGTATGCCCAGGAAATACCACAATTACATACTACAGACCAACCCATGGCAACACGAGGAGGATTCAAAAACGATAAAAGTGACATGACATTCAGAACACAACTAAATTAAAGCATTCAAGCGAGATGGTTGCAAAACTAGAACGAATACAAAATGTAAGTGATACAACAGGATACACAAAACTTCTAAATAAAGCACAGCCCTAACATTTAACCCCATTAACTCCAACAAGCAATGGGAGCAACATCCAACATATGGCCCTGGGGCCAAAACTGCCCCTACCCCAGAGGTCACATAATCTACAATGACTTGCATTGTGAAAACATTAACAACTCATCTTGTCTGAATCACTAGGCATAGAGCCTTGATATTTGGTATGAACCATCAGATGATAATTATTGGTTGGTTTCTATTATATGCATCATATCTAAGATTTTCGAAAGGGTAGTGTATCGTTGATTGAAACTTACTTTAGAAGTCCCTTTCCCAATGGTATAGGTTTGATTCATTTGACCGATTTTATAAAGTTCAAAAATAGAAATAGATAATTATATTGGCATGCTCTTACTTAACTTCCAAAATGCATCACAACAGCTTACTGATGGAATTGAATGTCATAGTTCTGATTAACGATATCGTTAGATGGTTTCGCCCATAATCTGGTGGATTGCTAGCAACAAGGGTCCATAGTGGGACCTCATTTGTTTTATATAATGTAAACGGTATCTCTGTTTTAGTCAAAATAAGCTGCTTGTGTGTGCAGATGATTCTGCAATCATGTAGGCGAGTAAATATAAATCAAACACAGAGAAGCTGTTGGAAAAAGATCTTGAGAAAGGTTATGGTATATAGTGCAACTTCAGAATAATGTATCAGTGTTGAAAGCATGCATTGGTCAAATCAATAATTTAAAAGGCAAATGCCAGGTAGGAAAAAAAGAAATAGTTGAATATGCACACATTGATTCAGTGTCAAATCGATTTGGTATCCCATAGTATCGCAACTTCTTAGAAATAAAGCTTCAAATCACACAAAACAAAATAATACAGTTTGTCTTGAAAATGGATCCCAGGTCACATATAGGACATGGCGTTTTTAAAGCTTTTGGATGGTTAACAGTTACTAAAAGAGTAGATCAGATTATTCTTAATCATGTTTTTGAGATAAATTTGGTGTGGTATTGATTGTATCTATTCCTATGCTTTGCCTTCTTCCTTACTTGTATTTACGAGATTATATGATATATTATATATTTGAATCAGGTATTTTATGTTATGTCTAAGTTTACACAGTTGACTTTATATGTTGACTTTTAGGACTGAAATTGGATTTAAAATGTTTTTCTAACTAGATTTTTAATCATGTTGTTCCTCACTGTGACTTGCAGATCAGTACTAAAAGGACCAAAATGAAAATAAGAGGACTCACTTTCTCTGTTTTATATCATCCTTGGTAGTGATTGGCAAGTCATTAATCATTGCAAAGTAATGAATGTGTTACATGGTTTAATATGCATTTAACATTGATGGTATCTTATTTAATGCTATCAATCTGTGATACCAAAAATAAAAATCAATCAATCGATCATTCAGTAGACCTTTTCAAAGTTTATTCAAATACTGACCCTAGAGCTAAGTGCGACTCTATCCCCAGGGATTCCATTTATCTTAACCATAGGGTTTTTTTTATAGGGAAGGCATTTTTTTTTTTTTTAAAAAAAACTTGTCATAAACCTGAAAACAAATAGCTTGGAAAGTTTGGTTGTTAGGATCACTTACTATACTTCTTACCAGCTTGTTTAATTATGCTCATTGGGCAACTCCTCCGACTCAATTACGACCCTGGCATAAAACTTCATCCCTGGAAAGGTACCTAATGTTTATCATCCACCGTGAGTCAATTTGAGGGTTTTTTCATCATAGTATAATATTTTAGTTTGATTAGTTTGGTTCTCTGTGATGATGCATTACACGTATAGAGAAGCCTCTATGCGAGCTAAACAATAATCAATTGTGTTTTAAAAACAGCATGAACTAGGGCGAAGATTCGGTCCATAAAACATATCTAACACACCGAGTAGGCGGCAATCGAAAACGTCAATACTACCGACGAACGTAGATAAAAATCGTTAGAAACAGAGTTTCGATTGCCATTTGTTGCCCGACTGGCGACAAATAGCAATCGAAAACACTGTTTCTGGCAATTTTTGATCCGCGTTCGTCGATTGTTAAAGGCGTTTTCGATTGCCCCCTACCCGGTGTGTTTAAGACCCCACCCAAAGCCCAAGGGCCTAGGCTGCTGTTGGGTTCGTCTGTGGACGTGTGATGGTTTTGTTTTTATTCATTGTTTGTTGTTGCTCCTACTGGGTGTACGGGTTCTGTATTTGGTCCTGTTTTGTAATGTGGTTCTTACATGTGCGGATCCAGAGGGAGGACCCCTCGAAACTTATTCAAATTTATGGTCCCTTAGTAATACTAGTCCGGATCCCTTAAAATCACAAAACTACCAATCTAGCATCCAATGTTGGGCCACCATCGGCCCGCCAGTGAAACGCAATTTAAATGCGTTTCTCTTGCGGGCCATTGATGGCCTGCTAATAGTGGTATTTGGATCCTTCCTTCCCTCATCAAACTAAAAAAAAGCTGTCAAAGTTGGAACCCCTCTGACAAAACCTTCTGGATCCGCGCATGTTCTCGGTGTCCTTTCTAGTTTAGCCATCATTTAGCTGAGGAAGCGAGAGCTATTTTCATTACTGCATTACATTGTACATGTATTGTAGCAGTCTGTGTTCTGTTTCTCTTTCATACAGTGCCATGAATGGATCTGCATTCTGTTATAGTGGCATGTCTTGGTCATAACCACTTACTTCCTCATCTATTCTATATTCTATATATCATAACAGAGAAAACATATCAAACTAAAAGCCAGTGATGAAACAAAGACCAAAGCTACATGTAACAGCCCACAACTAGTTGAGCCGAAATGTGATTATACAGAAATGAGTTTGGCGGTCATCTGAGGATTCAACTTACAAGCCTTAACATGTACCACGACTCTGTTCTATAACAGGGGTGTAATTTTTTAATCAACATCAGATTGATAAATAATTCATTGATGCATATATTCCGTCAGTCAGTCAGCTGAACCGAAATCGCCATCGTCGTGGCTGTTATTTTGTTTTCCAACTTTCTCAATAAAACCGAGTCTGCTTTTTTTCTAATAGTGTAGGTTCTCTCTATTCATGAGGAATCTGTTTTTCCAGATTATTTATATGATGATACACTGCAATAGTTAGGAAGCATCCATGCGAGTTAAACATTTTTAACAACACTAGAATCTAGGGCGAAGACTCAGCACAAGAAAAGTGCATTTAAGCCCCCTTCCCACAGTGGCTTAGTCTGCTGTCCCTTCTAAGGCGACGGTTCTGTTGGTGCTGATTCGTTGTTAATTGTTAGTCCTATTGTGGGGTTCTGGGTTTGTTCCATGTTCTGTTGTGCAGTGGCTTTATGTCCTTGTTTGATGGGTATGAGGGAGCTGGCTGTTTTACTTTGTTTGTCTTTCTGTTGCCAGGTGACTGTTATTGTTCCGTGGCCGATCCTCATGGTGCTGCAGTTTGAGTGATTGTAGTATTTCTTGATCATACTCACTTGTTGCTTTATATGCGTTTTTGTTTGCATTGCACCTTTTCTGGTCATATTGACTAGCTTTCATTCGTTCATAACCATTTTGCTCACCGAAGAACGGCTGTTAAAAGCAGATTCTATTTTTGATGGGCAATTACTATTTATAGCACTTTTGTCATTATCTGGCTTTCTTGGCGTGGAATATGACAGAATCAATCTTCCACACGCCATGTGCACTGGACTAATGGTTTTTTTTTAATATCAAGTTTATTTACAGCAAAATCATATACTGTTGCAGATATCAAGGTTTGACATCTTGTTTCCATTTACGTTTAAAAGAAGCAAAACGATACACAGCCTGAATCAGTAAAGTAAGTAAGTGTGCAAAGATCAGGAATCGATACAATCAAGTACCACACCTGACACGAGATACCAATAGGAAAGTGACAAACTCACAGTTATACACCACAAACGAGAGCCAAGAGGTCAGCCCTTTCCCAGAGGGTGACCACAAGGCATAAATAAACAGACGCACACAAAGGCATAACAAACACAAGACAGAAAAAAAAACATCAAAGATCCACAAAAGAAGTAACCTCTTGGAACGATCAGTAAAATATTTTACTGGAAGGCTTAAACTGGTTTCACAGCGCCAACCTCACCCTTAATTCAGATGTGGATCAAGACAAATAGATATTTGGTTTGCATGAAAGACCCCTAACTAATCAATGCATTATCTCCCAGAACATATAAATCAAGATATAAAATGGAGGTAGATAAGATAAGGACTCAACGGTAAGTAAAACTGAACACCGGTGCAAAAGAAATCCGACAGGTAAACCCCGTTGGGCCCAACAAACAGCAAAAGCATCATGCCCCTACCATCTCATCAATAGATAAGTCGTTATGTCGGAACCGTTATAGAGTCTGAAGTCCGACCCACTGGCGAGCAATTAAAGAGGAAAGCAAAGTAAGTAAGGGTGCAAAGATCAGGAATCGATACAATAAAGTACGAGGGTCATTCAATAAAGAATGAGACTGTCACTTTCCCATTGGTATCCTGGGTCAGGTGTGGTACTTGATTGTATCGATTCCTGATCTTTGCACCATTACTTACTTTTCTTCATAGTCTGAAAATCTGTGTGTGCATTTAGTTAAAATTCACCATAATAATGGTAACTATGATGGCGAAGGATATCCCACAAAATGTATCGCTATGTGCAGCTGATTGTTATTATGTATAGATGAAAAGAACCCTGTTCACTTAAATTGCCTTTGACTAGTTGATATCAACTTTCAAAGTCAAGAGGCCAGCAGAAAATACCAGATATTTCTTAAAAACCAGATTTTTTTAGAATTTGTTTCTATGGTAACAACTCAAGACTTTGGAACACAACTTTCCCCTATTGGTTAAAGACAGATTGTATAGGCATATATAAGTATTCACAGAAAAATAAACTATTCATCTTAATATGTTGCCATAGTGACCACCTATACTGAGCCGCCCATGGATGTTTGCCTAGTCTTCTAATGTTGCCTAGCAACAAAAGATAGAAGTGTTTAGCACGTTGAATATGGTACATATGAATAGCCAAAAAGACGTGCTAGGTTTGAACAAGATTTCTTAAGTCTAGCATGTGATTTCACTGAGCTATATAAAAAGTCTCATTCTTTATTGGATGACCCTCGTACCAAATCTTGCCAATCTTGATTGGGTTGACCACCAAGCTTGCAGTCTGTTGCAATACATTAATGTTATAGCCAATCGTTTTATAATGGGAAATTATTTTAACGAACTGCGCTGAAAAATTATTAGAACCAACAATCTTCTTCAATTTATACACCAAGTCACCATAGAGTTCAGGTTTCGAAAGTCCTTGTTGCAAGAGAGATTTAAGTGCAACTTAGAATTTAGATATCAAATCATAGTATCGTCTATAAACATTAGAAAAGGTTTTGTGAAGTTTATGATACCGTAGCCTCGTTAGAGAAGTTTCAACAATTTATTTCGAGTGTTGAAGTCAGTAACATATGTAGCTAGATGTTCTAGCCAAACGAAAGAGTTGAGAGATTATAGACTCCATAGGAGGTAGAGCGAGGAACATCACCATCTAAAAATGGGAAATTGACAATTCAAAATCAAAGTCGTCACGTTTATAATAAATTTTGGTAGAAGCAATATCATTAGAAATTGACAAATGCAAGCCTGAAAAGCGACTTCTCTATCAGAAGTATTGGATTTATTAAGTTGAAGCTCTGAAGGGTATTATTGACTTAACATATTGTCAAAATAAAGATTATAAATGTTTAAAATATCTTCCAAATATCTGGATGAAGTGTCAAATGCATCAATAACATCAGCCTGTTTATCATCAGAATGAGACATCATAAAGTTCCTCTAATAACAAAACAGGAATAAATCAGCAACCAGAGGAGCACAATTAGTGCCCATAGGAATACCAACAACTTGTCTATACAGCTTGGTGCCAAATCGAATAAAAATGTTGTCCAACAAAAAAGTCAGCGCCTTACATACATTTTGACATGACCATGCATGATATTTTTTAGATTTTTCGGAAGTATAAAATGCATTTCTGTCATTACATAGAAGGTAAGGAGAGCCTTCTCTCTGGAAGGTTCTTTCAGTAAGATCAATACGTTTATCTTTAATTAAATTATGAGGTAAAGTAGTGTAAAGAGTAGAAAAATCATAAGTAGACAAACTGGTCGCATTGAAATTTCTAGCTTTAAGTTTATCTAAAGCTTCACCTGAATTTTTAATAGACCAAAATAGGTTTTTACCGGATCTGTCATATACCTTTTCACAGTATATGATAACATGCTTTTTAACAGCGGTAAGACACGAGGTTAACAATTAAGAAAGTTCTGTTATCGTACAAGAACTAGAATTAGCAATAAATCTTGCTTTGTAGGGGTTTTATGGAGTTTAGGTAACCAGTACAATGTAGGAACTTTTTCTTGGTTTTCTTTAGCTTTGACATCGAAATGTAGGGCTGTATGACAACCATGCCCTTCGAGAATCACCCTCTCACTCAAAGAAGGCTGCAGTTTATAGGCATAAGTGTCAACAAGCATTCGCTTAAGTGTTCTAATACACTGAGCCACTTTACCTACGCACCACTTATAAAATGTAAAATTTCTCCGAAAAGAAATATGCTATTTTTATTCTGAGACCACCAGCGTAATGCGCATCTATATTTGCTTTGGCCATTGGAATCTTATTGTGATGAGATCAAAAAACAAATGAGAAATTAGATCTTGAAGGGCACTAAATTCAAAACACCATTTCACATTGTATTATTTGACACTCAGATCAAATTGCACTTTATTTCAGGGCCGAATTTCTGCGATGCCAGATATATGAGCCGATTTCTTCTTTGCAATATCTAAGACTAGAATGTGTTTGTTAACTTTATCTTTTTGTAAGCGTTTTTTCTATTTTGATTCTCAGCTAGCCAAGGTTTGAAAAAAATTGATTTTAGCACTTTTTTAAAAAAGTTAGATAAAATTTCGTATGATTATGAGTAAACTAGTTATCATAAATAGTAAGTGAGTATGATCAGGAAATGCCACAATCACAAACTGCAGACAATCAAAACACTTTTTTTATTATTTCATTTTAAACAACCATGTATCCGCCGTTTATTTTCGTAAAAATAATGCATTTATTGGCGTCATGGTGTTGACGTTAGTGATGACGTCACTACTACCAAGGCTATAAAACGTGTCAATGATAAGGTGTTCTAGCGTTCTGATACTTCTATGTCAACAAGTGACTCATAACAAAATAATTTGCTATGGAAAATCTGTTTGATTATTGTAGTTGACGTTAGTATGACGTCAAAACGATCATTTCTTCAAAAAGTAACGGTGTTACTAAATTCAACGGCCAATAAAAATGGTTTTACTTGAATAAAATAATTATTTTTGGTGTTTTTCTGACAAAACGTTAATCATGAATAATGCATAGCCCAAAACGCAAATAGAAAATATAGGCGCACTTGGAATCGAACTATAGTCCCTACAATAGTAACTAAAGTTTGATTCGAACACCTATAGTCGCTACTAAGGGTAACGTCACGAACCTACTAGAGATCAACGGCGGGTTGGAGCACCGTTACTCGAGTAGATAGGCTGGTTCCCTACTCTAGACCTATCTAGAACGATGGGTTCAAGATCTAGTACGATGGGTTCAAGATCGCTCAGTAGCCTCAAAATGATATGTTTTTGTAAAATAAACCTAGCTGAGCATTATTTTGGTCCCGCTTATTCGTAATTGATTATTAAAAAGCGCTGTGCAGTTTATAACATCCTTTTTGTCTACGATGAAGAAATGAAGTGGAGCATACAGGGCTATTATTTTTGTTTACTTGCCAACCAACTAAAAGTTCCAACTTTAGCCGTTCGGGTGTAAACCTGCGTGCGCATCTATTACGTAAGAACTATAGTAGGAACTTTCGTTCGAGGTTTCGATTTACGAAGTTGCTCATAAGACCTAATCTTAAGGGATCAACCAATTTTCCAACAAGTTGCATTCCACAATTATTGGCAGTTCAAGTTATAATGTAAATCAGATGAAGTCCATATCATTATTATTGATTATGGAAAAATGCCTACCATTTACAGATGGTGTAATGGTAGTTTTAGTAAATAAATGTATGCAACAGACACACCTCTTGGCATTGCACTTAAAAACATTAGGATACATTCCGCGTCTTTTGAATGCATTAAATGGTTTAGTAGCTTATACTTTAAATCGCTTTTTATCACAGTAGAATAGCAAATATATGTGTAAATACGAATTTCGTAAACTAAATTAGAGTTTATGCCTGTCCTTGGTAAAGCTAGAACATAACAATAAATGATTCACATTGCGTCGCTTTTCATTCCAAAAAAGTGAGTATGACCTACACACTGCGAAACAACACACGTCGTCGCGAGGAAGAGGCAAAGAACAACAAGACAAACTCAACCCATCGACGCAGGGTCACTATAGTGATTGTAACGTGTAAATCACAAGAAATAAACTCCATTTCTCCAACCACTAAGTTTGGTGTCAGTCAGATTATAACAAAAGCCTGTCAACTATGTCTTACTGCCAATCCAATATGCTTAGTTCTATTAAAATATACTTACCTGCACAGTTTCAATATCTGACCGTTCAACTCAACCCCAGAGGTAAGGGGGTATATCAGGTCATTTATTTTTTTGCTTGTTTGCATGTTGGTCTGCACTTCTTTACCTTTAATTTGATACGCAACAATACTGCCACTTTCTGGCTTTTCTAAACTGCGCAAATACAGGACAACGACGGACACTTCAGAGAAAATTGACATTTAACTGCAGTCGCTTAATTAACGGATGGGATTAAATGCAAACCGCGGCACTTAAGCCTGTCTGGTTATGCAATTAGGTCATTGCCGTTTGTATACGAGCTACGTCGCGAAAAATGTTTGACCAAGCAAGACAAAAACCAGTCTGCTCAGCTAAAATTACTAGCTTTCACTTTGAAAATTTGTGGCAACAAAGTACTGCTATCACACTTCAGAGTTCACGAATGCCAAAGACGCTGATAAGACTGTGTCCATGCGCAGGCTGATAAGCGTCTTTGATGTTCGTTGATGACGCAATCAGTTCATCTCCGAACGCGACTTGGCTATATTTTTTTGTGAAAGAGTCGGCTATCTCTTAATTCTGCGATTTCGCGTGGTATTATCTATATTATTTTTCCGGACAATTAATGACGACAATTCCCGCTAATTTAAACGTTTAGCTGGCTGGTACAGCTGCCCTTGCTCGTAACAAATGTCTCTAAAATAGAAGCAGTATTTTCGTGGGTGTTACCGGTAATTCCAATTGTTTCATTTGGCTACCGTGCTGGGTTTTTCTTTCTGTTATAAACACATTGCTGAGCGCAGTGGAGAATTGCTCGACTGGTCGAGAGGTCCCTGATTCAAGCTTCACTAGAGTCAATGGGTTGTGTCATGTTATATTTTGTTTTGAGGTTTTATGTCCCAGTCAACAGCTATGGTCATGTCGAGCAGTCAGTTTACCTAACCACACCTTTTTTCCTGGACAAGCTTGACTAAGCGGTTAACCACAGTACTTTATTCACATACTCTCGCTTGAAACTGACAACAAAGTGAGAAAGACGGCAAAGATCAGGAATCGATACAATCAAGTACCACACCTGACCCAGGATCTCACATGGAAAAAGCGACATAAACACAATTAAGCATCACAAACAAGAGCCAAGAGGTCAGGTGACCACAAGGCAGCAATTAACAGACGCGAAAGCATGACAAACACAAGACATAAATAACACAAATGATCCTAAATAACCCTTCTTGAATCAGCGGAAGGAGAAGAATGACCGTATAAATTATTTTCATCACTCTCCACGAAAGTATGGGAAATGTTATGTCATATCCTAAAGGCTGAGTTCAACCAAAGAAAACGTCTCGACCTGACTAAAATTGTTGACAAGCACTACTGCATACATTGCCATTAAAGATAAACTAAAAAGTATTTAAAATTCATTAAATTATACAGTGTTTTTTTTAAAGATTCTGGAGATGAATACCACATTAGATGTGTATAAGAATACCCAATTAAATTACTGTACATTAATGGTAATTAAAAGTGCATTAATATTTTCATATTTTAACAGTGCAATTAGAATAAGAAAACCATTAATCCAAGATCTTAAATACTGTTACTTTTTAAAAAGTCTTATTGTAATGGGATTTTCATAACCATTAAAGTCTTATTAAAATGCAGATTTATGAGTTATTAAGGACAATTAAACAACACTTTAACCACATTAAGCATTTTTAGGAGTTTTAATGTTGTAGGATGGCATTAAAACGTTTCCCTTTATCATTCTATGCCCCTTTGACCCATATATTCAATAACAGTATTTCTTTGTGCTCCAAAATTCTAGAAGGGTTCTTATGTGAGCCTCGTCGCGAGAAAACCTGTCTTCGGGGGTTTGCGCACAACAAAGGCGCAGACCAGCCTGCGCATCCGCGCAGACTGATCAGCGCCTTTGTTATTCACTTTAAGGAAAGTATCGTATCTCAACTTGCTACAAGCGAAATTTCAATGCTCTAGCTAGTCTCTGTAGCTGTGGAGACTGGTTTAAGTGCGGCTGTGTCCGAAACCCCAAAGGCAGGTTTTCTCGCGACGAGGCCCATGTTATAGTGTATCTGGCTCAGAATCTTAGATGTTTTGAATCCTTTTGTAGAATAATGTGTATTATATGTACAAATCAACTTTGTCTCAATTCTAGTCATAAAATAATGTATTTGAGTTTTAGGCTAGTTGCTTTTATTTGAATATATTGGGCTGTAAACTGTTGAAAAATAGTTCACTAAACTTGCGAATAATCTATTAATACATGTAATTAACATAATCCTGGTAACCCGGGAACTTAAACTGAATGTCACGATGTAAGACATGTCAATGTTTAGGGCTATCATTTTGAATCTTTGTGTATGAATACTTTGTTTCCAAGGAAAGTATAATTATGCAAAATAACAAAAATATATAGTACTAAGATCTACTTACAATAATAATTTGAAATAGTTAAAGGGAACAAACTATTGCAAACCTAATTTAATGTTTCTGTTTCTTTTTATTTTGTTCTTTTTTTTGGGAACGTTTATTCACGTAAAAACATGTTTGGTGATTTGAATTTATGGCCCTTCTGCATTAAATCCATTGCCATTAAAATGTTGTTGAATCAACTATTTTTAAACTAATTTTACCATTAAATTCAATGACAATTAAAATTAAACGTGTTGAGCAAACTATCAATAAACTATCTGCCGAATTAAATTCACGACAAATATAAACTGTTAAACTAAATACCATAAAAATAGAAGCAAAACCTACTGTAGACCTTTATAAACAAGCTATCATTGAATTAACTGCGCTATTGCATTCAATGTCATTCAAATATATTTACTGTTAATTAATGGACCATCAGATTTATGATCGTTACTTTGATGAGATGGTAAGGGCCTGATGCTTTGGCTGTTGTCAGGCCCACCGGGGTTTACCTGTTGGGTTTCTTTAGCTCCGGTATTCAGTTTTATGTACTGTTGAGTCCTTATCTTTGCTTTATCTCCTTTTTATATCTTGATTTATATGTTTTTGGAGATGATGCATTGATAAGCTAGGGGTCTTTCATGCAACCCAATATCTATGTGTCTTGATCCATAGCTGAACTAAGGATGAGGTTGGTGCCATAAAACTGGTTTAAGCCCTCCAGTAAAATATCTTACTGACCGTTCCAAGGCAGTGCTTCTTTTGTGGATCATTTGTGTCTTTGTGTTCCCCATGCTTTCGCGTCTGTTAATTGCTGCCTTGTGGTCACCTGATGGGAAAGGGCTGATCTTTTTGCTCTTGTTGGTGATGTTATAGTATGTATTTTTGCTACTTTCCCATGTGGTTTCCTGGGTCAGGTGTGGTACGTGATTGTATCGTTTCCTGATATTTGCCGTCCTTCTTTCTTTTACTATGTTTCATTGAAATTCCAACCAGTCTGACATCTTGCCTTTGCTAGACACATTAATTTCATGCACTGGTCTCGAAGAACTATATGAACTTAGGTGTCACACTTTTAAAATGACGTGCCCCTGGTGTCCGCTTATGCTTCATTGAAAGACAATAAGTCTACGTTAAAGGTTTAATTATTACTATCCCCAACAATAAGTCAACTCAGACTTTTGGGTAGCAGGTGTTAGTATAACTGGATGATCTCATTTTTATCTGCTAAATAGAGGATCTTACATGAGTGCTCATGTTTTATTGATTTTATTAAACGAGTTGGGGAAAAGGGATAAAATGCGAGGCTTGCCGAGCATTTTATCTCTTTTTCGCAACGAGTTTAATAAATTCAATAATACAAGAGCACGAATGTTAGATTCTATTTATCATATGAAATTATGACATTAAGTTTACTTTGAAATCTCATTTCTGCCGTAAAAACGTTATAATTGTGTCATTATGTACGCAACGTTGTTATGGACGTCATAACGTTTCCCGAAAATCGATAAACCACTAGTGGTTTACAGATTTTATTGCATAGCGTTATTTCACTCCCAGACGCGACGTCATATGATAAAGACCTTTAATCTGACAAATTGTATTAAAGGGACAAGTGTCAACAGCAAAATTTACCAAGCATAATGACCTTCGGGAGCCATCGCCCAGTGTCATATGCATTTAAATTGGAGACAAGATGAAATTAGATCATTTACACGGAGACTGAGAACTCGCTGGGAATAACAGCTATACCAGTCTATTTTACTTAGTAATACATTTCATCTGCTCGTGTTATTCATTGCAACATGTGTTTCGTGCGTATTCGAATCGCCTCGTTTAGGCGATTCGAATACACGCGAAATAAATGCTAAACAGAGACAAATTAATGTTATTTGTCGCATATTAATCAACAGTTTTTTCTGCTATAATACGTTTTCTACAGAGAGCAGTTTAATATCTGACGCGTCTGGAAGCTGGTTCCTTAGAATTATCCTTGGTCCCAACTTGATACTTAACCAGCTTGTTTCTCGGTAACGGCATTCTAAACATAGGCACAATCGGATGTAAACGAGTATCTGGAGATTTGCAAGCAAAACCTAGTACTTTGCCCAGGTGCTGTCTTTTTTTCTTCGTGGCATTTACTTGCGCTGCCGGCATTTTCCTCACTAAACTGTTGACTAATCTGAGTAACGAACGTCAAAATCAGTATCGATTATTGGATAGTACTTCAATTGAATCTGGACAAAACAATCTTGAATAATTTTATGATTGGGAAACATAAGGTAAAGAAACTATAGCATTTATGTACCTGTAAAAAGCACCCATTACCTGGGTTAGTTTATATTTGTTGTTTACAGCGATCCTCATCTATCCTTGAACCAACAGTACATGTATTTTATATGTTTGTATGATATTACAGGATGCCACTACTTCTTTTAACGTAAATCTTTGTATACATGTTTTATGTGTAAATGGTTTTACAGAGGGCTATATAGTTGGCTAGCTTTCAAAGCCAATTGTGTCACCCTCTATAAATGTTGTTTTAATAAAGGGACTAATTCGTAATGATTTAGAAAACATTCTGAAACGGCCTTTAACTCAGTTTTAAAAAGTCATCATCGCAACTGCATATTGCCTATTATCAAAACTCTATTTTGAAGCGTTATAAAATATTTATTTTAATAAAGATTTTGTAAATAATATCTTTATGCACAGACACATTTTTTCTAATGTTAGTATTGTTTTTGTTCTTATTATATCAAATCTTACTTTTTCACGAGAGAATCATACACTTGAATGGTACACACATAACTATTAGTCGAAATACTCTTCTGAATCCCATTTGCATGCTAATTGTTTTCATATTTTGCTCATAGCTTTCAGCGTTGTCAGATTATTTCACTAGGCCTGAATAACTTATTTGAAAAACAGAACCCGCGCTGTGCAGGCAGAACGTTATGGTCTGCAATGTCAACCGCTAAAAACGTAGTGTCCGCTAGACTTCTTTCTGAAGTAAGAACATAATTCATAATAATTATTGTAATTTGGTCGCATTTATCTATCTAATGACCTATAATTTCAGACATCCATTACTGGAAAAGAAGTAACAAGATATACTCGTAAAAGAAGGTAATTTCGATTAATCGACTCAACACTACAGTGTTAGTATAAACGTAATTTTGTATTTTTATATATATTTTAAGTCAATACAGTTTCACAATTGTATTGATGTAAAAATGTATATTAACAATATAGTTGTATAACAGTATTGATGTAAACTGTATATTAACAACCTTAAAATGATACAACTGTATTGGTGTAAGATGTATATTAACAATACAGTTGATGTAAATGTATATTAACAATACAGTTGTACAACTGTATTGATTATTGATGTAAAATGTATATTGACAGCGCTGAAACCTATGAGCGTAATATACTTGACGAAAGATGTGTCATTCATGGGCATCGGTACCATATGACTTTTTAGTTTCATGTGTTTCCTGATGAGGACCATGATCAATCGAGAAAGTGGGCACAATTCAAGAATCAAATCAGCCTCTGATGTACGTAAGGCACATTACGCGGCTCATCCTTCATGTAAGAGATCACGAAAATAAAATATATTGAAGCTCATGTCAGTAAATTCAGAGTAAACCGCATACCTACAACACACTCTAGGTAATTGTGACGGTGAATTGTGCAGGTGAATTTCTACAATGCACTCTAAGTAATTTTGACGATAGATTGCAGTAAATTTTATCAAGGGATTAGGTTTTAGAATATTGGACGGTGATTTGCGGTGAATTTCTACAAAACACTCTAGGTAATTGGGATGGTTAATTGCAGTGAATTTCCACAACACACTCTTAAGTAATTTCAAAGGTAAATTGCGATAAATTTTATCAAGGGATAAGGTCTGAGAAAATTGGACGGTGATTTGCGGTGAATTTCTAAAACACACTCTTAGACATTTTGACGATGAATTGCGGTGATTTTCTACAACACTTTCTTAGTAATTTGACGGTAGATTGCTGTGAATTTTATCAAAGGATTAGGTCTGAGGAAATTTGACGGTGATTTGCGGTGAATTTCTACAACACACCCTTAGTATTTTGGACGGTAGATTACGGTGAATTTAATCAAGGGATCAGGTCTGTGAAAATTGGACGGTGAATTGCGGTGAAATTTTACATCACACTCTTAGTAATTGTGACGGTAAATTGCGGTGAATTTCTAAAACACACTCTTAGTAATTGTGACGGTAAATTGCGGTGAATTTCTAAAACACACTCTTAGTAATTGTGACGGTAAATTGCGGTGAATTTCTAAAACACATCCTAAGTAATTGTGACGGTGAATTGCGGTGAATTTCTAAAACACACTCTTAGTAATTGTGACGGTAAATTGCGGTGAATTTCTAAAACACACTCTTAGTAATTGTGACGGTGAATTGCGGTGAATTTCTAAAACACACTCTTAGTAATTGTGATGGTGAATTGCAGAAAATTTTTAAAACACGCTCTTAGTAATTGTGACGGTGAATTGTGCCGATTTTTTTAAACACACTCTTAGTAATTGTGATGGTGAATTGCGGTGTATTTCTAAAATACACTGTAAGTAATTGTGACGGTGAATTGCGGTGATTTTCTAAAACACACTCTTAGTAATTGTGACGGTGAATTGGGTGAAATGCTAAAACGCACTCTTAGTAATTGTGACGGTGAATTGCGGTGAATTTCTACACACTCTTAGTAATTTCGACGGTGAATTGCTAAAATACATTCTTAGTAATTGTGACGCTAAATTGCGGTGAATTTCTGAAACACACTCTCAGTAATTGAGACGGTGAATTGAGGTGAATTTCTAAAACATACTCTTAGTAATTGTGACGGTGAATTGCGGTGAATTTCTACAACACACTCTTAGTTATTGTAAAAAAATCCCCCATTGTGCCACTGCAAAAATGGCTACACCAAAGGGCCACCGCCTAGATAGCTTTATCACAGGGGCCTGCGACCCTGATCCATCAGGGGCCCTTTGGGCCCCCTCTGGCTCCGCACTAGTTGGGATTAACATCAGTACTTTTTCAAGTTACCTGTTTTAGCCTGAGCAGTTTGCCACTGCAACACCAGCTTTGTCAATGACGGGTTAAAGCTAAAAAGAATCCTTCATTGTGCCACTGCAAAGATGGCTACACCAAAGGGCCACCGCCTAGATAGCTTTGTCACAGGGGCCTGTGACCCTGATCTATCAGGCTTGGCTCCGCACTAGTGTAGGATTAACATCAGTACTTTTACAAGTTATCTGTCTTAGCCTGAGCAGTTTGCCACTACAACACTAGCTTTGTCAATGTAAGAGATCACGAAAATTCAGAGTAGGGTGGGTGGATGGGAGTATACATATTATATCAAAAGAATGAATTATTTCCTATAAAATTTCTTCAAAAGGCTTTGGTTTTGCTTAGTAGTTTCGACAGTGAATTGCGGTCGTGTTGTAGAAATTAACCGCAATTCACTGTCGAAACTACTAAGCAAAACCAATTTGGCTCTACCCATGTTATCTTACCCAGGCTGTCACGTGAGGGCTGTACATTTGTTGCATTGGAACGGACCCACATGGTCGTCAAGTGACGTCATGTTATGTTAAACGGACGTCATCGTGTCATGTTGTATCTCAGCGTATTCAGATACTTCTGAGAGCCTTTTTTAAAAATAATAAGGCGCGATAAGTAATGGTGACCAAGAAAAATAATCCATTATTCAAATGAGGGTGAGATATGAAATCTGTCCCTAGGGATCACTGTTTGTCATCACTCGGCAAGCCTCGTGATGTCCAAGGACGATCCTCAGGATGGATTTTTTTCTATCCCACCCTCACACTCATGATATATTCTTATACCCCCTTCCACCCCCATCTCACCAGCCGGATGACTACAGCTGCGGTCCATTCTGAGGCAGTAAGTATGCAGTTCAAAGGGATTTTGCGTCTAAGGGTGGTGTGGGGATTGGACGGGTTGTGATGCATCTAAAACTGACTAAAATGACACATCAAATTTCAAATGACATTTCCATGAATACATGTATTTAGTGCGAATTATTTAATTACACGAATAAATCAAACATTTAGAACTGAATGACAATAATTAAACCTGCAGACATATTTAGGATAGAATAATTTATTCTATCTTAAATATGTCTTCAGGTTAAATTTTCAAAGAGTTGCAATGCGTTCACTCATACATGTAATTTGATCAAACCGGTAAGTAGTATGAAGACGAAAAAAGGAGGGGCGTCAGAGGAACGCGCAGGATGCTTTAAAAGATTAAAGCGCTTTTGCAACATATTTTGATATTTAGTTAATATATACTGACGGGCTTTAAAAACGCTACACTAGGATAGAAGCTTTAATGTATGTCTCAAAAAAGAATGCAAAGCAATCAATTTGATTGTATATTAAAGAATGTGCATTTATGAGTAGCACATGAAAAACTTGTCCACTTAAAATTAATTTAAAGCATTGAAAATGTAAACTGTTGAAGATAGGGGTCAACTCTTTCATTTTACAAAATTTTATGAGTGAAAGATCCCCTACTTCTATAAATCAAGAAACTCGAGAAGCATCGAATGTGTGTCATGAACTTTGTTAGTCATCGCGGAATGGCTTTCATTTTAATTGGCAGGTCTTCGATATGGCAGGTTTGCTTTTTTGACGTTAATCTATGTGTACCCGTTCATTCGATGGCTTAAAAACTCTGCTACTTAAGAAGTGTTTCAGAGACTAAAACTTTACGAAGCAACAACGTCGTCGAGTTGAGTTGTACAATTAAAACTTAAGAGTGGACTGAAAAAGCCACTTCATGATGACATCATCAAAGAAAAGAAAGTTTACATTCAACTGGCGTTTGTAAGATAAAACAGAAAACAGGATGTTAGTGTGGCGTTTTTAAAGCCCGTCAGTATATTTGACTGCCATGATATACTCGGATTTTATAAACATTCAGACAACTTGAAAAAGTTAGTGCTAGTAATGATAGCAAACTAGGCAAGAGAAAATATAAAGTAGTATTACATTATATCTGGAACTTGATTTATATAATTTATATGGAAATTGATGGGAAAAGGAACTCTGACGGTGGTAATGGGCATCACAGTGTATCACTGCGTATAATTTTGATAAAAAAATTAAAGTCGATCAAATGCTTCCATCTTCTTATATAAGCTCGCTGTTGGTCTCTATTTTATTATTTTGCATTTGATTTCCTATTTCCATAAATATACAACTTTATTTTGGGGGCTAAAATGGTCGCTTTTTTGTATTATACATATAGGAAATAGAAAAGTATTTTTAAAACATCATTCCCCCCATGAGTCTCAACTAATCCTTTTGCACGTAAGTGTGTTCTCATATTTATATAATACTAGAAAAGAGCCCACGCAAGCGCGGAAATATTTCATGATTGTCAATTTACCTTTATTTTGCATTTAAAAAAGCTGAAACTTGTATCCCCCTTTCATGTGTGTTAATTTTTCACAGCTTTATGAAATCTGAAACTTGTATTGGCGATTCTAGTCGCCGAAATGACCATGGGCCCAAATAGGTATGGGCCGAAATGACCCGAAACCGGCGAGTTTTAATTTTTTTTACAAAAGCTGATACTTGTAAACATGATTATGCTTATATCTTCTCATCTTGAAAATCACTAAAAATCTTCAGCGAGGTGACTTTTACTATATTTGTTTTCCTCCAAACAATGCCAAAAATCGCTCAAATCCAGGTTCTTATTTCTGAACAATGCACTTTTTTAAACAGATTTTATTGATAGCGTCATTGCCTACTGCGTCAAGTGGTACGACCAAGCCTATCAATGTAAGCTGTTTAGCGACCTTGAAACTTAGGATTATTGAGCGTGAGTCAGAGAAAGGTGTCTTGAACTTTCATAACTCTAGTTGCCATCAATGGTAGTAATTAACTATTTTATAGAAGTTCTGTTTGTTTTGTTACTGTTTTGTGAGTCCCCCCCCCAAAAGTCTGTACTTGTTTAAAGCTAGTGTCAATTTAAGTTTATACTAAGGTCTGCTGATTATTATAGTTTAGTGTTGTGTTGGTTACTGGTACTGTCCAAAAATAGGGACAATGTCGGAAAAATTAGTCTGCAATTTTTTAAGTGGTAGCTGCCCAAACCAATAAATGAGTGGTTTTCACACTCAAAATGCAAAGAAATACAATATTTAAGGAAATTTTTGTATACCAAATTATCTTCTTCAAAGGCAAACCTGGAAATGTCGTTACTTTTCGTGGTTAAAAAACAAACTTTTTCTCCTTATTTTTCTTCCAACTTCTGATTGGGAATTTTACTGTGCCAATTGGGAAAAAGGAGGTGTTTCGCCTTTGGGAGTGGGGCCGAATTTCGCCCCCCAAAATGGCCTGAAAAGGAACACTGATGCCGAAATGGTTTGGATTGATTGGTGTTTTACGTCCCGGTAAACAATTTTTCAGTCATGTTGAGACGGAGCCACTTCTTCCTGGGTATTATTAGTACTTTGGGAAGGTGAAAGTGCCTTTCTCAAGGACACTACACAGCGGTCGTGGGGTTCGAACTCGGGGCCTTTAGGTCCCGAGTCCGACGCTCTACCACTGAGCCACCGCGCCTCCATATGCCGAAATACACTTCCCTTTTTACGACCATTATAGGCGAAACGGTCTGGGGCGAAGTATTTCGCCGATTTGCCCTCAAACTGGAACCCTGCTTGTACCTGAAAGCTAACATATAAAATTTGGGTTTGATTGGCCCATCAATTTCCGAGAAAAGCCAGTTTTAATTTTCATATATGTAAATGACCTTTAGCCAAGGTCAAGAAATGACCTCGGCCTTCAATACTCACAATTCTTCATTATTTCAGTTGGTTTCAGGTCAGAGGCTGAAATATTTGTGAAAAAATCAACAGCTTTCACTTTTTCCTGTAGAAAAGCCTAAGTTAACAAATTTGACCTTGTTGTAAAATTGGTCAAGGTCAACCGTAGGTCATCATTTGAACAAAGTATGATGGGCAGAGTCACCACTGCTACATACCAAGTTTCGTGGAAATTGGTTCACCGGTTCCGGGGAAGAAGATTTTTGAAGGGTTTTTACCATATATGGGCGTGGCGGCCATCTTGGTCATGTGACCCAGATGCAACAAACAAACTTTCGTTCCCCCTACCCAAAGAGGCTCCACATAAAATTTGTCTTTGATTGGTCAAATGGTTTCCGAGAAGAAGATGTTTGAAATTGTTGACGACAACGGACCATGGGCATCCTACCTATAAGCTGACATATGCTGCTAAGGTGAGCTAAAAACAAATTCAACCTCAAGCCCTCACCAGTAGCTTGCACCTGACCGTTCTAAGGTGGTGATTTTGGTGTAGTTCTTACTTCGTTATTTGCATACCTGTCAACTTTTTGAAATCTTAAAGAGTGAGATTGCGCGCGACGCCCTTAAAATGGTTATTTTCTGCTCGCATTTACCGTGCGGACCAATTTTACCAAATTTTTTAGGAGTGAGATTTATTTTTTTCTAAGAACCAAAAAGGGATTATTGGGCCGAAATGACCATGGGCCGAAATGACCCGGAACCGACGATTTTTTTTTTATTTTCTTTTTACAAAAGCTGATACTTGTAAATGCGGTAATGTTTATTTCTTCTCGTCAAGAAAATCACAGAAAAACTTCAGCGAGGCGCCTTTTACTAATAATATTTGATAGCGTCATTGCCTACCGTGATATAAGTGGTACGACCAAGCCAATCGATGTAAACAGTACATTATGCGCAGCGACCTAGACACTTAGGATTATTAAGCGCGTGTCGAAGAAAGGTGTGATGATTACCGCGACTAATAATCAGTTTTGATAAGGGATTATTTAAAATTACAGCCATATCTTTTTTTCTTTGGCGAGTTTGGCGGCGTTTTCCCCATTGTTGTTTATAATATGGCCGACTTGACACAGCATAATACACATATACATATGACATATACACAAAAATTCGGAACGCTTCGGTCATCTCCATTCAGTTTGTATTGGAAACCCAATCGATCTAAAAATAGTGACGCGTGACCATGAACGTGACATACACTAAATATAGAAACATTCGCCAGAGGGCGCAGTTCTTTTAGAAAACACACTTAATTCCAAAATTCTCTAAATCTATGCTAAATGAAAACTCATCCTAACCGAGATTATCAATGAAAGCAATATCTTAAAGTAACAGTAAAGAAATCAAGCATGAAAATGACCTCAATTTTTCAGTTTATGCGGTAATTCGTTTATTTAGTATTATAGATATGTGAAAAGCTAGTTGGGACTCGGGGAGGGGGGGGGGGGGTAATGATATCCCACAGCCCAAAATGTGACGTCTGGGCGAGTCCAAACATTAGTATTTTGATTTTTGGTGTGCTCTCTTGAAAATCTTTTTCCAGTATAATGAAATAATTATTACAAGTAAGCTACCTTTCCATAACGCATTAGTTGTGAAATTTTACGATGTTTTAGCATATTTATCTTTAGATTATGAAAATTGTCCTTATGCTAAATTAAGTTGGTAAATTATTTTGCACATATTCTATATCTATCCAATGCACAAACTACATGGGCGCACTTCGAATCGAACTATAGTCCCTACTATAGTAACTAAAGTTTGATTCGAACACCTATAGTCGCTACAAGGGTGACGTCACGAACCTTCTAGAGATGGTCGGAGCCCCGTTTCTCTGGTAGATAGGCTGGTTCCCTTCTCTAGACCTATCTAGCACGATGGGTTCAAGATGTAGCACGATGGGTTCAAGATCGGTCAGTAGCCTCAAAATGATATGTTTTTTTGTAAAATAAACCTAGCTCGGAGCATAATTTTTGGTGCCACTTATTCGTAAATGATTATTAGAAAGCGCTGTGCAGTATATAGCTTCCTTTTTATATACGACGAAGAATTGAAGTGGATTATACCGGGCTATTATTTTTTGTTAACTTGCCAACCAACTAAAAGTTCCAACTTTAGTCGTTCAGGTGTAAACGTGCGTGCGCATCTTTTACGTAAGAACTATAGTAGGAACTTTAATTCGATTCGAAGTGCGCCATGGCCGTTGACTAGGTGTACTTTACGCATGGATGAATGGTTATAGTACATTGGTGAATAATATTGCACCAGGTAAATATATTGTCATCAAGTTAGAATGTGGACTACAGTTGCACTTCAAAAATATTTCTTAACAATTCAGAAAGAAAAAAACGACAACAAAAATAATCATTAAAATGCTCATGATTTTGGACTTTAACATACTTTCACTGTGATTTGTAATCGAGTTTTGATGATATAATTGATTTCTAAATGTTTTGGTGAAGTCAAATTTTCAACCCCTACCACCTTTGATAGCGTCTCCTGTTTTGTCGTAGGGATCTGCCTGTCTAGTAGTTATTATAGCCTTAATTAGTTCCTAATACTTTACGTGTCCTATTTAAAAGGATACCAGTGATGCCTTATGCATAGGGAAGTTTTTGGAAGCATCTAAAAATAGGCATATACCCTATCAAAGCGTCAGAGGTCCTTCCTCTAGCTTGACCCTTTGTATACTAACGAATTCTTCCTTCTGGTTTGGTACAATAGACTTGGGATAGTCCATAGTACATATGTAGGGGTACCAGGTTATCATCTAAAAAAAAATATTGTATTTAATTTTTTTCCAAAGACCTTTTTTACTTTAATAAACAGTGTAGACCCTGGTGAAATGCCACATAATGCGGCATTTCATCTGGGTCTTCACTGCTTGTAAAAGTACCCGTTTAGGAGATTCTGTTACTGTTACTGTTTTCTTGTCCACTTACAGATGGCGCTTTTTGTAATAGAACAGCAGATGCTTATGGTGGTTGCTGGCCGGACTCGCTACCGGGTAGAAGTGTAAAAATACCTTGTCCTAATATTCCTATCTTCAATAAGCAAGGTTAGTAGAAAGTTGAGTTGATACACGTGGAATGTCTCCCTTTATACAGGATTGGCCGCTACGATGTTTTGGTATTGATCGCTCATGCGATTTGACTCTTAACGTCCCAAGTCAACAGCTATGGTCATGGCGGGACGGTCATTTCACCGAACCACATTTTTTTCCTGGGCAAGCTTGAACAAGCAGTAAACCAGTACTTCGTGCACATACTTTCGCTTGTAAAAGACAACAATTCTTCTTGTCTTCCTGTGTTGAACCAGTACAATGCAGATGATCATGCACAGTGTGACTTTAAATATGCTATGAATGCGCAGTGAGCGAATAAAGTTAGAAGTTTATAACGTGGCATGAGCCTCCATCTACTACCTTATCTTGCGCATGTGAGCAGCAAAGACTCTGCGCTTAATACCAAATTTGTCATATTATGATGGCTCTTAAAACGTATGAATAGGATCTTACATAAGTGATCATTTCATATGAAAGGGGTACGTGCATTAAGAGGCTATTTTGCCCCCCTCCCCCCCCCCCTATGAGGTAAAAAAATAAAAGTTGCTCTTCACAAGTTTCTTCTTATTAGTTTATTAGTTCAATAGCCAAAGTGTAAAGGTCTGGTATTGATTCGACTTTTACGGCTGCTATGGTAACAAAAATGGCCGCCAAAATAGGCTGAAAATAGGAAAATTACCATTTTGGAGCAAATTTTAGACATGTAACAGATGAATTAATAAAGAGCATAAGCAAATACCAAAAAATATTTTAACAGATGATGAGACATATCACGGCACACAATATATTAAAAGTTTTTTTTTGTATTTGCTTGTGCTGATATCTAATTCTTAAAAAATGGTCTCCAAAAGCCTAAAATTTGGCCTAAAATGGCAATTTCTCTATTTTAAGCCTATTTTGTTGGCCATTTTGGTTACCATAGCAACCGGTAAAAGCAAAATAAATGCCAGAATTTTACACTTGGGCTATTCATCTAATAAACCAATAAGATGAAATTGGTGAAAAGCACTTTCAGTTTTTGGCTCTAGAGGGGGTTAAAATAGCCCCTTAATGCACGTACCCCTTTATTTAACGAACCTTTGGCGAATATAATAAATTTGATATGAAATGGTCATGAGTGTAATATTCTTTTTATCATTTAACCTTTTAAATGCGATTTTATCGCCTTCAAACTTAGTTCATTTCAATGCAAATTTGCATTGTTGTAACTGACGTGGTCATGACGTAACTTCTTCCCGCTGAACGTGTGGTCAAAACAGTATTATGACATGACGTTATCCACTGAATAGAAGAAATCGCCATATGATAAACGTATATCGCTTGTCATAAAACGAAATGTTCGATCATATAGCGGACGATATACCTCCCTAATGATTTTTATGCCCCCAAAGCAACTTTGGGAGGCATATAGTAATCGCACTGTCCGTCCGTCCGTCCGTCCATCCGTCAGTCCGTCCGTCCCGCTTTCGTGTCCGGTCCATATCTCCTATAGTCTTTGAGGTAGGTATTCCAAATTTGGTGTGTAGATACATCTTGGGATGGCAGAGTGTCGCGTACCATTTTTGGGTCACTGTGACCTTAACCTTGACCTCTGACCTAGTTTTTTAATAATCGTGTCCGGAGCATATCTCTTATATTATTTGAGGTAGGAATCTCAAATTTAGTGTGTGGATGCATCTTGGGATGATAAAGTGTCGCGTACCATAATTGGGTCACTGTGACCTTGAACTTGACCTCTGACCCAGTTTCTTGAAAACTGCATTGAGTCTGGTGCATATCTCCTATATTCTTTGAAATAGGAATTCCAAATTTTGTGTGTAAATGCATCTTGGGATGAGGGGGTGTCACATGCCAATTTTGGGTCACTGTGACCTTGACCTCTGACCTAGTTTGAAGAATTATTGTGTCCGGAGCATATATCTTATATTCTTTGAGTTAGGAATTCCAAATTTGGTGTGTGGATACATCTTGAGATAGCGGAGTGTCATGTTCCATTTTCGGGTCACTGTGACCTTGACCTTGACCTCTGACCTAGTTTTTAGAAAAATCGTGTCCATAGCATATCTCTTATATTATTTGAGGTAGGAATCTCAAATTTGGTGTGTGGATGCATCTTGGGATGTAAAAGTGTCGCGTACCATAATTGGGTCACTGTGATCTTGAACTTGACCTGTGACCTTGTTTCTAGAAACTGCATTGAGTCTGGCGCATATCTCCTATATTCTTTGAGATAGGAATTCCAACTTTGGTGTGTTAATACATCTTGGGATGACGGGGTGTCACATACCATTTTTGGGTCACTGTGACCTTGACCTCTGGCTTAGTTTTAAGAATTATTGTGTCACGAGCATATCCCATATAATCTTTGAGTTAGGAATTCCAATTTTGGTGTGTGGATGCATCTTGGGATAGCGGAGTGTCATGTACCATTTTTGGGTCACTGTGACCTTGACCTCTGACCTAGTTTTTAGAATAATCATGTCCAGAGCATATCTCTTATATTACTTGAGGTAGGAATCTCAAATTTGGTGTGTGGATGCATCTTGGGATGACGAAGTGTCGCTTACCATAATTTAGTCACTGTGACCTTGAACTTGACCTCTGACCTAGTTTCTAGAATTTGTTGCATATCTCCTATATTCTTTGAAATAGGAATTCCAAATTTGGTATGTAAATGCATCTTGGTATGCCTGAGTGTCACAAACCATTTTTGGGTCACTGTGACCTTGACCTCTGACCTCGTTTTCAAGAATTATTGTGCCCAGAGCATATCTCCTATATTATTTGATGTAGGAATCCCAAATTTGGGGTGGTGATTCCTCTTGGGATGGCGGAGTGGTACATACTATTTTGAGTCACTTTGACCTTGACATTGACTTCTGGCCTCATTTCTAGTTTTTTCGTGCTATATTACAGCTATCTTTCCTCAAATGTGTCTTATACTTTGGGGGCATTCGTCACGTGTTTGTGACATTTCTTGTTTGAATACAGCAATCCGCTAATTTATTCAGGTTGTATGTTAAAAAATAACCCGTTTTGCCTACTGTAACTAATGCATGTAATAACAAATATTTACTATTCTATGAGGGGCGATCTGCATGTACAGTGTGCATCCTCAAACAAAACAATACCATTTATCTTAAGATCACGACCAATCTGCTCTTGTCAAGCAAACGCTTTATCAAGATTGTCTGACCCAATTATGGATCCCAGACAGCAATCAATCGTTTTCTTATAGTCTTCCACAAGCAAACGAAGAAATATCAGTGCATCATCACATCTGAGAGAGATTACTCTTCTTTCTGAAACAATAGATATATTCGTGGTCCCTACTGTTTGCGGAAATACATGCAGACGTTATGGTATGATTTGTGCATTTGTACGGCAAGATAATCCACAAGCTGTAATGGCTTTTGAGTAAAATATGATGTTAGTATATATTAAAGTTGCCACATAGAGATAATTCTATCGTGAAAAATAAGTTTTTTTCACAATAAAGCTTCTGTTTTTCTTAACTAATTTTAGTGTTTCAGTGAAATAAGAATACAGGCAATGACTCGTATAAGCTTTTAGCTAACTGTCAGATCTTGGATCCAGGTTCATTGATCATGTATTTAAAGAATTAAATATTGTTTAAACCAAATATTAGAATATATTACCGAAAAAGATTCCAGTAGGCTGGCATATTACTTTGCTTTTCGCTTACTGTAAAGACGGCAACATTAATATTCATATCTGGATGTGGTTCGGCTATTTCATCTGCTAAGGAAGGGAAATCAGGTTTTATTTATGATTTGGTAAAGAGTTAATAAGCTTTTTGAGCCGCACAAACGTGCGTGCAATTCATGAAAATCGTAACCGTATACACACTGAACTCACATTTATTAACCCTTAAAGCGCGTAATCACAAAATGTATGTTTTTGTCGACCACTAAACTATTTGAAGCCTCATAGATAAACATTGTGAACCCAGATCAGACTGCTCCTGGACTAAATAATGACTGATGTTGTGGCACAAGTAGATACAGTTACTTTTGAATAAAACCACACCTCCTATTCAGCTTTTACCTATGCCTAAGGTTGACTTGTCCTAATTACGCATTCATGAGGCGCCGCCTTTACTGTAAGCGAAAAGTCAAGTAATACACCTGAAGGACAATAATACATTGCTAATTTTATCAAATGACGTCGCGTCTGGGAGTAATATAACGCCATGAAATAAATCGATAAACCTCAAGTAGTTTATAGATTTAGTTACGTTAAGTATTGACGTTCATACTAATGTTGTTAAAATATGGCAAAATTGTGACATTTTCACCCCAACATACGATTTTATAAGTAAGTTTAATGTCATGTGATAAATATAAACTAATATACGCAATCCTGTATAATTGAATATATAAAACTCATTGCGAAAAAGCGATAAAATTCTCAGCAAGCCTCGCATTTTATCACTTTCCCCCAACTAGATCGTTAAATAAATTCAATAAAATATAAGCACTCTTGTTAGATCCTCTATTTATGTTATTGATAGCTTATTTTGTGATGCATCAGCAGCATGAATTGCTAAACTGATACTTGATGGTTGCATAGTCTGCACATAACAACTTTGTTTAACTCGGCAAGCTCTTTTATCTCCAAAATACATGTCTATGTGTAGATGCAGAAAAGTCCGTCAGTGGTAGGTCCTGAAAATTTTATTTAGTCATCAACTTATTTCACAGAGGACCATGCGCACCACCTTTGAGAAGCAATTGGACCTCGATGGGGGTCTCTACCAGTATTTCTTAGAAAACCTATAGCAACTTGTGATTTTCCAGGGGGTCGGGATCCCTGCCACCCCCCTCTGGATCCACCCAAGCTAATTTAATGTCTAGGATTTTGAGTAAACGAGAGTATACAATCATTCAAGGAGGCCATAAAAACTACGTTCTTCTAGAGAATAGTGCAATTTCTTTAATTGGCATAATATGGCAATTAAACTTTCACACTTGTGCTCTATTTGAATACTCTTTTTACAGGCCATTTTTTTTACTTAATAATAGTGCTATTACTTCACTTTTCGCTTTCTGTAAAGGCGGCGCCTCATGAATGCGTAATTAGGACTGGTCTACTTTAGGCATAGATAAAAGCTGAAAAGGAGGCGTGGTTTTATTCAAAAGAAACTGTATCATCTTGTGCCACAACCTCATTCATTATAGAGTCTTTAAAACGCTAACAAAATAACTGCATCTGAAAATGTCTATTTAACATAAGCAGGGAGGCAAACATTGTGGACCCAGATCAGACTGCTCCTACAGGAGCAGTCTGATCTGGGTTCACACTGTTTATCCATGAGGCTTTAAATAGTTTAGTGGACAACAAAAACATACATTTTGTGATTATGTGCTATAAGGGTTAATAAATGTGAGTTCAGTGTGTATACGGTTAGGATTTTCATGAAATGCACGCACATTTGCGCGGCTCAAAATGCTTTTTAACTCTTTACCAAATTATAAATAAAACCTGATTTCCCTTCCTTAGCAGATGAAATAGCCAAACCACGCCCAGATATGAATATTAAAGTTGCCGCCTTTACAGTAAGCGAAAAGTCAAGTAATACTACTCGTTGTGGGCTATGTCAGGCAGTTCAAATGCCAATCTTTATGAGGTGATTATGAGCTCATTGAAGGGGGCAATGAAGTGGTCCCATGAATGTTTTAAGTATTTTCTAATAAAGCATTGATAAGAAATTTCGTTTAATACTAGTTAGTCTCCTCTTGGACCCCCTTTAGTCCAGTGAGATGTCGAAATGGATTTAATCTGCCCTTTATCAGTTAATCCGTTAATGACACATTGTATACTAAAATATAGGCCTTTAAGTGATACATATACATGATAAAGGAGGTCATTCATTTTATTTACAGCGCTACCGCACTTGATTTTAAGAATATAATTCAAAATTTTCATCTATTCAACATTTCATCATTTTTTACCTTCAGTAAAAAATGGGTGTAAATGCCCCTTAAACATATTTTGCTGACTTATTTGTATTTGGATCATTAATTGGTTGGTTATCTTGTTAACCAGAACTATGGTGATTACAAATAGTGATCTGATCGACATTAATCTAGAATAAATGATCCGCGACATGTGATTTCCAACAATGTGGCGTTTTAACAAGTATAGACTCAGACGAGGCTGTGCGGCCTCCTTTTAAGCTTAGACACTCCGAATGATGACCAGTCAGTAGCCTTAGAGTCAAATAATATTCAAGCGACTAGCAAAGGCTCTGATCAGACAGCGCTAATGCGCAGGCTGCTCCGAGGCTTTGTTGGTCGCACACACTACATTGTTGGAAATCTCGTGTCGTGGCTTAAATATCAATTAAATATGCAAACCGGAAACAGGCGAATGTAAGCCCTTATTTATGAATTTTTCGATGCGTAGGTACGCGTTTTTATACAATTTGAATCCAAAACGCCTACGTTTTTGTAGTACAAATACGCGAGTGGTAGTGAACACCATGTAGTAGAAACAGGAATGGGGCCAATCGATAGGGGTCATCGCACATAATTATCCGCACTTTTCAATTATTGCCAGACCTTTGAATCTCTACGGTCGTTTAGACCCGATATCGTCATTTGCACATCTACATACCATAGGGATTGGGTGGTCATTGATCTGTGAACTACTAGTTGTGTGGTATTTCTCTATGACAGTTTAATGTCTTGCTCCCTTTCCGTCGTTGTAAAGATGATTTTTACGTTAACACTGAAAGGATTATAGTTACGAGAAACAACAAAAACATTTTCAACGAATCTTTTAAAGTTAAATCTCTACGCTGCAAACAGTTTAGCAATAACCCATACGCTACCCTTTGAAACACTTTTAAGTTCGTTTTCTGGCTCGCGCGATTTTTTACTGTTCTTGCATTTATGACATCTGTTATATTTATCTTATTTTGTATAACGAACGTTTTACAAAAGTCTTTTAAACATCATCTTCTGCTCTGTGTCGTGGGTTGGCTTTCGTCTGTTACTGTGGCACTTCCTGGTCATACTCACTCTTTGGTAAGGGAGCGCAGTGATTTATTGGTAGAGTGCTTGTCTCGAGATCGAGGGGTTCGAGCCTCACTGCGTTGTGACCATAAGCAAGACACATTAATCCTTGCTTAGTACTGGTTCAACCCAAGAAGATCCGTCCCGACATAGCTGAAAACTGTTGACTGGAACGTAAAGAATCAAATCAAACAAATCATTCTTTGGTGTCCAAGCAAAGCATAAAACCCAACGTAATACTTTTTATATTTTTTCTAAGTGTGTTCTATGTGGGAAATACATCTGAATGCATTCATATTCTTTTTTTTTCCTTCCAACTGACTTCAATAGTTGTATTTGATTGATTAATGTCTGCAGTTTGTAACGCAAATTTCCTATTTTTATAACTATAACGAAAACCAGAAACACACAAAAACTCCTAACTAATATTTCAAACATGAAATATGAATTTTATAAAGAAGCACATCTTGTCAATCAAACCAGATATGAATGTATGTAGATTATTTTAATGCTTCCTAAATATTCCAAAGTTCCGTAATCGTGATGAATAATTAGTTCTCCATAAAACATGTTTGGCGAATTGTCACGTTTATAACCTTTGTTTTTTATCAGGACTAAAAATCCAGAATTTAATTTAGAAGTTCTGATTAACTCAGTTATTCTCAGTGCCAGTAATACACCACGGGAGGATACAGAAAAGAGCAACGTGCATTAAGGGCCTTTTTGGCCCCCTATGAGGCTAAAATATAAAAATTGCTTTTCACCGATTTGTTATTATTAGTTTATAAGCACAATAACCAAAGTGTTAAAGTCTCAAATTACCTTGACTTTTACCGTTGCTATGGTAACAAAAATGGCCGCTAAAAGAGGCTGAAAATAGGAAATTGACCATTTAGGAGCAAAGTTAAGAGGTTTGACAGAGAAATAAAGATAGAGCACAAGCAAATACCAAAAAGCTATTTTAACAGAAGATGATAATTATCATGGCACACGCCATAGTAAAAGGTTTTTTGGGTATCTAGATGTGTTGCCATCTTCTTAAAAAATCAGTCTACAAAAGCCTTAAATTTGGTCCAAAATGGCAATTTTTCTGTTTTAAGCCTATTTTGTCGGCCATTTTATGTTACCACAGCAACGGTAAAATTTAAATAAATGCCGAGATTTTACACTTCAGTTATTCTTCTAATAAACCAATCAAAAGAAATCGATGAAAAGCAATTTTCAGGTTTAGGCTCGAGAGGGGGCCAAAATAGCCCCTTTATGCACGTACCGGAGATCCTGACAACGTTTTTTAGTCAGCACATTATTTCTCATAGAGTGCAGTACGAACCTCCCTCGAGGAGCAAAGGGACCCAAAGGGGTCCCATTGCTTTTCAAGGGATGTCCGTACCAGAATTTCTAACTAACCTATATAAATAGGTAAAGAGATCAAACTTCAAATTCTTCTTTTTATTTATTTATATCCAAACTAGTTTCGGTTTAACAAGCTCTTTCAAAGGACATTTGTAAACAATGGAGTTTAATGACATCAGCGTCTCATAACGTTATGGTAACGATGTCAAAATTTAGCAATGACGTTGGCCTAAAAAATGATAAATCTACAGTACTGAGCAGCTATAGGAAAACGGGATCTTTGAGTATCTATACAAAATTACAGGCAATAGTGCGATTTAAAAGCTACATAAAACAAAGCCTATAATAACTGTTTTGGCGGTAAAATCTGCCATGATTGAACTTTATAATTGCTGGGTATTTCTTAATGTAGCTTTGTTGTAGATGTATTGGATTGAGTTGAGGCCAAACATTTTGTTGGTGCTGATCAGGCCCTGAGGTTATAAACTTACTTATAGCCACTTGTGATATTCCAGGGGGGGATGTCTGGACCCCCTCTGGATCGGCCCAAATACAAATTGCAGAGCAGAAGTATTGTGTCATATCTGCATCTACAATCTGTGTTTAACAAAATGTAAGTGAGTATGACGGAAATGAGGAAATAGCATAAACACACACTGCAGACCAACTCATGGAAGCGTAAGAAAAAGCCACAGAACAATAACGTCACAATACATCAGGAAGATAATTCAAGCAAATCTCTCTCTCTCTCTCTCTCTCTCTCTCTCTCTCTCTTCCCCAGCAGTTTAGAAAAAACAAGAGAGCAGTCTGAAGGATAGCTATATCCCCTGCTGCAGAATCCTATGACCTTGAAGTGTGGCCTTGACTTACAGTTTGCATAGCTGAGTCATGGGCTCTGCACAACAACTCACTGAGAGGAACATTTGAGTGGTGTAAATGAAAATCTAACAATTGGTTGGGGAGATTTGAAAGACACGAAATCCAAGGGAAGATTCCTTGACCTTGAAGTGTGACCTAAACCATGAGTCTGCGTAGCTGAGTCATAGGTTCTGCACACAACCTCACTAAGAGGAACATTTGGGTGAAGTGTAATGAAAATCGTTCAAAGGGTTCTAGAGATATGAAGCGGACACGAACTGAAGAGTAAATCCCATGACTCTGAAGTGTGACCTTGACCTTGAGTCTGTGTAGCCGAGTCATAGGTTCTGCTCATCGTCTCACTGAGAGGAAAATTTTTGTGAAGTTTAATGAAAATCGCCTAAAGGGTTCAGGAGATATGGAGCGGGAAAATTCAAGGGTAAATCCCTTTACCTTGACCTGTGACCTTGACCTTGAGTCAACGAAGCTTGGTTACATGCTCTAAACACCGTCTCAGTAAGAGGATCATTTGAGTGAAGTTAAATGAAAATCGTTCAAATGGTTCAGGAGATATGAAGTGGACACGAAAATGTTACAGACGGAATGACAGACTGACGGACAGACGGGCTAAGGGCATTCCTAAAAACGTCCTACCGCTTAACATTGACCGGTGACCTTAAGTCTAGGTAGCTGTATCATGTGCTCTGCAAACAGTCTCACTTACAGGAACATTTGAGTGAAGCTTTATGAAAATCATGTTTTGGATTCAGGAGATATGGAGTGGACACAGATTGTAGGCTAAATTTCATGGCCTTGAAGTCTGACCTTGACATTGAGTGTGTGTAGCCAAGTCATAAATTTTGCACATCGTCCTACTGAATGGAGCGTGTGGGTGAAGTTTAATGAAAAGCACCCTAAGGGTTCTGGGGATATGGAGCAGACTTGAAATTCCAGTTTGCTCTGCACACCGGAACATTTGAGTAAATATTGTGGCGTTTGTCATTGAAAGATGAAACTGGTGTCTTTCAGTTTATTTTTAGATGATTCGCCCCCTAGACCCAAGATGCCCTTTAGACAACGACATGTCGCTATAAACATTTACAACATATGTAAGAGGCATCTTGGGCCATAATCGACATCTTGGAGACTGATCCAAAGGGTAATCTAATAATGTAATACCAGGTATGGGTCTATTGATATCAAGTTTACCAGGCTCGGCTTTGAGAACGCATGTTGAATCTCGCGATTCGACAAGCATTCTTGAAGCCTTGCCTGGTAAACTTGATATTAAAAGACACTCACCTAGTATTCTCTATATACAATATCACCATAGACGCATATTCTACAGCTTTTATCTGGAAACATGTACCAAAATGAAGATATCATAAAAATAAGTCATTAAAGTTTACTCTAAATGTTATCAATTTCTTTTCGTGCTAACGGGTTCTAAGAGAAAGCAATTTGCTTTTTATCCACTCCATTCTAAAAATATCAAGTTTCATTTATATCTGTGGTAGCGAACGGATAATAAAAAGGCACAAAAAATCATAGTTATACGTCGGAAATATATATGCTGCTTTTTTTAGCTTACAGATATGGTTTTGAAAAAAGGTGGCATTTTTCAGTCTTCAAGATGTCGATTATGGCCTAATTATCAATTTCCACATAGATTCATCGTCATCAACATCATTCATAAAGTGCAATGCCATGTTGACCTGATTAACATAACTGCAGTGAGATAGACAACGTTTATCAGGTAAATGCGCAACGATGCAGTTAATATGAGAAGTAAATAAGGATATGTGTCTATGGTGGCGTTGTTTGTCATAACTGTTTTTAAAGAAAAGTGCTACTAGGTTTTACTGTTATCCTATACATCAATAATTTTCAAGACGTGGATTATGACCTAATTATCGCTGTTTGTATCGATTCAACGTCATTCATAAAGTGTAATAGTACCATGTTGACCTGATAAACATAACTGCAGTGAGAAAGGCAACGTTTATCAGGTCTATGCGCAAAAACGCTATGTGTCTATGATGGCATTGTTTGTCAGAACGGTTTAACTAGGATTTACTTTTATCTGATAGTAGTTTTCGCTAGTTACGCAATTCCTATTACATTTGATTGGTGGATGATGTTCATATTTGGCATTATGATTACCTATTTCAAATTATATCAAGGTACTTCGGGAATAAGTACGATGGCGAAGTTGCAGGTGGTTCCATGTCGTTGCTGCTAAATGTTTGGACGAGCAGTACTAGCTGAGATAGAAGCGAAGCTAGTGAGAATTATTTGCGCATTTAAAGTGGGGGTGTTTTGTCGGGAAAAAATGGCCATGTGCATGTATACAAAGTAAGGGTGGAAACGATCAGAAATCGATACAATCAAGTACCACACCTGACCCAGGAACCACATGTGAAAGTGACAAAAACACATCAAACATCACAAACAAGAGCTAGGAGGTCAGCCCTTTCCCAGCAGGTGACCACAAGGCAGCAATGAACAGACGCAAAAGCATGAAAAACACAAGACATAAATAACACAAATGATCCACAAAAGAAATACTACTTCTGAACGGTCAGTAAAAATATTTTACTGGAGGGGTTAAACCGGTTTCACGGAAAAAAAAACGTTGTATTAAAAACATATGTGTGACTCGTAATCTTATTTCCAGAAATTTTTAATTTCTGATTGGTTCCCTTCCCTCATGAGTGGAAAGTTTTTTGCAAAAATTGGAATATAAAAATATACGTTTTCAAACTCTCTTTGTTTCAAATATACTAAGTAAATCACTTGCAATACAAACGTTTTGAAGATGGCTCATTGCTGCCTCAATATGTTACTTCTCGCAAGTGAACCGACATCAGAGACTGAAACGAAGGTTCAGCAAATTAAAAACAAATTATTAAATAATGAAGCAACTGAACTACATAAGTCAAACGGTGTCGCTACCATAGAAATTCTATATGAAACCACATAACCTACAGACCATTCTGTATATATATATATATATATATATATATATATATATATATATATATATATATATATATATATATATATATATATATATATATATATATATATATATATATATATATATATATAGTAGTCTGCAGACAATGAATCGTCGAAGAATAGTTTTCAGAACAATAGTATATGTACATTGCTTCAAAGTCAGGCACAGACACAGCAAGAATCTGAGAAGTGTTAAACTCAATTTAAAAAAACTAGGGATGTTACAGGCCCAAAGATAAAGAGTGTAACTGAAAATTAATTGTTTTCTTATTTCTTTACCAAGGGATATGTTGTGGATACTCAAAAAATCGTCGCATAAAAAGAAATGTCTATATAGGATAAGGGAAAAATAATTTTCATTTTTTTTTTGCTTAATTGAACCAAAGGTTATGCGCATGTCCATGTATCTGGGATACCACCAATACCAACTCATTAGCATTGACTATCAGAAACTGATATTATTCATATGGATTCTGTTATAAAAGAGATGTTATCAAGTGAAGTTGAAAAGCTTGTGAATGAAGAGGTTAAAAGAGAGACTGTTGGAAGAAAAACTCCCTGCAGGCTGATACTCAAACACTATTAGACATGGTCAACAAGATATAAACATGAAACTTGTGACCAAGATCGACGTCACGATTTAGGGCAGCATAGTAGACGTCCTTGATTATGCACTGTTGGCGTTGAAGAGAGGCAGAATAAAGCTACTAGTATATCAGTTTAAGGGCTCGCCAATTGACTTTATATTGATGTTCAACACGAGAATATTGATACCAGCCATCGGGTTGGCCCACTACGCAGAAGACTAAATGCTTGTGCTGACAATTTAGGAGTGAGAGTCAATTATCAACCTTCAAAACTCATGGAGATAAATGTTTAGTTAAGAGATTTGAAGGCACGTTTAGCTCTCTAATAGGGTCGTGTGGCTCTGAGAAAGAAAATGGGAAATACATTACATATACATACATGAGTATGATCAGGAAATACCACAATCACAATCCACAGATAAACCCATGGCACTGTGAGGAAGAGCCACACAGCCAGACACCGGAGAATATGGGGTACTGAATCACAAAAATGCAACATGATTATTTCTATACAGGATGCATGTACCTATACATGACTTAGACCCTGGTGATATGTGACATCTTATGTATGTCTAGATAAAACTGATCTTCAAGGACAGAAGAACAATTATACTTAAAATTATAACTAGTGGCCTTAATTATAAAACAAGTAGCCCATTGGGCAACGATCGCTCACCATGGAGCCAGCATTATGTTTGGAGACACCATAATTTACGATGCTCAAAGGCAGATAACTCTAAACTTGAAACAGTGACCAGGAATTAATTCAAAAACATAAGATATTATGCCGATTCTAGTTATCTGCGGTATTAAAAAGATCTGAATAAAAATTGCATTGGGAACCTGGTGAAAGTGTAGTTTTAAAATACTCAAAAGCAGCTAACTCCATAGTCAGTTTTTGGATCAGACCGAAATTCAAACTCATCCATACTTTTATGTATGTCCTAGTAACCTACAGGGATGAAGAAAATCAAATGAAAAAATAGGTGCTAGAGTGGTCAAAACATTATATAGTTATATTTTAGATGCTCAAGAGCAGCTAACGCTGTAGCTGGTGGATGGGTGTGGCAGAAAATCATACTCTTTCAAACTTTTATGGAAGTCCTTGTTACCTAAAAATGAGGAAGATCAATTCAAAAATGAAGGTGCTAGAGTGGTCACAACAAATCTCTCATTGAAGGTCTATGCAGTGTTTTATGATGCTCAAGAAAAGTTAACTCCACGGTTTTAAGTTGGATCTACTTTAAATTAAACTCATCCAAGTTTTTATAGTTGTCCTTGTTACCTGCAAGAATGAAGAAGATCCAATCAAAAATGAAGGAGCTAGAGTGGTCACAACATTATTCATTAATTTTTAAGATGCTCAAGAGGAGCTTACTCCAAAATAAAAATATGTGATGGGATCTTGACGAAATTCAAACTCATCCAAGCTTTAATAGTTGTCCTTATTGTATGCAAGAAAAAAGAAGATCCATTCAAAATTGAAAGCACTAGAGTGGTTGCAATATTTCTCCCATTATAATTCTATAGGGATTCTTCCAAACGCTCAAGGGCAGGTAGCTCATAAGCCCCTAGTCGGATCCTGCTGAATTTCGAACCCATCAGAGAAATTATGGGTTTACTTGTTGCCTGCAAGAATGAAAAGATTCATCAAAATGAATGAGCTAGAGTGGTCACAACATTATTCATTAATTTTTAAGATGCTCAAAGGGAGCTAACTCCAAAATAGGTGATGGGATCTTGACGAAATTTAAACACATCTAAGCTTTAATAGTTGTTCTTGTTGTATGCAAGAATGAGGATGATCCATTAAAAATTGAAAGAACTAGAGTGGTCACAACATTTCTCACATTATAAGTCTATGGGGATTTTTCCAAACGCTCAAGGGCAGGTAACTCATAAGTCCCTCATCGGATCCTGCTGAATTTCAAACCCATTCGAGATATTATGGGTTAACTTGTTGCCTGCAAGAATGAAGAAGTTCCAATCAAAAATGAAGGAACTAGAGTGGTCACAACATTATTCATTAATTTTTCTGACGCTCAAGGGCAGCTAACTCCGAAGTCAGTCATGGAATCTTGCCGAAATTCAAACTCATCCAAGCTTTAACAGTTGTCCTAATTGTATGCAAGAATGAAGAAGATCCATTTAAAATTGAAAGCAATAGAGTGGTCACAATATTTCTCCCATTATAAGTCTATGGGGATTTTTCCAAACACTCAAGGGCAGGTAACTAATAAGTCCCAGGTCAGATCCTACTGAATTTTGAACCCATCCAGGATATTATGGGTTTCCTTGTTGCCTGCAAGAATGAAGAAGATCCAATCAAAAATGAAGGAGCTAGAGTGGTCACAACATTATTCATTAATTTTTCTGACGCTCAAGGGGAGTTAACTCCGAAGTCAGTGATGGAATCTAGCCCAAATTCAAACTCATCCGAGCTTTTATAGCTGGTCTTGTTATCTGCAAGAATGAAGAAGATCCGTCAAAAAATGAAAGTACTAGAGTGGTCACAACATTTCTACCATTATAAGTCTATGGGGATATTTCCAGACGCTCAAGGGCAGCTAACTCATAAGTGCCTGGTCCAATCCTGCCAAATTTCGAACCCATTTGAGATGTTATGGTTGTCCTTGTTACCTGCAAGAATAAACAAGAACCAATCAAAAATGAAGTAGCTAGAGTGGTCACAAGGTTTTCCCCATTATAACAGCTAAACGGTTATTAAATTTGATACCAAAATAAATTATGCAAGAGCAACAGTCTAACGAATAGCAATATCCTTAGATTCTAAAGTTGCAATTCGAAATTTGTCTAGAAATCGGACGTGATTCAAAGTAATTGTATTAAACTATTTCTTATCAAAAATCAGGATCAAATCTACCCTTGGAGCCCTACAGTTTTCGTCTCGCACTGACGGTAGCCAACCTGAACTGATATCGTCGATGCAAAAAGCGTAGATACACTCGACGTAAGTTGCCGCCTTAACGTTGGGTCGTCATTTTGGTTAACCATAGCTGCGTCAATATTTAACCTTCTATGTTGCCTGATAACGATCTCTGAGGCGCTGTATGGTTAACGGATACCAATTATAATATCACGCGACGTCAGAAACACGCACCCAAGCTTGCTACATTCCAATTGTGCGAGAACGTTCATGTTCGGACAACTGTGGCATGATTAATAAAGTAATAAAACTAAAGCTTCAGTGTTTTTATACTTTATTGTATCGATTCCTAATCTTTCCTCCCTTACTTACTTTATACATGTATATATATAAGCTACATGTGAAATCATATATTTTTTAGCTTTATTGATTAATAGGGACGCCACGTGCAAACATAGTAAACCAGCGGTGCGTAGCTGGTGGTAGCCAGTGCCTGAAAATCGTTGGTATTAGGTATTTATAGAAGCAGAGTGTCGTTCCTAGACGATTTTACCTCTGAAAGAAGGCTTAAAATGTGTTGGGTGCAAAAAATAATAATTTTCATTTTTTTGCAGTTTTAAAGCTTTCAGTGTATTCATATTAGGTAGATCATAACAAGGCCTACAATCTGATGTGTATATGTTAAAGATAATATATAACAATTAAAAAGGAATTGAGTGGGAACGAGTGCAGCGAGTGAAACACTTAAGGACATATGCTACTAAATACTTCCCATGTTGAAATATTTCAATACTTTGCATACAGTTTGTTTTATGCATGGGCTATCCATTTATGAAATAAAAAGGATATGTCACCGAGCTTATTTTTTCAGAATCTCATATTGAAGTTTTCAGCACTTGACCAATTTTCTAAAAATATAAAATAATAACACTAGCCCTAAGTATCGAGCTAAAACGGTAGTAATCATCAGCCAGCTTTTTTCCTTTACCTTAAATTATTGCCCATGACCTCATACCTTTTAGAAAATGTGCAAGTTTATTTGTTATCCAATGTTGTGACAAGATACTGCATGATATATTTTGGCAATTCGTCGAAAATTGGAATTTGTTTTTAGAATAAATCATGTATTAAAAAATCTGATGTTGAAAATCTTAAAAAAATATTTTTAATTCATGGACTATTATAGTACCTTTCAGAAAAAAAATAAAAATCTGAGGTCACCGAACTAATTCTCTTTCAAGAGGACCAAATTTAACCCTACCCCCATAGGTTTCATGCGTAATTCAATATAAAAGTTTAGGAATCACCATTTCAGTCGTTTTGATGATGCCATTTTACTAGACTAAGTATATGAAGCAATTTAGCATTAAAATGTTAAAAACGAAAGAAAAAAACACATCGAAAAAAATGTGCGCACACGGGAATCGATCCTGGTCCTCTGGCTTCGTAGCCAAACACGCTAACCACTAGGCAACGAGGTCAGGTGGTGCGCCGCTCTAAATAATCGTGAAAATAGTAGAGACTCGTCCACTATCGTATTCGTAACAAGGGAAATTGTGTACGTCGTTTGATTTCGACTGAGCTAAATTTATCTCTCTTCAGTGCTGAGACGATCAGTTCTGATAAAATGTTAATAGATATTTTGGACACACTTTAATTACATTATTTTGTCAAGAAAATGTCGGAACACTGATATGACATAAGAATATTGGAAAGCTGTGTTGATCCGAATCCGTTAATGGTCGAAAGACAGGACCCATACAACTGTACCCGTTTCCAGACGCTGGAAAGGTGCGCATTGGAAATAGCCGCATATGTCTTTAATTCTTTTTATAATTATTGTAATATACGATTATGACCTACTTATAGCTTTCTCCTCCCCTCCCATTGAACATAGACGCATTGACCACTTCACAGATTTACGTCATGATTTTACTTAATAGATATTACATATATTGAAAAACACGCAATTCAGTTGGCAAAACATTAAATTTCTGTGCAATCCGATTGGTTGTGAAGCACAGTTAGGGGCAGAGCAAACTATAAATAACTTTATTATAATTTTCTACTTCAGTAGAATAAAATTGATTATTTTTATTGAATTTTGTGTATGTTTCTATGTCCAATGACAAATGCTTTGTGCAAGAACGTGGCTAAGTTCATTATGAGTCATGAAACTGTGAGTGGCTGGTACATGCATTATATATTTGTTGCTGTTTAATATACACTTAAAAAAACTTAATTGACAACATTGGATTTTCATCTTAAAAATAAAGAGTTTTTACTTAATCTCTAGAAAACTAGTAAAATATTTTTACTGACTGTTCCAAGGAGGTACTTCTTTTTTGAATCATTTGTGTTATTCATGCCTTTTGTTTGTCATGCTTTCGCGTCTGCTCAATGCTGCCTTGCGGTCACCTGCTGGGAAAGGGCTGACCTCTTAGCTTTTGTTTGTGATGTCTAATTGTGTTTTTGTCACTTTTCCGTGTGGTATCCTGGGACAGGTGTCACAGTGGTACTTGATTGTATCGATTTATGATATTTGCAGCCTTTCTTATTTTAATTTGTTAAGTGCAAGAACGTGTCAAGGTCCATTCGTCATGCACATTCTTGCATAAATCATTTCCAAAACAAATGATTATTTGCAATCAACTCAGAACCGCTTGAAGAAATGTGACGCCATTTTATGTAAAAAATATCACACAGGAAAACAATTGAAGGACATTCAAAAAATGTTAATATATCACACATTGTACTTTTTTACGTCTTTCTCAAAATTGCAATAATCATGATTAAGCCCATATAAGCCTAACGTCCTTTTTGTAGGACCTAGTCAAAAAGTGTTGATCTAGACCAAACGCCCCAGAACGCGGTGTCTGATCAAGGTCTCCACTATTTGCTTGCAGAATAGTCCATTAAAATTGGATTTAAAACGAAATATACCACCCAACATCCTTATAAAACAGAAAAGGACTGTAGCTGTTGATTCGGTGGGAAATTCCATTCAGCATAAATTGATCTTGGAACGTGTAATTAAACCTTTAGCTGCTGTATGCCTTATTGTTGGTCTCTTTTGACTGAACGTCATCGCATTAAACGTCAGTAGTGGGCAGTAAACAATATTAGAATAAATCATGATTGTGAGGGTGGAATAGAAAAATCTGTCCCAAGGATCACCGATTGGCATCTCAAGCTTTGCCAAGTTATGACAAACGGTTATCCCGAGGGACAGATTTTTCTATCCCACACCTCACACGAATAATGGATAATTTTTCTTGCTCACCACTTAATACCTCATTTTAAACTGAAAAAACAAACATGAAAAAGGCTTCCAGAAAATCCTTAATTCGCTCATATGCGACATGGTGACGTCATTTTAACATTACAATGACGTCACGGATCGACGTGCGGTTGACGTGTGGCTGTTTATTATCTTTCCTATGGGCTAGTACTAGTGTGTGAGATAGAAATATCTCACATGGATAAAAACAACGAAAAACGCGATCTTTTGTTTGAGAAATAGAGGAAGATAAGGGTTTATTTGAAGAATACAGTTTTAATTTGCTGCACGCATGTGGTCGTATTTGCATCCATCGACGTCAACATAAACGTCACACTGATTAGTATGTCCTGTAGTATGCCAGCTTCGTTGGAGTAATGTTATAGTGTGAGCCGCAATAAACCATACTTTCATGTCTAAAACTTGTGATCAATAAAAAGAAGGAAGAAGACAAAGATCAGGAATCAATAAAATCAAGTACATGTACCACACCTGACCCAGGGCACCATATGGGAAAATGACAAAAACACATTATCACACACAGAAGAGCCAAGAGGTCTGCCATTTATCAGCAGATTACCACAATACTACAAGACACAGGCAAGACAATTTGGCAAAGACAAATACCAATAAAAAAATGTCACAAAAGAAGTACCGCCTTTGAGCGGTCAGTAATAAAACTACTAGAGGGCTAAAAATTGTTTCATGGTAACTTGACAGCAAGACAGTTTATCGACCTTATTCTTTGCATGTTGTTGTTCCAAAGTTTCGCCAACGTCCAGGACTCAAATTTTTCCAGTTTTATGCCCCTAGACTCCTATTTCCAGCATTTTAATGGACTGTAATCCGATAGAGCACAGGTTTGGTGTCCTTAAGCCTTTTTATGTGAACGTCGGGAATAGCCTGTTAATGTTCAAGGGTTGACAGTTGCACTTTGGAAGGAGTGGGGCGCGTATTCCTCAGTATTTATTGTGCAATTTGTGAGGTTCCATGAAATGCAGACTGGATGATCTACTCGCTAATCGAGTTAGTAACATTGGTAATGACTTTTGGAAGAGGGCAAGTGTCTTTAAAACTCAATAGCCACACTGAGAAATTATATGGGTGGACTTTGATGGTTTTTACTAGACTGCAATCAATCTAAACAGGAATACATTGGAAAAAATCTATTAGAATGAAAATTTGTTTAAGAATTATTACTCCTTATACGAGACTGAAGCCTCAGTATATGATAGAGATATATTTATTAGAGTAAAATGAATAGAAAATTTGATTGATTTTTAAAAGTAAATATAGAAAAGAACAGAAACTTAATTTAAAACTTCGGCATACAACTTGCCATGTATACTGTTGAACTATTGCTAGCTTATACTGTTGGAAAATGGACATATTCAATAATAGGGCCAACTCGTGTGGGATTGATGGCACTTGCCAAAAGATGTATGTACGAGTAGCAAGGACCCTGACAGGATGCGTTGATGCACATACACGTTAGAGTCTTATTTGCCCATCTGAAAACATTGCTTCCAAAATACATGTAGTAAGTGAGTATGATCAGGAAATACCACAATCACAAACTGCAGACAACTCTGTGGCACAGCTCACCCATCACGAGACACCAGGAAGACAAATTAAGCAAAGCAATCAGCTCTCTCTTCCTCATCAAGATGTCTGCAATACTAGAATGGACATAAAGTAACGTACAACAAAACATAGAAGTTTCCATTTTTCTGGCTCGATTAGCGTGGCTGTATCAGTAGATGTTCTTGGTATATAGTATGGGACAAAATTCATATACTGATTGTCTCGTATTTTTGGTGAAAGCGATAAACCTGAACACGTGATGTCCCAAGATTGCACTGTTCCTATTCACATTAGTTAAGCATCGCCTCAATAGTTTCATTGAAAAACGAAGGAAACTATCCAGTCATGAATATTTTTTGTTCTATTTATTAGAATAGATAAATTGGTGACAATTTACGGCTAATTTTGATTAGATCATCATTTAGGAAACAACCAGGCGTGATAAATGCACACTTACTCCTAAAACTGACCCTATACTCTACCCCATTATGGTTTTTACAAAACGTAAAGTGTTAGTGTCATATTGTAACAATATCATAGACAAGTTCTGTCTGACAATTTCAGATTCATATCTCTGTAAAAATAAAAGTAATGGATGTGTAATGAATGACATGTTATCAAGTGATAATGCAAATATTAAAAACATGCAATTAATTCTCTATATGATCATCTATAACTGACACGTATCTTAGAGTTCCACAGCATCAGTTTGGCACTATTTTGCAAAAAAGATCTAGATTATTTCTGCGTTTATTAAAATTCAAAGTAAGCACTTTGGGTTAAGCTGTGACACTTTTTAAGGCTTTACCCCCAAAATAGGGGTTCGTGTATACAGAACACCGTAGGAATTTAGCGAAATGAGCAAACGGCATTCTGCTATGTTCAGCAGACCCAGAAAAGACTCGGGTAACCAAATTTAATAAACTGGTTGTTCTTCTGAAGAAATTCGTACACGAAAAACGTCTCTGAAATAATGTTTGGGTGATGCTTAACGTATGTCTGACTGTATATAATATGTTGTATATTTGTGTTTGTAAGCAGAGGATCAAATGGTAGATTGACTTTTATAGACATTGTATCATCCTTTTGAAATACATCATAAATTAATAAAGAAATAAATAGCAAAGGTTCTTGTGATACTGCGTAGAAGCACATGCTCATTTGGCTCTTTAGTTATTGTCTATATTATATAATTGGTTTCAAAGTATCCAATGCCGAGTCCTGATATGATATGACATAGCCTTTGAGTTGAAAGGGCTCTGGTGGGACAGGGTGGGTGCACAGGTCGTTGCTTCCCTATATGATTGATACTACCCAGCCAGATGGCGTTGCACTGGTGGGCCCTTGGTGGTCAGATTTAAGACGTTATAAGGTATTGACCGTTGATGTTTCGATACCACCAGTGGCAACACAAGATACAATTTACCAATATTTTGAAGAATGATCCATTAGTATTACAACAGTTGCTACAATTGTATGTACCTGAAAGGGAATGACTGGTGAACGCTAGCTGAATGACTGATGGATGGAATGGTGGGGTAAATGATTTTTGGCTGTACTGTATATGAAAATGTACAATTGACGTTTGTAAATTTAATTTGACTTAAGCTTAGCCTGGTACATGTTTGCGAGATATTCCCTGTATAATGGAATGGAAAATCATAAAAACTCAAAAGTTTTCTTTTACAAGCTAGTTTCGGATTTTATTCCTTCTTAAGATATTTCCTCTTCTAATTTTCAAAGATTTGATTTTCAGGGTTCGCCTTCAGGAAATGTACATCGAATGGGACTTGGCTAATCAGTAACAGGACAGGAGCCACATGGGTCAGCTATAAACAGTGTCTTAGTGGAACTAATGAGGTAAATCCTAAGAGAGAGAGGTTTTTCCTACAAAGCATTGTTCAAAAATGCTTACTGGTTGGTTTCCGTCAATTAAAAGTATTGCTCTTCTATACAATTAAGCAGCGGAGATCCAGATGCACTACAGTAAAGTCTGAAGGTCAAAAGTATTGCAGAATGCTCTCCTTGGGGCATTCTGCAATACTTTTGACCTGCATTAAGCGATAATTGGTCTTGAAAACCAATTTTTGAGAGTGGCAGTTTTAGACAGGTTTTACTGTATTTCAATAAATTCAAGAATGAGCTAACAACATGTTTTGACGAATACTTCTTTATGAATCATGTGATAGACCTGTTATGCTCTCTTTGTCGCGGAAATTGTATAAAAGTATTTAAAACAAATGTGCAAAATTACACAGGTTTCATACATTGTATACTTGTACCACGACCTCTAAGTAATGACCTTCGATTCATTCAATGCATTTACCGTTAGAGTCACGTCTCAAAGCGTTTTGTGGGAGTATACATTTCATGCTGTTGTACACCTTTAAATCTTTCCTTCATGGATACTCATGCTAAGCTCCACCCACTATGAATAATTATATGAATAAAAATTTTATGTTTGTACATAGTCCAAAGAAATTACTTGCCAGGTCTGTTTGTGTAGGATCAGATATATCATATTCCCATAAACAAACAGAGGAGACCCTGAACAAAAACTGCCTGATCTGAGTCTGCTCTGTTTGCAAAAATGTTGAAAGTAGTAGGTTTAAATCGTCATTATCGCAGTAAACACACTAGACTGGCATTCGTCCAAACAGTAGAAAAAATTGTCTTTTCTAAATCAACACAACATACTAAGAAGAAATTATCCTCTCTAATAGCAATGTCTGTCAAATTGAATTTCCACCATATTCTTTGAAAATTCTATTAGCTAAGTATTTGAGAGAACATGTAAATATAAAACATAATCGAATGGACTGCACACGTCTATAAGCACGCTCAGAGCTGGGTTTTCTCAGATAAATCAAATTCATCATAATATGTAATGAATTTGGAATCTGTCTTCCCTACGTACTCGTATCTTAAATCTTCAAGATTGAATAACTCACAAGCTTGATAAATGACGTGCTAAGCGGATTTTAATGATGGTTTAAAATCGAAGAAAATTATTGAAGAAACAAAGCAAAAAAACTATTTGAAACCAAACCTGCGAAATTATCAGGCGTGTCACGAAAACAACGTTCTGGGTGTAATCTCCGAAAAGAAATCTCCGATAAGATTACGACCAGGCTGCTCAGCTATTAAGACAAATGCAGAAAGGCATACAACTGCGCGTTTGAAATGCATGAAACCTGTGCATTCTTTGGCACATATTTCATGTTTCGAACATTTCCCACGACTGTAACAGCCAAATAAAACTGCATTAATCAAATTAGATGTTTACATTTTAAACATGAGCCGCGATTTGAGATTCCCAATAATGTCGTACATGCGACCAACAAAGGCTCAGATCAGCCTGCGCATATGCGCAGTCTGATCTGAGCCTTTGATAGTCGCTTGAATATTCTATGAGTGTTAAGCTACTGACTGAACATCATTTGGAGTTCCTAAGCTTAAAAGGAGGCTACACAGGCCCGTCTGAGTCTACGCTTGCCAAATGACACATTACTGGAAATCTCATGTCGCGGCTCACATATTGTCAGTTCATTCTTGAAAGTATTGGTAAAGTGCATATGGATTACGACTGTTTAAAGCTGCAAAGTCTGTATTTCTTTTCATATTCTAATTTTAGAAATAATGTTTCTAATTTTCAATCACACAGTAATACATGTATATATGTAGCTTAAATTTGGGTATACATTTTACCAGTTTCGCAAACCTTAACAAATTATCACTATCAAAACAACATCATTTATGTTAAAAATTAACTGTCTATAGTTTTAGGAGGGATGCTATAAATTACAGTACCTACAAGAGAAAAAAAAAACTTTTTTATAGGATAATTCACTTTTCCATGCTGTTTTCAGCTGTAGTGAATAGATTTATTGTGAAAGTATAAATTAAATTTATTTTTACAAATGATTTAAAAAGGAATAAAAAAAACGGAAAATTTTCAAACATGTAGCTGCAGACTTAGTCACTTGTAATGGTGTAGAAGGGCAAATCAAACCATCTAAATATTGTAACGTATACAAGCGGTAAGGAAACACTGTACATATACAATGTATGTCGTACATGTATATTTTTAAGACCAAACCTTCATCTACAATGCACGTGTATGCCAGCGAGCCGTAGTATTTTTTTTTGCGAGACTGATCTCCTAGGCGATAGCCACGTGCACTCAAGTTAAGTCAGGTGGGCTGAAAAATATTCTGCATATTTGCTTGAACTCTCAGACAGAGGGCTATAGTGTAAGACAGAAATGAGGAAATAATTGGTCAGCCCAAAGACTAATAGTGTTTTAAATCGCCAGACTGACAGTATCTTGGAATTGGTTCATATGTTATCTTGTTCATATGCATGCATGCATAAGTGTTGGAATGGTCTGAAACACAGACTAGATCGTTGGCGTTGCTTTTTGGCATAAATTGACTGCCGCGGTCGCTACTTAATCAAAAGAGAGAGAGAGAGAAAACGAATCCCATCGAAAATAGAGAGAACCTTAAAATGTATTATATACAACAGCGTGAAATGTGCAAAGTTTGCATAGTTAAACAGGTTTCATATTTGGGTATATTTCTTGCGAATATGACATCAAAACATTACGTGCCAATTGCAGATCCAGAGGAGGCGACAAGGGGTCCGGATCCCCCCCCCCCCCCTGGAAAATTACAAAAAATATAGGGTTTCTTAGCAATACATGTCCGGATCCCCTAAAAATCACAAAGCTACCAAGTCAGCATTCAATGTTGGGCCATCATCGGCCAGCCAGCGAAAAGCCATTTAAATATGCCATTGATGACCCACTTATAGTGGTGTTTGGATCCTTCTTCCCCTCATCAATTTTTTTAAAAAAAAAACGTTGTCACACTTGGACCTACTCTGACAAAACCTGCTGGATCCGCGCATGCATGATTTTGCATATGCTTTTACAAAATAGGTTCATACTTCCAACTCCCGGCCATACTTGTATGCGTTTTGTATGTGTATGTATTTTATGCGGGTGTCTTTAGGGTCCTTTCGTGCGTCTTGTATCTAAGCTTTCATTTTTTATTAGTATATTCTGCCATCCTAGGTAATTGTTTCTGCTCTTGTCTACATCTAAGGTGACTTTATACGAGTTTGAATTGGATTAAATTTATTATTTCATAGGATTTTGTGTGCAAGGCACAGACACATAAATAACTAAAACGTGCTAAGCATTACGTTTACTGAAAAGTATGCGCAGTTTGATTTTCATTCCTGTAAGTTGCTTGGCATATGCACTGAAACATGTCAAAATTGATATGATTAGAATACTTTATCACATGACGTCGCGTTCGAGAGTGATATAACGCCATGCAATAAAATCAATAAACCACTACTGAGTGGTTTACTGATTTGCATACGTTACGTAATGACATCCATTTTAACGTTGGGTAAAATATGGCAAGATCTTGACGTGTTCACCCGAAAATTGCGATTTTTAAGTTATTTTAACGTCATGTGATAAATAGAATCTAATATTCTTGCTCCTGTATTATTGAATTTATTAAACTCGTTGCGAAAAAGCGTTAAAATGCTTGGCAAGCCTCGCCTTTTATCACTTTTCCTCAACTCGTTAAATAAATTCAATAAAACATGAGCACTCTTGTAAGATCCTCTATTTAAAGTTATTTAATTTCCTTTAACTGTTTGGAATGAGGAAACTCTTAAACGGGTGGGTGGTATGTTGGTGCACTCTCTGCTGCAGTTTTCAGAGAGATGACCGTGTCATATTTGGCATGTTGACAGGGTGAAATGTGCTTCGTCTAGGCTAATTTGGGTTGGGACCTTTAAGTCTATCCCATTCTATTTATATATCTCCCTCTCTTTATGAGGAGTCCTGGCATGATTGAAATATTGCTGACTGGGACTTTAAGCCTTAACACAATCAATCAATAAACGGTGACCTTGGCAAACAATCAAGACCCAGATGAAATTTCACCAGGGTTTACAAGTTTGCAAATACAAAATTTGATCTTCGAAGAATAAAATACATTTTTTTAAAATTATAACTTATAAGTTTAAACATATTTTATTGTCAAATATATACAGCAACGGGGTTGGGTCACAAGTTCTCACAACAGTAGTTACGACCCTTTCCCTACATTTTAAACATACATAATAGCTTATAAACATGGCTAGATATATACAAATGCATTTGTATTATACACACCTAATTAAGAAAGCAAATCAGTTAGGAACATATATTGTAAACATATCAGAATAAATAAATGAATAAATAAATACATAAATATAAAAAAGATAAATAAATAAATAAATAAGTAAATAAATAAATAAATAGTAGACAGAAAGAATACAATGAGTATACAAAAGTAAATAACAAAAATAACTATGTATATTAAATATACTAAATACAAATGAAAAAGATGATACCATAGTAAGTAGATAAGTATATATTATTGTAAGAAATATAATAATGACTATGAAAAAAAGAGTACAAGACTGCTATTATGACTACCCCATTGACTCAACTATAAAACCATGGCTCGAAAATAGCACTCGTCCGCTCGTATTTACGAGTGCCTCAAGCAGCAGGGCAAGTGGAAATTTTGATATTTCTAGTGAATATTAAAATTTTCCCCATATGTGCCACTAATTTTTGTGATGCAGGGCAAGTGGCAATTATAAGATATTTCGAGGCCTGATTAAACATATAGTTTAGTTGGTATTCACGTAATATGATGTTTTCAAACAAGGAGTCTAAGTATTATTGAAACGTTTAGTAACTTGTTTGTACCTTTGGACTGCTCTGAACAAGACTATGCTGGTTTCGAAATTCCAGGTTTCATTGCCAAAAGGTATTAAATTAATGCTTAGGGATTGTAACATTCTCACTGAATCGTTAAAAACCTGTCTTTCAGTTGTTTATCTTCTACAATGAAAGAAGTAGTGAATGGCGTCCTCTGCCACACCACACAAGTCGCAAAGAGGGTTATCACGTATTTGATTTATATAAAGGTCATTATTTAGGTTGCTACACCTATTCCTGAGCCGTGCATGTAAGACTGATATATATCTTTTTCCAAAGGTAAAATATGATGGAATGTATGACTTGTTGAACTTAGAGATACATGTTTTTTGAAGGTAGTTAAAGTTGATATTTTTTTTAATCATCTTCAAGGCCATTCCATAATCTAATGGATGAAGGTATACATGATTTCTGTGAAATGTTAGTCCTATTATAAGGAAGAGAGATGTTTCTATTATTTCTCAAAGGATAATCTGAAATTTCATTGACTAATTCTGAGATATATGATGGCACTAAGCCAGCATTAACATTATACATGAATGAAAGTTTATGTGTTTGTCTTCTTTATGATAGAGTTAACCATCCACACTCTTTGTACAGGTTTTCTTACGATACAGATCTCGCAAGTCCTTTTACAAGGCGGGCTGCTTCATTTTGTATCTTTTGAAGTGTTTGAGAGTCCCGTTCAGAGCATCCATCCCATACCACTGATGCATACTCAACAACAGGAAGCAGATAGGACATATACATCTGGTTGAGAGCATTTCTGCTAAAAGAGTATTTAAGTTTACGCATTAATGCTAAAATTTTACTTGCCGAATATACAATATATTCAACATGTGAATGCCACTGCCCATTGCTACTTAAGGTAACACAGTAACTTATTACCTGTGCCCCCCCCCCCATAATATGCAATGGACTATATTGACTTTATTGCATGTAGTTTTATAGAAAATCCCATGGAAAATTTCATTGGTCCACTATACAATATCAACTTATATTGCTTTTTACGAACAGCAAGTAAATGTCTCAACAAGAATGAGACTAAATAAAAATAAACCTGTGTTTAGGAAAACCAGACCCTACCTAAATTACAGGTGAAACCTCGATTTTTTTCAGGTTTTCTGGAAAAAAAATATAATTTGATGCATTTTGAAAGGCATTTCGCCTTTCAAAATGCATAAAATTGTATTTTTTCCAGAAAAAAAATAATTAAGATTAATATATGTGTGCCTACTCTACCTAAACTTTTAAGACCCGTAACCCGAAGCCCACTTTTTTGACCTGAGGTAGTCACTAAAAAGAGTTGATACCGTAGGTGTATTCTATCTCGGACCCGGTGGGTAGGTCCGAGATTCAATGTAGTGAATATCCTCTATTGGGTTTTTTTTATTTTCATTAGCTTACTCAATCAGTACATATGTACCTGTACAAGTTTGTGGTATATATAAGCAGAGTGCTTAGCACTGTGAATCACACTGATAGGTCAATTAGGAGATTTTTTCCAGAGGCACACTCGTTGAAACAGACGGTTACCTGTCGCGGAATCGTATATTTAGTAATCAAACAGACAGTTACCTGTCGCGGCATCGTTTATATGATAATTAATCTCTAAGGAGCCAGCTGCGGCCTAATACATGTAATTGAATATTGTCTCTATGACGCTGAGTTGCAGAAACTGGTTTTTGGTACGTGTAGATGTCAGGGTATCTGCTTGTAAACCTTTGTCCTGCTAAACAAATCATTACACCGACGCCTTTTAACGTTTTTGCAAACAGAGCAGACCCAGGTCAGGCAGCTCTTGTAAGAAAGAGCTTCCTGATCAGGGTCTACTCCGATTACATGGATATTCGTAAAGGAAAGGGTTATGGCTCTTTAAGTCTGTATTGCACAAGTTTATACAGTTAGATTATTATTTTTATTACAATAGATACAATTGCGGTTCGTAAAAATGAAACCCTGATCAGCATGGTCATATAATTTCTCACTTGGAGAAATCAGAAAGCTATAGCATTTCTTAATGCACCTTTGAGTGATATTTCATTGTTCTACATCAAATATCTAACAATGCACAAAGTACTTACATGCGTGCTAGTGCAATAAGGCAGTTATTGTGAGGTAGTGCGTATGTACGGGAGATAAACCACTCGCTGAAGCTCGTGGATTATCCTCCCGTACATACGCACAAACCATACAATAGCTTTCACTTGTGAGACTTGTTATATCATGAGTTATAGTGCAATGTTTGTAAATTTTACCGTGGATAAGTTTGCAAGATAATAGTGGTTGTCCTTTAAGGAACTGGGTGGGGGTGAAAATCGCAATCATTAAATTTTGGCCACTTAATCACTTACGATAATATATTTTCCAAATCAATGCAGATCACTATTTCGGGCATCTACGCAAAAACACAATTCGCCAAGAAATAACTCCGTCAACAGTCAGGGGCATAACCTCTTTACGTTACAATATATATCACTCGAAGAAGTTAAAATTGTGTCTTTTCAACAATGATTTCAAAGTGAGGTTATCGAAAGTAACTTATTTAGGTTATACCTTAAATTATTTACGCCAAGGTCAAATTTTAGTGCGTCAAAAACATAACTTATTCAAGTTAAAAAGTAGCTTATTTTCTGGTTTTCAATGACCTCGCGTACAAATTTCTAGACGATGCGTACGTAAATTTATTGCATAATCGTAAAGTTATGTATAAGGTCTTTCAGATAAAATTACCTACATGGCCGTGAAAATTGCAGTAACTCCGGAATATGAAGATGAAAATAGACAATTTCACTCAAACAGGTTACTATTGTTTTTGTTGCTAAAAAAGTTAACTGCTTTAAGTGATATATTTTTTAACTTTTGGAAGTTATGCACCTGACTGGTCAACACTACACATGATATACTATAGCTGCATCTGCAGCAACCAGACCTTTCGATTGAGCTACTGTCCTCAAGTGACGTCATGTTTTGTTTACAAAGTAATTATGAACTTGGAATCGATAGATCACTTGAGTATTAATCCTATCCACAGGATAGGATTAATACTCAAGTGAGCTATCAATTGGCTTTAGCTCAAATGGAGTGTACAAGTTAATGTTTTACTTAACAATTGTAAACAAAATATTTCGCCACTGTCACTCTTGGTTGGCACGACAGTACATTTTACGAATCGTTCTAATATTATGATTAGCCCTTGACATGTGTTGACTGTGAAATAGTGAAAAAATATGGTCCCATGTATTTCGCAAATGTTTATGAATATCTCGTTTATTCATGCAATAATAGCGATTAAACATGATTGTTCAATACATTAACGTTTGCATTGTCCCTCGGGAGATGTTGGAAACATTTTTCATGCTCGACTCAACTGAGCATGAAATTTATCCAACTCATGAAATTTAAATTCAATCGTTGGCATTTTAACATTATAAGAAGAAGTATGCATTATTTAGTTAGAGTTTTTAAGTGAGAAAAAATTGTTATTTTTTCAGCAATTTAGATTTTATGATCGGTTGAAATTCGGTTTGAAATTTCATAATAAGTTGAGTTGAACATGAAAATTGGATACCTCAGGGTCTGATACTAGACTGGTATCAGACTAGTAAAAATATGTGCACATACATATACAAGCATATACACCTCTGTAGTTTTTTTTTCACTGACTTTCTTATTTACTATATTCTGAGCAATGGGGAAGTAATAAAGTATCATGGTAGTTATAGAACTTTCAGTTAGATGTCTTCATACAGGGCCTGAAGACAGGCTAGGCCTGATACCAGCGATAAGGCAAACGTAAACGCTGAATCCTAAACGTAGTAAAAAAAACTGTGTTTCAGCGGGAATCGCGGTATGAATCCTTTGAAGATTAGGTTTCATTTTTACAGAAAAGGACATGCCATCATATTTGGTGACTATTTTCTAGTCCCCATTGAATAGCAATTTCAGATACGTCAGAGGCGGATCCAGAGGGGGTTCAGGAGGGGTTTCGCTTTAAGCCCTCCTTCCCCCCCCCCCCCCGCGTTTTTAAATATCCTATGAAAATGAAATTAATTATTTCATTTTCATGGGATAATTAAGAAATATGGGGTAAAATCAGCAAAGCGAACCCTCAAACATTTATACATATGAACCCCGCATTCGAGAAATCCTGGATCCGCCCCTGCAGTTAATGCTATTCTCTGGAAAGCGAGATATTCACACGATACCTCTTTAAAGGTCTTTTTAAATGGTAATACAATTATGCTCGCGCAAAATTAGATACGGAATACAAACATGACAAACTAGGTAGTTTTAATGACATGCATGGGATTAAACTGGTAACCCAGTGTTTCTATACACATACTCCAATCTTCCCAAACACTCTCTCAAATACAATACCTCATTTAATCCGAATGTATCTATTTCGTGGGAAGGGCATTAAAGACGACATTGTCAATAAATTGATTTCGCTTGGCTTGATAGAAATAAGAGTCAAGAAGATAATGGAATTTCGCGGTTATTTTTCTTCGTACTCAAGAAAATTTTCTGTAATTGAACAGCGATGATATTAGCACTCACTATGGTAATATGACAAAATGCATTTATCATGGCTATAATACTGGTAACGTTGTCAGTTCATACTGATTTGTCACACTCCTGTCGGTCTTAGGTAACAGTATGAGGCTTGTTTGAATTAACCAATTTAAGCCGAATGGACTTACCGACCCTTACTAGTAGGACGATATTATTTTCAATTTTAGGGGTTCTAGGAGGTAGGTATCATTGTCACACAAATTTTAAAAGAGTATGCACGGATCCAAAGGGGGGACAGGGGGGTCCGAGCCCCCACCCCTGAAAATCACAAAAATATAGGGTTTCTTAGCAATACTGGTCCTGATCACCTGAAAAATCACAAAGCTATCAAGCCAGAATTCAATGTTGGGGCATCATCCATAAATGGTGTTTTGCTGGCGGGCCAATCGTGGCCCGCTTTTAGTGTATTTGGATCACACAAAAAATGAAAAAAAAGTTGTCGAAGTTGGACCCCCTCTGACACACTTTCTGGATCCGTTCATGTGGAGCATTATGTAACGTAACGGTGGGGAAGCTGGTTCAGCACTGTTTGAATGTGTCCCATCAGATGACGCTAGGCTTATCTGGCTTAAAGCAGACATAGCGCCCTAATTAACCAATTGTTAGAACTATAAACAATTCAAAAGAGCCTCATGAATTTGCAAAAAATAGTAATAATTATTGATAAATACATGCAGAATGAAAATTAATTTTCCACCAATGAGGATCAAAATCGCAACCTCTCAGATCATGGAAAAGTGGTGTATCTACTAAGCTTACGCATACTGCATTGTAATCGTTGTGTGTATAATAAACTTTGAAATACAATAAACACGTGCATGGTTCTAAAACAGTGAGTTCAAAAATAGCTTATCATTGATAAATATCTATTGTAACACAGATTCCCCACAGACCTATATGCGAAACTCATAAATTTGAAGTCCTTGGGACTAGAGAATTTATTTCGAATTATCAGTTTGTTTGTTTATTTATTCAGTTTGATTTGATTCTTGAGGTCCCAGTCAACCATTTTTTAGTTATGTCAGGACGGGTCTTCCTGTGTTGAACCATACTAAGCAAGGATTAACGTGTTTTGCTCAAGAACACGACGCAGTGACGCTGGTGAGGCTCGAACTGCGATCCCTCCGTCTCAAGCCAAGCACTATCACCGAGTCACTGCACTCCCAACAAATTATCAGTAGTTCGTATCATAGGAAGTAGACATAGAAATATAAAATCGCCAAAAATGATTATTATCCGTTCTTTTTTTTCTAGTAAACATAAGTTTTGAGCGCGTAAAAAAGCTTCAAGACATTATTTATCTTATGCAGCAAAACAGAAGGTTTTATAGACAGTTATTAAAACAGGTCAACAATAGACTTATTAACTATACATGTACCCACGGTGTCCCAAAAGAAATTGGAACTAGCGAGTATTACGAACAATTAGAGTTCGAAATGTGTATTCACATTTTAGTAATCACCAAGGGTCAATTGACATACAGTAAAGTCTGAACTAAAGTTAACATATATTAAGTGCACCCATGTGCGGATCCAGAGAGGGGGGACAGGGAGTCCGCCCCCACCTGAAAAATCACCAAAAACGTAGGGTTTCTTAGCAATACTGGTCAAATCACAAAGCTACCAAGCAAGCATTCAATGTTGGGCCATCAGCGGCACGCCAGCGAAACGCAATTTAAACGGCGTTTCGCTGGCGAGCCGATGATGGCCCATTTATAGTGTATTTGGATCCTCCCTCCCCTTATCAACTAAAAAAAACCCAAAAACACATCAAAGTTGGACCCCCCTGACCAAATTTTCTGGATCCGTACATGGCACCTGTTTAGTGCTAGATGTGTACAGTACTGCTTAAGAATAATAGTAAATTGTGCACCTCAGGTGAACATCATGTGTAAAGAATGTGCCAACTTTAATCCTGACTCTACAGTATGTTCTTGAAATACAATTACGTATCTTTGATTATCTTGTGATATAAGAAAGTGATTGTACTTTTCCTAATACTCGTTGTCTCATAACATAGCGTTGTCTGTTGGTACGCGAATCGTAGACGTCTATCTATTATGCATTTATGCATAATACGATTAACCAGACTCTCTGACATTAATAGGTCCGACGTAAAGTGTGTGAATAATCTTTCTCAGATATTTACTTTGTTAACACTTAAATGCAACAGGCAAACAAACTTCTGATATATCCTGAATACATATATAAAATCATAGAGTTAGCCACGTTTTGGTGATCTTTAACATAAGTTGTACTGTATGCATTTATGCATTAGTACAATTAACCAGACTCTCTGACATTAATAGGTCCGACGTAAAGTGTGAATAATCTTTCTCAGATATTTACTTTGTTAACACTTAAATGCAACAGGCAAACTTACTTCTGATATATCGTGAATACATATATAAACTCATAGAGTTAGCTACGTTTTGGTGACCTTGAACATAAGCTGTACTGTATGCAATTATGCATTCATACAATTAAGCAGACTCTTTGACATTAATAGGTCCAAACGTAGCGTGTAAATAATCTTTCTCAGATAGTTACTTTGTTGCACTTAGAGAGCGGAGCACGAATGCAACAGGTAACGCCTTCTGATATATCATAAATACATATAAAAAAAACTCATAGAGTTGACCTTATCTTAAGCTGTACTGTATGCGTTTATGTTAAAAAAAAACAAATTTAGATCCCCAGTCTAACACTCTACCACTGAGCAACTGTGCTTCCCTGACAATTGTTTTCGGCGCTTTATAGGATAAGGGTATAGTTATTGCCTATTGCAGCTGACCAATAATTATGTTCTGTAATTTACAGTTCGAGGATGACAGAAAGTATATTTACATATTTATTGGTGGATTTTCTCTGTCTCTTCTAATGTTGTTGATTTCTCTGGTAATCTTCTTCCGGTTCAGGTAAGTCATATTGACCAATACACGAGACGATGGAACTATAATTGAGCCATGCCACGTGATTACCAACAATGTGGCATTTTGACACGTGTAGACTCAGACGAGCCTGTGCAGCCTCCCTTTAAGCTTAGAAACTCCAAATGGTGTTCAGTCAATAGCTTAACAATCATAGAATACTCAAGCGACTAGCAAAGACTCTGATCAGACTGCGCGTATGCGCAGGCTGATCTGAGGCTTTGCTGGTCTCACATACCACATTGTTTGAAATCTCATGCCATGGCTCATATTTAATATAATTATGTCTTGCCAACTCAAAATAAAGCTTATCTTATCGTAACGTAAATGCAACAATACACTGTTAGACTTCGAGCTAAAAAAGGTCCTGCTCCCCCCCCCTAGGGAATTTTGCAGACATATCCTATCTTGCAGAAAATTTCAAGCCGCATCTTTTAAGAGATGTTTGCACTCTGTGCTCCGGGGCGTTAGTCTCTGACAGCCTGTTATATATGTTACTGTAATAAACTAAGGAAAAAAATCAAAATGAAAGTTTGAGCTACAAAAAGAAGACATTAAACCATCTAATTATTCAAATTTCTTATGTAGTTTGCAAGGTGGATGCGTAAGCTACATAAAAGCAGCATTTTAAACAAAATTACAGCCTTCAATGGTGTTAAATGCATTACATAGATTAAATTTCCCTTTGAAAGTTGAAATTGTGACTAACATCATTCATTTTACAGACGATTTGTGCATTTTTACAATTGTTTTTAATCTTAGTTTACTAAAATACTCATTTGACTAATAGAAAAAACAAAGTTTGCTTTTCTATCTCAAATACATTGTTTTGTATGAGCTATTAAACAACACTACCCCCAATTTTAAGTATCCAATTTTGGTATCTATTATTGAAGAAAAATATATGAAAATATTTGACGCTCGTGGATATCTTACATTTTTGGCACTGTCTTGCTAATGCAATAAAGAATCATACATTTGCAAGTTTGACATCAGGATCAGAGCACTTATTTAAGTATGTAACGTATGTTACATGGCATAATGAATGAGCTAGGAAATTTTCTTGGAAGTAAGAGATGATATTTCAGAAAAATACCTTTTTTCGAACGTTTCCTATTAAACTCTAGCCTCTGGTGCCTTAGTCTTAGTAATTACAGTCTATGCTGATAACAAGCCCATGGATTGTGTTACCTATGTTATATATAACCTTTTCAATCACATATTTCCTAATGCCTATAATATTAAAATATATAGACATATAGATAGAAAATAATAGTTCTCATTTAATTGACACAATTTAATAAATATTCCTGTTAAATAAAATTATTCAAAAACAATCTTTATTCAAGTCAACCTCATAATGTCTATCATTATGTCTGCTTCTATTGCAAAATAATCACCCATTTCATCATAACCAGTAGAATCATGGCATTGTATTAGGACTGCAAACTGAGTACGATCCTGTTCCTCTTCACCCCTTTGGGAATTGTGCAGGCATATCCTACCTTAAAGAACAATTCAAGCTGCATCAAATAAGAGATGTTTGCACTCTATTAACTAGGGGGTTAGCCTGTAATGGTATGATACGTATGTTACCATATCAATTTAAGAATAAATGAATTGAAAGTCTGCGAAACAGAAAGAAGACATAAAACTATCTATTTATTTGAATTATTCATGTAGTTTGCATGCTGAATACCTTTGATACATAAGAAAAGATTTTTTAACAAATGTACAGCTTCCTATGGTGTTATATGTGTTACATTAATTAAGATTACTTTTTAAATTGGTAATTGTGACAAACATCACTTTTAAGCATTTGGTGTGATCCTCCTCTTTAGCCATCAAAAGACTTAATTTTCTTTGTATGTGTGGCCAGTGCCAGCGTCAAACAACTTGACTCAGCCAAACTTGAATCCTTAGCATTCTTCAAAAGCAGAAACAGCATGTCAGTGTCATGGGATCAAACACCTGATAAAATATGGGTTTAATGTCATTTCACATATATGCATACAATGGAGTATGACTCTGGTATATATCTCTACCTGTGAAGTGGCAAGAGCAATCTAACTGCAGCTGCCTCTGCATCCATGCTAGTCAAATGATAACTTTGCTCTGATTTTGCAAAATTTATGTCTCTACTGTGTACCTCTAAGAATACTTTAAGATTTCTGACATTGGTCAAACAGAAATTTGATAGGCTGCTTTTTTGCATCATTTGCCATGGAACCTATCCAGTCTTTTGGTGCTTAAGTCCTCAGGTCTAGATCATTAGTATTTTGCTGCGCCCAAAGAACTTTATAAGTTTTCTTTAGTTACAATGTTGACTCTTGTCGGTTTTGGCAGACCATCTGAAACAATTTCTGTTACACCTTGAAAGTTATCAGGTATAAGAGAAAGAATATGAAGTTGGACATTGCCATCAATTATGTTTGCAGTTGGTTGTTTTTTTGATGTCAGTACATTGAAGCATGTCTTAAAATAATGTTAAACCTATGATTTCTCAGTTTTTGCAGCCATATTATTAGCTGTTGCATTCAAAAGAAGGAAAGTGGACTATAGGTAGAATGGGATAACCAGTAGTTTTATATTATGCTCTATGGAAGATATATACAGAATAAACAAGTTGATAAGGTGCCTCATTTCATGATCCATTGAAAACACTGAAATTGAAAACACTTGCCTCTGACTGTGTAATCAAAAAGGATGTCACTACAATGCCCCTGCTCATTTATTATGATGAGTTATATATATTACATCCTTTAATAAGCGCTCTTATCTTAGAAACTTAGTGAATCATTGGATTGAAAGGGTCTAATTTGGGCTCTGTTCATCCTGCATTTCATTGCTTTACCTGCTTTGATACATCTAGTTCGTTTATCTGAAGGGAAAGAGTTACCTCCGTTTCAGCACTTCAGAAGTACTAAGACTTCAAATAAGTTTTTGAATGCTTGGGGAAAGATGATAAGTGCAGAGACATTATTAGATGAAAATATGTGGGTTGCATGTATGGAAAGGCTACCTTTATAAAAGTTAACCAGCTAAGATATGATTCTTTATCACAGAAATATCAAGGTACATCAGTCCAGGTACTCATTGCTCTTAATGGCATAGTTTTCCTCCTTGTAAAGCTTTAGTCTTTCTCCTACTTGCAGAGTATCACTTGAAACACATACTCAAAGAGCCAACTATAAGGAATTCATATCAGTTCCAAGCCATAAATGACAAAATTGGAAAGTTGATAATGGCTAATCAATTTTGAGTGGACTGGTGGTAAAATTGAATAACAGTAAATGATTGAAATATTGTGTGATGATTCTACTAGTTGCAAGGAGGCGTGTGATAATAATGATTACCACAGAAGCAGACAACGACAAACGTTTAACATGAGTGTTAAATCGAATGAGAAATAGTTTGGACCATTTCATTTATTGTATTTTCTTGTAAAACTGTAAAACTATCTTTTCTATTTGTGGCTCTATATTTAGCATTATATGCACAGTATTAGGAAATGTGTCCAAAAGGTCATTGATAACATCTGTAACACCAGTCCATGGGCTTGATAATCAGAAATGAATATAATTTCTTGTGTTTTGGCACCAACGACTTATAAGTACACATTAAGTGTCCTGATCTTCAACTTAATGACATCTTGTAGATATATGAGCAAGACACACTAAGAAAATGAAAAATATCCACACGCTGTAATCGCTTTCATGTGTTTTACTTAAACGGTAATAACAAAATTCACTTCTCTGTAAAACTGGGAGTAGGGCTGTGTATTAGCTCCTATAAGACAATATATTTAAGATAGAAAAGCAAACTTGGTTTTTCCTATTCATCAATTGAGTATATGTTTGTAAAATCTAATAAAGCAGTTTGAAACCAAGTCATAGTAGTTGTTTAACTACATGACGATAGCCACAATTATAGCTTTTAAATTATAATTAGGTTCATGTAACGCACATAACACCACAGTTAGCCGTATTAATGTTAAACAGCTTCCATATGTAGTAAAGACATCCAGTATAAAAACTATAAGAATGTCAATTTATTAGATAATTTTAATGTTTTCTTTTGGTAGCTCAAACATTCAAAATTTCTTATTCTCAAATTGATATAGTAACATATGTAACAAGCTGTTACAGGCTAACGCCCCGACTTACAGAGTGCAAACATTTCTTATTAAATGCACCTTGAATGGTTACATAAGATGTTATTTGTCTGCAGAATTCCAAAGGGGATTAGGATGGAGCAGGCCCTTACTCAGCTTGATGTCAAAATACTGTTTGATGATTTTACTTATCACGCTAACATATGTAACCATCTCTGATCTTTAAAACTTGATGACAACTAGCAGATCTATAAGTTTTTATCATAGGAGCCAGTTTAAAATCCCTAAATAATGTAAGATATCCAACAGAGTTTTTTCACAATTTTAGCTCAAACTTTCAAACTACATTTCCTTTATTTGATATAGTAACGCATGTAACACGCTGTTTCAGACTAATGCCCCAACATAGAGAGTGCAAACATCCCTTATTCGATGCAGCTTGAGTTGTACTATAAGAAGGAATATGTCTGCAAAATTCCATTGAGGAGATTAAAACATTTTTAGGCATATCTTACGTTAAGACAATGAGCTTGCCCATTTATTACATCAGGTAACATATGTTACAGCCTCTGATATTAAAAAAATTGAAACAAACTTGCAGATTTATGAGTCTTTTCATATAAGCAAATAAATCCCAAACAATGAAACACATTCATCAACTGCAAATATTTTTTAACTATTTTTACTTTAGTTTTAATACCAAACATTTCACCTTAAAACTAGGTAGGGGTAGTGTTGTTTAATTGCTAATTTCAGAAAAAATATTTAAGCTAGGGAAACAAACTTTAATTTTTCTGTTAGCTAATTGCATAAGCTAGTCAGACATGGTTAAAAACATTTGGCAAAACACACAGAGAGATTGTGAATGTAAATGATGTTAGCCACACTTGCAAATTTTAATGGGTTATCTGATTTATGTAACGCATATGACACCTTAGGAAGCCGCAATTTTGTTAAAATGGCTGTCATACGTAGTTAAGATATCCAGTATGCAGACTATATGAATGATTTTTAAAAATAAATATTTTAATGTCTTTAATTTGTAGCCCAAACTTTCAATTTACTTTTTCTTAGTTTGATTAAGTAACGTATGTTACAGGCTCTTACAGACTAACGCCCAGGAGCACAGAGTGCAAACATCTCTTAAAAGACTCGGCTTTTAATTCTCTACAAGATAGGATATGTCTGCAAAATTCCCTAGGGGGGGGGGGGAGCAAACCCATTCTCAGCCATCCGTCTATGTGCTTTTGTCTTCAAAAACTGCTACAAGTAAACCCATTTTAGAATAGACAGAGGACAACTGTCACATTCCATTTTATCTTTTGAATCATATACTTTTAGGAATTTAGAAAATGTAGCAAGAACACTGCCAGATTTGATTGTTGGTTTTGTCAAAGATACTTTATTCAAAAAGTGAGTGTGATCAGGAAATACCACAATCACACACTGCAGACCAACCCACGGCATCGTGAGCTAGAGCCACGGAACAGTTATAGCAACAATACATCTGTAAGACAACAATAGCACAGCAACCAGCGTTCTCTTCTTCTTCAAGATGATTGCAAAACTAGAATGGACACAAATCAATGTATAACAAAACAAAGACAAATACAGAACTTTCACAAACAATGGGAAGAACATTAAACAATAGATAAACAACAACAGAACCACCGCTGGCAAGGAAACAGAAATGTTTGTCAGCTATTTCTAATTCCTAAATGAAAGCTCTTTACGAAACTTTGAACTTGTTATTAAATGGGCCACGACGCGAGAAAATCTGTTTTCGGATATTTGCGAACAACAAAGTCGCAGACCAGCCTGCGCATCCGCGCAGTCTGATCAGCGCCTTTGTTATTCGCGTATTGGAAAGTGCCATATCTTGCCTTGCTAGGAGCGAAATTTCATTTTTCTAGCTAGATTCTGTAGCCGAGGAGACTGGTTTGAATCTCACTTTGTCCGAACCCCCGAAGACAGTTTTTTCGCCTCGAGGCAAAAATGAATGAGAGTGGGCTCTAATTTTAAATGATCAATCTATTTCAGACAGTTACGGTGTGACAGAATCACCATTCACAAGAATCTTTTCATATCCTACGTTTTAACAGGTGTATCATGGATCTCGTATTATGTGCTCGTGGCCTTGGATGGGGATATCATGTTGGAGAACCCTGTAAGTTGCATGTATTAATGGGCGTTTGGGTCAATGTATAGCCACGCCCCCAATTGGTTCCCATCTCCGTTAGCTTAACAAAATACTTGGACATGTGGCGATACACTGACCGAGTAGCTGAATAATACGTTACTCAAGCGACCTTTGATATAGACCCTTATTTCAAAACGTGTTTCAGTTTCCAATTTTACACACAGTGGTAAAGCAATTTAACTTCATACAAGTTTTGAAAGAGTGAACGAAATAGAGCATGGTTTTGATCTATTCTCCAAAACACCTTTCCCATGGAATCCCACGAGTTTCTTACAAAAGCGCACTAGTGCCACAATTATATGAATGATTCTCGTATTCTCGACGATGGATAAAAGGTTCCAATCATATAAATTCTTGAATGATTAAAACAATCTTGTAGCAAACTCTTAATAATTATAACATGAGCCATGACATGAGATTTCAAAAAATGTGGCATTTTGACAAGTGTAGACTCAGAGGAGCCTGTGCAGTTTCCATTTAAGCTTAGAAACTCCACATGTTTTTGGTCAGGAGCTTAACAGTCATATATTAATCAAGAGAATATTTGTTCTAGGAGATGATGTTTTGATAAGTTAGGGGTCTTTCATACAAACCGAACATCTATATGTCTTGATCCACATCTGAACTAAGGGTGAGGTTGGCGCCGTGAACCTGGTTTAATCTACTAGTAGTTAAATATTTTTACTGACCATTCCAAGGCGGTACTTTTTTGTAGATTTCTGTCGTGTGTTTGTTATGCTTTTGTGCGCATCTGTTTGTTTTTGCCTTATGGTCACCTGCTGGGAAAGGACTGACTTATTGGCTCTCGTTTGTGATGTCTAATTGTGAGTTTGTTACTTTCCCATTGGTATCCTGGGTCAGGTGTTGTACTTGATTGTATCGATCCCTGATCTTTGCCCTCTTTCTTACTTGCAAAGGCTCAGATCAGGCTGGTCTGAGCCTTTGCTCGCTGCAAATACCACAATAAATGAAATCTCATGTTCGGCTCACAAACATATACACAAACATGCTTGTTGCTAGGAAATCCTCTGCTGAAAAACGTCAGACTCTTACAAAATCTGTCGAACAGCGAGGAGTCAGGTCACTTGGTATTGACAGATACATGCCAGTAGCAAATATTTTGTAAATTTGCTACTGGCAGATTAACGTCATCAGCAACATGTTTATTTGATTGTTACCATGTAATTAAACATTGCGTATGGAAGGCTCTCTCACGAGCTGAACAATGTTAAACTCTATGTTTTAACATCAGCCAGAATGTTTCCCCAGAGGGGGTCTAACTCGGACATCGTTTTTTGTTTGTGTGTGTTTATGTTTTAGTTGATGATGGGAGAAGAGCGGATCTAAATACCACTGTTATAAGCGGGAAATCAACGGCCTGCCATTAGCTTTGTGGATTTTCAGGGGACCCAGACCAGTTGCTGAGGAACCCTGTATTTTTGTAAATTTTAAAGGGGGTGGGGGGCTTACCCCGTGTCCCCACCTCTGGATCCACACATGAGCAGAGTTTAGGGCTCAGATTTGGAGTTCAAAAAAATCAAATATTGAACTTAAGATATTTGAATCTTTACAATACCCACACAGCGTCTACAATATCTTGTTTAAATGTTTACTCGTCTTTCAATAAATTGAATATAAATGAGAAGATATTAAAAGTAGTCAAACTCTGAAAACGTACACCCATGTCCAAATAAGTATGACCAGGAAATGCCACAATCACAGACTGCAGACCAAAATCCTGGTGCCACAAGGATAAGACACAGAACAAACAGCCACATCACAAATCAAAATAAACGTAATGCAACCAGCTCTCTCTTCCTCAGCAAAATGATTGTTAAACTTAAAGGACACCAAGAACCATACCTCAAAACAAGAACCAACACCAAAGTCCCACACACAATGTGAGCAACAACAATCAGTGAACACACAACAATAAAATACGGCTTGAAACCCAATTAATTGACAATCAACAATATTACATTTTCAGATTCTTCTCTCGTAATATGATTCTTTTTGGGTGGGCAAAACACAACACATAATAGAGTCAAAATTTTAAACAGGCCTCTAGTTAAGAGTGCATAATTAAACAATATGATTTCTTATCGAAAGCATATGCTGTGTTTACGTAAAAGAGACAGTTCTTTTGAACACCTTAAACATATAATAAAACTGATGAGTACGAAAATATTAATACTTTTAGGCTAAAAAGATGTGTTTACACTGACCTAGTATGTTAATACTCAGATGTCATCATGCACTGTATAAAGTTTGTTGTCCTCCTGTTTCATCAACATTTGTCAAGTTAGGATGGATAAATGAGACTGTTTTCCTTGAAATATTACCGGCCATAATGCAAAAATAATTAGTCTGTAGTAATGCATTATATCATTCACCAGCGAAAACTAATTAGAACTAAGGACTTAACAATAAACAAGAATACCAATCCAATCTTAGTAAAATAGGTGACTCGAAAACAAACTTCTTTTGTGGATCATTTATGTTATTTCTGTCTTGTTTTCGTTATGCTTGCGTGCACGTCTGTTTATTGATGCCTTGTGGTCACCTGCTGGGAAAGGGCTGGCCTCTTTGTTTTCGCTTGTGATGTCTAATTGTAAAGTTGTCACTTTCCCATTGGTATCCTTGGTCAGGTGTGGTGCTTGATTGTATTGATTCCTGATCTCAGCCCTTTTTCTTATTTTGTATTATGTTCTCTGATTTCTACGGTTAAAGAAATGCATTGTAAATATATCGCTTTGCACAGATTTGCAAAAGAATTTGTTGATTTAATTAAGAAAGTACAGTAAAACCTGTGTAAAACGGCCTCTCTAAAAAAGACCACTTGGTTTCTAAGACCAATAATCGCTTAATGCATGTCAGGAGTATTGCAGAATGCTCCAATGAGGAGCATTCTGCAATACTTTCGACCTTCATTAAGCTACCATTTGTCATTTAGAAATGTGTTTTGTCCATTTTTGAGTAGCCGTTTTTCACAAGTTTTATTGTGAGTTTGACCAGGAAATTCCATAATCACATACCACACACAAAGCCACGGCACCACTAGGAAGACACCGAACACAGGGAGCCACATCAAATTAGGTAAGGGTGCAAAGATCAGGAATCGATACAATCAAGTACCAAACCTGACCTAGGATACCAATTGGAAAGTAACAAACTCACAGTTATACGCCACAAACGAGAGCCAAGAGGTCAGCCCTTTCCAAGCAGGTGACCGCAAGGCACAAATAAACAGACGCGCACAAAGGCATAACAAACACAAGACAGAAAAAGATTCAAATAAGAAGTACCGCCTTGGAACGGTCAGTAAAATATTTTACTTAAGGGCTTATACCCGTTTCACAGCGCCAACCTCAAGACTGAACTAATTAACCAGCCATGTCTTCCTCAGCAAGATGATTGCTTAACTAGAAAGGAAACCAAGAGCCGCACGACAAAATAAGGGCCAAACACAAACCCCTCACACCCATTTGTGGCAACGATAAACAAGTAAAGAACAACAACAGAATTACAGCATTAGAACACCCAGCAGCCGATGTCACTGGGACGGGGGCGCTTAAATATATTTTACTGGCAAAATCCTCGCCATATATCCCGCTGTTATTAAAACAGAAATCGTTTCAAATCACATGGATGCTTCCTACCTCATGCAATAAATAACCACATAGAAAAAATCTTATTCAGTTAACACATACTATGAAGGAACAAGTAAAGGGGCTTTTAACTCAGAGAAGTCATCGAAAATATCCGAAGATAGTCAGCCTTGTGTATACGTTTAGTCACTCTTTAAAAGAGCACGCACAGCTTTGCAGTGAATACATACAGTTTGGTTTTAGCCATTGTCTTACTTTATACTTTGTGTATACGAGCATTTTCTGGTTCTGGTAAGAATGGCTTGATCCATGTGAAGTCCAGTTAAGGAAAGGTTTGATTTGTGATTATTTTCTTGGCCCCAACATATGGTTTGGTTGAGAAATATGGAGAAGAAATTCGATTTCGCACTTTTATCTGCAGGCCTATGGTCAAACACACTTGTGCATTGTACATGTATCAAAATCCGTTATGATACACGTTCTGTTTTCCAATTGGTGTTGACCCAAGGGCAAAATAAAATTAAATAGTTTGTTTACCCTCTCCTTTACTACCCACCCAAATGCAGTCTTCTCATCGTATTAGCATTCCTGGCGACAAGGCTATTTCATTGATAGTGTTTTTATTTTTTAAACCCATTTGATAGAAGTATTATATTTGACCTCGGTCATACAGTTCACAAAATAGCTTTTGCTTGTGAAAAGTGGGTCATATACATTGGAAACGTCTCAGGTACAGCTAGAAATAGTAAGTGAGTAAGATCAGGAAATACCACAATCGTGAACTGCAGAAAAACTCGTAGCACTGCGAGGAAGAGCCACACAACAATCGCGAGACACCAGGAAGTCAAACTAAGCAGAGCAACCAGATCTCTTATCCCCATCAAGATGATTGCAAAACTAGAATGGACACAAAGTAACGTACAACAAAACATAGAACAATTACAGAATCCCACAAACTAAGGGAGTATAATATCCTGGGGTTGTGCCTGCCACTAAAAGCCAAAATATTTGCTAAACAGTGAGGAAAAGAACTACTTTTTACGTCTTATTGACAAAATACGTACATGCATATGTAACTAGTACAACTGGGCTGGTAGAGGGCAAACAAGATATTTATAAATGTAGCCTAACCTAGTTTATCATATGACGTCGTGTCTTGGAGTGAAATAACACCATGCAAGTAGTTTACAGATTTACGGGAACGTCATGACGTCCAAAGCAACGTTGCGTACATAATGACAAAATTATAACGTTTCTTACCGCAGAAGTGAGATTTTAAAATAATCTTAATGCCAAATGCTAAATAGAATGTAACATTCATGCTCTTGTATAATTGAATAAATTAAACGCGTTGCGAAAAAGAGATTTTCCTCTCTTTTCCCCAACTTGTTTAATAAATTCAATAAAACATGAAAGATCCTCTATGTATAAGATTTGTTTGTACTTTATATTTTGATAGTTGTGGTGCCAAGTTCTACACGTCATCTGTCAATATTTCACTGTCTGCAACTTCCTTTGGATGTTTTGTGAGGGATTATACTTAAATACAATCACTTTTTTGTTGCCACTCTTTTATTAATGAGCCGTGGCACGTGATTTCCAACAATGTGGCGTTTTGGCAAGTGTAGACTCATACGAGCCTGTGCAGCCTCATTTTAAGCTTAGAAACTCCAAATGGTGTTCAGTCAGTAGCTTAACAATCATAGAATACTCAAGCGACTAGCAAAGGCTCTGATCAGACTGCGCGTATGCGCAGGCTGATCTGAGGCTTTGCTGGTCGCACATACCACATTGTTGGAAATCTCATGCACTGGCGTTTTTTATTTTATTCCTTTTTTTGTTGTTGTTGTCATTTTTACAATACTCGTAGAAATATATTTTACAACAATATTTTTACAATACAGTGAAATTACAGTGTGGGTGTTTCTGTTCATTTATCTTGTAGGTTCTGAAAGAAAAAATTTAAAGTAAATGATATGCGTTAATAGAGTAGATAAAATTAAGTCAACATTTGTTTTCAATATTCAATTGTAGTTTATACCTTTATATTTTACAGTTGTGGTGCCAAGTTCTACACGTCATCTGTCAATATTTCACTGTCTGCAACTTCCTTTGGATGTTTTGTGAGGGATTATACTTAAATACAATCATGGTTTATGCATTTGGAACTGGAAAAGTGCTTATAACGTCTTGTTACTTAGTCGGATGGTGTAAGTGATGCATTTTAAAACTATCTATTATATTACTTGACTTTTTGGTTACTGTAAAGGCGGCACCTCATGAATGCGTAATTAGGACTGGTCAATCTTAGACATAGGTTAAAGCTAAATTACTCAAAAGTAACTGTATCATCTTGCGCCATTACCTCAGTATAGACGCAAAACACATTATTTAGTCCTTAAAACGCCAGCAATATCACTGCAGTTTAAAATGTCTATTTAACATAAGCTGGAGGCAAACATTGTGGACCCAGATCAGACTGCTCCTACAGGAGCAGTCTGATCTGGGTCCACACTGTTTGTTTGTGAGGCTTCAAATATTTTAGTGGACGACGAAAACATACATTGTGTAATTATGCGCTGTAAGGGTTAAGAAATGTGAGTTCAGTCTGTATACGGTTAGGATTTTCATGAAATGCACGCACGTTTGCGCGGCCCAAAAAGCTTACTAACTCTTTACCAAATTATAAATAAAACCTGATTTCCCTTCCTTAGCAGATGAAATAGCCGAACCACGCTTAGATATGAATATTAAAGTTGCCGCCTTTACAGTAAGCGAAAAGTCAAGTAATACATTTATTCTGTCTGAGTGATTATATAAATTATATCAATTTCTTATTCCTGTCTTTTATTTCAAGTCAGTGAGCATAAAATAGATTGAGACGCCATGCTCGTCTCTGATGGAAATAGGTCTGCCTGCCGAGTCCTGAGATATAGGTTCTTTTGTGTCATCCGTTTTCACCAAAAAAAATACTTTCCATTTATAGTTTTTGATCATGACGTACTGAACTATTGTTCATTAAAAGGATTTAAAAATATTTTAACGTGATATACATTGCAGTCCTTATATTTAAGAAATGAATTCAATTTTTGGAAAGTTCACGGAATCATGAATACTTCTGGTCTCTTGCAAAATAAGTGCAGCCCAAAGGGCTTCACGTTAACTTTGGAAGAGCACCGAAGTATTCATGATTCCATGAACATATAAAAATTGAATTTATTGCTCATATTTACTTTTCATTATAGATAACTAATGTTTAGAAATTTTTTATATCATATAAAGAAATAAAAAAAAATCCACCCAACAACCCTTAAAACGGAAAAAGGACTTGTCCAATTGATCATAGTAGCAAATTCATTTTGGCTTAAATGGGTTAAGTATATAACTATATTTGCAAAAATGTATTTACAGGTTTACCACTGGCACTGACGTCAGTATATGCGACAATAAGAAAGAACGACGAAATATCCAATATAGAGTGAGTCTCATTGCTTTTGTTATTCTCATTTTCTCATCAATCCCATTGAAATTGAATATAAATGGATAGTAAAAAAGCAGAGTTTAAATTAGTTCTGGTGTGCATTCCAACCTCTGCGCCGAGAGCTAAATTTTACAATGTGATAATGACGTTTACTGTGTAAGCCCATCTTGTAAGTATTAGAGAAGATTTTGATTTCTCCTACTGTCGTGCCAGCTAAGAGTGACAGTGACGTCATGTTTTTGTTTACAATCTTACACGGGAATTAGAATCGATAGATCACTTGTGTATTAATCCTATCCACAGGATAGGATTAATACACAAGTGATCTATCGATTCGCGTTAGATCAAGTGGAGTGTACAAGTTGATGTTGTACGTAACAATTGTAAATAAGATATTACGTCACTGTCACTCTTAGTTGGCACGACAAGGCACAAATCTCAGATACCGCAGCGTATTTCAGTGACATGGTGAATAAACAAATGTATATTGTAATTTTAACAAAGAAAACATGCATTTTTGCAGGAATGGTGTAGAGTTAAAACCTCTGCAGTGTTATATTCAAGCTTTACCTGAAGGATAGGTACCCATACTGATTCCAGTCCTTAATTCCGTTACCCCATTCTTACTGACAAATTTATTGGCTATTTCAATAGAACCAATGTATTCAGGATGTATAGCTTTTAGGACTGGGTGCAACCATCTGTAATGGGGTTGATAATGCACTATTCCTCACGTTGGCCTTGGGTTGGTCTGCAGTGTGTTATTGTGACATTTTCTGAACATACTTAGTTACTGTTTTATATTTATCATATGACGTCGCGTCTGGGAGTGAAATAACGCCATGCAATAAAATCGCTAAACCACTAGTTATTTATAGATTTACGGGAAACGTTATGACGTCCATAACAAAAGTAAGTAATGGTGCAAAGATCAGTAATCGATACAATCAAGTACCACACCTGACCCAGGATACCAATGGGAAAGTGACAAACTCACAGAAGACACCACAAACGAGAGCCAAGAGGACAGCCCTTTCCCAGCAGGTGACCACAAAGCACATATAAACAGACGCGCACAAAACATAGCAAACACAAGACAGAACAAAAACATAAAAGATCCACAAAAGAAGTACCGCCTTGGAACGGTCAGTAAAATATTTTACTGGAGGGCTTAAACCGGTTTAACGGCGCCAACCTCACCCTTAATTCAGATGTGGATCAAGACACATAGATATTTGGTTTGCATGAAAGACCCCTAACTTATCAATGCATCATCTCCTAAAACATATAAATCAAGATATAACAAGGAGATAAAGCAAGGATAAGGACTCAACAGTAAATTAAACTGAATACCGGAGCAAAAGAAATCCAACAGGTAAACCCCGGTGGGCCCGACAAACAGCCAAAGCATCAGGCCCCTACCATCTCATCAATAGATAAGTCTTTAAGTCGGAACCATCATAGAGTCTGAAGTCCGACCCACCGGCGTGCAATTAAAGAGGAAAGCAGAGTTGCCAACCGTGATTGGGTTGACTGCCAAGCATGCAGTCTGTTGCAATACATTAATGTTATAGCCAATCTTTTTATAATGGGAAATTATTTTAATGAACTGCGCTGAAAAATTATTAGAGCCAACAATCTTCTTCAACTTATACACCAAGTCACCATAGAAATCAGGTTCCGAAAGTCCTTGGCGCAAGAGAGATTTAAGTCCAACTTGGAATTTAGAAATCAAATCATAGTATCGTCTATAAAATTTTGAAAATGTTTTTCGAAGTTTATGATACCGATAGCCTTGTTTAAGAAGTTTCTGAGTTAACAATTTATTGCGAGTGTTGAAGTCAGCAACATAGCTAGATGCTCTAGCAAAACGAATGAGTTGAGAGATATAGACTCCATAGGATGTAGAACGAGGAACATCACCATCTAAAAATGGGAAATTGACAATTTCAAAATCAAAGTCGTCACGTTTGTCATAAATTTTGGTAGAAACAATATCATTAGAAATTGACAAATGCAAGTCTAAAAATGCGGCTTCGGTGTCAGAGGCATTGGCTTTATTAAGTTGGAGCTCTGAAAGGTATATTTGACTAACCATATTGTCAAAATAAACATTATTAATGTTTAAAATATCGTCCAAATATCTGGAAGTAGTGTTAAACGCATCAATAACATCAGCCTGCTTATCATCAGAAAGACACATCATAAAGTCCCTTTCATAACAAAACAGGAATAAATCTGCAACCAGGGGAGCACAATTAGTGCCCATAGGAATCCCAACAACTTGTCTATAGAGCTTGGTGCCAAATCGAATAAAAATGTTGTCCAACAAAAAGGTCAGCGCATCGCATACATTTTGACACGACCATGCATGATATTTTTTAGGTTTTTCTGAAGTAAAAAATGCATTTTTGTCACTACATGCAAGGTAAGGAGAGCCTTCTCTCTGGAAGGTACTTTCAATAAGATCAATAAGTTTATCTTTAATTAAATTATGAGGTAAAGTAGTGTAAAGAGTAGAAAAATCATAAGTAGACAAACTGGTCGCATTGAAATCTCTAGCTTTTGCGATCATAATTACAAAATTATAACGATTTTACGCCAGAAATGAGATTTCGAAGTATTTGTCATATGATAAATAGAATCTAACATTCTAGCTCTTGTATTATTGAAATTATTAAACTCGTTGCGAAAAAGATATAAAATGCTCGGCAAGCCTCGCATTTTATCTTTTTTCCCCATCTTCTTCAATAAATTCAATAAAACATGAGCACTCATGTAAGATCCTCTATGTAAAGCATGTCATATATCCCATCACCATATCTATTGTGTGTCTTGCATTATAATAGCCGTCTTGTTTTTACAGTTGTTGGCTGGTTGAAAGTCCACTCCAATGGATAATGTATGGTCCAATTGTGCTGTCGATAGTGGTAAGTTACCACAGTTGAAATGCAATCAAACACCTATAACTCAAAATTGATAACTCAATTTACCCACTAAATTCAAAATTAATTGAACCATTATGACATTAACATCACTATACCTATTCGTATATAACTGAGTGAATATGAACAGGAATACCTCAATCACGGATTTAGTCAAATAATTCAACATGGTCAAGATTACAATAAGCAAAGCAACTTGCTATCTTTTCCTCGCTCAGAGAGATGATTGACTTAATAGAAAGGATACAGAGACCATCTTCACCATCATAAAACCAGGTCCTATTTCAATGGTTAACTCAACTGAGTATGAAATTGAAACTGCTTATAAAAACTCAAATGCTGTCAAGTAAGGAATTTTCTTGCTTTCACACTATCATATGTTGTTTTTATCAGCCTAATGACTGTTACATTTTAACATTTATGAGCAGGATAAATTTCACGCTCAGATGAGTTAAGCATATTCATGTTTTTGAACTTTGAGGCTTAGACTGTATACAGGACCCACTCACACAGTAGCTATGGCAACGCTAAAAACCTAGAAACATCAGAGTCCCAACATAGATTCTGGACTCTGAACCCTTATTCTGCCAGTATTTTGTCATAAAACATGATTCATATTCAATTGCACATCAGGCTAGATGTTATCATGGAAGTAAACAGTATGAATGCTGATCAGACTGTTTCCTTGGTAGCACTCTTATTTAGGACCATATTGTTGGCAAAAAAGGCTACATAAGAATACACAACAAAAGTTGTGACTGGTGGAAAAACACAGCTACTTAATAACATTGACTGGAATGCTCCTAAAATTGTCTGCAACTAGTGGATGATTTAACCAAAACAGATAAAGGGATATCAAGCAGGATAGCTGTTATTAGACCCTGTGTTGTCAAATTCAATCCTGAAGGATAGAACCACATGTCCATGTGTTCTAAAATTCAATCCTGTAGGACAGAACCACATGTCCCTGTGTTCTCAAATTCAATCCTGTAGGACAGAACCACAGATTGGCAGTCAATTATTTTGATGTATCTGCCACAGAAGTTCTGATTGAAACAAAACCATCTTTATTTTACGTCCAAAAGTACAAGTATTAAAAGCTTGAGTTTGCATCAAAAGAGATTGGAGTGAACTTTATGGATGACGAATTTATAATGGAAAGACACAGAGCTGCCAACAAAGAGTGAAGGTAGATAAAATGATACATATTCTTTACCTCCAGGAATAGACTTGTCAAATTCAGGGCTGAATGAAATGCAAAAGAGGAAAAAACAAAATTTATACTGAAATTGAGAAAATATCTTTTTATCAGAAATCAAAAACTTTCCAACTGCGATATTTTTAAACATCAGATAAACCTTACTGATAATGGACCATTTAAAGAATCACATCGGGGAATGCTGCCTGCTTTGTTTTATCTGTATCTGTATCTGTTCGTTTAGAGACGGCAATCACACTTGATTATTAGTATTTAGGAAGTATTGACGTTATTTAAACTTTAAAAAAAGTTCTTCTCTGAAATTGCTGAATCCAAATTAAAATGATTTGACAGAAATGATCATTGGGTGACCTTCTACAAAAATAGCTAAAACAAAATTGATCCTTCAAAAAACAAGTTTCTATTCAATCAAGTTAAAGTTCAAAATTGGACCTCAGAAGTGGGTACTTGCGAGTTGAGATAAAAATACAAACCAAAAACAGCCTTCAAAGATGGAGCTTGGGTTTTTATGAACTGTACAGGATACCATTTGGTTGGTGTAATGCACCAGTAACCATCCAGCGCTTGATGAGATACAAATCTAAGAGACATAAACAGTATATTTTGAAGGCGCATGGACCGTCTTACAACAGTTTTCTCCTGACTCTAAGAGCATAACTTCTAGGGCAAAGATTTTGCGCCAGTAAAATGCATTTAAGCAGCCCCATTCCAGCGGATCTGGCTGCTTTCTGTTTTAAGGCAGTGGTTCTGTTGTTGTTGTTGTTGTTGTTGTTGTTGTTGTTGTCGTTGTTGTTGTCGTTGTTGTTGTTGTTGTTGTTGTTTATTGTTGCTCACATTGTTTGTGTGGTTTTGTAATAGGTCATTGATTTTATACACTACATTCCTTACTAGTTTTGCAATTATCCTGCTGAGGAAAGGAGCGCTAGTTGCAAGACTTTAATTGTCTTCCTGATGTCTTGTGACAGTGTTCTGTTATTGGTTGGTCTGCAGTGTGTGGTTGTGGTATTTTCTGGTTATATTCACTTACTTTTTGAAACTGATGGTTTCTAAGTGCAAATATATGAAGTCCTAAGTGGCCTACTCTGGGTCATATTGTTTCACAAGAAGCAATCCAAACATACCCTGAAAATACCCTAGCAATTTGGGATTGGCCAGTTCCTCAAAATGAGTTTGTTCTTGGATTTATGTGGTAAATCAAACACATCATACAAAACTTTGCTAGGATTGCTAGACGCATAATTCTGGATTCTAAATATTTTGCTTTAAGGTACGAACATTTGTTTTTGATACTGCTGAGTGTTATGTTTCTGTTTTATTTAGTTTTTAATCTGCAATGCTTAAAAAATCAATCAAAGTTTTTGTGTGTCTTTACAGGTGAATGTTATATTTCTGATCAATATTGTCCGCCTGTTAGTAACCAAGTTGAGACAAATGCCTGAAGTAGCACAAACAAGGTAAGTATCTTGCTAGTCTATATCATATGGGCAATTATGCTCGAATGAGCCACGACATGTGATTTCCAATAATGTGGCATTTTGACAAGAGTAGACTCAGACAAGGCTGTGCAGCCTCTTTTTAAGCTTAGAACTCCAATTGATGTTCGGTCAATATTCAAGCGACCAGCAAAGGCTCTGATAAGACTGTATGCATGCCCAGGCTGATCCGAGGCTTTGCTGTTGTATATACCACATTGATGGAAATCTCAGGTCGCGGCTCAAACCATCCTACTTAGGATCAGAATAGTATATATTCAATGGCTATAATAATAAGTTTGTATGAAGCAGCTTTAAATATTGCCTTTTGCAGTGAGCAATAAACAAAGGCGCTGACCAGACTGTGCATATACGCAGGCTGGTCTGCGTCTTTGTTTTATGCATGCAAAAAAGCCATGGTCTCTTGCATGATGCCCATATATAGACAGACATATTGGATGATGGCACCTGTCAAGCCACAGACAAGCTAAAGCTTAGGTTAGCCTGCGCATCTGCACAGGCTGAAATGGCCTTCACTGGTTGCATATTTCTGCATCACTCAGAACAACTCATTAGGCACATTAAACGTAAGGGCAGCTTAGCATACATTGTAATAAAATTAAAATCATCACATGATGTCACATCTAGGAGCGAAATAATACCATGCAATAAAATTGATAAGCCACTAGTGGTTTACAGATTTTGGGGAAACGTTATGACATCCATAACAACGTTGGGTACATAAAATGCAAAATTATAACGTTTTTATGCCAGAATCTTCTTAATGTCATATGATAAATAGAATCTATCATCCATGCTCTTGTATTATTGAATTTATTAAACGTGTTGGGGAAAGGAGAGATAAAATGCCAAGCATTTTATCTCTTTTCCCCAACTCGTTTTATAAATTCACTAAAACTTGAGAAATCATGTTAAATCCTCTATTTACACCAATACAATATGTACCATTATCTCATAGACTGGCCCATAATATCAGAATTCATCATGTGTGGGACAGAAAAACCTGTCCTGAGGATCACCAATTAGCATCACGAGGCTTGCCTAGGATAAAAAATAGTGATCCCGATGGACAGATTTTCCCCTCCCTCATACAAATAATAGATTCCTTTTCTTGCTCACCACAGACATTTAATTTCAAAATAAGCTTCCAGAAGTCCCTGAATACGCTGAGTTGCAATATCATAGGATGTCGTCACTTTGACAAAATATGACGTCAGTTGACGACCATGTGCGTGTGTTCCAATACAACAAATCAAGCAACTCCTCATGGCAGCATGTGTAAGATAACATGGGTAAAATAGGAATTTCCTACCCAGGGTTAAATAGCAGAGATTTTATTTGTTGTGCAAGAATATTGTTTCACCGTCTACCTGATGATTCTCTCCTCTTTAAATGTCAGTCATGTGGGAGTTTAAAAAGATCGCTCTATCTTCCGGTTAGTAACTTTTTGTGTTTAGTTTAAACATATTTTATTCAATAAATACATATGATATACAACATACATACATTGTAAACATACAAAGGATTAGAACGAAAACATAAATGCTTATAAAGTTCTTATCCTGTTGAGTGTGACTATGTAGTGTACATGCATGTGTTTTATCAAGGTAAATGTATTTGGTTAGATTATTTTCTTTATTTGGTTAGATTAGCTTCTTAATTTAGTTAGATTATCTTCTTTATTTGGTTAGAGTATCTTCTTTATTTGGTTAGATTATTTTCTTTATTTGGTAACATTATTTTCTTTATTTGGTTACATTTTTTCTTTATTTGCATACATTTTTATTGGCTAGATTATTTTCTTTATTTGGTTAGATTATTTTCTTTATTTGGTTAGATTGTGTTGTTTATTTCGTTGGATTAATTTCTTTATTGGTTAGATTATTTTCTTTATTTGGCTAGATTATTTTCTTTATTTGGATACATTGTTTTCTTTATTTTATTTGGTTAGAATATTTTATTTGGTTAGATTAATTTCTTTATGTGAATAGATTATTTATTTGTTTGGTTAGATTATTTTCTTTATTTGTTTAGAGTATTTTTACTTTGGTGCAGTATAAGTTATAGTTAATTCAGAGCATGTAGCTCTAGGTTGTAGCAGCCGCTTTAGTTCCATGGCTGCCTTCTATATCAGTGTGCAATTTTGGCATGTTTGATGGATCACTCAATGCATATCTTTATATAAATAGCTACTTTTGTCTTATTCACAGTCTGGAAACGAGGTCGACGTTTTGTTCTATGTAGTTTAAAGTTATCCATTATGCCTTAGTTGTCCAAGGATAGAATAAAAAAGACGTTGGGCTAGTTTGAAGTGTACAACAGCATAGAATGAACAAAATCCAATTTTGTGTTGACGTCATATGAATATGTATAGGCTATAGATCATATATTACAATTATATGTATAGGGTATAGATCATATATTTCAATTATATGTATATGTATCTTGGATCAGGTGTGGTACTTCTTTGTATCGATTCCTGATCTTTGCACCCTTACTTTCTTTTATTTCAATAAATATTGACAGCTTGACATATTGTAAAGGGGTTAAAACAGTGAACAATGATACTTCAACATGATAAATGACAATAGTTTGCTTTCTAGCTTGACATATTTCAAAAAAGGAGAGACAGTGGATATTGATAATTGATAAGTGTAAATAGTTTTCCTTATTTATACAGTTGCATATGTTGTTTGTTCATATTGGAAATGCCTCATAGAGGCAATTCCAAAGTGTACCAATAACAGATGTCTTTTCAGTGAAAACAGTGTTTCACAATCGTCTCAACTACGTTTTTGGGATCAGTGATATTAACATACATGTATAATTGAACACGCTTTCATGTTTTTAAGTATACAGCAGGGTGCCGTAAATAGACTTCATTTATGGTATTGAAGTAAGTCCTATAATAATTTCAGCTTCTTAAAGCAAAAATTATTTAGACTGCAGACATAAAGCCCGTTAGTGATTACAGGGCGATGGTTGGTTCAGTTTTCATTACATATTGGGCTATAAAAAAGTGATATGTACTTCTACACTATGAGCCTATTTATCTAAACCCAAATTATGATTTCTTTTCGAAAATTCAAAAAAGTAAAGTTGCCTTTTTTGTGTAGTATTTATTATAGCATCGTGTTTTGAATAAAAATTGTGGCATATAACTACTGATCCGTGGTACAATTCGTTCAAGCAGTATCATTTCTAATTCTAAAACGATGTTTTCAAATCGATTAACTGTTGAGTGGTGTGTTATTAACCTTAAACAATTGGGTCGTTTCACTCTCGTTTTAAGTTTGATTGACGACTTCGTCTATACGATTGACACAAATCGAACACGAAATTTTAATACAGGTTATTAACCAGTTATACCGTTGAAGCTCCAATCACAGCACATGTCAGCTGATTTTCTTATCTGCTGACATATTTCAGAAGCCTCTTGTTAAAGGGTGCCGACCCAGATCAGACAGGAGCAGTCAGGTCTGGGTCCATACTGTTTGACTCTATACCGTCATTTGCCAGTACTGTTAGCAATTATATGCAGCAGACGACATTTTCAGATGCATTTTTGAAGGTCCGTTAGGGGTTAACCCTTTCTCTCATTTATGTTATTTATGTCTTGTGTATGTCATGCTTTGGCGTCTGTTCATTGCTGCCTTGTGGTCACCTGATGGGAAAGGGCTGACCTCTTGGCTCATGTTTGTGATGTCTAAATGTGATCTTGTCACTTTCCCATGTGGTCTCCTGGGTTAGGTAGGGTACTTGATTGTATTGATTCCTGATCTTAGCCATCTTTCTTACTTTAGAGTGAACTTTCGTTGTCTGCTGTTAACCTTTGCAAAAGTTTGGCTCCCGATCTGACCGGACAACACGTTGGGTTAAATCGAACCCAAACCATTTGCATTCTGATGGTATTCCTAAAAGCTTCTTTTGAAAATGTTCATATGTGTCTGCAGGCGGCAAAACAACTAAGAATAAGGCATTAAAAAGTTGATTAGATCACAGACGGAAGAAAATTATTTAAGGAATACCATCAGTGTCAAGCAGTTTGTATCCAGATCAGGATCGACGTTCTGTTGGTCCTGATTTGGGTCCAAAATGTTGCCAAAGCTTATTAGTAGGTGACGCTCATAGGCAAAGTTAACCCGTTTTTTAATTATCTATTTTCATCTCCCCGGCGAAGTGGGAGGGATATAGTTTTGGCGTCGTCCATGCGTGCATCTGTCCGTCCACATTCTTGATCTGCCCGGAACCATAGCTCAGTACGTATGGGCCAGATTTGATTTATTCTCGGTTCAAATGCTAAGTACCATTGACTCTAGATGTCCTTTAAGTTTAGTCAAAATTGACCCCTGGACTTAGGGGTCGGGGCCGAGGCCAAAAATTATTTTTTAGAACATGGTCATGTTGCATATCAAATTAAAGCTGATGTCGCTAGCAGCAAAATGATATCAAATATTTTGCCCACAGATACACCCTCGACCCAGCGGGTGGGGTCAAAAGGTCAAACAGTATCTTTTTCTGAAAGTAGTCATGTTGCATATCAAATTAAAGGAAATTGAGTACCATGAAAGCAAATATGCTGTCATTACACACACCATCGACCCCTGGGGTGGGGTCAAAGGGTCATATTTTTTTTTCTTTTTTAAAAGTGGTCATGTTGCATATCAAACTAAAGTGGAAGAAGTGTAGACCTACATGCAAGGTAACACTTTGGATTTTGAATAAACCCTTGACCTCCGGGGTCGGGTTTAAAGTAAGTAAGGATGCAAAGATCAGGAATCGATACAATCAAGTACCACACCTGACCCAGGATACCAATGGGAAAGTGACAAACTCGCAGTTAGACACCACAAACGAGAGCCAAGAGGTCAGCCCTTTCCCAGCAGGTGACCACAAAGCACATATAAACAGACGCGCACATAGACATAGCAAACACAAGACAGATCAAAAACATAAAAAATCCACAAAAGAAGTAGTTTGTGAGTTTGTCACTTTCCCATTGGTATCCTGGGTCAGGTGTGGTACTTGATTGTATCGATTCCTGATCTTTGCACCATTACTTACTTTCATTTTGCAATGGGAATTCAGATGCACTCAACCAATACCCTAAAGAATAAGCTGATAATCAAAGACCGATATAAGATAATTGTATGTGTAAAATTGTGATTATTTTCTTATTCATTAGTTTAAACAAACGCTGAGGGTCCTCAAAGGAACCGTCTCATTGACACGGTTCTTTTGAGCACACACACACTACATTTTGATTGAGAAATTATCAACAAATATTTTGATTAAACAGTGTTATCTGTAGGTCTGGGGTAGCATGTGGTAGTTTTTTATTGAGATTACATGATGCACCATCGTAGCAAATGTACAAAATGCTTAGGATAAGACAAACACACTTTTGAGCGTAAAGGTGTGAATATTTTCTTACCTTTCAGTTTTCACATATGTTTTGGTGCTCAAATGAACCGTTTCATTGAGGCGGTTCGTTTGAGCACACAAAACGCATGTTTTGGTTGTTTGGTTGAGAAATAAGCAAAATAATTTTCAGATATTATAGTTTCTTAATTTCCATCGGTTGTGAAACCTTAAACCAAGGATTATTTCGTGATTGCTCTGTTTCAAGGACATTTCTGTCTGGCAGAGCTTTTCCTAACTTATTGCTGTTCTCCAAAGATTGTTTTTTACACATTTAAGATGTGGTGTCGTGCACTTTTAATTTCTGTCATTATGCAGTAAATCAGAAAACTCATCCCCGCTGCAGAACAAATCTGTTCATCTTCCCCGTTATAGATCTAGCATAATCTCCTTGTAAGCAAGTAAAGAATTTTGGCGACTGCTGACGATCTTTGCAAACAGTTTAGACTCAGATCAGGTTCGAAAACACGTCAGACCGTCCTACTTGAGCCAAACAGTTTGGCATTCTGCTGGTATTCCTGAAAGATGTCAATATATCGTAATAATATGTCGATGTATCGTAAAAATATGACGTTATATCGAAATAAAAAGTCGATAAATCGTATTACTATTTCGGTTTTTTAATATTATCTCGATTTATCGTAATAATATGTAAATATATCGTGATATAATTTAGTAATATCGTAATATTACGCCGATATAGCGTAATAATAAAAAGAGTTGCATGTCACTTTATGGGCTCCTTGAAAAAAGCCAATGAGCTGGCTCCACTTTGTAATTACTTGTTTTGTAGTTTATACCATGTTCTAGTCTAATGCACTTTAGAGTTGCAGTTGTTTTAAATATCCATTGTGAAAATATTGCTTCTCCGATTTGTTTATACCAAGTGAAAAAAAATATAACAATGAAACATCCTAAGATAAGCTGTCACTAACAAAAACTGGCAGTCTTTCATTGTGATACAGTTATAATACATCATAACGTTGTACTGATTTATATGTACTGGTTCCCTTACTGGGGCTTCAATGTCTCTTTTTTCTCTGTTTTTATTTTAGGAAGGCCACCCAAGCCAATCTGAAACTGGTTCCCTTACTTGGGCTTCAATATCTGATAATTCTCTTTTTTATTTCAGAAAGGCCACCCGAGCCACTCTGATACTGGTTCCCTTACTTGGGCTTCAATATCTCTTATTTCCAATAAGGCCATCACCAGAATCTAGCCTCGAAGACTTTTATCATATCATCGTTGCTCTCCTAGTCTCACTACAGGTGAGGTTTTTATCATTTCAATGTGCTACTCTTTCCATCTCTCCAAGAATGTTTTATCAAGCAGAGTTCATCTCAGAAGCCACCTAATCACGTTCTACACTGTTTTCTAAACAGAGTTATTACCGTGTTAAGCATAGTAATGGTTAGATTAAAATAACAGAACTTCTAAAATAGCATGTGTGGTCAAATACAACCCAAACATGGGCGGATCCAGATTGGGGGCAGGGGCCAGACCTAATGTCAAAGTGGGACCCCTCTGACAAAACTTAATGGCTCAGCGCATGTTAAATAAACTCGGTAGCGAACAACTATAATTGCGGTAATCTAACTGATGACAGAGACCCCAGTAGAACATAGAAAGGCTTGAGTAACTGAGTGGTTCACTAGTGGCACTACGTTGTGTCATATTAAAGCAGGTCACTATCAACCTGCCAGAAAAATGTTATTCTGACGGTTTTCGCTGGTGGCTCAATAGCCGCCAGAGATAATATGCTTCCTGGACCACTATGGCGATGCGTCAACCTTCACCTAGCCAGTTGAACTATATGGCTACCTGTATTATGTTGTCTTCTTTCATACTTTTGTCTTGTCCGCCTTGAGCCTATCATGCATACATGTACCTTGTTACATGTATCAGTAAATCTCATCAACTATAAGAGCTATGTAAAGTCTTGAAATTTGGTAAGCTAATATTGCAGAAAAATGATGTGTAGATTACCTGAAAACATTTTAAACGAGTTCTGGAAATATCACAAGAGTAATGGCCATTTTTTGAAAAAAAAGGTATCATGTTTATATACAAGCATAATTGATGATTGGGGCAAAGTGTTTAAAAACATAATTTCTAGTCGCATTGCGTTTACAGACTTTATTGAAAGGTCTGTTGATTATGAATCAACATGGTCATTAAAATGGGATATTTCTAGCATATTCACTTTCTATATCCAACAAAATAGCACCAAAAAGGCAGATTCATTGATTTTTTTATCCCTGACGAAGGAGTATTTTAGAGAAAAGAGTAAATCACAAAATATCAAATTAATCCCATTTCTCCAACCTCTAAGCCCACCTTGGATATCATTCAGAGCATAACTTAACTTCAACATTCTATGTTTTATAGTCAACATTCTTAGGTCAATAAAAATATACAAGCCAAACTCATTGATTTTTTATCCCCTACAAAAAAGTATTTTAGAGAAAAGAATAAATCACAAAATATTCATCCTATTTCTCCAAAAATAGTAAGTGAGTATGATCAGGAAATACCACAATCACAAACCGCAGACAACCCCATGGCACCGCGAGGAAGAGCCGCTCAACCATCACGATACATCAGGAAGACGAATTAAGCAAAGCAACCAGCTCTCTCTTCCCCATCAAGATGATTGCAATACTAGAATGGACATAAAGTAACATACAACAAAACATAGAACAATTACAGACTTCCACAATAGGAGTAACAATAAACAAAAAGTCAACAACAACAGAACCGCCGCCTTAGAACGGACAGCAGCCTAAGCCATCAAGGGGCTTAAATGCATTTTACTGGTACCAAATCTTCGCCCTAGATTCTGCTGTTGTTGAAGTACAAGAAATGTTCAGCTCGCATGGAGGCCATCTAACTAATGCAATGTATCATCATGGAGAAACACTCTAATCAAATTAACACACCATGATGAAACAAAGAAAAGGGCTCATGACTCACAGATAGTCAGAGCTAAAGAAAACTTCAAGTTGAGCCATGGTGGGTCCAGCTACAGATAAGCACCAAGCCCTAAGTCTACTTTGGATATCATTTCAACCATAACTTAAGTACTCCATCCTATGTTTTATAGTCAACATGCTTAGGTAAAAATTATATGTTTATGCCATTTTAATTAGAACATCAACTGTTTTCGCTTTCAGGGTGCTTTTGTGTCGGTGATATATTGCTTTTGCAATGGAGAGGTAAGAAATGCTTATATATTATTTTGTCGCGCAACTTATTTTAACTTGCTATCACTAAAATACTCCTGCCAATCCTTCTCATTCATCGCATATACCAATGTGATAAACTTTCTGTCTCAAAAAAAAATATAAATATCAGGAATTGCTATTCGATGGGACACGCATTGAACTTTTTCAAACTGATATAGTTTTTTTAAGTATATTATGTCAGTTTAAAATGTTTCATAATGACGAAAAAGGTGTTGTTGTTTTTAACGTCAATCCGTCTCTATTCCAAAGCACAGTATTCAAGGTACAGATACGTCGAAAGTAAACATCAAACCTATTGAATAGCATCTCAATACCAATCGCATCAGCGGGCAGCGCAGGCTCAGGCGAGTATGGGAATGAGCGCAGACGAGTCACTTATACGATAATTGGCATTTAAATTTATTAAAGATAAAGAAAATTAAAACAATCAGATCTTAGTGAGCCTATTTCCACTATCTTTGATTAGACATAATTCAAAAATACGAAATACATTTTTCGTGGAAGACTAAACAAAACAACCTCTCGCTGGCAAAGCGAGCACGTTAACCCTTGAGAAATTGCGTCAAAAGCTGATGTCATCAGGTGATATGTCTTGTTGGCTTCTAGAACAGACTTTGGAAGTCAATCTTCATGAATTCACCAGGTTGAATAACCAAATTATACGGGTTGCAGCCAACAGACTTTTAACAATAAAAATATTTTACTTCATAAAGAAAACTATTTTGAACTATGTTTGTTTACACATTACGCAAATTGCGAATGAACTCGTACAAACAACATAGATAAATGAATACACGAAGTATAAAGAGATCTTACTCAGGTTATTAAACCGCTACACGTATTATATGCAGGTTTTGTTTTCATCTTTAGGTGAGAAGCCCCGTGGTGTAGTGGATTAGCGCTATGCCTTGTAAACCAGGGGTCGCAGGTTCGATTCCCGGCTTCTCCATAAAACCACTTTTGTTTGAGCCTTCGGGAGTTCCCGTCATATAATAAACACACAAATCATAAACCCTCCCGGCCCAGTACTGGTTTCTACCCATGGAAAAGCCACAAAAAGTTGTTTTTTTAGGTGATCCAATAATTGTGAAGGAAATACACATGGCTTATATCATAGATTAACAAATACAATTAGTCAAAACAGGTCTTCATCAGGCCATGGATCCGCCACACATATTTAATGCTGCATGTGTTTATAACTAAAGAATACAATGCTATTGCACAGGAAATACAAACAGCAATGAAGTTTTACAAGATTTTTATTATATGTCTAAAGAGATCTTCATTGGGCTATGACAACAATCAACATATTATAAGCTGCGTTTGTTTTCACTATAGATAATTGCTATGCAAGCAGCAGAACAGACCGATTCTCGTCTAGACATGAAACAATCACATATATTTTATGCTGCGTATGTTTTCAATTATCAATGATCACAGCGTATTGCAGGAAATACAAGCATATATAGACGAATAAAAAAACAACAACTTTTAACAGATCTTCATAAGGTCATGGACAACCACACATATATGCTGAGGTTGTTTTCACTATAAATGAGCGCACAGATTTGTAGAAAAAAAACACACAAACAAATCTCCAAAAGGGCATGGGACCATCACACTCCTGCGACTAGAGTCTGTGCTATTTATAGAACTCCATTAGCCTGCTATAAAAACCCGATCAGATCTGATCTATTTATTTACCCTAGTCGTAGGAGTGATCAAATATATTTTATGCTGTAATTGTGCTCTTTACAGGTGATCGCCATATTGCGAAGAAAGTACAAGCAGCATAAATTAATGAATACAAGAAGCCTAAACAGATCATCATCAGGTCATGGTACCACCACATACACAATCATTGATCAGATAGACACAACGAAACGGAACTCTACCAGCAAATTATGTAAGTCATAACTATGTAGTGTGGTGGATCAGATTAATAAATACAGTATATATATATACAAATCATCATCAGGTCACGGTACCACCACATACACAATTATTGATCAGACAGACACAACGAAACGGAACTCTACCAGCAAATTATGTAAGTCATAACTATGTAGTGTGGTGGATCAGATAAATGAAAACAGTATATATATACAGATCATCATCAGGTCATGGAACCACCACATACACAATCATTGATCAGATAGACACAACGAAACGGAACTCTACCAGCAAATTATGTAAGTCATAACTATGTAGTGTGGTGGATCAGATTAATGAAAACAGTATATATATACAGATCATCATCAGGTCATGGAACCACCACATACACAATCATTGATCAGATAGACACAACGAAATGGAACTCTACCAGCAAATTATGTAAGTCATAACTATGTAGTGTGGTGGATCAGATTAATGAAAACAGTATATATATACAGATCATCATCAGGTCATGGAACCACCACATACACAATCATTGATCAGATAGACACAACGAAACGGAACTCTACCAGCAAATTATGTAAGTCATAACTATGTAGTGTGGTGGATCAAATTAATGAAAACAGTATATATATACAGATCATTATCAGGTCATGGAACCACCACATACACAATCATTGATCAGATAGACACAACGAAACGGAACTCTACCAGCAAATTATGTAAGTCATAACTATGTAGTGTAGTAGATTAGATAAATGAATACAAGATAACTATACAGACTATCATCAGTTCATGGTACCACCCCATTCACAACCATTGACCAGATAGGTGACACAACGAAACGGAACTCTACCAGCAAATTATGTAAGTCATAACAATGTAGTGTGGTGGATCAGATTAATGAATACAAGAAGCCTACCAGATCATCATCAGGTCACGGTACCACCACATACACAATCATAGACGAGATAGGTGACACAACAAAACGGAACTCAATCAGCAAATTATGTAAGTCATAACATTGTAGTCAAAACTAAATAGCGTGGTGGATTAAGTTAAGGAATATTACTTGACTTTTCGCTTACTGTAAAGGCGGCGCCTCATGAATACGTAATTAGGACTAGTCAACATTAGGCATAGGTAAAAGCTGTTTAAGGAGGCGTTATTCAAAAGTAACTGTATCATCTTGTGCCACCACCTCATTCATTATTTAGTTCTTAAAACGCCAGCAAAATAACTGCATCTGAAATTGTCTATTTAACAAAAGCAGGGAGGCAAATATTGTGGACCCAGATCAGACTGCTCCTACAGGAGCAGTCTGATCTGGGTTCACACTGTTTATATATGAGGCTTCAAGTAGTTTAGTGGACGACAAAAAACACATACATTTTGTGATTATGCACTTTAAGAGTTAATAAATGTGAATTCAGTGTGTATACGGTCAGGATTTTCATGAAATGCACGCGCGCTTGTGCGGCTCAAAAAAATAAAACTCTTTACCAAATTATAAACCTGATTTCCCTTCCTTGGCAGATGAAATAGCCGAACCATACCAAGACATGAATATTAAAGTTGCCGCCTATACAGTAAACGAAAAGTCAAGTAATACTAGTAGGCTCAACAGACCAGTATCAGGTGATGGTATCACCACATACCAATACATGAGTACGAATGTTAGATTCTCTTTATCATTTATTGCGTTGCGAAAAAGCGATAAAATGCCTGGCAAGCTTCGCATTTAACTTTTTTTCATATTAACCCAGTACCATTCCTCAGTCAACTGTATTAAACCTCAGCCTTTGGCTGTTGACCAAAACAGTGAACTCAGACCTGTAACTTACAAATCAAAATCATTTGATTAATCACATTATATCAAAATAGATAAATCAATAGTGTTGTCCTCATTTAGTTAGGTTATGTTATAAAGGTAATATATTGTCCCTAATATATAAGTAAAAAAGAGGGCAAAGATCAGGAATTGATACAATCAAGCACCACACCTGACCCAGGATACCAATGGGAAAATATGTCAACATCATGTTGTTTTCGCCCCAATAACGCAATTTTAAAATAATTTTATTTTAGGATCTAACGATGAGCCAAAACGTTACCTACTGATTAAAACGAGAAGATTGGAGTCCCACAGAACACAGAGTGGAATCAAGAACTATAGAAGAAAAGCAATTCTACGAACAGTTCCAGATATTGAGTGTCAAAAACAGTCGTGCCATCTTTATCATGACTTCAAATCACACTACAATCAACACTAGAAACTGTAACTTGTCTATTTAAGTACGCTAGCAATCAATGAAACATTGTTTTATATGATTATAGACAAGGGTGAAAGTGGAAAATTTCAAACGTCTTGGTTCAAAAATTACAATGCCTCCTCAAACTTTAGTACTACATGTACCTTAGTTAAGCATTGATTTTTAGTATAAGAAAAATAACGTTTCAAACTTTCAAAAAAAAATGTTTTCTGAATTATGTAGATCTCAATGACATATGTAACAATATTTACTGCATCGAGCCTGGCAATTTATAAAACATTTAATATATGTTACGACTTCAATAATTGACTAAGGTAGTATTAACCTTAAGGAGGCGTTGTACTTTTGGTGCCTGATCTTTAGAAATGCAAACATAAAACTTGTTACTTGTAGACCAAATATATATATATCTTTTCAAGTTTAAATGGTTAATAGCATTTTCATCAATTCACTCTGGAAACAAACTAGAGTCTCAAGGTATTACAATCTGCTTAACTTTGTAATTTGAGGCTGAATTTGTATGGGAAGTCATACGAAGTTTTCTAAAATCAGGAATAATCATGAAAATGTTTACTCATGTTTTAGACAACCTGTAATTAGGAGGTCCTTGAAAAATGAGATATTCCATAAAATAGGACGGATCAGGCTAAATTTGATTGATGGATGACTTGTTTACAGTATATGGTAACCTTTGTCACCCGAAAGTTGTTGTGGAAACATGTGTGTAAGGTTCTTATCGAGACGAATTGGGCCACGTCGCGAGAAAACCTGTCTTCAGGGGTTTGCGAACAACACAGGCGCAGACCAGCCTGCACATCCGCGCAGTCTGATCAGCGCCTTTGTTATTCCCTTTTGGAAAAATTCATATGTAAACTTGCTACTGGTGAAATTTCAATATTCTAGATTGTCTCTGTAGCTGAGGAGACTGGTTTGAATCTCGCTAGGGGCCAAATGATCTCTATCTTGATATGTTGGATAAAATGTGTTTGGAAAGTGCCAACATTATTTGAGTACAATACAGAGATTTCCTGCACACTGAAACGGATATCTGGGATTTTAAAATGGGTCCATTTGTATTCCAGTCAGTATTGCAAAGATATTCTTTACAATAAATGCTTAATCAAATTTTGTCTTGTATTTTGTTTCCTGTTGTTTCTAAGCTAAATGGACATTAAAGGGATCTCCAATTTATTTGTTTACCAAAACACCATTTTATTCAGACATGTCTGGACGTCTTCCTAGGATTAATTAATGCTAAGTACTGAAGATTATGTGATGGCTTAAATACAGTTAAATCCTGTGTTAATTGGCCACTCAAAATTAGGCATTTTATAAAACATTTACAATATAATGTTGGAATATCAATACTTTACTAAGGTAGTACTTAACTCTAAGGAGGCATTGTAATTCTGGGCCCTGGTCTTTAGAAATACAAAATATAAAACTTGCTACTTTTAGAACAAATATATCGTTTTAAGTTTAAATGGTTAATAGCATTTCTTTCAGCTCACTCTTGAAATAAACTAGAAAAGGTATTACAATCTGCTTAACTTTGTAATTTGAGGCTGAATTTGTATGGGAAGTCATACTAAATTTTTTGAAATCAGGAATATTCCTGAAAATGTTGACCCATGTTATAGACAACCTGTAAAAGTGAGGTCCTTGGTAAACGAGATAATTCATAAAAATGGGACAGATCAGGCTAAGTTTGAGTGATGGATGACTTGTTTACAGTATATGGTAAACCCTTGTCACCCGAAAGTTGTTGTGGAAACATGTGTGTAAGGTTCTTATCGAGACGAATTGGGCCACGTCGCGAGAAAACCTGTCTTCAGGGGTTTGCGAACAACACCGGCGCAGACCAGCCTGCACATCCGCGCAGTCTGATCATCGCCTTTGTTATTCGCTTTTTGGAAAAAAATTATATGTAAACTTGCTACTGGTGGAATTTCAATATTCTAGATTGTCTCTGTAGCTGAGGAGACTGGTTTGAATCTCGCTTGAGGCCAAATTATCTCTATCTTGGTATGTTGGATAAAAATTGTTTGGGAAATTGCCAACATGATTTGAGTACAATACAGAGAATTCTTGCACAGTGGAAACGGATATCTGAAATTTTACAATGGGTTCATTCGTATTCAAGTCAGTATTGCAAAGATATTCTTTACAATAAATACTAAATCAAATTTTGTCTTGTATTTTGTTTCGTGTTGTTGCCAAGCTAAATAGACATGAAAGGGGCATTCAATTTATTTGTTTGGGCTGGTGTTTTACTAACCAAACAACATTTATTCAGTCATGTCGGGACACATTCCGTACTGAATATTATGTGTCGTGCTGAAATACAGTAAAACCTGTGTAAAACGGCCACTCACATTAATTATTAGACAAAACAAATATCTTAATGACAAATGGGAGCTAAATGAAGGTCGAAAGTATTGCATCATGCATTCTGCAATACTAATGGCCTGCATTTAGCGATAATTGGTCTTGAAAACCAATTTTCGGTCTTTTTGAGAGTGGTCGTTTTACACAGGTTTTTAATGTTCACAACAATGCACCTCTGGTAAGATTAAAAACGTAAGTGAGAATGACCATAGAATCACAATCACAAATTGCAGACAAACACACTAGTGGTGGAGATAATTGAGCCGCAACATGAGATTTCCAACAATGTGGTATGTGCCACCAGCAAAGGCTCAGACCAGCCTGAGCATACGCACAGTCTGATCAGAGCCTTTGCTAGTCGCTTGAATATTCTATGACTGTTAAGCTACTGACTGAACATCATTTGGAGTTTCTAAGCTTAAAAGAAGGCTGCACAGGCTCGTCTGAGTCTACACTTGTCAAAATGCCACATTGTAGAAAATCACATGTCGCGGCTCATATATAGAGCACTAACAGCCACACACGACAGCAAGAATACAATCAAAGTAAAGCAACCAGATCGCTCTTCCTCAGCGAGGTGATTGCTAAAGTAGAAAGGACATTAAGTACTGCCTAACAAAACAAAGACAAAATTACAAAACTCAAACACAAAATGAGAGCAAATACACTGAAACCAAATTCTAATCGGTCACCTTACATTTTTACACTAGTTCAGACAGTAAAATATAGGACATACACATGTCATGCTTTTATAAATAAAACAAGGCTTTGTCGAGACTCTGCAAGTTATTTCATTTTAATATGACGTGTACTTCTTGCACAAACAAAGTTAGAGTAAAGGTACCCTCATTTCAAAAAGTCACACTTTTTCTTCAATATAAAATATTACATAAAAGACGTTTAGAATGCAATTTACAAAATTCGTACTGCGCTGTACGCATTATTATCAGCGACACGGCATTGACATTTTCAGCGATTATTCATTATCACTAGGCCTTTATCTCGATTTATATCGGCGTTTATTTTTGAGAGTTGAAAAAAATATACACAATGCCATCAATTTTAACTTTTCACATTAAAGCTGGAAGTGTGCAGCAGTCATGAAACTTTTTTCGTCAAAAAAGGACTATTAAGTTATATTGCCTTTGGCCTACAGTGTTTAGATAAAATAAAGTGCATTTAACTATTTTAGCATGAGCAACTGTTGAAATTAAAAAAAAAAAAAACCTAAAAATCTCTGAAAATGCAATATTTTTAAAAATGCGTAAAAAATCTACCCTCAGCAAGTTTTCAATTTTTTGTGTGTTTTAAGTCTGGTAGACAAGTTTGCAACCACATAAACTTCAACGTCATAAAAGCTACACTAAAAAACATTTTTTCTTCAAAAAAGTAGATTTTGCATTTTAACCCGAAAACTTTGGAGTAAAAGACAACTGTTCTAAAGCTCCCTTGAACTTTTCTCATTAAAATGCACATATTTAGACAAAAAACATTTCAATTTTTTTAAGGGATTGGTCAGAAATAATGAGTTTGAAAAGTGACCGATTAAACATGGTCTCAGTTTATAAACAATGATCCAACAACAACAGAACCACCACCTTAGAACAAACCTACAACCTCCAGTATAACATATTTGGTTCTTTAAAGGATCAGTCTCTATAAGGCCATGTTCATGGCTAAAACCGAATTTTTTTAAACTTAGTAAACTTTAACTGATATGTATTGACTGTCTTATGACGCAATACCAGATTGTTTGGTTCACTGATTTTCACTGTGAATGATTTAAGTGTAAAGTATAGTTACAAAAATGCTATTTTTTCAATTCCAAGTTCATGCTTCAAATTGGTGGTTGCAATAGGAAAAATACAGTTCTGGACTTAAAAGATGATGATAATATTGTTCTGAAATTCATTCCAGAATAGAGTTTATATTCGCTTGTAAATTGTACCCCAATTTCACTATTTTTGTTCTATGACTTTACGAAAAACCACAACACGTTCACATTTTTCAAGGTTTTTCTAAAACATCTTTTGCTATTATTATGTTGATATAATATTCATTGCAGGCATATGTCAGAATTTATTTTATGATCATTTATATGAGAGGTATCTCCCCACGAAATTTGATTTTGTTAATTTTTCAATACCAGCATGCATGTGTCATTTCATGAGTACTCCAAACTCCATTTGGAAGTGAATAACACATTTTGATGCAAATTTTGTTAATTTTGGTAGGCATTAGAGTTACTTTTGCATGCGACGATATCATAATTTATGTAATTTTGAAAAAAGGATGCCTCTCATCGGGGAAATTGTCAATGACTTTCATGCAGGGTTTACGTAGTTGTTGCAACCTCGTTAAACTCATGCTAAATGCTTAAATTAAAGTCCTTATGACCCATTCGTGTTTGTACACTGGATATTATTTATCTTCACCCGAATTGCTAGACGTACTCTATGTGTTAACAGCAGCAAATTTTACATAATCAATGTGAACCTTGCTCGGTTTGGTTTCACTGTTTTCTGTTTCGTTGCAGTAATATCCTATTAAAGAAAGAAGAACTGAAGCCACATATGCACAGCACCCAAGGGTGGGAGCACCACGAGATAATGGTACACAAAGAAAATGATGGTGTTCTAAAAGCACAGATACGTTGTCGGTACACATCAAACAAGTACCCCAATGGGCAACGATCGCTCACCTTGGAGCCAGCATAATGTTTGAAAAGACCATAATATATGATGCTCAATGGCAGGTAGCTCTAACATGGAACAGTGAAAAATTCAAACACTCTCGAGCCTTTATGGCTGTCCTTGTAACCTGTAAGAATAAAGAAGATTCATCCAAAATTGAAGGTACTAGAGCGGTCACAACATTTCTCCCATTATACGTCTATGGGAATTTTTCCTGACGCTCATGGGAAGTGAACTTGAAGACGACATAACAAAGCACGTACAGAAATATGAAAGTTAGAATAGAATTAACAGTAAGACGACCAGCTCTCCCTTCCAACTTGATAAGATAAGAAACCACAAAAAGTGCTAAGGGTTATTTAACACAAGCAGGAAAAACCAAAGGACGCACAATCTAGCAATAAAACAAATAACAGAGGCATGTCATATTGCTATGCAATACATGAGTCACCTACCAGATTGAAACCCCACTCTCCCAAACCACCCATGGTATAGATGACCATGGTATGTACATGACCAACCTTCCTGTTCATTTATATGCAACATGACTACTATCAGAAGAAAATGTTTTAACCTTTAAACCCTACCCAGGGGTCGAGGGTGTGTGTAATGACAAAATATTTGGGTGCATGTTATCGTATGTGTCATTCGCTTTAATTTGATATGCAACATGACTACCCTCAGAAAAAAACTGTTTTGACCTTTTGACCCCTCCCCAGGGGTCGAGGATGCCTGTAAGGACACAATTATCGATTGCATGTTGTTGTACGTGTAATTTTCTTTAAGTTGATATGTAACATGACCATTTTCTGAAAGAAAGTTGTTTTGACCACACTCAGGGGTCAAGGGTGCGTGTAAGGGCATTTTTTTCTTGTATGTTGTAGTTTATTTCATTCCCTTTTATTTAAAATGCAACATAACTATATTCTGAAAAAAATATACTTAACCGAGTCGCAGGTCAAGGCCAAGGTCAAACTGACCCAAAATGGTACATGCCACTCCACCATCTCAAGATACCTTTACGCACCAAATTTGGGATTCCAATCTCAATCAAAATTAGAGATATGCTCCGATCATGGTTATTCCAGAAATGAGGTCAGAGGTCTAGGTCAAGCTCACAGTGACCTGAAAATGAAGTGCGACACGTTGAACTAGTATACTATCAAGGTCAAGTTTGACTCACTATTTTTTTTGTAGTTTGGAAATCTAAAACCTTAACATTTTGATATCAGTTGCTGAAGTAACTTTATTGACGAAAAGTTTAACCAAAGAACACAATAACTTTAAATAGGTATCATGGATCAACATCTTCCCTTGACCTTCAAACATGTTCGCCCGTATTAATCTGACATCATGCGCATGTGCGGATCCAGAGGTGGGGTCAGGGGGTTCCGAACCCCGCTGAAAAATCACAAAAATATAGGGTTACTTTGCAATTATACTGGTTCGGATCCCCTGAAAAATCACAAAGCTACACAGCCAGCATTCAATGTTGTACCATCCTCTGCCCGCCTATGAAACGCCATTTCTATGGCATTTCGCTGAAGGGCCGATGAAGACCCATTTGGAGCGGTATTTGGATCATCTATCCCCCCATCAACTAAAAAATCGCTATCAAATTTAGAACCCCTCTAACAAAACTTTATAGATCCGCAGCATGATGTATTCGATAAGTTAGGGATCTCTGATGCAAACCGAACATCTGTCTGTCTTGATGCACATTAGAAAAAAGGGTGAGGTCGGTATCGTCAAACATGTTTAAGCACTCTAGTTATTTTCATACCGTCCGATCCAAGGCGGTGCTTCTTTCGAGGATTTTTTTGTTATTTGTGTCATACTGTCTTGCCTGTTACTTGCATCCTTGAGGTCACCTGCCAGGAAAAAGTTGACCTCGTGGCTCCCTTGTATGTGACGTTTTTTTGTGTTTTGTCACTTTCCCATATGGTGTCCTGGGTTAGGTGCGGTGTTTGATTGTATGGGTCCTTGAAATGTGTCTTCTTCCTTACTGTCAGGACCTAGAGCACGTGATAAACATGGCTGGCATTAAATATATTCCCATATGCGCTTAAATTTCTTCAGGCATCTTTCCTCAACCCAAAGGGTCAATGAACTTGGTCTTTTATATAAAATGAGGATAATGGCCCAATTAAGTTTGTTCAAATGATGATTTTAGTTCGACCTTGACTCACTTTTAACACTATATTATTAAGACGATATTGTGATACTTTGTCAGGTATACGTTTCATAGCCAACCGGTCTTCTGATTAAGCATTTGTGAACGGAATGTGTATCTAAAATCTTAATTAACATCCTTTGTATAATGGGTTAGGTTAATACAAGTAGTAAAATTCAGTAATTATTATATTCTTTTTTCAGGAATACGAAACGCATGATTTGTAATATTCTATTTTAATAGAATTCACTTCTGTAACAATGATTTAATCTAACAAAAACATGTGCCAGTATCTAAATTAAGGTTGTTAGAACAGACTAACAAACACTTTAATGAAACACATCCGCTTAACTTTCCAGTTCAATGTGCTCAAGAATTGCATGACTGCTAACCACTAAATTAACTGACAAATTTAATTGGGTCGTTCAGAATCAACATTAATGTCAAACCAGGTTATATGCGTGATCACAGTCAACACAGTCTGACAGCTATAGATGCGGCCAGTGCATATGGAAAAATGTTTCAAAAAGTCTCTTAACGTGCATACAAAGTCATATTGTGGAGTAACATGTTGGAGCCAGCAGTTGGTATTTATCGCATAAATGCATAAATGCACAAAAACCTCTTATAAACGCCAATACTTGAAGTCACGTGTTCAACGCAAAAAAAATCAAGATTTTAACATAATACGTTATAATGACCGTGAATACATGCTGTACTGTCCTGCAAGCCAAGAGTGACAGTTACGTCGTGTTTTATTTACACAGCTATCAGGGGATCACTTGTGTAGTAATCCTATCCTGCGTATATGGTTAATACACAAGTGATCTGTCGATTCGCGTTGGCTCAAGTGGAGTGTACAAGTTAATTTTTTACCAAACAACTGTAAACAAAAAATCTCGTCACTGTCACTCTTGGTTGGCACGACAGCACTAAATGTGTTAACCACTAGTGGTGTTTCGATTTTAATGCAAAAGGGTTATATCACCATCATACGCGATGTAATATTATAAAGTAATGAAGGAGGCAAAGTAGTTGCTCTTGAACGACAGGTAAAACTTTCCCATGTGGTATCCTGGGTCAGGTGTGGTACTTGATTGTATCAAATCCTGATCTTTGGCTCCTTTCTTACATAACAACACTTTTAAAACAATGACTACTTAACCGCATGCAATATGTCTATTGTGTTGTTAAAAAGCAAGTGAGTATGATCAGGAAATACAACAATCACATATCGCAGACCAACCCATGGGACCGTGAGGAAAAGCCACAGAACACTGACTGCCACAAGACATCAGGAAGTAAAGTAAAGCAACCTGCTCACTCTTCTCCATCAAGATGATTGCAAAACTAAAAGGACACAAAGTACTGAATAACAAAACGAAGACCAAACACAGAACCTCCACAAACAATGGGAACGACAATAAACAATATATCAACAACAACAGAACCATCGCCTTAGAACGGCGGGACAGCAGCTTAAGCCACTAGGGGAAGGCTTAAATGCATTTTACTGGCACAAAATCCTCGCCCTAGATTCTGCTAGTGTCAAACCACAAAAATGTTAAACTCGCACGGAGGCTTCCTAACAATTGCAATATATCATCACAGAGAAACAATCTAATCAAATTAACACTCTATGATGAAACAAAGAAAGAGCACTTGACTCACATATAGTCGCAGCTAAAGAAAACCTAACGTTGAGCCACGGTGGGCCAAGCCAATGACAGGCATCAGGCACCAACCAACCGATTAAAGCTTAACGCCAGGGCCGTTAATGAGTCTGAGTCCTGACCCACCGTCGTGCAATTAAAGAGGAAACTATAGATATACTGACAGACTTTAAAAACGCAACACTTGGAAAGCAAATTTCATTTATGTTTCAAAAAAGAAGGCAACACGATAAGATTGGTTGTATGTTAAAGTGTTTACTTGTAAGTAGCACATGAAACATATTGCCCAAACAAAATGAATTTAATGAATTGAAAATGTAAACTTTTTGAGGTAGGGGCCAATGGCTTCATGTGACAAAAAGTAATCAGTCAAAGATTCCCTACTTCTTGAAATTAAGAAACACAAGAAGCATCAAAATTGTGTCATGGGCCTCGTTAGTCATCGAGGAATCGCTCTCATATTGTTTGGCAGGCCTGTGATACAGCTCGTTTGCTTCTCTGACGTTATCTGTTTTTACACTTTCATTTGATGGCTAAAAATCTCTACTTAAGAAATGTTTCAGTAACCTAAATTTAAACGAAGCAGTTGAGTCATCAGGTTTAGTTGTACACTTAAAACTGAAGAGTTAGCTAATGAAATCAACTCATGATGACATCATCGAGGCAAAAGAAGTTTACAATCAACTGTCTTTTGAAAAATATAAAGTGAAGTTAGCGTTGCGTAATTAAAGTCCGTCAGTATATATAAACCGTGATTGGGTTTACAACACGACATGCAGACTATCGCATGATATCCATGTTATATCCAACTTTTTTGTAGCGTTTGAAATCGTTTAAAATTGATCACTAAAATTAGGTTTTCCTACAATTCTTTTGAATTTATAAGCTAAATCACCATATAATATTGGCTCTGATATGCCCTGCTGTAGAAACTTTTAAACCAATATTGTATTTAACAATCAACTCTGAGAGTTTCTGGTAGAATTGAGAAAATGCTTTACGAATTGTATGATATCTACATATATAACCTTGTTTAATAACTTAGCAGTAAAAACTTGGTTTACGTTGTTGAACTCACTAACGTAAGAACATACTCTCACAAAACGAATACGCTGCGAAATATATACACTATAGGAAGGAGAGCGAGGATCATCGCCATCAAGAAATGGGAAAGTTGTATTAAATAACCAAAACATGAAAAATGTGCATAATTGCAAGATTCATGTTTTACTCATTTCTTACAGTTATTTGTATGATTATAACAACTTTAAATGCATTATGTTTAGGTTATAGATCATATAATTTAAAGGAATTACGTGGGAACGAGCGCAGCGAGTGAACCACTTAATTTCTTTATAATTGTTATATATGATCTATGACCGGTTGTCTCCTTGCCCCTTTGAAAATGGTCGAATTGACCACTTCAAGGATTTACTTAATGATTCACTTAATAGATGTTATACATATTGACAAAATATGTGATTAAGTCGGCAAAATATTATTTTTTTGTACAAACTGGTTGGTTGTGAAGCACAGGAAGGTGATGATTAAACTTTAAGTTCATGTAACGCTTAATAAGTAGCACGATAAAGTACATTGGGATCACGTTTCGTGAGAGGATCTCCATTAAGCTTAAGTGACATTTATTTCGTATTCAAGAAAATTTGTTCGCTGTTTAGAGCAAATATGCGCCTCTTTACGTGAAAACATTACTTCTGGAATTTCAAACACGCAAGGATCTAACCAGCCTGCCTTGCTACATGGTTTAGTAAAGAGCTTGACAGAACTACGTAGCATGAAAAGCTACAATACCATCAAGGTAGAGGGTAAGAATGGTGCTGATTACAATGTACATGTAGCCTGCGCGGATGCACCGTCTGACAAGCGCCTTTGATGCTCAAATACAGCAAATTGAACTGAAGCGGATCACATGGTAATAGGATAATTCGACATGGATTGGCACTATTGAAACAGATGCTACTTCTTAGAAATTGTGTTGACTTGTTTTCCACTTTAGAATATCTTCACAAGCCTTGTTACAGTAGAGTATGATTGATTGTGGACATACAGTTTTGAAAAAAAAATCGTTGCGGCTGGTACAAAATTCCTAGTAAAAGGCGTAGTTACCCATTAGTTTTATTCACAGTGTATATATAGTTGTTCCCTGTTTGAACGTTAACAATTGCAAAGTTAACCTTCCTCGCGGATTTTAATGATTTGGGTATTGTTTCATCGAAAATGACTTGGTGATTGAGCCGCTCTTCCTCGCGGTGCCACGGGGTTGTCTTGCAGTTTGTAATTGTAGTATTTCCTGATCATACTCACTTACTATTTTTGAACAATCGCAAGCATGTATTGCGATTGGGTGGTGTGCTTTTAAGTTATTTGTTATGTGCAGATGCAAAATTATTGAGCGCTCCTTTTTTGTATTTTTTATTCATGTCAAAAATAAGTGATATGCCATGTCCATTGCCTAATCATCAATTTACAGGTTTACCACATTAACAATTTTAAACACAGTACACCTATCACTTGCAGCCATTTTCTTTGTTTCATCACAGTATGTTTATTTGATTTTATTGTTTCAATAGAATTTGTTAGGAAGCCTCCACGCGGGCTAAACATTTTCGTTTGTATTGTAACAACTGTTACATCAGAATCTAGAGCGAATATTTTTCCCGGTAAAATATACCCCCAAACCCGGGTGGCATCAGCTGCTGTCCGTTCTAAGACTGTGATTATGTTGTTTTGTTTCATTGTTATCCCCACGTTTTTTTTAAAAAGCGAAGGGGGTATCGTAATCGCCTCCATCCGTCCTCTTGGACGAAATCCTACCAAATTTGGTGAGTGAGTTACTCACATAAATGGGGCGTGTAACAGCAAAAATGTTTTAGCCACGCCCCCTTGGGCCATGGGGAGCAGTAGAAAGGTCAAATATCATCAAGTTTCAATAACAAAGTCAATTTCAAAGATTTTAATACGGGACCTTTTTGTGTGTTGTTTACAAATACAAGATATAAAACATATCAAACGGGATTTTTGTTCTGACGCCTGGGTCATGCCACAAGGGTGGGACTTATAGACGCTGGGGTTGCGCAGGGGGGCTTTTTTCGAACATGGTCGTGTGGCATATCAAATTGACTGGGGTGATGAGACGAACAGGATGGAAGTAAAAAGTTCACCCTAGGGTCAAACTGGTGACCTTGGGGTGAGATCAAAAGGTCGCATATCATTAAATTTCAATTGCAAATTTAAATCAATTTCAAAATTTTTTATACCAAACTTTGTGTGTGTTCTCACAAATAAAAGATCTGAAACATATCAAACGGATTTTTTCATCTGTCGCCTGGGTTATGCCACAGGGGTGGGACTTGGGGAGCTGGGGGGGTCGAAAACTTGAGCGTGGGAGAGATTTGCGATGGCGCCCCATCTACTGCGCGTTCTAGTTTGTTGTTGCATCCATTTTGTGTGGGGCATCCATTTTGTGTGGGCTTTTGTGTTTTGTAGTGTAGTTCTTAGTTTCAATTCCAGTTTTACATTCATTTTGCTGTGGATGAAAAAGCCGGATACTTTAATTCAATTCTTATCTTGAAAATGGCATTACCTGATCATACTCTTTCGTTTTGTAGGGATTGCCAGGTACCATGCTTGCTTCTTTTCGATAGATATTTTCATTTGACATGTTTGATGCTCGTATAAAATATTGATGTTACAAAGTACTCTCACAGGGCGTTTTTACAAGCCATACAAAGAATATACACCTAAGTGTACTCGACTTATTTGTCTAGTTATTGTTTCCTCCTTTTGTACTTGTGAGAAATGGAGAATATATTTGTACTGACGTGTCTATTGTGCTCTAAGATACTTCATGTTGTTAAGAAATGTACTTGATGAATTTAATATCGGATGAACTAAGAGACGATTGATATTTACGTAACTTTAATGCCTTTAGTGTTCATGTATGACAATGCCCTTTTAGACATCCTATTGTCATTTTATTATCTATTTGTGTTTATATTTGTTATGATTACGTTTATATTGCTTGTTGCATTTTTAAGAAATAGAGAGAGAGAGAGAGAGAGAAAGAGAGAGACAGAGAGAAAGAGAAAAAAAGAGAGAGCACATTCTCGCACACCAGATCGGGATTTCCGGTATTTTTACCCATGAGAGATATTTCTATCTCACATTCCCGTACCAGCCCTAGGGAAAGATAAAAAAACAAACAGCAGCACGTCGGCCACACGCTTGCCGCACGTCGATCTGCGACGTCATTGCAATGTTAAAATGACGTCACCATGTCGCATCTCAGCGAATATTGCTATTTTATCTTTAGTGAAAGAAATTATGTTGTATACAGGTAAGTCCCCTATTGAGGCCCCTATAATCCTGTGAGATACTGAAACTGTCCCTTATCAGTTAACCAATTAATGATCTCTACTGGACAGGAATATAGGTCTTTAAGAACTGGGGCTCCAAGAGCTGCAATTATTTTCTGCACTTCTGTTTTAATCATTACGTATGTTATTCTGACCAAGGAAATATATAGTTGTAGGGACTATGTGCATTAAGACATGTGTCTGTTGTTGTGACCAGGCCTTGTGGTTTAAAAGATGTCATGCTCAACTCAACTGAGCATGGAATTTCAATCGCCCATAAAAAAACCTAAATAATGACAAATATACTTTTTTATTGCTTTCAAACTCGCATTTGTTGTGTTTATCATGCTAATAAATGTTGTTGGCATTTTAACAGTTATGAGCAAGATAAATTTCATACTCATTTGAGATGAGCATGAAACACGTTTAATAACTTCGGAGCCTCGTCTCTGTGTTTTCTACTGATAAGCTATGCAAACAGTTTGGGGATCAGGTCAGGCCTAGCTTAACGTCATATCTGGTCATGGCCCAAACTTCTTTTTTATATTTGAACACGTTACTTTGGAAAAACAAAATTCTCTGCAGACGACATAAAATTGTGAAAATTATTTAACATGCAAAGAGTTATAAGGAATATGGATACACTTTCATTCTAAAGACCAAATACATATGCAGAAAAGAAACAATAAATTTCGCTATCTACGACAGAAACCGGCTGTTATATTACAAACTGAATTCTATAGCGTCTTATTTCCGTCTGCGAATCTAGCTGCAAATGACATAATTATAACTTCGCGCGTTGAAATGGTTACTTTCGATGTAAGAAACAGTGAGTGCGTGCTTCTTTTGTTAGTGCTTGTTATCCTCTTGACGGATGGCAATAATTATAATTAACTTAAACCCCCATTCCACTGGACGGCGATTCCGCTACGCTGATGGCGATCTAGGATTTTCTCTAAATTATACCAAATCGCCGCGGAAACGTAGGCAGCCACACGATTTGGGGACTTGACGCTTCCAGTACGCTTCTACTACGTTTCCGCTAAGCTGCTGCTACGATTCCACTACGACAATGAAGATCTGACTACGCTTAGTCTACGCTGATGGCGATGTAGCTGCGACCTTGCTACGACCTTGGCGATGGAGCTACGCTTTCGTTGCGCTTTTGTATCCTTACTATATAGAATCTGAAATTCCGATGCACTTCTACTACGACCTGGGCGCTTCTACTATGCTTCTACTTCGCTGCTACTGCGCTTTTGCCGTTTTTGCTACGATTCGTGTCATTTTGACCAAAATTTCGAATCGTAGCGGAATCGCCGTCCAGTGGAATGGGGGGTTAAGTTTGCACCCTGTAAGGTATACTCCCTTCCGAAAAGAGACGTTGGGTGGCTCTTAGCTAAGTTCAACCCCTGGACAAATACATTCGGAAATCGGTTGGTCAGGTTGCATTGTTTGCGTATTCACCCATCTGTGAAACCCTCCACACCAAAACTATATAGCTGTAGTCTTATAGTTGCCATATCATGAAAAATAACCGTTTCGAATTATTGCAGATGTATCTGATCAGTCCAGATACCTTATATGAAATATGTACGTATATGTATCGTAAACACATACGTGCATCTTAGACTTTATAAGCAGAACACCAATCTTCCACGATGAAATCTACAAGCACACAAGTTTTTTGTGTTTTCAAAGATCTGTGTACCCTTTCCCTGTGCCCAAGTTATTTAACCCTTATCATGCTGAATTTAAATATGTGTGGGGGGAGGGGCTATTTTCATGTTGTTTTTGCAATGCTATTTTTTTGACTTTGCTTGTAAACACCAAATCTGACACGCCTAACGTCCGTTACCTGGTCGACTATATTATGGTGTCACTACATTAAGATGACCCACCCAGCTCAACGCCGTCTCCACTTGCGGAGGTGGCGATGAGGTGGGTGTGTCATATAATAGATTATCAGTTCCGTTTGAAACAGCTTTCAAATGTTTTCTTTACTTCCAGCCAGTAGACGAAACCCCACTTTAGATAAGTGCTAAAAGATGACAAGGTATTTTGAAAGAGCCTTTAAGGTTATGGTTGTATTTGAGAACATTTGTGTCTGTTCGTTAGGGCTGGGGTGGTATTTAGTCTCTTATAGAATCATAAGAGAGTGAAAGGTGTGTTTTGTTTTCCAGCATTAATATGAGTGTGTATATAATGTCATGCTTAACTAAAGAGATCAGCTCTAATAGTGAAATTGTGTTGTGTATATTATTATTAAAATCCCAATCATTTGAGCATGACACTTTCAAAAATGATAAGACAAGAATTGGTTACATTCAATGTAAGAAACAGTGAGTGCATGCTTCTTTTGTAAGTGTTTGTCATCCTCTTGAAGGATGGCAATTATAATTGACTAAGTTTGCAACATGCATGGTAGCACCAGCGGTGTAGCATAAGATATAGCCATTTCTGTGAAAATTGCCTCTATGTTTTGTATTATGGTGTCACAACATTAAAATGACCCACCCAGCTGAACGCCATCTCTTTGTACAGATGGCGATAAGGTGGGTGTGTCATATTATAGATTATCACTTTCATTTGAAACAGCTTTCAAATGGCTTCTTTAATTCCAGTCAATGAACGAAACCCCACATTAGATAAGTGCTAAAATAGTAAGTGAGTATGCAAGCTTTTTTGTATTAACATTTTGTAGCGTTTGTTTCTGTTTATTTATGCTGGGGGTATTTAGTCTCTTATAGAGTCATTAGAGAGTGAAAAGTGCGTATTGTGTTACAACACTAATATGAGTGTGTATATGATCTCTAATTGTGAATTGTGTTTGTATATGTAGCTGTTATGATTTCAATCCCAATCATTTGAGCATGGCACGTTCAAAATTTATAAGACAAGAAAGTGAGGTCATCAAAAACAATTTACTTGGATTCAGTGTTTATAAAAGCCACCATCAAACAAGTTGATGGGGTTTGAAGTCCTTTGATTGTCAGATTTGATTGACATGTTTTATAGTAGAAGTGTATTTTTGGATGTTTCTAACAGGTTGTCCTTGGCTAATCCAGTTGCAAGGGAGATCATGTCAGAATAAATTAATAAATTTATTATTTTAAATGAAACAACTTTTTAGCCATAACTAATTTGGAGACTATTCATAAAGTACATTTATGATGTATAAACTATTCACCAGAAGGACAATATGAAAGTAAGCAAGGGTGCAAATATCAGGGATCGATACAATCAAGTACCACACCTGACCCAGGATACCGATGGGAAAGTGACAAACTTACAGTTAGACACCACGAACGAGAGCCAAGAGGTCAGTCCTTTCCCAGCAGGTAACCACAAAGCACAAATAAACAGACGCACACAAAGGCATAACAAGCAGAAGATAGTAAAAATAAATGATCCGCAAAAGAAGTACCGCCTTGAAACGGTCAGTAAAATATTTTGCTCGACGGCTTAAACCGGTTTCACTGCGCCAACCTCACCCTTAAGTCAGATGTGGATCAAGACACATATATATTTGGTTTGCATGAACAATCCCTAACTTATCAATGCATCATCATCATCATAATAATCATCATCATCATCATCTCCTAGAACATATAAATCAAGATAAAAAAAGGAGATAAAGCAAAGATAAGGATTCGACAGTATATAAAACTGAATACCAGAGAAAAAGAAATCCATCAGGTAAACCCTGGCGGGCCTGACAAACAGTCAAAGCATCAGGCCCCTACCATCTTATCAAAAGATAAGTCTTTAAGTCGAAACCGACATAGAGTCTGAAGTCCGACCTTCCGGCGTGCAATTAAAGAGGAAAGCAAAGTTGCCAACCATGATTGGGTTGACCAACAAGCATTTTCAGTCTGTTGCATAACATTTATGTTATAGCCGATCTTTTTATAAAGGGAAATTATTTTAATGAACTACTCTAAAAAAATTAGAAGAGCCAACAATCATCTTTAATTTATACACCAAGTCACCATTTAATTCAGGTTCCAAAGTCCTTGGTGCAAGAAAATTTTAAGTCCAACTTGGAATTTAGATATCAAATTATAGTATCGTCTATAAAATTTAGAAAAGATTTTGCTAACTTTATGTTAATTTGATTTGAGTGTTTCTCCATGATGATACATTGCATGAGTTAGAAGGCCTCCATGCGAGCTGAACATTTCTTGTACTTCAACAACAGCAGAATCTAGGGCGAAGATTTGGTACCAGTAAAATGCATTTAAGCTCAGGTGGCTTAGGCTGCTGTCCGTTTTAAGGCGGTGGTTCTGTTGTTGTTGACTGTTTGCTTATTGTGCAGACTGAGTAATTTATGTACATGGCATGGGACTTTCATCATGGCTATGCTCATAATACATGTACGTTAAATCTATAATACTAAATAAACGAATTACCGCATAAACTGAAAAATCGAGGTCATTTTCATGCTTGATTTCTTTACTGTTACTTTAAGATATTGCTTTCATTGATAATCTCGGTTAGGATGAGTTTTCATTTAGCATAGATTTAGAGAATTTTGGAATTAAGTGTGTTTTCTAAAAGAACTGCGCCCTCTGGCGAATGTTTCTATATTTAGTGTATGTCACGTTCATGGTCACGCGTCACTATTTTTAGATCGATTGGGTTTCCAATACAAACTGAATGGAGATGACCGAAGCGTTCCGAATTTTTGTGTATATGTCATATGTATATGTGTATTATGCTGTGTCAAGTCGGCCATATTATAAACAACAATGGGGAAAACGCCGCCAAACTCGCCAAAGAAAAAAAGATATGGCTGTAATTTTAAATAATCCCTTATCAAAACTGATTATTAGTCGCGGTAATCATCACACCTTTCTTCGACACGCGCTTAATAATCCTAAGTGTCAAGGTCGCTGCGCATAATGTACTGTTTACATCGATTGGCTTGGTCGTACCACTTATATCACGGTAGGCAATGACGCTATCAAATATTATTAGTAAAAGGCGCCTCGCTGAAGTTTTTCTGTGATTTTCTTGACGAGAAGAAATAAACATAACCGCATTTACAAGTATCAGCTTTTGTAAAAAGAAAATAAATAAAAAATCGTCGGTTCCGGGTCATTTCGGCCCATGGTCATTTCGGCCCAATAATCCCTTTTTGGTTCTTAGAAAAAAATAAATCTCACTCCTAAAAAATTTGGTAAAATTGGTCCGCGCGGTAAATGCGAGCAGAAAATAACCATTTTAAGGGCGTCACGCGCAATCTCACTCTTTAAGATTTCAAAAAGTTGACAGGTATGCAAATAACGAAGTAAGAACTACACCAAAATCACCACCTTAGAACGGTCAGGTGCAAGCTACTGGTGAGGGCTTGAGGTTGAATTTGTTTTTAGCTCACCTTAGCAGCATATGTCAGCTTATAGGAAGGATGCCCATGGTCCGTTGTCGTCAACAATTTCAAACATCTTCTTCTCGGAAACCATTTGACCAATCAAAGACAAATTTTATGTGGAGCCTCTTTGGGTAGGGGGAACGAAAGTTTGTTTGTTGCATCTGGGTCACATGACCAAGATGGCCGCCACGCCCATATATGGGAAAAACCCTTCAAATATCTTCTTCCCCGGAACCGGTGAACCAATTTCCACGAAACTTGGTATGTAGCAGTGGTGACTCTGCCCATCATACTTTGTTCAAATGATGACCTACGGTTGACCTTGACCAATTTTACAACAAGGTCAAATTTGTTAACTTAGGCTTTTCTACAGGAAAAAGTGAAAGCTGTTGATTTTTTCACAAATATTTCAGCCTCTGACCTGAAACCAACTGAAATAATGAAGAATTGTGAGTATTGAAGGCCGAGGTCATTTCTTGACCTTGGCTAAAGGTCATTTACGTATATGAAAATTAAAACTGGCTTTTCTCGGAAATTGATGGGCCAATCAAACCCAAATTTTATATGTTAGCTTTCAGGTACAAGCAGGGTTCCAGTTTGAGGGCAAATTGGCGAAATACTTCGCCCCAGACCGCTCCGTTTCGCCTATAATGGTCGTAAAAAGGGAAGTGTATTTCGGCATATGGAGGCGCGGTGGCTCAGTGGTAGAGCGTCGGACTCGGGACCTAGAGGCCCCGAGTTCGAACCCCACGACCGCTGTGTAGTGTCCTTGAGAAAGGCACTTTCACCTTCCCAAAGTACTAATAATACCCAGGAAGAAGTGGCTCCGTCTCAACATGACTGAAAAATTGTTTACCGGGACGTAAAACACCAATCAATCCAAACCATTTCGGCATCAGTGTTCCTTTTCAGGCCATTTTGGGGGGCGAAATTCGGCCCCACTCCCAAAGGCGAAACACCTCCTTTTTCCCAATTGGCACAGTAAAATTCCCAATCAGAAGTTGGAAGAAAAATAAGGAGAAAAAGTTTGTTTTTTAACCACGAAAAGTAACGACATTTCCAGGTTTGCCTTTGAAGAAGATAATTTGGTATACAAAAATTTCCTTAAATATTGTATTTCTTTGCATTTTGAGTGTGAAAACCACTCATTTATTGGTTTGGGCAGCTACCACTTAAAAAATTGCAGACTAATTTTTCCGACATTGTCCCTATTTTTGGACAGTACCAGTAACCAACACAACACTAAACTATAATAATCAGCAGACCTAAGTATAAACTTAAATTGACACTAGCTTTAAACAAGTACAGACTTTTGGGGGGGGGACTCACAAAACAGTAACAAAACAAACAGAACTTCTATAAAATAGTTAATTACTACCATTGATAGCAACTAGAGTTATGAAAGTTCAAGACACCTTTCTCTGACTCACGCTCAATAATCCTAAGTTTCAAGGTCGCTAAACAGCTTACATTGATAGGCTTGGTCGTACCACTTGACGCAGTAGGCAATGACGCTATCAATAAAATCTGTTTAAAAAAGTGCATTGTTCAGAAATAAGAACCTGGATTTGAGCGATTTTTGGCATTGTTTGGAGGAAAACAAATATAGTAAAAGTCACCTCGCTGAAGATTTTTAGTGATTTTCAAGATGAGAAGATATAAGCATAATCATGTTTACAAGTATCAGCTTTTGTAAAAAAAAATAAAACTCGCCGGTTTCGGGTCATTTCGGCCCATACCTATTTGGGCCCATGGTCATTTCGGCGACTAGAATCGCCAATACAAGTTTCAGATTTCATAAAGCTGTGAAAAATTAACACACATGAAAGGGGGATACAAGTTTCAGCTTTTTTAAATGCAAAATAAAGGTAAATTGACAATCATGAAATATTTCCGCGCTTGCGTGGGCTCTTTTCTAGTATTCTAAAATTTTGAACACTAGTTGTCGTCCAAAAGGAAGAAGCAGTCTGATCTGCGTCTGCCTCTGTGGCTATTCTCGCGAACATTTTATTTCAGAACAGAAAGGGTCAAATGTTCGAAATTTTAGGACATTCAGTGTAGTATCTGAGTATTGGAAGATAATTCCAGGTAAACGATATCTACGGAATGTCGGCCATAAAACAGGTTCAATTACACCTTTATTATCTAATCTTGTTTAACTCCTTCGTCTTCAGAGAATCAGCAATATATCTTTCAGTTTGAAATTGACTTTGTACATTGGAAATAGACTACATAACGCACGAGTACCTTGATATAAAATTCAAATAGTCGGCTGAAAAAAGTGGCATGTAACAGCCATATTATAACAACAACAACAACAACAACAACAACAATGTCGACTTATGTGAAACGAGGAGAGTTGACTCCTTAAAGGGTCCGATTGTTAATTTACTCATTATGAAGGTACATGTAGATGGGAAGGTAAAGATCATGTCTGGAATCGATACAATCAAGTACCATACCTGACCCAGATCCATGACCGATTGAGAAAGTGACAATAGCAGAAGGAAACACAACACACAAGAGTTCTTACACAGCAGGTGCCCAAAAGGCTACAGAGAACAGACAAGACAGTATAACAAAGATAAAAAAAACTGAAACGTAAATAACAAAAAGGATGCACAAAAGAAGTACTGCTTTGGAATGGTCAGTCATTAATGTTACACCTTATAAACCTAAGGAAAACTAATGTTGCTAGCAAGCATATACATGTACGTATCTTAACTTGCTGCTATATGAATACTTTGTCAGCACACGCTGTACATGTCAGAGTGATATTAAAAGTTTAGTATGCATATGTGTCGTGAAGCAGTGTATTGGAATACAGACTTTTTTCTCATAAATTAACCTTGTTTTCTTTATTAACCTATTATCCCATTGACACATTTCAGTGTATCATTGGGGCATCATCACGGAAGTCGTTCCATCTTTGGCTCGTTCACACATATTTAATTCCATTTCAACATATTGAACTTTTCAATTATACAGACATCAGTGTTCACGAGTGGAACGGAAACAAAAGTTATTTTTCTCCTTCTTTTTTAAATTACGGAGATCTCCGTTCAGAATCGGTAATCCTCGTAAAAATAGAATAGAAAAATGGACCAGCGTACGGAATTTTGATACTATACAATTATTGACTTCAATGAGGTAGTCATGAGGATTTATCTACCAGAAAAAGTGATAATTCACCGAGGCCGCTAGGCCGAGATGAATATCATTTTTAAGGGTAGATAAATCCTTATGTCTACCGAAATTGAAGTCAATAACTTTTTTGTTATTTGACTTTTCATTTAAGAATGAAAATTTTGCTACTTTCATATAAATTTTGTTGTTAAATTAATGTTCAATCAAAGACATCTAAGGACTTTCTCACAATTTTTAGCAACTTTTATCAAAATATTTCAATAGAGTATTTTGCATTTTCCAATGATTATTAATTCTCTTAATGGGGAATATTATACAAGCTGAAGTCAATATTTGTATTCTCTGGTCGATATCACATCATATTCAATGCCTCATTAGTCAATAACTATTTTATTATATAACATTTAGGGAAAGATAAACAGGTATCATTGCACATGGAAAAAATACTGAACTTATACACAAGTTTTGCGACAGTCAAACATTTAGCAGAAACAGTGCAGACCTTGATAAGACCACCCCTTTACTATTTTATATATGTTGTGCATGAGTGTCATCATTCAACATTTACTAACAAGAATTCTAACACGCCTCGTCTGTAGAGCCAATGTTAAAAAAGTGTGATATATCTAACAGTAATTTTCAACTCTGAAAGCGCAGGGAAAATGTGTAATAGCTGACGTCATTTGTTACTAAAAGTTACGTCATTCATGTCGTTAGACGGTGTAACGTCGTTTTTACGCTTGAAAGACATTACAAATACATGTAAACGTATGCGGCGTGGTCTAAGTATTAGCGGGGGTTATTCAGTGCAAAGGCGGAAAGTTGGAAGATGCTGAAGACTTCAAATTTGTTTTTGTCGTTTATTGTGCAATAAAATCAAAATAGATCAGCTACGATAGGAATGACAGCGACGCTTTAGAAAAGCAGAACCAAAAGGAGTCTAATTTTAGAAACTAATATTCACCGGCAAGCGCGCGCCAGCCAGTGAATATGACAATATATAGACTGATCACGTGAGCACTCTAAGCCAATGAAAATCGGTCTTTTTACTTAGTTATATAATAATATACAATTATTGACTTCATTGAGGTAGACATAAGGATTTATCTACCCGAAAATGTGATAATTCACCGAGGCCGCTAGGCCGAGGTGAATATCACTTTTAAGGGTAGATAAATCCTCATGTCTACCGAAATTGAAGTCAATAACTGTTTTGTTATATGACTTTTCAACTCAGAATGAAAATGTTCAACTTTCACTTTTGTTGCTGAAGTCAACCTTCAACCTAAGGACTTTCTAACAAGTTTTATCAACTGTTATTAAAATATAATAATGTAGTATTTTGCAATTTGAAATGTATATTAATTCTCTAAATGTTGAATGTAAAATTTAATCATAAAACTTTTTTTACATTTTGTTTATTCAAACAAAGATAAATGAACAAAACAAAACATAACAAAACAGTTGTTAAAATTCATGAAAGTCTTTAGTTTACCTGTTGGGATGTGAAACAGCAAATCATGTCAATTTCATGCAGCACATGCTAGTTTTATTCTCATCATGCTATTTTTAGCTCTCTAGAGGGTGATATTGCAGAAGTGTCAAAAATATTAACTTCTGGAAACTAGTTTGAGCTGGATTTCATCCTATATCACCTTCTGAGCCAGTTTAGACCAGTTTTGAGGTAGACATAGAGATTTATGAAGACAAATTTGGCCAATCAGGAGACAGGATTCTCTCCAGTCATATAACAAAAAATGTTATTATAAAACTCTTTTTACAGCGTGTTTATTCAAACAAAGATAAATAAACAAACAAAGCTAAACAAAACTGTTGTAAAATTCATGAAAGTCTTTAATTTACCTGTTAGGAGGTGAAACAGCAGATCATGTCAATTTCATGCAGCACATGCTTGTTTCACACTCATCATGCTATTTTTAGCTCTCTATAGGGTAATATTGCAGAAGTGTCAAAAATATCAACTTCTAGAAACTAGTTCGAGCGGGTTTTCGTGCAATATTAACTTGTGGACCGGTTTAGACCAGTTTCTAGGTAGACATAGAGATAAGAAAGAGGGCAAAGATCAGGAATAAATACAATCAAGTACCACACCTGACACAGGATACAAATAGGAAAGGGATAACTTCACAATTAGACATCACAAACGAGAGCCAAGAGGTCAGCCTTTTCCCAGCAGGTGACCACAAGGCATCAATAAACAGATGCGCACAAAAGCATCACAAAAGCAAGACAGAAATAACATAAATGATCCACAAAAGAAGCACCGCCTGGGAACGGTCTGTAAGATACTTTACTAGAGGGCTTAAGCTGGTTTCACGGCGTCATTTTTGCGCATTATGCGATTAGTACCATAATCTGGTGTGATAGTCCGCATAACTTTCTGGTTCCTCCAAGAATGTGTTATGGGTGCATATTATGAGCGATTGCTTTGAGCAATTCAAAATATACAATGTGAATACATCGCCTTTCATAGAATAGCAAACATAATTGAGCCGTGACACGTGATTTCCAACAATGTGGCATTTTGATAAATGTAGACTCAGACGAGCCTGTGCAGCCTCATTTTAAGCTAAGTCTAAAAGATGTTCTGTCAGTAGCTTAACACTCATAGAATATTCAAGCGACGAGCAAAGGCTCTGATCAGGTCATGCACTGTTTTGGCAATACGTTCTCCTGAGTGGTGATAGTCATATTGCAGTCGTCGTTTTTCGTTTTTAGCTGAACGAAATGTACTGAACCACACTTCCAACGCAAAATTAAACTAAACCTTAAATATTACATATATTGTTTCATCCATTGTAACGAAATTTTATCATAAATTATCATATGACGTCGCGTCTGGGAGTGAAATAACGCCATGCAATAAAATCTGTAAACCACTGGTGGTTTATCGATTTTCGGGAAACGTTATGACGTCCATAAGAACGTTGCTTACATAATGACAAAATTATAACGTTTTATGCCAGAAATGAGATTTCAAAGTATTTGTCATATGATAAATAGAATCTAACATTCGTGCTCTTGTATTATTGAATTTATTAAACTCGTTGCGAAAAAGAGATAAAATGCTCGGCAAGCCTCGCATTTTATCTCTTTTACCCAACTCGTTTAATTAATTCAATAAAACATGAGCACTCATGTAAGATCGTCTATTTAAAACACTTATTGTAGAACTTCATCAGTCAATTATTCCCTTTTAATCATAACCTGACTAGGTGAACGTCCGCCATACCACTGAACGGTACAATGATTTAGGCAAGACCTCGTATATTAATTGAAGTTACATTCCTGAAACATTTTGCATTATTAGTGTGGATCAGTATATTATGTTCTTGAGTTTTTTAAGTTTATTCTTAGAATACATTTTGGTCCACAATGAGCTGGCTGTTATAAATGATTTATTGGAGTGCTTATGAAAACTAATTACCATGTTTGCCAATGTCGCGGAATAAATCACTTTTAACGTGGTTAAAAAGTATTGTGGGAGATATTATTGCAGATTAAGATTCAGGTTCACATAAGCATGCGCGGATCCAGAGGTGTGAAGGAGACAGGGAATCCAGACCCCCCTGGAAAATCACAAAGGGCAATAGATTTACACGGAAGAACTGGTACGAACCCCGTAGAGGGGTCCAATTGCTTCTCGGAGGAGGTTCGTACAGCCTTCTGTGAAATACGTTGACGACTATAAAAAGGGGGCCCACCCTGACGAAATTGTCTCCATCCGTGCATGTATAAGGCATGTTATCTTTGGTGTGTCTGGCCTAATAGGACTTATACTAGCATGCCCATCTTCAAAGTAAGTAAGGAGGCAAAGATCAGGAATAGATACAATCAAGTAACACACCTGACCCAGGACACCACATGATAAAGTGGCAAAACACAATAGAACATAACATACAAGAAAGCAAAGAGGCCAGCCCTTTTCAAGCAGGTGACCACAAGTCTGCAATGAACAGACAAGAAAGCATGACAAACACGAAACATAAAAAACAAAAATGATCCACAAAAGAAGCCACGTCTTTGTATGGTCAACGACTAATTGATGCATTCAATGATTGGACGGGGCAACTGAAAAGATTATACAACCAACAGAGGCGCTGATCAACTTCGCAGGCCATTCCGCTACTTTGTTGTTCAAATATGTGATAATCAGGTTTTCGTATGACTCTGCTATCCATTTTATGCAAAGAACTAGGCTTTGCTGCTTATCTATAGCAGGCTGCGATTGCATGATAATTTACCCAATCACTGTATGCTAATCGAAATATGTTAGTATGACAAGCTTAAGAATTCCGTTTCTTAAAGCAAATGAAGATGTTTCGACGTGAGATCATCATATTGAGTTTTACCCGATTCATGCACCGGCTAGCGTCACAACTTAAAGTCAGTTCCAATAGGTGTGTTTACATCATACCAGGGTTTACCAAAGATAGGTGCGTACTTACATCATATTGCGTTTTACTCAATCAGACTAAGTTCCCATATGTACATATTAACACCATAGCGATTTCTACTCCATTAAAGCAAGTTCCCATTCGTGACTTTACATCATACATATACCGATTTACCCAATAAAAGCAAGTTCCCATTGTTGACTTTATGTCATACATGTACCTGATTCACCCATTTAAAGCAAGATCCCATTGGTGTCTTTACATCATACATGTACCTGATTTAGCCAATTAAAGCAAGTTCCCATTGATGACTTTACTTCATACATGTACCTGATTCACCCAATTAAAGCAAGTTCCCATTGATGACTTTAATTTATATATGTACCTGATTTACCCAATTGAAGCAAGTTCCCATTGATGACTTTACATCAAACATGTACCTGATTTACCCAATTGAAGCAAGTTCCCGTTGATGACTTTACATCAAACATGTACATGATTTACCCAATTAAAGCAAGTTAAAATTGGTGTCTTTATGTCATACATGTACCTGATTCACCCAATTAAAGCAAGTTCCCATTGGTGTCTTTACATCATACATGTACCTGATTTAGCCAATTAAAGCAAGTTCCCATTGATGACTTTACTTCATACATGTACCTGATTTACCCAATTAAAGCAAGTTCCCATTGATGACTTTAATTTATATATGTACCTGATTTACCCAATTGAAGCAAGTTCCCATTGATGACTTTACATCAAACATGTACATGATTTACCCAATTAAAGCAAGTTAAAATTGGTGTCTTTATGTCATACATGTACCTGATTCACCCAATTAAAGCAAGTTCCCATTGATGACTTTACTTCATACATGTACCTGATTTTCCCAATTAAAGAAAGTTCCCATTGATGACTTTACTTCATACATGTACCTGATTTACCCAATTAAAGCAAGTTCACATTGATGACTTTACTTTATATATGTTCATGATTTACCCAATTAAAGCAAGTTCCCATTGATGACTTTAATTTATATATGTACCTGATTTACCCAATTGAAGCAAGTTCCCATTGATGACTTTACATCAAACATGTACATGATTTACCCAATTAAAGCAAGTTAAAATTGGTGTCTTTATGTCATACATGTACCTGATTTACCCAATTAAAGCAAGTTCCCATTGATGACTTTACTTCATACATGTACCTGATTTTCCCAATTAAAGAAAGTTCCCATTGATGACTTTACTTCATACATGTACCTGATTTACCCAATTAAAGCAAGTTCACATTGATGACTTTACTTTATATATGTTCATGATTCACCCAATTAAAGCAAGTTAACATTGGTGTCTTTATGTCATACATGTACCTGATTCACCCAATTAAAGCAAGATCCCATTGGTGTCTTTACATCATACATGTACCTGATTTAGCCAATTAAAGCAAGTTCCCATTGATGACTTTACTTCATACATGTACATGATTTACCCAATAAAAGCAAGTTCCCATTGATGACTTTACTTTATATATGTACCTGATTTACCCAATTAAAGTATTTTCACATTGATGACTTTACTTCATACATGTACCTGATTTACCCAATTAAAGCAAATTCCCATTGATGACTTTACTTCATACATGTACCTGATTTACCCAATTAAAGAAAGTTCCCATTGATGACTTTACTTCGTACATGTACCTGATTTACCCAATTAAAGCAAGTTCACATCGATGACTTTACTTTATATATGTTCATGATTTACCCAATTAAAGCAAGTTAACATTGGTGTCTTTATGTCATACATGTACCTGATTCACCCAATTAAAGCAAGATCCCATTGGTGTCTTTACATCATACATGTACCTGATTTAGCCAATTAAAGCAAGTTCCCATTGATGACTTTACTTCTTACATGTACCTGATTTACCCAATTAAAGCAAGTTCCCATTGATGACTTTACTTTATATATGTACCTGATTTACCCAATTGAAGCAAGTTCCCATTGATGACTTTACATCAAACATGTACATGATTTACCCAATTAAAGCAAGTTCCCATTGATGACTTTACTTCATACATGTACCTGATTTACCCAATTAAAAAAGTTCCCATTGGTGTCTTTGCATCATACATGTACCTGATTTACCCAATTAAAGCAAGTTAACATTGGTGACTTTACATTATACATGTACCTGATTTACCCAATACATGTATGTATTTACAAAATTAAAAGATTCCTTAACATCATAGTAAGGAAGAAGGCAAATATCAGGAATCGATACAATCAAGTACCACACCTAACCCAGGACATCATGCGGGAAAGTGACAAAAAACATAAAAAACATAACATACAAGTGAGCCAAGAGGTTAGCACTTTCCCAGCAGGTGATCGCAAGGCTGCAAGGAACAGAACACAAATAACGAAAAAGGATCCACCAAAGAAGCACCGCCTTGGAACGATCAATAAGACAATTACTGGAGGGTTTTAACATATTTGATGATACAAACCTCATCCTTATTGCTGATGTGGATCAAGACAAAAATAGATGCTAACTTATCGATGTATCATCTCCTAATACATACAAGTTTTAACCTTGTACATATCGAGTTTTAACCGATTGAAGTAAGTTCTCATAAATTGTTATGTATGTATTTATATCATATCGCCCCACCACCATTATGGCAAGATCCCATAGGTGCTCCAAATGTATTGTTGCTGTCATATGGATGTCTGTCACTTGTGTTTTTGGCCTGTGATTAAAAGCTATTCCTTGTCATATTAACATATATTGACCGAATTATGATAGAACACCAAGGAATGTCACTGGGAAAAAATATTAAAGCAAATCCTTGAAAATTTATTTCAAACTTCACTAAACAAATTAGACTCAGAACAGAATAAGTTTATGGCAACTTAAAATAACTATTCTAAAATCGGTCTAAAGTTCAGTTAATCGATATGTATCATCATTGTTCAATGCAGATGTTTTAACCTGTATCATTTACGTCAAATCTTAGCTACATTAAACAATAATTGCCAATTCAAACTGATCGTTAAAAGCGTCTACAATAAAAGGAATGTTTGTTATTCGATACTTTGAATAAAATCCAGTTCAATCTCGATAAGTCAAACTCCATAGAAATAGTTTTCACCTTATATTATTAACGCATTTATGTCTACATCCAATAAATAGGCCGTTTATAAAAGTATAAGAATATGATTTCGCAAAGGCCTTTGACAAGCTACCACACAGGAGGCTATTACACAAATTGGACTATTATGGAATAAGAGGGTCCACCCACAAGTAGATCAACTCATGGCTCTCTGGGTGCACTCAATAAGTATTATTAGGTGGCCAAGCCTCAGATCCTGTCCCAGTGTTAACCGGTGAACCCCAAGAATCAGTTTTAGGACCGATCCTGTTCCTTATTTTTATAACTGACCTGCCGAATAACATCAGGTCTTCTGTTCGCCTGACTGAGTCCTGTATAGGATCATTTGTTCGATTCAGGACTGTTTTATCCTGCATGAAGACCTCACTAGCTTAGGACAATGGGAAGCCGATTGGCAAATGAAGTTCAATGTGGCCAAATGTCACTCTATGAGAGTGACTCGGCATCAGCATCACAAACAAATTCTCTTTGATTATTCCCTTCATAACCAAACTTTGGAAAACGTTCAGTCAGCAAAATATCTTGGTATAACAGTCTCTGATAATATGGATTGGGGTCAACACATTTCAGAAATTTCTTCCAAAGCAACTAAGACACTCGGTTTCCTTCGCAGGAATTTGGCTTTTGCACCTAGGAGTACTATGGAAGTTGCATCCAAAACTTTGGTTCGGACTAAACTAGAGTATGCAGCACCCATTTGGAGCCCTTACTCAAAACTTCAGATTTATCAGATAGAGAAAGTTCATAGGACAGCAGCCCGTTTGACCTGCAGGAGATGGCGAAATGAAAGTAGTGTCGGCGAGATGCTTAATGAGTTTGAGTGGCCATCTCTTGAGGCCCGTAGGTATCGGTCCTCCTTGCTTCTCTTCCATAAGATACATTCTGGTGCTGTGCCCTGCTCACCGTTGAAATCGACCAGGTCATCACACAGTGCCCAATATTGTAGCTACCAGACATACAGAGATGCCCTGAAGATTCTTTTTTCCCCGGACTACTCTACAGTGGAATAGCCTTTCTCCTTCGGTGGTCATTTTCCAGACTACTGAGGAGTTTAGGGCACGCCTCATTTGGTAAAAAAAAAAAACAGCCAAAAGAGTTCTCTTGTTTTTTTTTTGTTTTTTTTTTTGTTTTTTGTGTTTTTTTTGGGGGGGGGGGGTTGTTTTTGTTTTTTTGTTTTGTTTTGTTTTTTTTCTTCAAAATTCCGAATTCGCACTCCCTGGCGTAATGATCAAAATTTGATCGAGCCAGTATTACAAGAAAAAAAGAAAACAAGTAGACATTCTTAGATGAGCGGCAATAGACCGTAACGCATTATAGGGACAGGGACTGTTTATTGTCATTTGAGTTTCATTGGCGTCATTCATTTCTAATAAATCAGCCATATTACACCATGCCTGGTTATACCCAATTAAAACATGTGCCATTGGAGTGTTAACATCATACCTTGTTTTATCGTATGAAAGTAAAATCCCTTAGTTCGTACACATGTATTCATATGTCATTTTAAAGTGCTAGGTTTCCTCTATGTTATAGCACAAATTTCATGAGGATATTTTAAATGCAGACACGAACAATATTTTTGTGAATATATGTACTGTTTGTATACTGGAAAACGCAAAATTTCTGTGGAAAATATAACATATTACATTTTGAAAAGTGTGCAGAACATTTACAATAGTGAATGAAATTAGATAATTTTGTATCATTTGGTAGGCCACAATCTGCTACAGTTATAATACAATTGATGACCAAGTTGGATATTTCTTATAACTAAATACCAGAACAACACTACCAAAACCATCTAGAAAGCAAAGCAATGCGCTACTTTTTTCGACTAAAAATCGCATGTCACAATGCACATATTTTGAAAATATATAAGCAACAGTCGTTTGAAAATGCCGTGGGTTGGTATTTTGTCAAGCACACTTGATACTCTTTGTATTGAAACAAAAAGATTTTTTAAACCAGAACAAAGGGAAGACAACTCTTATAATCTTCCCATGGGGCAGAGTAAGTTTAGCTATGAGTTGACGTTCTGGTTTATTTCAATTGAACACGGTGGCAATAAACGTGAAATACGTTGAGAGTAAAATTCGATCAATTTTGTGATGGTTAACACGATACCATGAGAAATTCCTGTGCATCGACAAAATGTGAGGGGTTAGGTTACCCCACCCACATCCTGAAAAGTAGGGGTAGTGTAGGAATAATTTTCTTGAATACAGAACTAAACAAACCACACTTTTTGGAAGACGAAATTATTTTTATGCATTGTTCGCTACAAATCAAGCAAAGCATATACTCAATAGGCATTTTTCGTGCTCCTGTAGTGACCCAATTTTATAGTAAAAGTATAAAGAAAACTCGAAAAAGTCCAATTTTTGAAAGTTTACCATTTCTCTGTTAGTCAACATTTTCCGAATGTAAAGGTGTAAGTCGTGCCAGCAGTGATCGCATACTATATTTTTATAAAAATTCAGTTGGCACCAAATCGTTAATTTAACAAACCATGATCGTAAATAAGGTCCCCAATTTTCCTTCGTTTTTTAAAAATATTTTGCTTAAAATTTTAGCCAGTGTATAAACTCTACTCATTTTGAGCATGCGCTGCACGTGCACGCCAAGTCCTTTTTTCAACAAAAAGTAAACCATCAAGTAGCCGATGAATTCTAGTTTTCAAAATTGTATCACTGATAGCATTTTATCAACGCATTGTGGAGTTATGATGCCATGCTAAGAACTTTCCAAATGCCCCTCGTATTTTTCTGCCATCAGAGTTGGGGTAATTCAAATTGTATTTAATTGTAATTTAATTACAGTTTCTAAACATATTGCTTGAAATTGAAATTAAACATTTTCTTGAGTTACAGTAATTAAATGTAATTAATTGCATGATGAAAAATAGGAGTAATTAAAAATTACTTTCAATTAACAATTACTTTCAATTACTTTTTTATACTTTTCAGATTAGTTATAACTTTCAGTTACCTAAGATTATCACAAATGCTTACACTACTGCTAAATGGATCGTTCTGGGCTGTTGTAAATGCATATCAGTTGCTGTGCTCATACCATTTAATGGAAAGTTTGAATGCAACATGAAACATTTAATGTGAATTGGAACTGGTCATACTAGTAGACATAAAATGGCATAGCACACATTTACCTCACTACTATTTTGAAAGCATCCTTTTTAAGCATGTTCAAAAATTATTTGTTCATCTGTTTATATAAGAATTGGCTTTGTGACAACTGACCTTTAATATTTAAGATACCAAAACAATACAAAAACACAGATGTGTGAATATCTCAACAATAGTAGTTTACTCACACAGTAGTAATTGGTATCTTGACTCCTTGATGTTGTTTTGTTAAATTGTCACACCTAGGATCAACATAAACGATTCAAATTTTGCTATTAAGGGTGCACTACCCACTACATTATTTAAACCTGTAAACTTCTCTATTTCCATTAATAATAATAATAATAATAATAATAATAATAATAATAATAATAATAAAATGGGTTTTAAAAAAATGGATTTCTGTGAACACGGGGCCTATCATTGTTGATGATAATAATAAAAAAGAACAATAAGTTTGATGTTTAAGTCTTAGTTGCAAAACACCATTTTAACGCATGAGATATAGATTTCAGTTTGTCACTAACTGATAGTCCTTGATGGAGTATAGTGCACACTTTTTATGCTAACCTCCATGCTTTTCATAGAGTCACGAGAGATTTTTCAAACACTTCTTAAAAACAGTAATGCTCTGGCATAAAACTCTAATGTTTGATCTAAATTAGTATAAGTTTTACAAAATAATTTCCATGGTTTATCTTACACAGTTGTAAGAATTTTCTCAGGTCAATGTGTATTCTTAAATTGCGTTCTGCTTTGAGCTACTAGTTGGAAAACTTCGGCAAATTACAGATGATGGAAAATGAAAAACAATAATTTATGAATATTTATTTGTGTGCTCAAGTCACCAACTATAAAACAAAAATGATTTTGTATACTTCCCTTTTTTAAGTTGCATCACTTGACATGATAATTATACAAGAAGTTAAGCCTAAATGACATGTTCAGTTTAGAATGCCAAGGTTTCTCAAACGTTTTAGGATTTTTTAATCTCATTTTAGATATCACTGAGACACAAATCTGTTGAAGCCTCTTATTTGGCATTCAAATTTTATTGTAATGTAATTAATTACATTTGACAAAGTAATTGAATGTAATGAATTACTTTGCTTAAAGCCATGTGATTGTTGACCCCAAGTCTAGCTGCCATGTGTGTGTCTGTCATTTGTGTCTTTTGGTCTATGAGTATGGCAATATCTGGTTATAATCACATATTTTGACCGAATTATGATATAACACCAAGGAACATTATAGTAAATTAGAGTAATCTTGGAAGGAACATTTGTGCCTTATAGTTCCTTTTTTATGTTTTCCAATTATATGCATAGGGAACCCCCTCGGCTCCTGCTGTTCATGTTTTACGTTTTTCAAAAATCCAATCAAGACGGTATGCCAAGGAACACTTCAGTCTGTTTATTTCTTTCCGAATCAGCCTAGTATTTTTTGACAAAGAGGATTGTTTTTGTTTTTCAACGGATCAAATTAATTTTAGCAATCGTTGTAATGTGTCTTACAAGGAACATTTGTGCCGAATCATATCCAAATCAGCTCATTCGTTTTCGACATGAGCAATATGTCATGGTTTTCTGTATATACAAAGGAAAAACTGTGCCCGCTTCCTGATGGTCATGTTTTGCAAGAGATCAATATCATTTGAGCAATCTTGATAGGGGATCTTCCAAGGAACATTCCTGACTAATTCTTCATATATCGACCCAGTCGTGTTTGGCAAAAATATATTTTATGTTTCCTTATATATAAAAGGATGGCCCCGCTCACATAGCGCCATGCTTTTTATCGGATCGAATAAATTTGAGAAAGGAATTCTAGCGATAAGGCGTGTATTTTCCCTAGTTGACATGATTACAAACACCAAATTTTCAAATTGCCCTAATGTTTTTAAAATTGGTGTGGTTCGGCAGTAAAATATGCATAGTTAGCATCAAAAACGTTCTAAAGCGATTCATCATTCACAAAGCCGTGAAAACTTGTGTTTTCTACTCCCATCCCTCATTTTACGTCTTTATACTGGGCGCCGTTTAGACCAGATTGAGTAAATACATTGTTAGTTTTCCAAAGTATACTGACGTCAAGAAAAAACGCCTCATCTAAAAATAAACGTGAATATCTTTTAGACTGATCAGACTAAAGTTATGAATTTTAGTGCATTATTACATCTTACCAGTCAAGCGTATCTCATGAAAACAAAATTGCTGAAAGAATATTTGAGGCTGAGAAAACGACCTCGGTTTAAGACAGGGGTCACCATTCCGTGCGACACAAGATTTTAGCCAAATTTGCTTTGTTTCCAGACACAATCTGTTGACATAAAAAAACGTGTTTTACCATTGTAAAACAGTCTGTATTTTACCAAAATGCGTTTATAATGTTCAGACAATGTTTGCATGCGTCTGCTGAAAGAAACTACTTACCCCACCCACCTTTTCGCCATGAATTTCAGTAAAACTTAAATGTCATGACTCTGCAAGTGGGTGAAAAGATTGTTACGAATCCTTTGCAAAAGTCTTTAGTCTTTAACCAGCGACGATTGCGGAGGAAACGCAATCTGAGACGTGTTCCAGACGGCCGTTTTGGATGACGTTAACGTAGACCAACGACTGGCCACTGGGCGTTACAGCTTATCTTAAATATAGTAATTTTATGTAGGCATATTCTGTGTACATCACTTAATGTACCCCCTAATCATTTTTTCCATTACTTAAAGGAAAACGAGAATGTTGGCAAGTTTCGTAAACGGACCTTACATTTTGTCTTCAATATGACGTCATAATTTCATAAAGTTATTACTCGCAAGCACAGTTGTTTGAAAAAATGATCCAAATTTGTTCTTTGATTAGCAAAACATTTCCGGCACAAACTGGGTGCAAATTCAAATTGAAAACATAAGCGATCGATGCACAATGCCGTCATGTGTACGTTGAACCTGTATGACGTCATCGGAATAAACTCGTCACCTGCATATCAAATTAAAGTCATTTTCCAACATCGCCCAACCTCTACATTAAGAAGCAGCACGTGGCTGTTCATTTTTATATATCATCGCGAAGTATTCAGTGATAATGAGTGAGGCGTTTTTTGTTGACGTCAGTATAAAAGTACTAAAATGTAAAGGATAGAAGTGCTCTTCATTTTCAAAACTTTACGGTATTCCTTCTGCACATGCGTACGAAATACTCTTAAAACCGTGACGTTTGTCATTGGAAAGATGTAATTGGTGTCTTTATCCCCAGCTTTTTTAAAAAAGCGTCGGGGATATTGCAATCGCCTCCGTCCGTCCGTCCGTCCGTCCCACTATCTCCTCCTAATCCATTGGACGAAATCCAACCAAATTTGGTGTGTGAGTTGCTCACAGAAATGGGGTATGCAACGGCAGATTTTTTTTGGCCCGCCCCCTGGGGCCCTGGGGAGGGGCCAAAAGGTCAAATATCATTTATTTTCAATTTCAAAGTCAATTTCAAAGACTTTTTAACCAAACTTTGTGTATCTTCTCACACATGAAAGATATAAAACATATCAGACGGGATTTTCATTTGGTCGCCTGGGTCATGCCCCAGGGGTCAGACTTAGGGGTACCGTGGGGGAGGGGGGTTTGGGGGGTCAAAAAATGTTTTTTTTCGAAATTCAACCAGATTTGGTGTGTGAGTTACTTACATGAATGGCACATGCACCGGCACCATGTTTTGGGTCCCTGCCCCTCGGGCCTCGGGGAGGGGCTGTAAGGTCAAATATCATTAAATCTGAATTACAAAGTCAATTTCAAAGGTTTTAAACCAAACTTTGTGTATCTTGTCACAAATGAAAGATATATAACATATTAGACGGGATTTTAATTCGGGTGCCTGGGTCATGCCAAGGGGTGGGACTTGGGGGTACCGTGGGGGGTTGGGGTCAAAAATTTTTTTTTCCGAAATTCAACCAGATTTGGTGTGTGAGTTACTCACATGAATGGCACATGCACCGGCACAATCTTTTGCCCCCCCCCCCCCTTGGGCCTTGGGGAGGGGTCAAAAATATAATTTTCTGAATATGGTCATGTGTCATATCAAATTAAAGGGGATGAGCAGTAGACCATGGTACACTGAACAATTTTAGCCTACGATAAAACTGGTGACCTTGGGATGGGGTCAAAGGGTTAATTACCATTAGATTTCTTCGAGAGCGTGGGGATTTGCGATGGCGCGCCATCGAATGTGTTCTAGTTCAGTTTGTTTTTAGATGCTTCCCACCCACCCCTAGACCCAAGATGCCCTTTGGCCAGTGATATGTCGCTATAAACATATACAACATGTGTAAAGGGCATCTTTGGTCTAGGGGGAAAGGGGTTGTGCAAGCCAAAGAATACATCACACATCTGATAAAAATAGACCACTGCGCAAGATGGTTGTTTGTATTGTACATCAAAGGTATAGATAGACACATACTCTATCGTGATATGGCGTTGTTTTTTACCTTATTTTAACGGTCTGTTTCCCATACATGTAAATGAAATAGCAAGTACAGTTGATGTTCAAAATAGATTTTTATTCAAACAGACGAAGGGTACATGCATTAAGGGTAAAAACGATTTAAAAATACTGGCTAGGGTGCAAGGGTGCATATACAGCTGGTCTATATGTATTTGTTGAATGTGCCTAGTGACTCCAGCCCTTAATTCAACAAAAATAAAACGAATGTCTCATTTAGGGAAATAGCCCGCATTATCGCTAGAAATCCTTTTGGTAGAGGCTCACCTGCGGACAATTTTAACTATTGCACAAAATTATTTTCAAATCGACCCAGTAGTTTTTTTTACAAGATTTCGCTTAAGATTTTCCTTTTGGTTGTCATAGCAAACATAATTATGCAGGGAATGGAAATCTGTGTGCAACTTCGAATGGGGACCACACAATGATCATTTCTCGGAAAGGTGAAATTCCACCAAACGGCTTATATTATGAGGAGATGTTGTTGACGGACGGACGGACAGACGACGGGAATTGAACATCCTAGAATTCCAAAAGCTTTTTTATTTGCTGTTTCTGAACTGCACATAACTACGCGCGCCGACATTGCTTCATGTTTTCAAGCTCTCAAAAGCCAATTTTCGCGCGGCGTTATACAATATTATTTGGATGACGGTGACTAGAAAACCATGAAATTGTAATTATAGTAACAAATATCTCGCCACACGATGACACAGATCTTAGATTTTGCAGTTTCAAAAAAAAAATTATTCCCAAATTACACAGTTCGCGAAGAGATTGAACACAAGAATTGGAATTAGCAACAATTTATAGCATCGCCATGCGGTAATGGTACTTTAATATAGGCATTAAACCTTTTTTGACCCAATATGATTATGTTAAATGGCCCTGTCGACTCTTTTCAGTGAGACAAGTCCATTTCTCCCTATTCTAAAAGAACGTTCTGTAAGTAAACAGTGAAGATCATGATCAGACGGCGCACGATGCACTGGATTCACTATTCATTATAAAAAAGGGTCATTATTCACTTATCATTATACCCCATCCAGACTCTCTGATAAGATAAGTTCAAAAGGCTATAAGGGACCGCGTAGTGCAGTCGGTAACGTGTCTGGCAACAGATGCGAGTCTGACTGCAGATCCAGGGGTCACGAGATCGATCCCGGCCCGGTCCCATACTTTCGTGGAGATTGATCATGAAATAATTTCAACGGTCATTCTCCTCCCTTCCGCTGAATCGTTCAAGAAGTGTTGTTGTCAGTTACAAGCGAAAGTATATGCACGAAGTACTGGTTAACTGCTAGCTCAAGCTTGCCCAGGAAAAAGAGTGGTTAGGTGAACTGACCGTCCACCATGACCATAGCAGTTGACTTGAGACGTAAAGCAACAAAAATAAACAATCCATAGCATATGTAATGGCATTTTGGACAGTGCAGTGACAAAGATACAAATATGAGGCATGCATTCATTCAAACACGTAAAACTCAAAATTGAGAGTAAGGGAAAACATACTACATTGTACTTTAGCAAAATATCAGCAGTAGAAAATATATTTTGTGGGCTAATAACAATGGCGTAATTACATGGGTGTGCTAAATTAATGTTACAAACACGAGCAATTGATTGCTTCTTTGTATGACAGTTGATGTAATAGGTCGTTTCCCAATTTGCTGAAGGTGAAACAATGCCAAGTTCCAATTTCCCAACCCAGTGGGATATCTGACAGTTAACGATTTCTCACCAGAACATTAACTAAAAGAATATTGTAACTTCCGCTTATTTGCGGCAAATAGCGGGCGATATGATTTACAAATGGGGACAGTTTTAGCAATCGTCATCGTCATGTTTATCGTCGCCGTTTCAGGAGATATATACAACGTTACAACGTTTATCGCTTGCCACAGAATAGCAAATAAATTATGATATATATTATAGGCTATAATATTGAGACTTTGATAGTAGCATGTTTGTTTGTTTGATTTGACTTTTACGTCCCATCAACAATCTTTTAGTTATGTAGGGACGGGTCTTCCTGGGTTCAACCAGTACTAAGCTAGGATTAATGTGTCTTGCTCAATGACACAACGCTGTGACGCCGGTGAGGCTCGAACCCGTGGCAACTCGGTCCCGAGTCAAGCCCTCTACCACTGAGCCAATATAGGTTTCCTTTGCCAAAAGACTTCAAATGATGTGTGGAAATGCGCTCCCTAATAGTAGCATGTTAGGCTTTAAAACTTCTATAGAGCGAATACAAAAGGCGATGACCAGTTTGTGCGAATGCGCAAACTGGTACTGGTCTGCGCCATTGTTATTCGAACGCACTTAAATTGGTTTTTAACTGACACTCGTATTCCTTCTGAAAAGAAGACGACATAAGATGACACAGGCCTGATCATATTTATTTTTATTATTAGCTTTAGTTTCATAAGATACACTGTTATGTTGTCTCAATAGAACTCAATGTCTATAAATAAGAAAAAAATCGAACTCGTCTCTTTGATAACAATAAGCCAAAAAAGCTTGTTAATAAAAGAAAGCAGATATCACATTTCGATGAATCTTATTAGACCAGCTCTTAGTACGGCTATGTCAATGTGGAACATAGCATACAATGTAAGATAACCTATTTATCTATGCCTTATAGGTACCATATGTCCAGTTTATGAAAAATTGTAATTCCTTTCTTGCCCATCAATTTAAACATGTGTTTTGGGAGCTCAAAAGAACCGTCTCATTGAGACGGTTCTTTCGAGTACCCACAACATATGTTTTGGTTGAGAAAAAAGAACAATATATTTTCATTACGGAATCTTATCATGAGGCCTGTGATCCGCAAGTGCGTCTGCGTAGTCTTAGAAGAACATTAGTCGTTCGTGGTCTTTAAACTTTAAAACAAACATTATTGAACCTATAAAATATCTTAAACCACACTAAAAGGAGTATGCATGCATTTTCATGAAACTCCATAGGCGAAGGAATTCGTCCCATATTAGTAAAATAGCTGTCGCTGCTTTGGATTGTAGAATTATCTGCCCTTGGTTAAAGTTAAGGCTAGGGGCCATATTCTAGTATGTATACCCTTACACATTTTACACGTGACGTAAAGGCCTTTTGTGCAAAATTTTAAAATCGCAATAAACTGATAACACAGTCATTCTGCTGAAGTTGAAAAATTCTTTGCTTCTCACATTCCCTCTGGCAGTAATCAGCATACGTTTTCAAAAGGGGCCGTGCATACTACAGTGTCATTTTATTACATGTTCAATGTACATATTATCCGATGGTCACATATTGTAGTCTAGTTAGGGTCGAGTACCTTTATTTTTATCTTGAAGATTTAATAAACTGGTTAATGGTTCCACAGTGTAAGAAATGTCAGAGTGACATATAATATGATGGGGAGTATTCATTTTTCTAATGTTTCATTTTATTAGAAAGCTAATCAAAATATAAGTTTGCAATTCAACGTGTAAGCGAGCCTTTCGCGTATATGTGTACATTGTATATAGTATCCAGACCAGACACCGAGTTTGCACAATCTTTTTCATGGTTTGAGCTTATAAAAGTTAAATTGTCATTATTTATTAGCAGGGTTAATACCCAATCTGACTGTCTTAAGCATGAACAATGATCGTTATTTTTCAGAATTTCACTTTTTATGAGCAGATCAAATTCCAAGTACCATCATTTTTACATGTACTTCACCTGACCGTTCTGTGGCATTTTATCTGGTTCTTGGCTGTATGTCAACTGCAAACTACCCGTTTTGTGGTTTCTGATCTTCAATTGGTTAAAGTGGAGGGGAAAATGCAATTTTGTACGCAGTTGTACGCATTTGAAGGTATGAATATAGCAATGTTTCGTTTACTTTGTAGTGTTCTTAGGCCAGATTTTTTTTATTAGTTGATTAACAAATCATCCTATTGTAATTTTCCGGAAAGCAGAACAAAATACTATAATATTTTTTTTCTATTTTATCCGCCGATTCTATATTTGTTTCGTTGAAAAAAATATTTAAGGTTCTGTCTGTGTATTTTTTTAGTGACACTGTTAAGTGACTGTCTAATGCACATTTTACGGACAGAAATGTTTAAAGATTTAGTAGCTGATTTCATAGGCCTTCCGTACTTTTCCGGATTTCCATCGGGACTCAAGTCACATGTACTTATATCACATGACTTTCTCAGCCAATCGAAATTTGTTCCATTACCACGATACCGAGCAGCCATATGCTCGAGGCCAGCATCAAAACACCAAAAGAAAATCTGTTTTGTAAGCAAACAGGCTTGTTTATATTGCATACGATGTGAGGATTAGTTGTAAGGGGCCACTTAGAGCCGCTTTGTATGTTTATTGTTACCTCGAAAACCAATTATATGTTTTTCAAACAGCACCCGTGGTTGTTTACAGGCTGATGACGTCAGTATTTAGTACGTCACAGCACCGGTGTTACTGACTGAGTGGGTGTTTATGTAAACATTTCACCATTTGAAGAATGACTCAAAATATCGTCAAAACATCATTGGTAATGTGGCATCGAGCTATTAAATCATTCTAAAGATAGAAACTCCTAATATAACCAACAACTACATAAATTCACACGTTTTCACTTGTCAACATTGGGTATCTGCATTACTTATTTAAATATACGTCGCGTTGTTGGGAAGTTTTTTTGATTGGCCTGATATTTTTCTAATCGGGAGAGATCGGAGCTAATCGGAACATGTCGGAAAAACTCAGTATGAAATTAGCTATACAGACAGTTGTTCTGGGGGTATTTAAAAAAAGCTATAAAAATGACCAGTGAACTGGTCATTTCAGAAAAAAACAACATGAAAATGACCAGTGAACTGGTCATTTCAGAAAAATAACATGAAAATGACCAGTCAACCGGTCATTTCAGAAAAAACAAACATAAAAATGACCAGTCAACTGGACCAGTCAACTGGTCATTTCAGAGTTGTTTTTTTTCTTTTCTTTTCGCCCCCCTGACCCTAAATCTGAAAAACAATTCCCGTAAATCAACTGCATTTGTAATAGAAAAATTCCTGCCTTATGTCTTGTACATGGCATGCTTTATTTACATGTATGTGCATGCTTTTCTTGGCTTATGTCTTAAGAAGGTTGAAATGACTCGGATATAAATAATGTGGTGCATGAAACACAAAGAGATATAAATGAAAGAATTAATCTGTTTACAGTATGGATGTGATCAACAGATGCCATAGAAATGCAACGAAACGACATCAATACGACAAAGATCAACTGGCCATGTCAACAAAACAAATCCACTGGCGGATCCAGAGAGAATTCGGGGGCTTTCCGTAGCCCCACTCCCCCACACCCATCCCTTTTTTTAAATATCTCAGTGAGACCTAATTATTTAATTTTCATGGGATATTTAAACACATGAGATAAAATCAGCAGAGCGAACCCACACACCTTTATACATATGACCATATGAAACCCCCTTTCCAGAAATCCTGAATCCGACCCTGAGAATTGTTAACTCTTATTAACTCTTTGCCTACTCACTAATTTGCATGCTCTTTGTCGTCTGTCGAGTGTTAACAAAAATCACCTTTTTCGAAAAAAAATCCTTCAGGAATGCCACCAAGAGTGTCAAACAGTTTGGATCCAGATAAGGCCCGACGTTTTGTCGGGCCTGGTCTTGGTCCATACGGTTTGCAACGCTTTATCAGCAGCCGACCTAGTTAAAGATTGCTGATGGGTTTAGCATCTTGTCATTGGTTCCCCCCCCCCATCCCAGCGGGGTACTCTCATTTTTTTCATACGTAGGCTCGGGTTCAGCATCTAGCGTTCACCCCAAAAAATATCAGGAATTTCAAGCACCCAAAAAAATTTGAAATTTTAGCAACCCCCAAAAATACCCCCATTCTGTACCTTGACATTAAGAAAGGACCCTAAATGCATGGAAACGACCCGTAAATATAGTCCATTTTTATGATGACCCCCAAAATAAAACACAAAATCTTCATACCCCAAAAAATATTTATTTTTCTGAAAATCCCCCAAAAATTGAAATTCAAAATTTTGAACCCCCAAAAAATTGCCCGAGCCAACGTACGTATTAACATATCAGAGTACCCCCCCCCCCCCCCCCACACACACACACACACAGTGTTAAATCGATGAGAAATAGTTTGGATCATTTCATTTATTGTGTTTTCTTGTAAAACTGTAAAACTATCTTTTCTATTTGTGGCTCAATATTTAGCATTATATGCACAGTATTAGGAAATATGTCCAAAAGGTCATTGATAACATTTGTAACACCAGTCCATGGGCTTGATAATCAGAAATGAATATAATTTCTAGTGTTTTGGCACCAAAGACTTATAAGTACACATTTAGTGTCCTGATCATTCTCAGCCATCCGTCTATATCATTGAGTGTCAACATTGAACACTATTTAAATTTGATAGGAGATGTGTTCGTAACCAACAAGTACTAAAACACTAAATGTATCCAATTTTCAAAGAGATATTAGAAAAAGTTAAACTTTTTCTAATATCTCTTTGAAAATTGGATACATTTAGTGCTTTAATTTAGTACTTGTTGAACTCACCATGGTAACCTCCCATACCTGAAGCATTGCTCTATGATATGAAGCCATGGAAACTCTTAAACGCGTACTATGTTACATTCGCTTGCTTATTGTTCTTATGTCACATTTTATAATCGCCAAATATGACATTTTAGACCCCCGTCACAGGATATCTTAAAAACCGCCCACTCCCAAAATCCGAAACTGTTCCCTAATGCCATATGTTTGGTTTAAACCTATTTTATTTGTATACTTTGTACATAGAACAACATATAAAGACATACAATAATATACAGTATACAAATGGGATTCAGAAGAAAGTCTTCAGACTTATACGAATCTGTATCCCATTTAAAATATCAATTTAACTTATTTTATCGAGATTTAAAGAGAAAACCATTTCAGTACCAATGCTAAATTTGGTACTCAAATGTACTACGAGAGTTCGGAAACTTTTCAATTAGAAGTAATATAGCAAGAGGCTCCACGGGGATGGAACATTTCATTTTCTAACGTTTAAACAGATTATAAATGTTTAATAGATCGTGAATCTCAAGGTCAAAGAGTAATTAATTAAAGGCAATTTATTGAAATTGTTTAGTCCTTAATATGATGATGAAGAGCTGCCTATTTGTCTCGTCAGACAGATCTGTGACTCCATATAAAAGAGCATCTAAAGTTGGTTCGCATAATTGAGATTTTGATTGCATCATTTCCTGCGCAAGTTATTAAATCTGTTACATTCAAACAAGTAGTGTTTGGTAGTTTCGGGTCTACCACAAATGCAAAGCGGACTGTCAATGATGTTTTTTGAAAAGAGATGGTAATTAAGAGAGCTACATTCCATTCTCAGTCGAGAATGATAGATTTGACCAATGCGCTTGCCATCTAGATAGAAGAGAGGGACACCGATTGGGGTAGAATTAAGACTGCGTTTGAAAGAGCTAATACTTGGTGCATTTCTAGTAGTATGGGGTAGTTCATTCCAATCGCGAACTACTGAGGGAAGAAAGGAATTGTAATACAACTGAGTATTTGAGCGTATGTATTTGTAATGTTTCAATAATGGATGCGGACATAGTCCCCGTATACTTTAAACGCGGAGGATGCGTATTGGTGCGTGTTTGATTTATGCATCCTAGAGACTGATTGAGCTAGAAAGTTAATTTAGTGAAGATAATATGAAAAGTAGAATTGTGCCCCAAGTTCTTTGACGTGTGAAGTAATTGATTAGTTCCATGTCCTGCTTTAAAACCAAACATTACTTCACACTGACCCGATACGCTGTAAACAGTACACTGTACCGTCAACTTGCCACTCCAATCAGGGACATAACCTCTATACGTTAAGAACATGTATCACTTGAAGAAGTTAAATTTTTGAGCTAAATTGTAAATATTTTCTTAGCCATCAATTTTAACATAAATTTAGGGTGCTCAAAAGAACCGCCTCGTTGAGACGGTTCTTTTGAGTACCCACAACATATGTTTTTGTTGAGAAATAAAAAAAATTCGTTACGTAGTACTACTCTTAACTTAAGTCCTAAAACATTTAGTAACAAACAGTGTCTGATAAATGTTCAGGTTAATAGGTTCGTCGGTTTGGTGATCATTTCAGAAAAGTTATGGCCAGTAAAGATTAACTCGAAATTGTGATTTCAAATTTTGACCCCCCCACCCCCCCCCCCAAAAAAAAAAAACAATTTAAACTTTTCTGTATACTTTATTTAGGAACTTGTCTTGCGATTCTATAAATTTTACACTTAAAAGACAAATTGCAAAATTTAAATTAAGTCAAGAGAAAACAAGCATTATACATGCAGCGTTTCTCCTTTTTACTTCTTTTTTTACTCCTTTTTATTGATTAGTATATAAAACCTGCGCACCTTAACACAGATTTTATATCAAGTACATTACCCGCGAAGCAACTTATTATTTAATCAAATTCCTTTAAATACGTTTATATCTAAAACATTCAAGTTGTCAGCACAGTCATTCTTAAAAATTGAGGGAAAAAAACATTTGGATTTTCACTTACCTTTATCCATACCGTAGGTTAAGATAAACCTTTTTTGAGCGTAAAAGTGTCTTATACATCAGTTGTAACATATGTTTTGGTTGTTTAAAAGAACCGTCTAATTGAGACGGTTCTTTTATTTCCAACAACATATATTTTGGTTTAGAAACAAAACATAGTACGTATCCTTAAACTAAATGCCTGTTTACCCCATTTCTATTCGCAAATCCACCAGTGTTCTATGTGCAAAAAGGTCTGGGCAAACAGTGTAGATCCAGATATATAAGCCATCTCATCTAGATCATCACAGTTTGCTTTCTCATTTTGCCTTTTTCCTATATTTCAATGTTTGCATTTTTTTAGGATTTGTCTAACACCCCTTTTTAACACAATAGAACCGTCTACAATTTAAAGTGGACGAGTCTATCTCAGAAACTTAGGGATAAATTAGTCTGTTACATGTATCATGTACTTTCCAGGAGCCACAATAGTTCAAATATGAGCCGCGACATGTGATTTCCAACAATGACATTTTGACATGAGTCTCTGCAGCCTCCTCAACAACTATAGAAACTCCAAATTATGTTCGGTCAGTGGCCTAACAGCCATAGAATTTTCAAGGGCCTAGCAAAGCCTCTGATCAGACTGCGCGTATGCGCAGGCTGGTCTGAGCCTTTACTGGTCGCACATACCACATTATTGGAAATCTCATGCCGCGGCTCAATAATTGCAACTGTACCATCGAATATTGTCTAGCTTCAAACATGAAGCATTACTACTTATCACATGGACAGACGGAAGGAAAGTGGATAGACAGAAAGGCGGAATGAAAGGCCCTTAGATTTCCTAGTCTCATTTCCACAAAGCGTTCAAGTTGTCGTGACAATGCAGCTTTCACCGTAAGCTCATCACTCATTAGAAATATACACTATTGTTTTCGTATCTTTTGCCTTCAGGGTTTGGGCAAAGACTAGAGATACATGAAGTAGGCCTTTTCGCTTTATGTGAGCATGTAAAAACTTACTTATCAAGATGCAATACACAGAACTGAATGTAGATGAAAGATATTACTCACGTAGCTGGGCGAAACTGGATAAACGTACATGTATAAACTTGGACAAAGCTATATATATTTGAGGACACATAGCTGGACAAAACGTGATGTGAGTATACAAATTGCACATTGCTAGAAATTTTTTTGAGCACAAATATGTGGCGAAAGCAACATGTGAGCGCATAAAGCATGGCAAAACTAGAATTGAACAGCAATATTTGAATAAATATGTATGTAAGAACACATATATGTAGCTTGTACAAACAATAGTTGGACAAAACTAGATATAAGCAATGGTGACTGGATATGAGTCAAAAATAGATTAAAGCAGCCAAAGCTGGACAAAACAAGCTATGAGCACACATAGCTGAACAAAGTTAGATATTAGCACATATGGCTGGAAAACTAGATTCAGCACTCGAAGCTCGGCAAAAATAGATGTGTGATCGCTAGATTTGAGCACTATTAGCTGGACAAAACTAGATTTGAGCACAATTAGCTGGATAAAACTAGATTTGGGCACAATTAGCTGGACAAAGCTAGATTTGAGCACAATTAGCTGGATAAAACTAGATTTGAGCACAATTAGCTGGATAAAACTAGATTTTAGCACAATTAACTGGATAAAACTAGATTTGGGCACAATTAGCTGGACAAAGCTAGATTTTAGCACAATTAGCTGGATAAAACTAGATTTGAGCACAGTTAGCTGGATAAAACTAGATTTGAGCACAATTAGCTGGACAAAGCTAGATTTGAGCACAATTAGCTGGATAAAACTAGATTTGAGCACAATTAGCTGGATAAAACTAGATTTGGGCACAATTAGCTGGACAAAGCTAGATTTGAGCACAATTAGCTGGATAAAACTAGATTTGAGCACAATTAGCTGGACACAACTAGAGTTGAGCACATATAGCTTGATAAAACAAATGAGATTTGCGCACATATACCAAGGAAAAACTAAGAGTGAGCACTCATAATGGGACAAACCAAGATTGGACTATTCATAGCTGGACAATACTAGATTTTAGCACAAATAGATGTAGTTGGATAAAAGAAACAAGATGTTCACACACATACTGTCCTGCACGCCAAGAGTGACAGTGACTTCATGATTTGTTTACAAAGTTATCAGGGACTTATCGATTCCTGATCTTTGCAACCTTACTTACTTTTATAATCGATAGATCACTTGTGTATTAATCCTATTCTCAGGATAGTATTAATACACAAGTGATCTATCGATTCGCGTTAGCTCAAGTGAAGTGTACATGTTAGTGGTTAACTTCGCAGTTGAAAACAAAGTATTACGGCGCTGTCACTCTTGGTTGGCATGACAGTAGATGCCATTAAAATCAGAACATTTCTCAAAACCTTCCTGGTGTTGTCATAGAAAAGGGTCTATTATGAGATAAGTGTTGAAAGCCCTGTAATTTTTAAGGTGACAGCAACCCTAATAATAAGTATGTTTTATCAGAAAGAGCTCTTTGAACCATGAATTTTAATACAAGTATCATCATAATCGGTTGAAAAATGGGGAAGTAATAGGCATTTAAAGAATACAATATAGCCAACATTTAGCCGCCATTTTAAATATTTAATTAGTTTTCAGAATTTTTTCAACTGCCTTATGCTTAGTTATCACTACTATCACATCATTTGTGTTTCAGCAGATATGCAGCTTTTTCACAAAGAAAATGTTTTATTTAATATTTATGCAAATAAGCCATTGGTTTGTCTTTCATTTTGATTACGCATATTTAATTAGGCCGTGTGACGTCACTAAGCCTACAATATGGCCGCTTCCCTTACAGTCCATTTACAAATATTCAAACGCCCACAACTTCCACATTTTTCAACCGATTTAGATGAAACTGGTATCAAAATTCATGGTTTATTAAGATCTATCATATAAAATACATTAATCATCAGGGTTGCCGTCCCCTTTAAGCATGATGTTTCATGGGCTCACCGTATCTTAGCTTTTACAAGGTCTTTGACTATCACCTATTCTTGTGGTATTGTATAGATATTTTTGCACGATTGTTTGAAACAAGTCAGGCCCCAGACCTTATCGCTCGTTTTTTGCATTTTCTTCCTATTCAAAGACAAAACTCTTGAACAGCTAAGAATGGTTTACAATATTAAGTTCCCTGGCTGATGTCGATGCTGTTGAACCATCGTTAATAGGTCAGCTTAGATTAGATAGGCACTTAAGAAACAAACATTTATTTTAAGGAGAAACAAAAACAATATCGACTGGGGCCAGTCTAGTCTGAAACATGCTTTCAACCAAAGATCGTTTACGGCCGTACTATTCTTACACAACACCAAAACCAGCACTTGAGAAATTTGTTCTTATCGCCTTTTCGAGCAACAAAGGCCCCGGCGAGTCAGCGCATATGTGCAGACTCGCCAAAGCCTTCGCTGCTCCCAGACACAAACTATGGCTGTAGATGAAGAATCGGACCAATTCTTAGACATGTAGTATTGCTGGGTGCGACAGCAGTGGCATTTAATGGAGGTGCTTGCGCATGCGTATGCGATAAGTGCCAGAATCTCGTATGCTGGCTCAAGTAACGTTTTAACTCATTCGAAGGAACAAACTAAGGAAATCCATTAGGTTAATTGGTTATCACGTGGAAAAAACAGGAAAGGATGAAAATGGATCAGATCCGGTTGTTTTACAATATTGTTTTACAATATAAGATAAATATTGGAACTTTTGTTTACAGTGAATGGATATCGTTTAAATTGACTAGGGTCCCTCCACTTTAAAGTTATATTTTTCAACCGGCCTGTGCTAATCGCATGGTATTGCAATTTTCATCTATTGGTCACTCCTGGTAATGTTCGTAAATCAAGATTTTTTTTATGATTTCTCTAAAGGCCTTATGTCTAGGTTCTCACTGAAAGCGTCTTAATAAGCACATGCTTTTACCACAAATGGTCCTGGTAACATGACCTAGATGACAGCCACACACATTCATGTAAATGGTAAAATGCCGATGAAGAATCAGACTCTGCTTTGTTATTCATTGCCTCACACATCCACACATCTCCGTTGGCATAATTCGCAGATGCACAGAATTAATAAATACTGTTGCGGTTACAATGCCGTAAGAAATGCACCTGCGATCGAGCTATCATGTTTGCAATTTTTGCAGCCCTAGTGACTTTTTTATGAGACATTCGCACTTTTGCACTACAAAATGAGTCTCGCCGCGAAAAACCTAATTTTGTTGCATGCGAACAATATTCAATTCGGGCCTTGCTGCATGGTTTGATTCTTTACATGCCAGTCAACAGCTATGGTCATGCCGAGACGGTCAGTATTTGTAACCACACTTTTGTCCTGGGCAAGGTTGACTAAGCGGTTATTAATAACCAGTACTTCCGTGCACGTACGTTCGCATGTAACTGACAACAACCCTTCTTGGATCAGCGGAAGGGAGGACAATGTCCGTAGAAATTATTTCATGACCAAACTCTACGAAAGTATGGGACTGGGCCGGGGTCGAACTCGCGACCCCTGGATCTGCAGTCAGACACGTATGTGCAGTCAGATACGTTTAATACCGACTGCGCTACGCGGTCCGGTGAAATTTGAATACTTATCGCATTTTCGCAAAAAGCTCTTTTAAACACCCTTACTGGTTTATCCAAAGGGGTTAGAAGTCTATCTTTTAATCAGACCCCTTCTATGCTTCCCTACTCGTTTGTGAATGCGTGAAGTAAATGATCAGACGAGACTGCGCATATGCGCACGCTCGTCTGAGCATTTGCTTCTCGCGAATATGACTAGAACCAAAATCTCGTGTTATGTCTAATATGCTGCTCAGACTGCACATCCACTCTCTGAAAAAAATATACTCGTAATTACTAGTGTAGACTCAAAAATTCAATTTCATAGTTAGTCTCTGTAGCCGAGTCTACTGGATTGCGTTATTCCTGGTCGCATTGACCGTAGACAGGGTTTGCTCCCGACGGCGCTGATAATCAGAGTATCGGCTTTGTTAGCCAAAAAAAATCGAAGAACAGAATGATTTGTGTTTTTGGTATTATTGCACATGGATCACCATTATGAGACAAAAAGAACCAACAAAAAATGCTAATATAGTATAAAGCAACGCGCGCGTAAAATGCCATAGAGGCACTGTGTTGTTTCCTTGAGGAAGACCCTTTTTATAAATGCCAAAGAAGCATTGTAACAGTGTGCAAAGTCGTAGCCAGAACGCTGAAAAAATACGCAAATCAAAGTGAGACTACTGTATCAAGCAGTGATTCTCTACAATTACGTCCCTTTTAAAAATGGGAACTTCTCTTAAAGGAAAGACTTTGCTGCCAGAGGGAGCGAATTCTTTTCTTTTAGAGCAGTTCCTTAAGGTTTGGAAAATCACTTTTACCACATTAGGTGAGCTCCTTTGAGTGTTACTATATTTATTACGCACATGCGTATACTGCGTAATGTGAGCTACGCCAATGGTGTGTTGTGTCCTTGAGAAAGACCGTTTTTATAATTCTTTATTATCATATACATTGTACAGTCAGGGACCAAACTAATTCCACAATATCAGAAATTCCATAGGATTCAATGTATACTCAAACAAAAAAGAGACGTCCGATTTTCATGGTACTGTATCTTTCGATCCAGTTAAGATGTTGCAACAAAGCAAAACCAAAATGTTAATCAAACATCCGACACACACACAAATGGTAATAATTTGATTTTATCTTTTGATCTTAATGGGTTATTAAACCTAATGTGCACACAGCTTTTTTCCATTATCATCAGGAAGTTAATCATCAAAACGTGACACATTTTACGTTAAATGGCAACCAGAAGCGTCCGACGATGAAAAAAAAACATCTAAAAATTCCAAGTCTGCTTATTGAACGAGCGAAATTGCAGTTCCAAATCTTTCATTTACGAAATTATCTAAAATTATCTCCCTTTGAATTAAACAAATAACAAATTAAGAACTTTTAAATCTTCTTAACCTAATATCATTTTTTGACCGTTTTTGTCTCAATTTGTTGTGTTTGTTTATGAAAACAATAAAACAATAGAGAAAACGAAAAATGTGGATGATTTCAGGCACGTAATTGATATTTAATCTAGTTATTCGTTGTTTTTAATATCACACAAAAGGAACATTCTTGTAAACAGTCAGGGGCATAACCTGTATAAGTTTCAATGTATATTACTTGAATTCGTTAAAACTCTGTCTTTCCAACAATGATTTCAAAGTGAGGCTATCGAAAGTAACTTATTTAGGTCATATCTGAATTTATTTAGGCAAGGGTCAAATTGCAAGCCGTCAAAAATAAAAGAAATTTAAGTTAAAAAGTAGCTTATTTTCTGATCTTCAATGACCTCGCGTACAAATTTCTAGACGATGCGTACACAATTTTATTCCATAATCGTAAAGTTATGTAATAGGTCTTTAAGATAAATAATACCAACATAGCCATGAAAATTACTCCAGACTATGAAGATGAAAAAAGACACTTTCACTCAAACAGGTTACTTTTATTTTTGTTGCAAAAAAGGTTAGCTTAAGTGATGTATTTTTTTAACTTTTAGAGGTTATTCACCTACCTGGTAAACATGTAAATGTATTAAACCCTATGGGAATTTAATTTTGTGGAACTACTTTTGGTCCTTGATGGTGTATTCATTTACAACATACTCTCATTCTCTACAAGAAATGGACTCAATTAAATAGAGAATCTTACATGAGTGCTCATGTTTTATAGAATTTATTTAACGAGTTGGGGAAAAGAGATAAAATGCGAGGCTTGCCGAGCATTTTGTCTCTTTTTCGCAACGAGTTTTATGAATTCAATAAAACAAAAGCACGAATGTTAGATTCTATTTATCATATGGCATTAAGATTACTTTGAAATCTCATTTCTGCCGCAAAAACGTTATACTTTTGTCATTATGTACGCAACCTTGTTATGGGCGTCATAATGTCTCCCGTAAATCTATAAACCACTAGTGGTGTATCGATTTTATTGCATGGTGTTATTTCACACTCAAACGCAACGTCATATGATAAACGCATTAATGCTCACATGATCAATAAATATATACTTAAGGAATAAAGAACTGCAACATACAAAAATATAATTTTTGCGTGTTTAAATGACGGTTTGTTAAAATCTCTTTAAAAATATCTTATTGGGTATTTATAGCATGTGATGAAATACCAAAACGTCATTTTAACGCTACATTTTACGCTACAAGATGAAAATATACGAAAAAGTAAAATGTGACGTTAACGTCAGAATATAGATCAAGAAACCCCGTCTCTTCCATGTTTGGTTATTTGGCGTCGACTTGACAATGTGCAAATTAAACAAGCGTCCAATCATATTCGTAATGCAGTCAAATATTGCGTCAAAACACGCTTCTTGAATGGCAAAAACACAATGGTAATGTATAAACGATAAACGATACTAAGAGCCGTCGGGTTGGGGTCGCTGGTGAATATACGGGATGGGATCAACCTAGAGACATCAGAACATGCTTTATTGGGAAAAACTGACTTTTCTGATACCATAGAAATACGCTGGTAAGGTATTAATATTGACGTTAGCCAAACAAAACACGGCATAATGCAAGAGAAAACATCTGACTACATTCCGAGATTGAACTTGTTAACTGTAACCTAAACTTTGTCAGTGGATCATTTTATCATTAGAAAAACACATAACCGTCATGGAAACCATTGAAACGTAGGATAACGAATTTTGACGACCGAATTGAGGTTTTTTGACGCCTTACGATCTCAAGTCATAATTCTTGAACAAAACGTGCTTGTAATGAATAAATCTCAAGCAGAAATGAAAGCTTACGCGTTTCACGCAGTATTCAGAGTTGACGTTAATGACTTTAAGCCGTTTCAGAATCCTACAGAAACGTCGCCATTTGATCATTTCCTTGATCCGCAATCTGTGCTAAGACTTTTTAAAACAATAAACCGATGGTTGATTTATATTTTGCTTTTATTGACCATTTTGCATCTGTTTACTACGGGGGTCAGGCTGGTTACGCGCATACCAAAATGATTACGTAATCGATAATTACGTTGAATCTGCTATAATTTGACGGACACATACTGCTCCTATGGATAAATGTCATTTGCACTTAAAACTTGCATCATATCGTATGCTTACACTGACTCGAAGTGTTTGTTGCGTTTCTTTATTCCTTAAGTATATTCTAATATACTATGCACAATAAGTTTAGCAATTGTTTTGTATGGGTGAGTCCATCCACATCAGATCTCAAGTTTCATTGGCTGTCATGAAGATACAAGCGCCGAACATCTGACAAGAATTTCCATTTAAAAAAGTATGGAATAACCAAACGCAGCGGCCGTGATAAAGTGACGTTAAGTTTTAAGCCTAGCGGGTAACGTGGGTATTTCTGATCATTTGGGGAAGCCAAAAACATTTTCAAGCAATTGTTTGGTCGCTTAAACCAAAAAAAGCATAGTAAATGCTGCAATTTTCTTAACTGTCTAAGAGAAATAAAGGACCAAGTTTTCACAATCTGACGTTTTTATTAATGCTTTTACGTTATCGCCTTTAAACGGTGTTTCTAGATTTTTTTTCTTGAACCACATTGACAAGTATAGCTGTATTATGCCTTCCAACATATTCAGAGAAATAGTGTTGACTGAAACATCTTCATGGCTATAGAGCACGAGCCGAAAGATAAAATCTAACGTCAGCATTATCTCGCAAATGCGTCGCACCATTTTCCGGCAACTTGAGGTTTAAATCAACCATAAGACCAATTACATTGTAAGCCTATGCCATCTTTGTAAACTGTGTCTCTGTTGAATTGGCACGCCAATTAACATTAGAAGTGTAATCAAATGATGACTACGTTTTGACGTCATTGATGGCAGCTGATTTTTTCAGCATGGCATCTCTATCACATCTGTCACACAACCAGTAGTTTTATGTGCGTATAATGCATGAAGAAGATGTAAGGCCACCAAACGAAAAATCAAATGCTTATCATTTAGCATTACTTACAATGGATGTCATTTTTGCTTACTGACCCCTCCTGCAATTCTTGCTCTCCCCAAATGCCTTTTTAAAGGATGACGTCTGTAAATTCGTGGTTTCATTTGCCTAAGATCCTGTTCTCGTCATTGCATTTGAAATTGTTCGACATTGCACAATGATGAGCACATAAAGATGCGAAACATAAGAAATTGCTAAACTTATTGTGCATAGTATACTTAACAAGTATGCAGAAATGAAAGGAAAGAAGTACAAAATGGAGAAATAATCAAAAATATTGGTAATATTAAAACATCCTGTCGAGGATATTACAAGAAAAACAGCGAAATTCCTTTATGAATACAGAGAGAGAGAGAGAGAGAGAGAGAGAGTGAGAGAGTGGGAGAGTTGGCTGCTTAATTGTATATTAACAGTCGCAAATGATTTAAATTGCAAAATATTGTAAATTACATATGATAATTTTACTCTTAATTCAATATTTCGGCCAAATGCCTTTATCAAGAAAAACTTCCACTTCAATATTAATTACATAATCTCTGTTTCACCATTTTGTACATGTAGAATCTATCGAAAACATGCTTCAAGAACCCTTCAAACTGATATAGTATCAAAATACAATTCTCACAGACTCAGTAGTTATGTTAAGCCGTATTTATTCCCCCTTTTCCATCGGTTTGAACATCATTAAATAATGTTTTTGATTAATTTATAAGCATTCCCATTCATTGTCACAAAAAATTTGCAAAACTCATAGTTTGATAACTTGACTTTCACAAATGACTTTTAGATAGATTTCATGCCTAAACAGGACAACACCTTAACTTATCAAATACGTAATACAGTATATATCACAAAAAGCAAATCAAATAAATGGCTACATGCTGGTGTGGGGAGTTCCTGGACATTGAACCACAAATCCATAAACACACCCGGCCAGTACTGGTACAGCCAAGGAACACGGCCACAAACAACTGTTTTGAGATACTCAAATTAACCAGTTTATAGGTATACGTCATAAGCACAGATCTATCAAATACAATTTTTCATATGCAATAAAATGGTGATTATTCTTATTAAGCTCTCATGTTTCGCTCCACACTGTTTCTCTTTATAAAATCAGATTTATTTTCAGCGGCAAGTAGTCATTATTCCACTTATGAACTGTGTTGTATACCATGTGTCAGTCAACCTGTGTGACCAGCTGTGCATTAAAACGCGTGAAATGTACAAAATATGAAACCTGTTGCATAATATATAGCCCTGAGGTCAATATTCAAGTTTTCAGTTGAATATCACATAGTCATTAGGTCGATATTATTTTGTTGTATGTCACATAGCCCTAATGTCAATATTCAAGTTTGCAGTTGCATATTACATAGCCATGAGGTCGTTATTATTTTGTTGTACGCCACATAACCCTGAGGTCAGTATTCAAGTTGTCAGTTGCATATCACATAGCCATGATGTCGATATTATTTTGTTGAATGTCACATAGCCCTAATGTCAATATTCAAGTTTTCAGGTGCATATTACATAGCCATGAGGTCGATATTATTTTGTTGTACGTAACATAACCCTGAGGTCAGTATTCAAGTTTTTAGTTGCATATTACTTATCCATGAGGTCGATATTATTTTTCTGTATGTCACATAGGCCTGATGTCAATATTCAAGTTTTCAGGTGCATATCACATGGCTACATACTGGTCGATATTATTTTGTTGTATATCATAGAGCCCTAATTTCAATTTTCAAGTTTTCAGGTGCAAATCACAAAGCCATGAGGTCGATATTATTTTGTTGTATGTCACATAGCCCTGATCTCAATATTCAAGTTTTCAGGTGCATATCACATAGTCATGAGGTCGATATTATTTTGTTGTATATCACATAGCCCTGATGTCGATATTCAAGTTTTCTGTTGCATATCGGATAGCACTTAGGTCAATATTAAAGTTTTATGTTGCATAACGGATAGCACTTAGGTCAATATTAAAGTTTTCTGTTGCATATTACATAGCTCTGAGGTTTATATCAAAAGGTTATGATGCATATCACATAGTCCTAAGGTCAATTTTCATGTTTTCAGCTGCATATCACATAGTCCTGAGGTCAAAATTCAAGTTTTATGTTGCGTAGCACATAGCCATCAGGTCGATATTATTTTTGTTGTATATCACATAAATAATATGGAAAAACGGATCGTTCATAAATAGATTATATTTAAGTTTTTCTGTTGCATATCTAATAGCACTATGGTCAATAAAAAGCCTTCTGTTGCAAATCACATATCCTACAATGTCAACATTAATTTCTGCTGCATAACGCATAGCATTGATGTCATTATTTATATCTGTTTCATATCACATATAAAATATAGCTCTGAGGTCAATACTTTAGCGTCCTGTTGCAAATCACGTATACATGAGGTCAACATTAATTTGTGTTGCATAACACATAGCACTGATGTCAATAATTATATCGGTTGCATATCACATAGCTCTGAGGTCAACACTAAACCATTCAGTTGCAAATCACATACCCATGAGCTCAACATTTAATTATATTGACAACACATAGAACTGGCTTCAATATTTATATTGGTTGCATATCACATAGTCCTGTGTCAATATTAAAGTGTTCTGTTGCATATCACATAGCTCTGTCTAAATATTCATGTTTCAGTTGCATATCACATAGCCATGAGGTCGATATTATTTTGTTGTATGTCACATATCCCTGAGGTCAGTATTCAAGTTTTTAGTTGCATATCGGATAGCACTAAGGTCATATTAAAGTTTTCTGTTGCGTATCACATAGCTCTGTCTTAATATTCAAGTTTTCGGTTGCATATCACATAGCCATGAGGTCGAAATTATTTTGTTGTACGTCACATAACCCTGAGGTCAGTATTCAAGTTTTCAGTTGCATATCACATAGCCATGAGGTCGATATTATTTTGTTGTATGTCACATAGCCCTAATGTCAATATTCAAGTTTTCAGGTGCATATCATATAGCCATGAGGTCGATATTATTTTGTTGTATGTCACATAGCCTAGATGTCAATATTCAATTTTTCAGGTGCATATCACATAGTCATGAGTTTGATATTATTTTGTTGTATGTCTCATAACCCTGACGTCAATATTCAAGTTTTCGTTTGCATATCGGATAGCACTTAGGTCAATATTAAAGTTTTCTATCGCATATCACATAGCTCTGAGGTTTATATTAAAAGGTTATGTTGCATATCACATAGTCCTAAGGTCAATATTAAAGTTTTCTGTTGCATATCACATAGTCCTGAGGTCAATATTCAAGTTTTATGTTGCATATCACTTAGCCATCAAGTCGATATTATTTTGTTGTATATCACATAAATAATCTGGAAAAACGGATCCTTCAGAAAAAGTTAATATTTAAGTTTTCTGTTGCATATCGGATAGCACTATGGTCAATATTAAAGCGTTCTGTTGCAAATCGCATATGCCAAATGTCAACATTAATTTCTGTTGCATAACGCATAGCACTGATGTCATTATTTATATCTGTTTCATATCACATATAAAATATAGCTCTAAGGTCAATACTTTAGCGTTCTGTTGCAAATTACGTATACATGAGGTCAACATTAATTTGTGTTGCATAACACATAGCACTGATGTCATTACTATATAGTTATTGACTTCAATGCGGTAGACACGAGTATTTATTTTCAAAAAAGTGATATTGGCTGATGTGAATATAACTTTAAAGGTAAGATAAATATATTCAAGCAGAGACAATTGAACAAAGCAAACAAAACTGTTGTTAAAATTAATTAAAAGGTTTTTAATTTACCTGTTGGGGGATGAAACAGCAAATCCTGTCAATTACATGCAGCTCAGGCTAGTTTCATACCCATTATGCTATTTAAGCTCTCTAGAGGACAATATAAAAAGTATAAACAATATGAACCTTTGGAAACTAGTTTGAGCTGGTATCCATCATATAGCACCCTGTAGGCCAGTTTAGAATAGTTTTCATGTTGACAGAGATATTTATGAAGTCAGGAGACATGATCCTCTCAAGTCATATAGCAATAATTTTTGTTACATATCACATAGCGCTAATAACAATATTAATTTATGTTGCATATCACATAACTCTTATATCAATATTAATTTATGTTGCATATCACATAACTCTTATATCAATATTAATTTATGTTGCATATCACATAACTCTTATGTCAGTATGAATTTTTATTATATATTAATCTACATATAAACATCTCCTGATTGGCGTAGATGACTTTTCACTCTATGTCGCATGGCCTGGGGTTTTTTCCTAATAATTATTAGTTACTCAAAGAGACTTAATAGAAATAACATGTGTGTTATCAGCATTAAACTTGAATAGTATGCTGTAAATTCAACCAGTGAGTGACATCAGCACGAAATTTACAAGATTTGCTGTTTCGTCATATACAGGTAAGTGAAGAAATAATAAGTGGAACCCTTTATGCATAAACGGATTCTTCTGGGTCTTCGATGTCAGCAGCTGTAAGTACAAATAAATTATACATTCATTACTCTTGTAGCTAAATGAAATCAGTTAGTCATCATGTATAGAAAGAAATTCAAGACTGTCCAAGTAAAAAAGAGGGCGAAGATCAGGAATCGATACATTCAAGCACCACACCTGGCCTAGGATATCAATGGGAAAGTGACAACTTCACAATTAGACATCAAAAGCGAGAGCCAAGAGGTCCGCCCTTTCCCAGCAAGACATAGTCCATGGCCAAGATTGTGTTGTAAGTGTTGTGGTATTTTTGTTAAGAGAAATTATATAATGTACAATTGTTGACCAATGACGCATTGGACATGATGTGATGTCAATAATTGTACAATGTTGCATATTACATAATTCTTATGCCAACATTAATTCCTGTTGCATATCACAAAACTGTTATGCCAGTATGAATTCTTATTGCATATCACATAACTCTATTGTCAATATTAATTTCTGCTGCGTATTACATAACTACATTGTTTTATGCCAGTATGTATTTCTCTTGCATATCACATATCAATGATGACAATATCAGAATGTTCTGTTTGATATCGCAAAGCCTTGAGGTAAGTATCCAAGATTGCATATCACTAAGCATTGATGTTAATATTAATTTCTGTTCCATATCACATCAGACTGTTGTCAATAATATTTCCTGCTGCATATCACATAGAAATGCATATCACATAGCGTTGAGGTCAATATTAAAGTTTTGCTGTTGTATATCACATATACTGAGAGGAACTAGAAACTTAAGTTTTTTACATGGAAATCAACCAAAGATATTTTTTACATTTTAAACATTTTATTATTATTTTTTGTAATTTAAGATGCACGTTTAGGCTATTGATGCTATCATCAATTATGTTAATTAAATTTGTTAAATGAATGTTGAGGATGTCAGATTTTATAACAAAAAATAATGAATTTGAACTGTTATTTCTCATCCAGATATGTTAGAAAAAACTTCAGTTTTTAGTTCCTCTCAGAATAGAAGTGATGCCTAAAGTAATTGATGTTGCATATCACAAATCCCTGAGGCCAATATTGAAGTTTTCTGTTGCATATATCACATAGAATTGATGTCAAAACCAACCATTTTAATACCACATAGCACTCCCAATAATGACGAAAAATCGGGCCACTATCTGCCCGCTAGCAAAACGCCATCCGAATGGCGTTTCGCTGGGGGCAATTAGTGGCTCGAGACTGGATGCTGGCTGAGACAATGAGTGGCCAAGCCGGGGTCCAACGTTTCGTCTGATCAGACTGTGCAGATGCGCAGACTGATTTCAGCCTTCACTGAACGTAAATGTCAATTTGAACCTTGCTGACCACCGGTTCGGTTCATGCGCGGACCCAAAAAGTTTTGCAAGAGGGAGTCCAACTTCGACAACGTTTTTTTATATATTCTTTTTAGTATAGTTGATGAGGGGAGAAAGGATCCAAATACGACCATAATCGGGCCAACATCGCCTTTTTTGTTTTGTTTTATTGACCTTGATCAGGAGAGGAAGGATCTAGATACCACTATTAGCGGGCCATCAATGGCCCGCCAGCGAAACGCCATTTAAATGGCGTTTCGCTGGCGTGGCGATGTTGGCCCAACATTGAATGCTGGCTTGGTTGCTTTGGAATTTTCAGGGGATCAGGACCATTATTGCTAAGAAATCCTATTGTTTTGTGATTTTTCAGGGGGGGGGGGGGGGTGGGGCCTGACCTCCTGTCCCCCTCTGGTCCACACATGCGGTTGGTACGCTCGTTTTTCTCTAGACATACGCAAAGTGATTACTTTAAGTTGTCGAAGTCCACTTAATGTAATATGTATTATAAGCAATACGACGAGACAAGAGAATCACACTATGGAAATGGAAAACTCGTTGATGTCTTGTAGACCAATTGACCTGTATAAATACTGAACCGTGCTCAATCTATGCACACGTATATACATTTAAGAACAGATCATGCTTGTAGTGTTAGAGACTCTTACTTGACTTCAAGATGATGCATGGATAAGTTAGGGGTCTTTCATGCAAACCAAACATCTATGTGTCTTGATCCACATCTGAACAAAGGGTTAGGTTGGCGCCGTGAAACCGGATTAAGCCCTCCAGTTAAATATTTTACTGACCGTTCCAAGGCAGTACTTCTTTTGTGGATCATTTGTGTTATTTATGTCTTGTTTTTGCTAGGCTTTCGCTTCTTTTCATTGCTGCCTTGTGGTCACCTGCCAGGAAAGGGCTGGCCTCTTGGCTCTTGTTTCTGATGTTAAATTGTGTTTTTGACACTTTCCCATGTGGTATCCTGGGTCAGGTGTGGTACTTGGTAGTATCGATTCTTGATCTTTGCCGCCTTTCTTACTTCAGTTGGCATCGCTTTATGACCAATCTCATGCGCGGATTCAGATAGCGTTGCCAACTTAGACATCGCTTTTTTTGTTGTTGTTTTTTAGAGTGAGGAGATAGGATCCAAACAAATACCACTATAAATGGGCAACCATGGCTTTTTTGCCAGCGTGCCGAGGATGGCTATCTTTGTAGCTTAGTGATTTTTCAAGGGATCCGGACAAGTATAATCCCTATATTTTTGTGATTTTCCTCTCTGGATCTGCCCATATTTCTGACCTAGAATTGCATGTCACAGATTGCATGTGCCAAGTGTCCAATATAAACACAAAATGTACACTCTCACCAACTTCAGCTCGAAATCTTCCGTAATATGATAGGTCTACTTTGTCCTTGGTGGTCTATAGTTGATTTTCAACACAAAGAGGTGGACAAATCCGTATACCTTTTACTTGCCAAATTATTATTGATGTAAAATGTACTGATAAACAAAGGCACATACTCACAGTACACTATAGTTTTCAAACAAACATTAAACCATAAACATCAAGCGTGTGAATGGCAGGAGCTGGTTTTGATGCAAGGTCTTAACACGACCTTTACCATCTTCTTGGCGGACTCTATAAACTGGGATATCCTTACATAACGTATGGAGTTTCCTCATCTGCTATCTTAGTTTTTCCTCTCAGACCATGAGCCCATATCAAGACCTTGTCACCTACTTCTACTTCCAGCTTGCTCTTTTGAACCTTCTGATCATAAAATCTCTTATATTTGGCTGGCTGCACTTCTGCTTCCTCAGTTGCCTTTTAAGTGTTTCTGGAATTTGGTCTTATATTCCGCCTGACTGTTGCCACTTTCAACAGATGGATTAAGACTAAAGAAGACATCTATGGACAGTCTTAGATGATGGCTAGACATACGATAGAATGGCGAGAACTCAGTTGTGTCATGCCTGGTTGCACTCGTATGCATGCACCAAGGGCAACACATAAGACTTCCAGTCAGACTTCTTGGATGGTTCCATGGTACATGTACCCAGCATTCGTAGGAGGGTCAGATTGAAGGGCTCAGCCTGATCATTTTCCATAGGGTGATAAAGTGTGGTCCAAGTCTTATTGATACAAGCCACCTTACACAAATACTTAATAACCTTGTCACTATAAAGTCTGGCAGAAAATCCACAATGTGCAATGAAATTATTACACAAGACCCTGGCAGTCTGATTTCTTGCTTGGACGGCCATGGCATAACGATTAAAGTGGTCAGTTATGACCAAAATGTGCTAAAAACGACCTTTTGACATCACCAATGGCAAGTTGTCTATACACACCAGTCCATAGGAGCACTGGATGAAATACAGATTACCTCTGCCGCTTGAACTTTTCTGGTCTTCTGATGCACACATCCGCCACAATGACGCACCTTGTTGTCAATGGCTGCATCCATCTAAAGCCAGAAATATCAGGTCTTAACAAGACAGGAGGTCATGTCTCCACCTAGATGACCCATATCATCATGAAGGGCCTGGATAACTGTATCCTTCACATTAGCAGGTGCAACAAGCTGATAATATTGGTGCTCATGCAAAGTTGCTTTTCTGTATAGCACATGCTCTTAAACTTTCAGCTTGTTCCAGTCCTTCAAATACCCTCTGACATCCTGGTGATCATTTACAACTGCTTAATTTGATTGTTTTAAACCGCTTACAACTAGTTCTCTGACCCTAGATATTGTTGAATCTTCATAATTATCCTTGATCCCAGTCTTTAAAAGTTAACATAGAAGTTCTTAAGCTTCATCTGGTGTAGAGTCTACTTGAGCTATTTGCTTCATTGACTGACACACTAGCAGACTGGCAGCTCATAATGGTCAACATGTGATACATCAAGAACTGCTTTGAGTACATCAGGATATATTCATTGTTGATCTCAAACCTCATGAAGACGTGACAGACCATCAGCATCTTGATTAAGTTTGCCACTCCTATCCTATAGGTCTAACTTAAATTGTAGTTAGCTAAAGCTGCCGCCCAACACTATCCAGTTATATTTAGCTTTTGCATTTGCCAAACCATACATCAGTGGGTTGTTGTCTATCACCACCTCAAGAGAAGCCCCATAAAGATGCTCATAATACTTATCAGTGATAGCCCATTTATGAGCTAAAAATCATGTAGGATAGTTCCTTCCAGATGGTTTCAGAGGCCTGTTGTCGTATGCTATGACATGGTCAATGTATTTGTGCTCCTGATAAAGGACTGCTCAAAGACCACTAGTTGATGCATTTGTATGCAATTGAAAAGACCTGTGGTAATCTGCATAGGCTAACTGTGGGATTGGACAGCTTTTCTATGATTGTCCTGTGCCTCACCCCAGACAAAGGGCACTTTCGTTTTGATTTTTCGTAGAACTTCAAACCAGCAGATCAATTATTTTGCTGAATCTATTTACAAATCGCAGATAATATCCAGAGAAACCAGTCTGACATTTATGACACTGTTAAGTAAAGGCAAATCCTGAAGCACTATGATCTTGTCCCAATCTGTCTAAATTTCATTCTCCGAGACATAATGAGCAAGGTAAGTCACTTCCTTGCAAAAAAACCCTCAAACTTGTTGGCATACAGTCTCGATAAACAATTTTCAAAGGTGCCGTAAAAGATTATGATGTCATCCAAATATATCTGATATTCAATGAAATTGAGCTCTCAATTGGTCCCTTTCTGTAAGACTCTGAAATGGTGCAGGCGTATTGCAGAGACCAATTGCATACTGTTGCATTCATATAATACAAGATTTCCAACTTGGATTGCCATTTTCTGTTTATCCTCCTCCTTAAGCTCAACCTGCTAGTAGCTGGCTTTTAAATCCAACTTTTTAAAATACTTGGATCCCAATTCTTGAAATCATATACGCATCCTTCACTGTATTCAAGTATAACTTATGAAATTCAATACATAACAGGCCAGTATTTTATTTATTATAATGTTGAGGACAACAATTTATAACAAGGGAAGTATGACATAGAGAGGAAAATTAATAGTGTTTTGTTGTGTTATAAATGACCAACTCTTACTCCTTAATCCCTGTTTGTCGTTACTCAACGAATTGCATTGTGTTTTTCGTACTAATCTGTGTTATTAACGATCACTCATATCACTGCATATGTATTTGATATGCTTGGTTGCAGATATGTTTAGCCTTCCAAAGTAATGACATTAAATTTAGGCTTCACTTTATACATGTTTGCCATGCATATTTATTGTATGTTACTGTATACTGCAGGTTAGTATATGTCTATACTGTTTTATATTATTGTACATTTAGGGATTACTATGTGTGTTTTACTCAGGTCTGTTCTTACAAATCGGTGAAGTTGAATTAAGCTGGGGCCAAAGTCAGCTGAGTTCAATTTTGCCACAAGAATATGTGTTGTCTGTATCATATATATATAGCAATACCATAGTGTGTTTAATTAGCTCTAAAACATTATAGCTCTTGTTTACTCTAAATGGAAGTTGTAAAATTTACATTGTTCAGGTTTTGTATTTATGTTTCATCCCATGTTTGTAATTGCATTTCTAATCATTATCCATATCTAAGCATTATCAAGATATCTGCATAGAATTTAATATGCTTGGTTGCATATATGTTTGGCTTTCCGTAGTGATGACATTAAAATTAGGCTTCACTTTTGTACACGTTTGTCATGTTTATTTATTGTATGTTACTGTATCTTACAAATACTATTTATCTACATGTGATCATCATCATATCAAATGTAGTCACTAGCAGATATATTGTTGCTATCTAATGATACCTTTGTCCAATTAACCCCATGACACACCTATCAACAATGCATTTAAACTCATGCCACAGGGTCTCTGTAATTTACCTGATGATACAAATAACCGTACATATATTTGCTTTCTGATGATACTAATGACATGTTGTGTGTGTTTTTTCATAAAAACTAAATGACTTTATTATTTACATAATATGAAAAAGGCTGCATATACTAATAGACGTTAATATTTGGGTTCATCAATTGCAGTATTTTGAGTTTCTCTCCTTTGAAACTTTCCGATACAAACATGTTTACAGTCTGACAGTTTTGTCACATAAAATACGACACACAAAGGTACCCAACCGCATACATTATACAAAATATACGTTCACTTTCTGTTCATAAAACCAATACTGTAAATTCAAACGTTTCAAGTGACACTGCCAGTTCTACAACAGACCAATCACAACAATCAACTTCTTCTGAATAACGTCAGCATGCCGGCAACGCCAAAAGTGAGCTGCAGTGCAAGCACTAGTCATTGATAAAACGACACTGTCGTTAATCAGCGACAGCATGACGTTACATCTGATAGAACTGACAATTCAAATCGTGTAGAGTCTATCTAATGCTTAAACCAAGATGTGAATCATAGCAACGTATCTGCTAACTCTAGGGACTTGCCCCCCAAAGGGTAATAGCTAGGGACTCTGGGGGAGGGTATCTTTACGCTTTGGATTTTTGAATGTTGAAGACTTAGTGACAAAAAAGGTGAACAAACTTAAATCCCCTGAAATCATAGAACTTTTTTCAGCCATGATATTGTGATGTTTAACAAAACATGAACTTCTGATTCGTCAATTTTGGATGTTGAAAACTTCGAATTCTTTGAACTCCATAGATAAAGAAAATTGATTGCAAAACGTGATTTTCAGCGCAGTTCATTAAAATAATTTCCCATTATAAAAAGATTGGCTATAACATTAATGTATTGCAACAGACTGAATGCTTGGTGGTCAACCCAATCACGGTTGGCAACTTTGCTTTCCTCTTTAATTGCATGCCGGTGGGTCGGACTTCAGACTCTCTGATGGTTCCGACTTAAAGACTTATCTATTGATGAGATGGTAGGGGCCTGATGCTTTGGCTTTTTGTCGGGCCCTCCGGGGTTTACCTGTTGGATTTCTTTTGCTCCGGTATTCAGTTTTATTTACTGTTGAGTCCTTATCTTTGCTTTATCTCCTTGTTATATCTTGATTTATATGTTTTAGGAGATAGGTAAGTTAGGGGTCTTTCATGCAAACCAAATATCTATGTGTCTTGATCCACATCTGAATTTAGGGTGAGACTGGCGCCCCGTTAAACCGGTTTAAGCCCTCCAGTAAAATATTTACTGACCTTTCCAAGGTGGTACTTCTTTTGTGGATCTTTTATGTTTTTGTTCTGTCTTATGTTTGCTATGTCTATGTGCGGGTCTGTTTATATGTGCTTTGTGGTCACCTGCTGGGAAAGGGCTGACCTCTTGGCCCTCGTTTGTGGTGTCTTGCTGTGAGTTTGTAACTTTCCCATTGGTATCCTGAGTCAGGTGTGGTACTTGATTGTATCGACTCCTGATCTTTGCACCCTTACTTACTTTGGTGGTTTAATTATTTATGTAAGAATAGAATTATTCGAACCCCAAGTGCTAGTAAAAACGGACTGTAATGATATAATATGGCTCAAGTTTGAGCCAAAATATTATATCTGATAAATTAATATATTTATGCTTATGCTATGTCCTGCCATCTGGTACCAGTAGAGAGCCATTTGTTGAAACTTCTGTTTTTGATCGATTAGCAGACGATATGGCTTATTTGTAATCTCTTTATAACTCTTGTTGCCCATTTGCCGTGTGTGGCGGTATGAGCGCACAGTCGAAGGAGCTATCAGATATGATATTAGATGATAATTCTGTGCATCTACCGTAACCTGAGGTGTACATTGTATATGATTATATCCCCCCAAAATCGCAGGATAAAGGTTCCAATGCAAAAGGAACTATGTTATTGGACTTTTGCAAATACACTGGTTTACGTATTTCAAATGGTAGAACTGGGACAGACAAAGGTGTAGGTAAATTTACCTGTCACACCTGTCACACGCACCGTGGTCAATGCATGGTTGATTATGTAATGGCAAGCACGGACATTTTGCGGTTGTTTTGCTATTTTATCAGATCACAGTATTGTACATTTTGCATTATTGTCAACACATTTTTCAGAACCTAACAGTGCAGACGATGAAGACGCAGAGTCTATTAATTATAGGCATGTGTGGGATTAAAATCTTTGTGAGGAGTATAAAAGGCAGATTGAGGTGTTGGATTCAGTAAAAATATTTGATCGCGCACACGCTCTTAATAATTCTGAGAACGTAACAGTCGCTGATATTGATGCAGGCCTCGGTTTAATTGTAAATGGTATCAATAACTGCACATTGCCTTTATTTGCAAAGCCATGCGGTTCTGCAAAGGAGATTGATGCTGGTTTTACTGAAAATAATTTACCGTGGTTTAATAAGAATTATTGTAACAAACAAAGTGTGTTTTACCGTTCTTTAAACATTTTTCTCAATAATCGAAACAAAATAAATCCGCATTAACGTGGATTCCGCCGCTCCGCCTTTAAGAAATAGTTATGTCAAGCCAGGTACCATTACGAATGTTTACAGAAGAAAAAACTATGTGACCTGCGCTCTAAAAACGCTAAGGCATATTGGAAATTACTAAAAGGCGCTGCAAATATTTCACAATCTAAGCTGTCTTTAGATAATTTTGCATGCTATTTTAAAGCTGTTAATAATCCGGAAAGTGTATTTTATACTCCTGACGAGGATGTCCTATACTTCAACGAAAGATATGTCAAAGGTGAAATTCAGGTTATGTTTTCTGAGCTCGATGAGCCGATATTGCTCTCTGAAATATCAAAAGCTATCAATCAGCTAACAAATGGGAAATCAGTGGAGCTTGATAGGCTCATTAATGCATTTTTTGTCCATGGAAAGCATGTTTTATTACCATATTTGCACGCGTTATTCAATAGAATTTTCACTCTCAGTTACTTTCCAGATGCCTGGTCTATGGGAGAAGTAATTCCTTTGCAAAAAAAGTGTGATAAATCTAATGTTGATAATTATCGATGCATAACTCTGTTAAGCGCTTTGGGTAGTCATTTACCCGATTATTAAACAATCGCTTGACTGGTTGGGCCGAGAACTATGCTGTTTTAATTGAAGCACAGGCTGATTTTGGTGAACACATGTGCACAGCTGATGATATTTATGTCTTACATGGCCTCACGACTCATCTTTTAAACAATAACAGACAATTGTACTGTTCTTTTATTGACTTTTTTTTAAAAAGCTTTTGATTATGGTGTAAGGGATATCATATGGTTCAAGCTAATAAAATATGGCGTTAGAGGTAAAATGCTGGATATTATCATGTCAATGTATAAGAATATTATGTCTAGAGTTAAGTTGGACAATACTTTAAGCCAAGATTATGTCTGGTGTCCGTCAAGGTGAATGTCTATCTCCAATCCTTTTTGCTTTGTATCTTAATGATTTGGAGCAATAATTATTTACTAGGGGCGCAGATGGCGTTGACACTGGCCTACCTGATTTTCCTACTCCTTTATGCGGATGACATCATAATATTTTCCGAAAGTGCTAGTGGTTTACAGAATGGTTTGAACATACTTCATGATTATTGTCAAAAATAGAAGCTTACTGTTAATGTCGATAAATGTAAAGTCATGGTATTTCAAAAAGGTGGTAGACTGGCTCAAAACTTGGTATTCAAGTATGGGGACATAAAGTTAGAAATTGTCAAGAAATTTAATTATTTAGGAATTGTTTTACCCCAGGTGGTTCATTTTCTGAAGCACAGGCTACCCTCTCAGGTCAAGCTTTGAAAGCAATATTTGCTATGAATAGTTATTTAAATAAGTATGTACATTTAAAGCCTAGTCATATCTTGGATCTATTTGATAAACTTATCGCACCAATTATGAACTACGGGTCTGAAGTAAGGGGTTTTGCTAAAGCAGATAACATTGAACGTATTCATTAACAGTTTTGCAAAAAAAAATTGTCAGTCAAACAGTGCACCCAGAATGACTTTGTGTATGCAGAACTTGGTAGATGCAGTTTTCAACTTACTCGTTTCCGTAACATTATAAAATACTGACTAAAATTTTTGAATTGTTTAGAAATGAAATATGTTAGGATAATTTACAACATGTTGTATAATGATTGCATAAACTTCCCCAATAAGGTAACTTGGGTAATGCTACTTTGCGATTAACGTGGTAGCCTTGGTTTCATGGATGTTTGGCTGTAACAAAGCATTGGCGATAGAGTTCTTCTTCTTAGCTTGGTTAAACAACGCTTAATAGATCAGTTTATTCAAAATTGGAAATCAAGGCTTAACGATTCAACCCCTGCTCTACTTTACAGGAACTTTTCATTTGGGTACAAAACTTATTTACACTTGGTTTATGTTGGTAAACTCTGATTTGCACTCTCCAGACTCAGATTATCTTCTCATCGTCTTGAAGTTGAAACTGGGAGATTGGCTAGACCAAATGCAATTCCTTTTGAAGAGAGTACTTCATGCCATTCATTGGAAGATGAGTTTCAATTTGTTTTAGAATGTTCTAGATATAACGAATTAAGGACCACATATATACCTAATTATTACAGAAGTCCAAACATGTTTAAGCTGGTTGAACTATTTAAATCCGAAAACAATAAAACTCAGATAAACTTATCATTGTACGTATTCAAGGCTTTTAAAATAATGGAGCAATTTGTCTTCGGGTAAAAATATCATGGTATTGATCTATTTATAATCACTATCCATATAAACAATAATAATAATAATAATAATAATAATAATAATAATAATAATAATAATAATATTATTATTTTTTTATTATTATTTTTATTATACTGTTGTTGTGGTACCTTCTCCGCTGTCTATTTACATTTACACTTGTATGCATAGATCTGTATTTAAAAGCCAGTGACAATAATATACTGGCTATATATTAAAAGTGGCATTGTCGCTTCATTGTAAGATTGAATACCAAGGGCTAAGATCAGTCTATACTTATATAGGCTTTTTTTCGTCCTTGGTATTCGTGAGACTAGCTACTGAATATAGTTGTGACATCAGTCCGCTGTCACTTTATTTGTTATATGTTTCATATGTTTTGTAACAGATCGGCCGATAGGACTAGTGTTTAATGATAAACTTCCAAACGTCTTATAAACCGGCCTGGTTGGTACAGTTTCATATTTTGTACAGGTTCTTCCACTATTTTATTAAAGAATACGCTGTCTTGTACAAGTTATCTGGTTGCCAGGCATATGGAATATAGTGGGAATGTCAACTTGTTTATGAAGAGTACGCTATGTGTACAAGTCATCTGGTTGTTAGACATGGATTGTATAGTGTGCATGTCAACTTATGGGGAGTGTACTTCCATGTTCGGGCTATCTGGATGCTAGGAGTGGGGAATATAGTGGACATGCCAACTTACTTATGAAGATTATGCCATGTGTACTGGTTATCTGCTTGTTAGGCAAGGGGCATATAGCAGACAATCCCTGACATATAAACTAACTAATGTTGAGTATGCTGTGTGCACAAAGTAAGTAAGGTTGCAAAGATCAGGAATCGATACAATCAAGTACCATACCTGACCCAGGATACCAATGGGAAAGTGACAAACTTACAGAAGACACCACAAACGAGAGCCAAGAGGTCAGCCCTTTCCAGCAGGTGACCACGAAGCACATATAAACAGACGCGCACAAAACATAGCAAACACAAGACAGAACAAAAACATAAAAGATCCACAAAAGAAGTACCGCCTTGGAACGGTCAGTAAAAAATTTTACTGGAGGGCTTTAACCGGCTTAACGGCGCCAACCTCACCCTTAATTCAGATGTGGATCAAGACACATAGATATTTGGTTTGCATGAAAGACCCCTAACTTATCAATGCATCATCTCCTAAAACATATAAATCAAGATATAACAAGGAGATAAAGCAAGGATAAGGACTCAACAGTAAATTAAACTGAATACCGGAGCAAAAGAAATCCAACAGGTAAACCCCGGTGGGCCCGACAAACAGCCAAAGCATCAGGCCCCTACCATCTCATCAATAGATAAGTCTTTAAGTCAGAACCATCATAGAGTCTGAAGTCCGACCCACCGGCGTGCAATTAAAGAGGAAAGCAAAGTTGCCAACTGTGATTGGGTTGACTACCAAGCATGCAGTCTGTTGCAATACATTAATGTTATAGCCAATCTTTTTATAATGGGAAATTATTTTAATGAACTGCGCTGAAAAATTATTAGAGCCAACAATCTTCTTCAACTTATACACCAAGTCACCATAGAAATCAGGTTCCGAAAGTCCTTGGCGCAAGAGAGATTTAACTCCAACTTGGAATTTAGAAATCAAATCAAAGTATCGTCTATAAAATTTTGAAAATGTTTTGCGAAGTTTATGATACCGATAGCCCTGTTTAAGAAGTTTCTGAGTTAACAATTTATTGCGAGTGTTGAAGTCAGTAACATAGCTAGATGCTCTAGCAAAACGAATGAGTTGAGAGATATAGACTCCATAAGATGTAGAACGAGGAACATCACCATCTAAAAATGGGAAATTGACAATTTCAAAGTCAAAGTCGTCACGTTTATCATAAATTTTGGTAGAAACAATACCATTAGAAATTGACAAATGCAAGTCTAAAAATGCGGCTTTGGTATCAGAGGCATTGGCTTTATTAAGTTGGAGCCCTGAAGGGTATATTTGACTAACCATATTTTCAAAATAAACATTATTAATATTTAAAATATCGTCCAAATATCTGGAAGTAGTGTTAAACGCATCATTAACATCAGCCTGCTTATCATCAGAAAGAGACATCATAAAGTCCCTTTCATAACAAAACAGGAATAAATCTGCAACCAGGGGAGCACAATTAGTGCCCATAGGAATCCCAACTACTTTTCTATAGAGCTTGGTGCCAAATCGAATAAAAATGTTGTCCAACAAAACGGTCAGCGCATCACATACATTTTGACACGACCATGCATGATATTTTTTAGGTTTTTCTGAAGTAAAAAATGCATTTCTGTCACTACATGCAAGGTAAGGAGAGCTTTCTCTCTGGAAGGTGCTTTCAATAAGATCAATAAGTTTATCTTTAATTAAATTATGAGGTAAAGTAGTGTAAAGAGTAGAAAAATCATAAGTAGACAAACTGGTCGCATTGAAATCTCTAGCTTTAAGTTTATCTAAAATTTCACCTGCATTTTTAATCGACCAAAATAGGTTTTTACCGGATCTCTCATATACTTTTTCACAATATTTGATAACATGTTTTTTAACAGCTGTAAGACACGAGGTTAACAATTTAGAAAGTTCTGTTGTCGTACAAGAACTAGAATTTGCAATAAATCTTGCTTTATAGGGTTTTTTATGGAGTTTAGGTAACCAGTACAACGTAGGAACCTTGTCTTGATTTTCTTCAGCTTTGACACCAAAATGTAGGGCTGTATGACAACCATGCCCATCAACAATCACCCTTTCACTTAAAGAAGGCTGCAGTTTATAGGCATTAGTGTCAACAAGCTCACGCTTAAGAGTATTAATATAATACAATCGTCATACAACTACAACATTGTTAGCAGCTTTATCTGCTGGAACCAAAACATAGTTCATATGAAAATCCTGGATACCTCGTTTAAGATGACGAAAAGAAGATTTAGGTTTAGGGGGCAAAAGATGTGTATGACGAGAGTGAAATGAAATACGAGTATCAATAATTTTAAAAATGTTAATCTTCCATTCCTTCAAAGCATCAGGTTCAACATTTTCCCGTTTGCACCATCGATTACTGAAGTCATTTAAAGAAGCAGCGATCTCTCTACGACATTTAGAGAAATCAATATTAGAGGGAAATCTATATTTAGGACCTTTAGAAATGATATTGCGAACTCTAGCGTCAGGAATGACATTTAGATTACCTGTAATAACATGCCCTGCAGAGGGATATAAATAATTTGAATTTTTACAATCTCAGGAGGCAGGAGTATTGGAATCTATATCTAAATCATTTACAATTTTATTAAAGTTAAATATCGTAGACCTTATTGGTTTGTTATATTTTTAACAAATGATAGGAGTTTCAGAATTATTAAAGTAATTTGGAATAGATGAAATCACTGAATTATCCTTGAAGATACTATGTAAATCAATAAACTCAATACCTTTGTTAATGAATGGAATTTTGATAAAATGTCGTTTATGGCTGACCCCAGAATCAATATAAGGACTAAGGAAGTGTTGAACATAACACCTTGTAAGGAGTGCTGCTTTATATAATTTATTTGCTCTATCATAAAGTTTATTAGCCTCTAACTCTAAATTGCGTAAAACTGAGATAGGCAAGGAACTTAAAAATGAAAATAAGCCATGTCGACCATGATTAGTTAAAGCCAAAGTAAGATCCTTTAGAGAAGTATTTAAGCGTTTTTCAGTACAAATTTTGCGCTTAATGTTGCCATTTTTACGTTTACCATGAGATCTACTTTTACGTTTTTTACATTCCAAAACAGAAAAAACATCAAAATCTGGCATTTTAGAAATGTTGCCTTCATGGTATATATTATCATTAAAGCCTAAAGGAAAAGGTGATTGCAAAAATTTAATCCATTTAAGTTCAGTTTCATGTCTCTTAATATTTTTTAATCTAGTTGATGAATTAGGATCATATATAATTTTTTCAACAGGCTGAATTTCAATTTTACTAGGTGAATGACCATTATTTTTGAAATGGCGATAAAGAAATGTGTCAAATTTTTTAGGCTTTTTCATTTGACGAAAGTGCTCACGAAACCTAGTCTTGAGGGATCGGCCAGTTTGTCCAACATATTGCATTCCACAGTTAGTTTCAGTTCAAGTTATAACATAAATCAGATCCGATGAAGTTCAGTCCAAATCATTATTATTAATTATGGAGAATTTTCTTCCATTTACAGAAGATGTAATGGTAGTTTTAGTACATAAATGTGCGCAACAGACATACCTCTTGGCATTGCACTTAGAAACATTAGAATACATTCCGCGTCTTTTGAATGCATTAAATGGTTTAGTATACTTCCTGATAATAGGTGACCCAAGAGGAGATAACCTAATGGTAGGAAGCATATCCCGAAAATTGTTAAATGAACTAGGAATACGAACAGAGGACGCCGAATGTAAACTAATGGGAGATAAATGTAATTTTGTTATTTTCGTTCTTATCATTAAAAGTTGTTTGGGTAAGTACCATCCCAAGACAAGGAATCAACACACCGGTTATTAAAATGACAAGCCAGTATAATATGAGTCCTAAAAAGCAAAGGAAGGTATAACAAATGCAAGCGATAATCCAAATGGCTAATACAAGTCCACAGGTATATAGAAAGCAGAAGTTATACAACGGGGTATGAAAATCGGTCATCTAGTGATCTTAAATGCGGTACAAGATATAGAGGATATCCAGGGACAGGAATAATGGAAGGAGATTGTACACACAATCCTGAGGATTGGAAAAATAAGAGCATTAAATGAAAGTGCGGGGAGACTTTTTAGGGCCGCCACGCAGCACAGACAAAACAACTCTGATAATCAAAGTAAGTAAGGTTGCAAAGATCAGGAATCGATACAATCAAGTACCATACCTGACCCAGGATACCAATGGGAAAGTGACAAACTTACAGAAGACACCACAAACGAGAGCCAAGAGGTCAGCCCTTTCCCAGCAGGTGACCACGAAGCACATATAAACAGACGCGCACAAAACATAGCAAACACAAGACAGAACAAAAACATAAAAGATCCACAAAAGAAGTACCGCCTTGGAACGGTCAGTAAAAAATTTTACTGGAGGGCTTAAACCGGTTTAACGGCGCCAACCTCACCCTTAATTCAGATGTGGATCAAGACACATAGATATTTGGTTTGCATGAAAGACCCCTAACTTATCAATGCATCATCTCCTAAAACATTTATATATACATAAGTTATCTAGTTTCTAGGCATGAATAATATAGTAGGCATGTCAACTTACTTATGAAGAGTACGCTGTGTGTACAAGTTATCTGGTTGCTTGGCGTGGAGAATATAGTGGGCATGCCATTCTACCTATGAATAGTACGCTGCCATGTACAAGTTATCTAGTTGTTAGTCTTGGAGAATATAGCAGGCATGTCAACTAACTTATGAAGAGCAAACTGTGTTTACAAGTTATCTAGTTGCAAGGCACGGAGAATATAGTGGGCATGTCATCTTACTTATGAAGAGTACGCTGCCTGTACAAGTTATCTAGTTGTTATGCATGGAGAATATAGCGCGCATGCCAACTCACTTATGAAGAGTAGAATGTGTGTACATGTTATCTGATGCTACGCATGGAGAATATAGCAGGCATGCCAACTTACCTATGAAGAGTACACTGTGTGTACAAGTTATCTGGTTACTAAGCATGGCGAATATAGCAGGCATGTCAACTTATTTGGGAAGAGTACGCCGTGTGTACAAGTTATCTGGCTGCTAGGCATGGAGAATATAGCAGGCATGTCAACTTACTTTGGAAGTTTACACTGTTGTTTACAAGTCACCTGATTGCTATGCGTGGTAAATACACGCCACAGACAGCCTTATTTATACAAATGCTGACAACTTTCAAAATGAACACTCCGTTGTTTGGTATTTAATAGAGTTTATTGACACACACCGTCTGGTTTTACTTATCTGTCTATAGAAGCTGTTTACGACTACAAATTGGCATTTTAGGGAAGATTATTCTCTGCTGGATACTGGATTTATTAGAACTCTAGCTGTTTAAATAATGGAAAAATTAGCCTGATGGAAATTGTTTTCCTCAGACAGAATTGGGCAAAAGCGTAGACACAATCAAGATATTAAAGAGATTGAATAGGCCATACCGCACGATAAGAGTCATATTAGAAAACTATTTTTCTCATTTCTCAACCAAAACATATGTTGTTGAGTACCTGTCTCATTGGGATGGGGGTTTTTTGAGCACCTAAAACATATGTTTAAACTGGTGGATAAGACGAAAACACATTTTTGCACTCAAAACGTTTCTTTATCAATACCTATGAATTCAAACAACAGGCTGTGGGTAGAATAAACTCCGTCATTGTTAATAGTCTATATGTGTGTTTGGTGACACGTAGGGCGTAACCAAAGAAGATGAGGATGGCCAATGCTACAGTAAAGGGCAAGCCCCCCCCCCCCCTGATAGTGTCACACATTCGAAGATGTACAATTCGGGAAAAAATCGCTTCACTCAGAATAATTGATAAATTTGTTATCATAATCGTTTTTAACTAATAACATGTTCTGCTTAGCTTGCTGTACGTTCTGAGGCGGTGGTTCTGTTGCTGCTGATTCATTGTTGCCCCCGTTTTTGTAGGGATTCTTTGTTCTGTTTAATACTTTATATCCAGTCCTTTTGCTTTTGCAATCATCTCGAAGGGTAAGAGAGAGTTGGTTGCTTTACTTTAGTTGTCTTCCTGATGTCTTGTGCATGTTATTGGTCTGTGGCTCTTCCTCAAGGTGTCTTGGGTTAGTCTGTAGTGTGTAATTATGGTATTTTCCGATCATACTCACTTGCATTTTTGTGCCAATTGAGAGGTTGTAGAGTCAAATGTTTTGTAATATTATTCCCCCTTGATCCACCATGTTGGGACACCGATCAGGGCTTTGTACACACGTTTTATCGTTTTATAAGGTGATCAAGGGGACCACAGAGTGAAACAAATAGCCGAGGTTTTGGACATCAATACGCTCTCAAAAACTGAATGATAAATGTTATAAAGGAATAGATCATTCTGGAAACATCAAAATAGAGTTGAACTTCGTTGCGTGTCTCCAGCAAGAATGTTATGTCATCATTGTCATATACCTTCTTTTACAGCACACCAGGCTTAAATGGCAATGAAGCCCTCTGCTACCATGTATTAATGGGAATGAAGCCCGCGGCCAGTGATTGGTCAATGATCAACCACATTGATACACGTTAAATTTAGATGAAATGTACAAGATGCGCCAAGTTTCCAAAGTTATTTTATTAGGCATATAACAATGTCCTTCGCATGGAGGATACTTTTAGAGGAAAGAATTATGCTCCTTATGGGGAGCATATTCCAGGGAGCATATTATTTCCTTTAACAGTAGCCCCTTACGTGATTTCCTCGGCACATTCTTTCTTTTAACAGTAGTCCCTTTAAGACATTGTTTCCTCTACACTGAAACATAATGTACATGTATCACTCAAAAGATGTATTGACAATACGGATACAAACATTCTTAGTCCATTTATTGCTTATTGTGTAACTGAATTTAAAAACTGTACTTCATGGTCTCATATTTTGGCGGTTTTGTATAATACTTTTATATAATAGTGCCAATAAAAAAACGCCAAAATTTAAGTATTTTACACTAGCTACATGTATTTCTTGCACGACTAAAGAGTGACTTAATGCATTTGCAATAAGTGGCATTAACTCATGGGCAGGCCCTCAAGGGCAGGCCTAGGTACATCTCGAAGGCGCCAAGCGTGTACTCTTTGTTCACATAAAAGAATTCAAATGACAGGAAAAGGCTAGAGAGATCAGTAAACATTTCAAAATCTGAAGTTTGAATCAAATGAATGAGAGCGACTGTCAGATATTTAGATGGGAATAATGCCATTAGATTGTTACCTATCTGCAGAAAACGGCTCTCATGCTCACAAATTATTATAAATGCGTTTTTTGCAATAGAAAAATTATAAATGTAAGAAGCGGACAGAGAATCACCGTTTGGAATTACATAGTATACCGGCATGCATTTGGGTATTTGCATTGTATATTTTAACAAAATCCAGTTGTCAAGCAAAACAAAACAGGCGCTTTGAAGCTGCCTTTTTATTTGAATGAAATACTTAGTGTTTTAACGAAAAGGCTCTCTTTAAGTACGACCGTTTATGTTAGGCACACCCCTTTCCGCTCTTTTAGACATTTGAAGGAGGGTTAATGTATTTCGGAGCACCATGTCATGGTTATGCTTCAAATTGTCACTTAGCCATACCAGTGATCTGTCTGTTACTTACAAGAAAGCAAAAGATATTTTTTTTATTATATTATGTAACAGCGAAACAGTGATATCCACGTCTGTTCAAATAAGCATGAAAAATTTCTAATAAAAACTCAGTTGCCATGATTATGTGTTTTTCATAAACAGAGCCGCTTAAAAATCGTCTAAAATTAAAAATATTTCTTTTTTCGAGAAAAACAACGAAAAATTAGACTGTAGTGCTGCACTCTGGTCTTTCAACTCCTCAAATTCCAAGCTGAAGTGGGTTGCAAATTGTGTACGGTTTTATCTAAATCGTTTTTGCTGTACTGATAAACAACTTTCATGCACCTCAAACCAAAAATGATTCTGACAAAAACGTACATTTGCAGCTCACATCAGCCTAGATCAGAGCGGAGCACAGCATTCTCTCTTTTCTTGATGCTTCATACCATAAACACACCGCAAGGAAAACTTACAGTTTTAGGCGTTATTTTTCAGCCTCTATATACAGAACCAGAAAGTCCTTAATAAAAAGTTTCCTACCCATGTTAACACCGCTTTCAACAGTGTTTTTACTCATATCAATTCCGTCAGTAGTAAGCAATGATTACGACGGAGTACCCTGCTCCTTGCAAGCTGCTCTTAACCCTTTGTATTCTAATGGATTTTCCCATGCATATCGATACAATATGTGTGAAATTGTCCAATTTGTATTCTAATGGGTCGCTGGTAGACTTTCTAAATAATGGTGTAGTTCTGTCCCTGTGGATAATGCTGCACAGTACTTCATTTAAGAGTGCGTAACAAAAAAAAAATATTTTTCTTATTCCTCAACCAAAACATATGTTGTGGGTACTCATAAGAACCGTCTCAATGAGACAGTTCTTATGAGCAACCATAACATATGCTAAAAAAATGGGTAAGAAAACATTAACAATTTTACGCTGAAAAGTTTTGTTTATCTAAACCTGTGGCAGCATAATGCTGCATTTTATCTAGGTATTCCCTGTTTGCAAAAGTACCCGTTAAGGCGTTTCCAGTATACTAAGGGTTACGCGGTTTACATGTGCAAGTTGCTGTATGCATAATTTCACTAATGACCTTGTATCTGCGGTGCTAGGAAAAATTAATTTCAGTATGACAGCATCGACAGCGTAAGACAGATTTACACTGGCGTCATTTATGTCAGTCGTTCTCCTTTATGCGATATTAAAACCTTGCCGACATGCGTAAAAAGAGGAACAAAATGAATGACATTTTGAGCTCTATGGTCTCTCGAAATCTAGATTTTTTTTAAAAAGTGCAGCGCAAGTGTTTGTTTTTTTGTGTGTGTGTGTTTTTTTTTTTTTTTTTTTTTTGCTGTAAACTTATGTTGGAAAGTGGACATAAAGTTTGGCACATGCGCACTTTATCTAACAGTTATATACGACCACCTTTACGCCCATGAAATGCCATCAAAATGCGCAGTTGGCGACATTTAAAAACTTTTCCTTTGCTTTAACCCTTTGAAGACAAGAAACCCCTAAACCGACATTTGGCAAACATTGAAGTAAGAAAGGGGCAAAGATAAGGAATCAATACAATCCAGCCCCACACCTGACTCAGATGAATTATGCATGATCAGGGTTTGTTTTGCTAATACAAACCCATCTTCAGAGAAATATTATTTATTTGGTAACTTCAACGTTTGACCCATCGAAATATACAATTGACCATCCTGACAAGGTTGGATACAACTTGGATGTCATGCGACAGTCTGCATGTCTGGTTTTAAGGTAAGTAAGGGTGCAAAGATCAGGAATCGATACAATTAGGGTTTATAGCTTTCGTTTCCTTTTTAATTGCATGACGGTGGGTCAGGCCTCAGACTCTATGACGGCTCTGACGTAAAGCTTTAATCGGTGGGTTGGTACCTCATGCTTATCTGTAGCTAGGCCCAACGTGGCTCAAATTGAGGTTTTCTTTAGCTCTAACTATCTGTGAGTCGTGAGCTCTTTTCTTCATTTCATCATTTCATGTTTATTGTGAGTCTGTATTTTTCTATGCTTTGTTGTACGTTACTTTATGTCCATTCTAAATTTGCAATAATCTTGATGGGGAAGAGAGAGAGCTGGATGATTTGCTTAGTTTGTCTTCCTGGTGTCTCGTGATGGTTGTCAAATGTGTGGCTCTTGCTATATGTGCCATGGGTCTGTCTGCGGTTTTTGATTGTGGTATTTCCTTATCATACTCACTGTTTTTGTATGTAACTATGTCAAAATTTATGGAACGTGTAATTGCACTTCCACCAATTCAGCTCCTTTGTTGCCTATACCAGTTGGATTAAGAGTATCCTTCATATGTATTGTTGTGGGACAAGGAAATCCCACCCGAGGACCAGAATAATTCGTCAGAAACGAGGCTCTGCCGAGTTTCTGACGAAATTATTCAGGTCCGAGGGTGGATTTCCTTGTCCCACAACAATACGTCATGATGGATACTTTTTCTCGCCCACATCGTGACTTTTTAAGGTTTTATATGAATTTTGTCAGTTCCGCATAATTTTTTAGATTTTTTGCGTTTTTTCCAATCAAAAAAATAAGTTCACCAACGAATTTTCCAGATGCAGTAATGGGTGTAAACATAGTTTAGCACCTAAAAACGGAAGCGAAATAGCATTTCAAGCGTCGGTTTTGTTTTTATTGGGGTTTGAAACTAACGTTTGAATCAGTATCCATTGACAAAGACGTCGTGGCGCCAAACTGTGACAATAACGTGCGTCACATTGTCGTTGCATTTTAGTGACGTCACAAATGTTTTTGACGTCATTTAACAATGCGAAAATGGCGGACGCACTAAATATTGCCTTTTTGGTATTTCTACATAATATTTAGCGTAAATTGCTCCGAAAACAGCCTAAATTGTTATAATTTGAAGTCACGTGGATGGGATAAGCAGGTCATGTGGATGGGATAAGCAGGTCACGTGGATGGGATAAGGAAATTCCGCACGGCGTTTTGCCTATGGAACAGCTTGTCTTGGGCGATAAGTGGGCGAGAAAATGTTTTCTGTTTCCTAAATTTGAGAGCAAAACTTGGACAATGCTATATGTATTCGATGGGACTTCAACAAATATTCTTGAAATCACTTTACGTGTAGTGGCACACATTTTTAGGTATGTCGAAGAAAAAAGAAAAATATCAAGGCCATAGGGCTATAGCATTTTTAGATTTCTAAGAAAATTATTGGCTAGAAAAACATTATTGTTGAATTTAAGGTCATCTAATTCGTAGGAAACAGGTCCCTCTTATTCATTACACAGTGTTGATTTTATGCGATGAAGGAGCTAGACTGGTGGCCGTGCATTGGTCCTAAAAGGGACAAATGAATAAAAGTGATGAAAGGTTTGTCGTCTTGATACTTTAAGGGTTTAAAGCGCCAATCAAGATAGACGTTGTCTGCATTTATCGACTGTTGAAATGTTTTAGACTTAGAAACCTCTTTGCCAATTAGTGTAGACTAAGATCAGACTGTAGGAGCAGTCTGATCTGGCGCATTTGCTTTTATAAACTGGTCAATAATTTTAGCAAATATATGCTGCAGACGACTTTAGCAGACGACATTTTCAGATGTATTTTCGTAGGCGCTTTAGGGATTAAAAAGGTTCCAGTTAGCTTTTATAGGCTGGTCAATAATTTTAGCAAATATATGCAGCAGACGACTTGAAGCAGGCGACATTTTCCAGTGTATTTTTCGTAGAAGTTTTAAGGGTTTACAAGGCTTCAAGACCAAGAAGCCCATTGGACTCAGTCCGTTAGATTTTATCGAATTGCTTTGTAGGTCATATAGTCGATGACATATTTCAAATTAATATGATTTGACCTTCCAGAAACAATCAAGAAATGGATCGGTCACGCTGTTAGCTAATGAATGAGAAACGCCAGCAGACTACAAACCAGACTTGGCATTACACTGTAAGCCGATCCATGTGAAATAGTACAAAACACGTGTACATGCGACTTTCGTTAATTCGAAGTTTATAGGAACAAACTTTACACTCCAAGTTAACAGTAGAAGTTGGATAGAAAATTAGTTATTATGAGAGAGATGTCATGCTTTCTATTTCTGACAAGAATCAGGCTTGCAAAATTTATGTTCAAATGTAAGTGACATCAACAACGGAAACCAATTGTTTACTGCTACATTTAAGCTGCTGAAACAGGGCTATCGATATAACAAACTTCGTAAAGCATTTTCTAAATTCTACCCAAGACACTCAGATTCGATCCTAAAATACAATTATGTCTTGAAAACTCTTCTATAACACGTCATGTCAGAGCCAGTATTTATGGCGATTTTCACTATCAGTTTAAATGATCACCATAGAAGATCTTACATGAGTGTTCCTCTTATTGCAGATATATAGGATTTTACATGGGTGCTCCTCTTCTTGCAGATATAGAGGATCTTATTTGAGTGTTCCTCTTGTTGCAGAAATAGAGGAAATTACATGAATGCTCCTCTTGTTGCAGATATAGAGGATCTTACATAAGTGTTCCTCTTGTTGCAGATATAGAGTATCTTACATGAGTGTTGATGTTTATTGTAGAATGCGAGGTTGCCGAGCATTTAATCTCTTTTTCGCAACGGCTTTAATAATTTCAATAATACAAGAGCACGAATGTTAGATGGCATTAAGATTACTTTGAAATCTCACTTCTGTCGTAAAAACGTTATCATTTTGTCATTATGTACGCAACGTTGTTATAGACGCCATAACGATAAACTAGTGGTTTATCGATTATATTGCATGGCGTAATATCACTCCCAGAAGCGACGTCATATGATAAATATAATTAAAATATTCATCGGTGGGTCACTGCCTGATGCTTGTCTATGGCTGGACTCTCGTTGCTCAACTAGGGTTTTCTCTAGCTCTGACAGTCTGAGAATTGATAGCTTTATCCTTTGTTTCACCAGATTTGGGTGTTTTCCGGCGATGATACATTGCATAAGTTAAGGCTAAACTTATTTTGTGTTAATACAACACCAAAATCTAGGGCACGATTTGGTCAGTAAAATTAATATAAAGGTACGACCCGATTCCAATTACAGTAAAACCTGTGTAAGACGGCCACTCTCAAGACCAATAAACGCTTAATGCGCGTCAAAAGTATTGCGGGATGCTCTATTCTGCAATACCTTCGACGTTCATTAAGCTACCATTTGTCATTAATTAAGATCTTTGTTTTGTCTATTTTTAGTGACCGTTTTACACAGGTTTTACTGTAGCAGTAAAAGACATGGTCACATTTCTCTAATCGGTAAAAGGTATTGTATCATTTCTATTATCAGTAAAAGATATGGCCACATTTTCTTAGCAGTAAAACATGGCCACATTTCTCTTACAGTTAAATGTAGGGCCGCATTTGTCAGTTAAAGGAATGGTCACTTTTTTGTCATTTGTAATATATGGGATTTTCGTTTATTATCAAAGGGGCTCTTACATGGTATGGGAAATTAATATGGGAGTCTGCCCACGCTTGGAATTTGATAATATTATGTTTATTAATTGCCTTAGGCATGACTTTTATATTTATGTGCATTTGATTTTTTTATGCAAATCCTTTGCTAATTTATGACGTCATGTATGATATCACTACCACGCCTTAGGGTACCAAGTTATAATCATTTCTAAAGTACTAGACATATCATGTAACGGACCTAGAAATGTTTTATGAAATAACGATATCATTGATAAGTTCGTTGATACTATGAATGGCTTTGCTTGTATTAGGTTAGTGGGTGGACATTCATTTTTATTACATGGTACACCCATTTTCAACTGTATATTTTGTATTCAGTCAACACATGTCCCTACATCATTGAAATTTAAAAATACAATAATTATGTTACAGTGAAAAAACATACTTGAAAACTGGCTTAGTCCGAATCACCATGCTAGCAGAAATTGATATGTTCAGTGTTTTATCCTATTATGGATTGGCAAATAAAAAAAACACTTAACTTTGATATTAAGTTCCACTATTCTTATTTAATGAAGTGATTACACACTAATATTACCCAAGTTGATACAATGTGGTGACACCTCAACTTACCACATCTTGTTTCTAGCGTTGGAACTACACCTAATCAATGTTACACGTGATATGTAACATTATTAAGATGTTAATTCATAAAGTAGAAAAACCTTATGGCAAGTCAATTTAAGCAGGAGAAGAACCTTATATCTATGATTTTATAATTGTAAGCTTCATTAAAAACCTGGTCCACAAGAATAACCCCCTGTCAAACCAATTGGTTAAATTAACCATTTTCTTCACAGAGAACTCTCGGCTGCATTGCTGATTCAATGATTAGATCATCTCTTTCATTCTGTTTTGTTAAACTGGTGCTGATTTATATCAAAGAGTAACATTTGAACTTTCGCTGGCTGTGTGTTCTAGGCATACAACTTTGTTTCTGAACCTCACTTATTTATGTAGAAGACTGTTCTATGATACCACTGACCAGACTCTGTTACATTTTATCCCGGTCACGGCACCAAAATGTGGTTACTCTGGTTCAGTTGGGATGTAAAGGTATTGCTTTGTCTTCTTGCTTTTACATGTTAATTGTTATGCTATTATGTCTCTTAAACAATATCATGCATGACATTAGGTAGTGATGCACATTGTCTTGGCCTCATAGTGCCATGACATGGGGCCATGACCTTCAGCATTTTCCGACCATCAAATCATTTGAAATTGTCTAAACATGTCTTGCTTTAAGAAAAGTGTAAGTAGGTTTAAACACAGCCTCCTTTCGTGAAGTTATTGATTCATTTCGACTATATAATTAATTTCGCTAAAGCTGACCTACACCTATAAGAGGTAAGAAATGACAATGTTACCGGTTTTAGATTTTAATGAAACTTGGCTCAGATCAGCAAGATATATCTGGCATGTTTTTGTGGTAATATGATATCTTGACAAAGACTACTACATATTCATCTTTGGGATTGAATGCGGATTTCTTTTTAATTTTGAGAAAAAATATTGAAATTTTATATTCACTTCTTTAGAAAACGTAAACCATAAGTGATTTAAATGATTTTGTGGTATTAATATAATGCCTATGGTATTTTGGAGTCAATCTAGATGCCAAATCATAGAACTAAGCAAAACTATAGATTTAGGACATAGAAATTTAGAGACAGGTACCATCTGAAAGGTGGAGTAAGTCATGGTTGCTTCCTTAGCCTTATTCTTAACTTTCTAATTCAATAAATATATTTTCATAGTTTGTATATAAGGAGTTATTAATATGCAAAGTTTAAAGAAAATCCATGCGTGGGCACAGATGTAAGTACCCCTTTATGGCCTCTTTACTGTTCGCTCAAACGTATATGTTCACGTTTTGTTTACAACGGTTTTACATCACATTAGAAGGATAAAAATGCTTATGTTTATTTATCATACATTGTATATTGTATCTCAATCCCAGGAGAAATAACACAATTAGACAAACAAACTTCTTTTCAGATCACATTGACAGGTTGGACTTATTACCACGACATGGTCCGTCAGGACTTTTTATATGTCCTCAATCAAAGAGTGTCTGATAATACACATTATAAGACGGATGACATGTAGATTATAACAACGCGTTAACGCGATAATGAGGCATTGTTAGGAATGCAAACCATAGAATCGTTTTGCATACATATTAAGATAGGAAGACGAAAACGAGTACCATAAAATTGTCGATAATAGTAGCACTAAATCGTGATTTTGGCTAGAAAGCGCTGAAATTTTACCATATAATTTTATGACATTTGATGAATATATTTTTGACTTAATCAAACTCGTTGCGACAAAAAATATAACGAGCACTTTATCTCTTTTCCCTAACTCGTGTATCATTAAATTAAATAAAACATGAGCAATCATGTTTACTATTTGTAGTCATCTACTAAAATTCGTCAGGACAGAACGCAAAGAAGGCAAAGATCAGGAATATTTGGTTTTTATCCCTTATAAACCAAGCGACCCTTTTGTGGCACAAACAGGCAAACAGCGAGGCCCAGATCAGACGCAACAGATCAGGGTCGCCATGCGCGGATCCAGAGTGAGTGATAGGGGGTCCGGACCCTCCCTGGAAATCACAAGTTATATGGGTTTCTATAGAAATTAGCATTTGGACCCCCCCCGCCCTAGAAAAAGTTGAACCCCCCCCCCCCCCCGCCTGGAATATCTTGGTCCACCTCTGAAACTTTGGAAAATTATAGTTTTCTTTGAAATAACCATTGGACACCCTTCGTAAAACTGTAAAATAAGCTGAGGACTAAAAAAATCGCTGTCAGAGCTGTTTTTTGGCAGTCAGCCTGGACCCCTATGGCAAAAATTACTGCATCCGAGCATGGTCTCCACTGTTTGCATAAAGAATTTGTAAGGCCAAACAACCCTTAAAACGGAAATAGACTGGTCCAATTGACAAGGTGGGGAAATTCAATTCGGCTTTTAAGTGGGTTGAAAATTTGATGATGTCGTCTTCTACGTATCGTATTGTCACTTTCAGGGTTTAATGTTAGGCATGTTACCAAACATGAAATTTACAAGTCCTGGTTATAAACTTTTTTCATGCTCAACTCAACTGAGCATGACATTTCAGATGCTGATAAGATACTAAATTACGGAAAAATATCAACTAACTTGCTTTCAAGCACTCAGGTGTAATTATGCTAATAAATGTTTAAGTGTCAAGAACTATTGACATTTACATTGATGAGCATAATAAAAGGCATGCTCAGTTGAGTTGAGCATGAAAATGTTTAATAACCTGGGATCCTAGCTACGTATATTTTTGTCCATAAAATCATACGGTGCAGGGGTAAGCTATACCATATACACTGCATTATTTGAGCCAGCGCACGAGAATTTGAACGGTATTGCATATGCTCAAATACTTATCAATAAACTCCCTGAATGTGAAAAAGCACGGGTTCCATGTTTTGTGCTTTTTACACGGTTGAACGTTTGGTGAATATGACATCACTACTATAGCCACAAAACCAAAAGCTCACAATGCCATAACAAATGACATTGTGGGCTTTTGGTTTTGAGGCTATATAAAAACACGTTTTGTGGCTTTTTCATGGGTAGTAACCAGTACTGGGCCGGAAGGGTTTATGGTTATGTATGTATTTTTATGACGGGAACTCCCGAAGGCTCAACCGAAAGTGGTTTTATGGAGAAGCCGGGAATCGAACCTGCGACCCCTGGTTTACAAGGCATAGCGCTTATCGAAGTGTTATTATAACGACCGAACTTCAGCTCCTTTGATGCACAGGAGCTTGGCGTTATCTTCCGTTTATATACCACTATACGCTTTTGTTAACAAATGCGAATGACGGTCACTCCGCTGCTGCACAAATTGTTACTAGGTGAGATACACCGTTATTATTCAGGTTACAAAGTCGTTGGCATACCTTTTGAATAAACAACTGCTTGCTCTATCTTTCGCCCTATATCGGAAGTTTGCCACATTCACGGTTCTATTGTCATTTTGTTTTGTCGATGAAGTGTGATTGGATTGCTGTGACGGATACAACTGGATGTTTAGCCTTCTTTGTTGTGTTATGCACATCGGGGCAAATGCGTATTGTCATTTGATTGGTCGAGATGATGAGAACATTTTGTCATCATGTATTGACCAATGAGATTACACTATACATTTACTCCGATATATGCACACAGAGCAACAAAGTATCCAGCTGTATCCGTCACAGCAATCCAATCACACTTCATTTTAAAAACGAATTTACAATGAAACCGTGAATGTTGATTAGAGCTGATATATGGCGGAAAATAAACATTCAATAATTATTGTTTATTCAAAACATATACACACATGCTTGTAAGCTGAATAATAATGGTAACACTCACCTAAAACAATTTTGATCAGCAGCGGAGTGACCGTCCTTCCTTCTTGTAAACAAGAGGGTTTACAAGTATAGAAATGAAAGAATAACGTCAGGCTCCCGGGCTTTGATATGACTGTGGTCCACCTAGGTGTCCAGTAAAATATTTTACTGACCGTTCCAAGGCGGTACTTCTTTTGGTGATCTTTTATGTTTTTGTTCTGGCTTGTATTTGCTATGTCTTTGTGCGCGTCTGTTTATATGTGCTTTGTGGTCACCTGCTGGGAAAGGGCTGACCTCTTGGCTCTCGTTTGTTGTGTCTACTGTGAGTTTGTCACTTTCCCATTGGTATCCTGGGTCAGGTTTGGTACTTGATTGTATCGATTCCAGATCTTTGCACCCTTACTTACTTTAGAGGGCTAAAATTTTATTTCACGGGAACAGAGAGCAAATTGTGAGGGGAACAGGGTAAACAAGGCAATATTGGGGAAGATGGAATATATTTCCAGTTTGGGTATTAAACGGGGCACAAGCCAATTTATTTCAAGGGAATAAGGGAGAAATATAGTTCGAGGTAATAAGGGAGGAGGTTCATGTAGCCCATATGAGGGCCACGTTACTCAGTTTATAAACTATGATTTTTTGAAGCATGAGGGACAGTTTTCCGTTAAAAGCGTATATATTATACGACATTCCTTGGTTCTTCCTCTCTAATCACAAGCCTTACATGTCATATCATTTATGTAATATTCTATAGATAGTTTGAAACTGACATGAATCATAATGCTCTGTCTGGGAGTGTCAACTTTTTTGTTCCGGCGAGGCCTGGAATTTATCCTGATAAGGATAATATAGAGCAGCGATCGAAGCCTGTTTTTCGCAAATACGAAACTCTTTCATTTTAGGATTGAAATTCATATCTTAAGATTGCATTGGATGATGAAAAACATAAGCAATTTTAATGTTTCCGAGAAGCCCGAGGATAGGGCGTCTCGGATACATTAAAATTGCTAATGTTTTTATGCCCCCAAAGGAACTTTGGGAGGCATTAAGTAATCGCACTGTCCGTCCGTCCATCCTGCTTCGTGTCCGGTCCATATCTCCTATATTCTTTGAGGTGGAAATTCCAAATTTGGTGTGTAGATGCATCTTGAGATGACGGAGTGCGTCGTACCATTTTCAGGTCACTGTGACCTTGACATCTGACCTAGTTTCTAGAAAATGCATTGAGTCTGTGGCATATCTCCTTTATTCTTTTGAGGTAGGAATTCCAAATTTGGTGTGTAAATGCATCTTGAGGTGGCTGAGTGTCACATACCATTTTCGGGTCACTGTGACCTTGACCTCTGACCTAGTTTTTGAAATAATCGTGTCCGGAGCATATCTCTTAAATTATTTGAGCTAGGAATCTCAAATTTGGTGTGATGATGCATCTTTGGATAACGAAGTGTCGCGTACCATGATTGGGTCACTGTGACCGTGAACTTGACCCATTACCTAGATTTTAGAATAATCGTGTCGGGAGCATATCTCTTATAAAATTTGAGGTAGGAATCTCAAATTTTCGTGTGAATGCATCTTGGGATGACAAAGTGATGTGTATCATAATTGGGTCAATTCCATGGTAGGAATTCCAAATTGTATGTGTGGGTGCATCTTGGGATGACGGAGTGTCACATACCAGTTTCAGGTCACTGTGACCTTGACATCGGACCTAGTTTTAAGAATAATTGTGTCCAGAGCATATCTCTTTTATTATTGGAATAGGAATCTCAAAGTTGGTGTGATGATGTATCTTTTGATGACAAAGTGTCGCATACCATAATTGGGTCACTGTGTCCTTGAACTTGACCTCTGACCTAGTTTTTAGAAACTGCGTTAAGTCTGGTGCATATCTAACATATTCTTTGAGATAGGAATTCCAAATTTGGTGTGTAACTGCATCTTGAGATGACGGAATGTCACATACCATTTTGGGTCACTGTGATCATGACCTCTTACCTAGTTTTAAGGATTATTGTTTTCCGAGCATATCTCTTATATTCTTTGAGGTAGGAATTCCAAATTAGCTATGTATATGCATCTCTGGATGGCGGAGTGTCACATACCATTTTTGGGTCCCTGTGACCTTGACTTCTGACCTAGTTAATAATAAAAGTGTCAGGGGCATATCTCTTATATTATTTGAGTTAGGAATCCCAAATTTGGTGTGTGAATACCTCTTGGGATGGTGGAGTGTCATGTACCATTTACGGGTCACTGTGACCTTGATCTCTTACCTGTTTTTGTTTTTTTAAGAAAAATCATGTCCGGAGCATATCTCTTATATTATTTAAGGTATGAATCCCAAATTTGGTGTGTGGATGCAACTTTGGATGACGGAGTGTCACATACCATTTTCGGGTCACTTTGACCTTGACCTCTGACCTAGTTTGTAGAATAATAGTGTCCAGAAAATATCTCTTATATTATTTGAGATGGGAATCCCAAATTTGCTATATGGATACATCTTTGGATGCTGATGTGCCGCATACCATTTTTAGGTCATTGTGATATTGACCTATGACCTTGTTTCTAGAATAATCCTGTTTGGAGCATATCTCCTATATTATTTGATGTAGGAATCCCAAATTTGGTTTGTTGATTCCTCTTGGGATGGCAGAGTGGTGCATACCATTTTGGTCACTCTGACCTTGACATTGACTACTGGCCTCATTTCTAGGTTTTTTGTGTCTGGAGCATATCTCCTATATTACAGCTTACTTTCCTCAAATGTATCTTCTGCTAGACCAATTCCTTTGGGGGCATTCGTCACGTTACTGTGACATGTCTTGTTTCATCATCCAGTGCAAGCTTAAAATATGAATTTCAATCTATAGTATCAACCAAATTTACGAAATTATCTTCGACCCAACCCCGTTAGTTATCCTTATAAAAAGAAATATTTCATTTGTAACGGGGGTATTGGATCAGTCAGGGAGCGAAACTCGTGAACACAACGTCTTATTTTTCAACCAAAACATATGTTGTGGATACTCAAAAGAACCGTCTCAATGCGACGGTTCTTTTAAGAACCCAAAACACCCGTTTATACCGAGGATAAGGAGAAAATCACAATTTTATGCTGAAAATTTTGCTTAATTGGTCAAAGCTAATCGTGAGGGCCTTTTTTTCGTAACTAAGCTAATATTTGCTCAAGCTCATGCTGGATCTAAATAAGAAATATGTCTGTAATAAAAAATGGTTCAGTCAGTTTGTAAGACAAAGACATTATGAGTTTAGATACACTGGGTCAGAAAGATTATTTTCTAAGCCATTAATTTTTGTGCTCCGGATCCATTTATAGGAATCATCTTTTCAAGAACAGATAAGGCCACGTATATGTAATTGCTGACCTTGGGTTTTCGATCGTTTGAGAATTCGCTAAATAATTGATATAAGTAACGTGAAATTTTTTAAAGAAATTGAGAAGAAAAAATGGGGGATGTTTATACTTTGTTATGTCTTCGGTCAGCTGAGCTCAGTAAAGCGTTTGTCTTAAGGAGCCTATGCTATTCCAAATTATCTGTTGTGGTGCTTCTAGGGTACAGGTTGCTGGAATCTCGCGAAACTCGAGTCAGAACGAAAAAATATGCCCTGCGCACAAATGATACATATTTAAATAGTTAGTGTCATACATGTCTGGTGCAAACAAATCTAAAACAATAGTAGAATTAAGTTGAACGTAACCTACAAATAAGTTAGTACGAGGCGCGACAAGCAGATTAGTTTAGTACGGAAGAGGTATCGTGCCATATATTATTTTTAAAACCATCGATTGAGATATTTCTTTACATGTCTCGTGTTTTAACTATAATTGTTTCAGCGTCAACGTGAAAATCATATTTAAAACTAATGAAAAAGTGCCAAAAACCGTAAAAAACAACATAACATTCTACTAAAAAATTTTAAAAAGGAATTGATACCTTGTGTTGCTCTCGGGTTGACCAAAGCTGGTCAAAGGGAGGTAACTATTTTCAGTAAGGAAATGTCATAACTGGTCGACATGAGGGTCTGGATGGGGTATAATTATTAGTGAATAATGGCCCTTTTTATAATGAATAGTGAATAATGAGCCAAAAAATAATGAATAGTGAATAATGAGGGCCTAAAAATTAATGAATAATCCTATTTTCTTAATGAAATGAAGAAAAACTAATGAATAGTGAATAATCAAATTTCTTTGCCACCTTTCTTACTTTAAATGAATAATTGGTCTTATTTTAATGAATAACCCAAAATTTTAATGAGATGAATAATGGGCTAAATTTTTAATGAATAGTGAAAACCAGACCTCCCCCCATCAAGACCCTCCGACATTCATATCAGTTGAAAAATGCAAACATCTCAGGAATGCTAGAGTTAGGAAATTCTGATTCTATAATTCCATGTGCCACCACCACAGGCTATATTAATTTATTAAGGAAATAGAACTCAACTAACCAGTTTCATCAATTTATCCATTCACATGGGTGTATAGTCGTAACTGTAAGCTCTCTCTACTGATCACAGGCTATTACAGGAACATAACCTTAAGAACCTACTTTCATGGGCCTTATTATTGGCGATATGAGCCAGGGCCCGGAATAACAATGCCTCCTTAAAGTTAAGGAAGACTAAAAGGGAACGGCAACCCTGATGACTTCTTTGTTTCAGATGAAAGATCTTAATAAACCATGAATTTTGATACCAGTTTCATCTAAATCGGTTGAAAAATGTGGAAGTTGTGGGCGTTTGAATATTTGCAAATGGACTGTAATGGAAGCAGCCATATTGTAGGCTGAGTGACGTCACTGAGCCTAATTAAAGGGATAGAAATTTGAGCAATAATAGTGGTACCACTCATTATGACTCTCTCCAGGGGTCATACTGGGAAGATCAAAGGACAGCTATAATGAGGTGATTATGAATTCACTGCATGGGTGATAAGGAGGCCCCTTGAAGGGTTTAGGTAATTGCTTATAAAGAAAGAATAAAATGATCGATCTAGCTGAACCAAACAGGTGATGTTAACAATAATATTGGACATTAGAAAAAAAAATTTGAACATTTTAAAAAGAAAAAAAAGAAGAAAAGAATATTTTGAATATTTCTCTTGAAAAGATGAAATAAGAAATAAAGACAAAAACAATAGATGTAAGATACTGGTGCATCATCTTTGCCCCATAAAATAATTGTATCATATTAATCAATTTGTGCAAAATGGATTTTTCCATCTTTATCAATTGGATAAGTCCATTTTCAATTTGAGTGCAGTTGGGTGATATTTATCTTTTTCAAAAAAAATAAAATTGACAGAGCAGTCTGAAAGCGATCAGTAGAGACCCTGATCGGATGCCACACTCCACAGTGTCTGATCTGGGTCTGTACTGCTTGTCCCGCCAGGATGTTTCAGGTAAATATTATCATTTTTATTGCGAAAGTAACAGTAGGTTTTTTTCTGTCTGATGTGAAAAGGCCTTGGTTGCATGTCGGGCAAAAAGTATCATAAAGGGAAAATGAAGTAAAGCAAATAGTTTCTTCAAACTTTATATACAGAAAATAGCATTTTCTCGGAATAAAAAAAATGGAACAGCACATATGAAAAAGGTACATATTGGAAATGCATAAAGTGGATGTTCAGTTTAGTATTTGACTCAAACCAGCAAATGCCCTAACAACAACAACAACGATAATTGGATTATCAAAGTATGTAAACGATTATCAATTATCGATTATTGATAGTATCGATTATCGATTGACTGAGTGTTTATTGAATGTCGCGTGCCATGAACTTGTAGACCCTGATTAAATGCCACATAACTCGGCATTTCATCTGGATCTGCGCATTATGGCACTACTACACTCAGCAGTCAAAGGGTTAATTTATTGCACCTTTGCATTACAGACAAAGATGATAATAATAATGGGACATCAGCGAATCTGTGGAAATAATATTTATTTCAAGAAAAAAAAACAAATAAAAATATTTATTTAAATAAATAATTTGTGTTCAAGTCTCTTCTCTTTCCTATTTGGATTGAGAGACAAAATCTCCTTCAAGCAAAATAATAGCCTATGGATAAATTCTTAGCTGTGGATAAAACCTGATCAAATTTACAGGTAAGTCCCCCTTGGGGCCCCCTCAATAAAGTGAGATATCGAAATTGGCCTGGAAGCGATGTAAAATTTCCCTTATCAGTAAATTCACTAATGATTCCATATATCACAAAATATGTGTCTTTAAATATGCGTAATCAAAATAAAAGACAAACCAATGGATTATTTGCATTAAATTTTAATTAAACATATTCCTTATGTATAAAGCTGCATAGCTGCTGAAACACAGATAATTTGATAGTAGTGCTAACTAAAAATTAAGCAGTTGAAAAAATTCTGAAAACTAATTAAATATTCAAAACGGCCGCTAAATGTCATTCATATTGAATTCATTAAATGCCCATAACTTGCCCATTTTTCGACCGATTTTGATGACACTTGTATCAAAATTCATGGTTTAGATAGTTCTTTCTGATAAAACATACTTATCATTAGGGTTGCTGTCCCCTTTAAGTTAAGTATTGATATTTCAACATACTATATATTAGATGCTAAATAAATTGCCTGGACCGATGCAGTACTTGTGGTCAAAGATATCATTGTGATTTACAGAAAAAAATGAAACTTTTTTGATTTTAATCAGTTTGAAAGTTATTTTTCGCATCCTGAAGCATCAATACTTAACTTAAGTCTTCCTTAACTTTAAGGAGGCATTGTAATACCGGGCCCAGGTCGTGATATGTTGGTACTTATCACGTATGCGAACAGCGAAGGCTCAGTCGAATATGCGCATCCCATAGTCTTACGTTACATCCCCATGAACAGCAAAACCTGTGTATAACGGCCACTAAAAAAAGATCTTAATGAAACATGGTAGCCTGATGCAGGTCGAAAATATTGCAGAATGCATTCTGCAATACTTTCGACATGCACTTAGCGATAGTTGGTCTTGAAAACCAATCTGTTGTATTTTTGAGAGTTGCCGTTTTTGACAGGTTTTACTGTACCACAAGTATTGTCCTGCCAGCCAAGAGTGACACTGACGTAACGTTTTGTTTACAAAGTTATCAGGGACTAAGAATCGACGAATCACTTGTGTATTAATCCTATCCGCAGAATAGGATTAATACACAAGTGATTTATCGACATGTCGAACTTTAACGGACATCTGCTTTTCCAAGCTGACCGTTTGTCGTGTTCGTATCTTAATCCGCCAGGAGGTACCAATTTCACATTACCTGTATTAATTTTATCTCTAAGCGGACGACGGAGTAACCATAGCTACGGGCGTTTTATCCACTAGACTGGTTTTCACAGTTTATTTAAATTATTTAGACTACATTAGAATAGTATGCCAATTAAGGGTTTCTGTTCGTGTGGATGGAATACTGACCGGAATGTGCTTCAGCGGCGTATGCTGAACTTTAAAATGAAACAAACGTCAATTATATTAATGTAATTTAAATAAATTTAATAATAAATTTGATTAACGTCGTAAGAAAAAAATCTTTTTCTTGCATGCTATTAACCCTTAATGCTCCAATTGCAACAACAGTCGCCTGCTTTTCTCGTCTGCTGAAATGTTTAAGAACCTCTTTGGCAAACAGTGTGGACCCAGATCAGACTGCTCCTGTTCTGGGTCCACGCTGTTTGCTTCTATACTTAGTTCAACATTAATGTTAGGCAATTATTTGCAGCAGACGACTTCAGCAGACGACATTTTCAAATGCATTTTAAGGGTTAACAGACGCGTAGATAAGTTTACACCACGAGTGAAGTCTGATCATCGATCAGGATATTCTTAGATGAACCTTGTGTGCGTGAACAGTGAAGACCTTGATTAAACGCTGAATTCTATAGCCTCTTGTTTGTTTGATTTGATTCTTTACGTCCCATCAACAATCTTTCAGTTATATAGGGACGAGTCTTCCTGGGTTGAACCAGTACTAAGCTAGGATAAATGATTATATAGCCTCTGATCTGGGTCTGTGCTGTTCACCTATGTCCTACAAAAGGGACGCTAAACCTTTATAGAAATCAGTATGTGCATGTCATTCACCATCTTGTATTAATTAACGCTGGTCAACAGCTTACAATCGACTGCATCGGCTGATCTCAGACCCCGCAGGGCGTACATTATGTCACGTTTCAGCGACCTGATTTAACATGTACCATACCATGATAAAGGACCCTTACCACCAATGCTTATGACAGTCTTGCATGAGATAAGTATATTTATTTGGATGTCGTCTGCTTAATTCGTATGTACTCAAATGACTGCTGCTTAGGGAGTTGTCTGATCAGGACCCACACTGTATGCAATATGGGCCACCGGACTAACTTATCACGGGTGAGCCCAGACCAGACCGCACCTAATGGGGCAATCTGATCTTGGTCCCTAATATCCTCAATAAAGGACACCAGACTTATTTTATCATAGAAGCAAACAAAATGAACCCGGATCAGACTGCTCCTTGTTCGCAATATAATCAACTAGCGTAAAAAGTGCAACGCCAATTTTACAGATGCGACGCGTCAAATATAGCGATTCCTTTGATAACACGCATTTGTAGCGCAATTAAAGATTTTGTTCATTTTGAGGTAAACGCAGACTATGAAAACAGTGAAGACCCAGAAGAAATACTACACAAGCGGCATTTCATCAGGATCAACACTGTATTCTACGACAAACTCGATCTTCAGAGTAAGAAATATAATATTTTTATGACATCCCTCAAGATGTCATAAAAATGAAATGGACCGTCCGGACTGATTCAAACTTTATGGACCATTCCATTGATCTTAAAAGGTTAAAATCCAACGTTCACATGCTTTATTTATGCTTGTACAAGCTGGTACTGATCGCGCACGCGAAAATGCCCCTCATAAACGCCCATGTTAACGTAAGTGACGTATTCAACGAAGTACTTTGACAGTGAAAACCCAGATGAAATGCCGCATAAGCGGCATTTTATCAGAGTCTGCTCTGTTTTCTATGACAATATCGATCTTCAAAGAAAGAGGTATATTATAAACTGTAATCCCTCAAGATATTCAATGGGCCATCCTGACTTTACTGTAAGGAATATTGAATTATTTTTAGTAGTTTAAAGCGGTTAAAGATCCAACGTCTACAGGTTTAGTTAATGTTGGTGCGCTAGCGAATGCCCCTGAAATATAAAATGCTCATGTTGGAACTTATCGCACATGCGTTGATGCCCCTGATGAACACCCATGCTAGCGTAGCCAAACCCAGATATTCAATTTAAAGCTGTAAAAACCCAGATTAAACACTCCAGTGAAAACCGTGTAGATCCAAATCAATCAAAGTCATTAAGCTAAAATATTTTGATACATGTACCATACGAGAGCATTAGCCTGCACACGCAGCATTGGCATTATTTTAAAATAATTAGGTTTTTAATTAATTATACTTTTTTCAAAAAATAAGTATATTCAGATACGCCATCTGTTTGGATTCATTTAAAATTCCGTATTTTGTCGCGCCTGATCTGGGTCCATTTGTTTTGTAAAAATAATCACCAGAAGACACACGCATGCAATAAAAAATCCCCTCACGCAGCCACACTGTATGGGGTCCTCTGTTAATCTTTGTTTATTGGTAATACACAATGTATGCCGTACTTTCATAATTTATAAGAAATAGAAATACAGGTAATTACAGATTTTAGCCGTATGGATTTTCCCACTCTTATCAGTTATACCAGTCCATTATTGAACCAAGGGTTGCATGGTGGTATTTATATTTTTTATTCAGATTTTAACAGAACATTTTATAAGAAACCACGGAGACCCTGATCATAATCAGTTATACCAGTCCATTTTTGAACCAAGGGTTGCATGGTGGTATTAATATTTGTTATTCAGATTTTAACAGAACATTTTATAAGAAACCACGGAGACCCTGATCAGAGGCCACGTTCTGTCGCGTCTGATCTGGGTCTGCAATGTTTGTTTTTTCTATGTTCCTCAACAAAAACTCTAGGCTAAATTTAAGTTAAAACAGGGATAATACAAATTACGGAGACCTTGGTATAGTTATCTAAAATAGCATCCTATTATGATAAATAGGAGAAATAAAGAAATAATTATATTTATACAATGGCCTGATTTATTAATTGAGCAAACTATAATCTGAAAAAAAGATGGAATGAGGTCTTCTTAGGCCATAAATAGTTCAATGGAGGCTGTATGAATCCAGTTCAGTTCGACGCTTTTTCGGGCCTGATCTGGATCCAAACTATTTGTACCAAAATTATCGCCACTAGCAAGTGAAGAATCATAACCAGTTTAGGTCAATATAATTTCCCACTCTTGGCATTAGGGCAAGTCCATTTTGTATTAAGATGTGTGGTATTTTTCATTTTTATTTAAATTTAAATAGAATATTCTTTATGCAAACAGTGCATACCCTGATCAAATGCAACTTTATAGAATAGATAAATAAACAAATCAGGACTTTAGCATTTAAGAGTGCGTACCCAAAAAATAATTTTCTTATTTCTCAACCAGAACATATGTTGTGGGTACTCAAAAGAACCGTCTCATTGAGACTGTTCTTTTGAGCACCCAAATCATATGTTAAAACTGATTGGTAAGATGATATTGACAATTTTACGCTAATTTTTTTTGTTTATTTAAACCTATGTAAATAAATAAATAAATAAATAAATAAATAAATAAATAAATAAATAAATAAATAAATAAATAAATAAATAAATAAATAAAAAAGCTTAACTTTCCAAAAGCTAAGTTATAGACGCGCGATTACTATAGTGTATGTGTGGTCAATACCTGTTGTTACCTTGGATACAGTTGCTAAAAATAGATTATACCTCCGTAATCGGTGGGAAGTTTGTGAAAAAGTAGTAGGGGTTGTACCAGGAAAAATTCAAAAGGCTACATCAAATTTTATCTTAATTGTATGAAAAATATACCAATTTGTTCGCAATTGATCTGAGCATAGTGTCCCGTTTGCACAGAGAAAATATATTGAATACTTTAATAACTATGACAGAATATCTACCAATGAGCAGATCTAAAAAAGCCTGTTTTACTATATAATTTAATCATTCTTAGGGTTCTATCAAAAACCATCAAAAAGGACGAAGAGTTTGCAGAGGGAAATTCATAAAAATTATATCAGAATAATCGTGAGATATTTAGGTAAAACATTTGTTTGCACAGGAATTCTGCTTTTATAATTCCAAAAGATATAGTATAAAAACTAACACCTTCCATTATAATTCCCTATTACCGCTTCAGCGCATCGCAGATACCTGGATGTCCGTTAAAGTCCCGTATGTTCGCGCTAGCTCAAGAAAAGTGTACACGTTAGTGTTTTACTTAGTAATTGTAAACAAAGTATTACGTGGCACGACAGTAAGGACGTTGCAAACTGTCACTCAGCCTCTAAACTCCAGCTGTTAAGTTTTTAGAATTAATGATTCTCAATATTTTTTGTCTTCGATTTTAGCAAAATGTGTTTGCGATGAAAGTTGTAGAGGAGAATTTCCGCCAATTTCTGCAAAAGGTCTTGTGCTTGTGGCGCAAACAGATTTTGCAATACATTGAATTCGTCCTAAATTTATAAGTCTTTTAATGACAGGTATAATTCGTATAGGCGTGACAGTACGGGGGTAGTTTCAAAAAACATTTGGAAGTGGTGAATATCCCGTTCTTTAAAGGTTGACCTAACATAAAACTGGCGTTAACATACTCAGAGTTTACCGTGCATATGCAGAATCAACTTAAAAAGCAGGCTCATTTGTAGGAGCAAAGGTTGGATTATCGCATGACGTGCACGTGCTATTGAACGAACAGTTTCAGTTTTTAGATGACCCTACTAGCTTAACGCACGAGCGAATCAGACACGATTTCGATTATATTTAAACAAGCCATCCATTGCTTAAGGACATATGCTACTAAATACTTCCCACATTGAAATATTTTAAATACTTTGCATACAGTTTGTTTTATGCATGGGCTATCCATTTATGAAATAAAAAGGATATGTCACCGTGCTTATTTTTTCAGAATCTCATATTGAAGTTTACAGCATTTGACCAATTTTCTAGAAATATAAAATAATAATACTAGTCCTAATTATCGAGCTAAAACGGTTGTAATCTTCACCCAGCTTCTTTCTTTTAACTTAAATTACTGCCCATGACCTCAAACTTTTAAGAAAATGTGCATGTTTACTTGTTACCCCATGCTGTGACAAGATACTGCATGATATATTTTGGCAATTCGTCGAAAAATGGAATTTGTTTTTAGAATAAATCATGTATTAAAAAATCTGACATTGAAAATCTTGAAAATTTATTTTTAATTCATGGACTATTATAATACCTTTCAGAAAAAAGAATAAAAATCTGGGGTCACCGAACTAATTCTCTTTCTAGAGGGCCAAATTTAACCCCACCCCCATAGGTTTCATGCGTAATTCAATATAAAAAGTTCGGGGATGACCATTTCGGTCGTTTTGATGATGCCATTTTACTAGTATATGAAGTAATTTAGCATTAAAATGTTAAAAAGAAAGAAAAAACACACTGAAAATATGTGCGCATCTGGGAATCGATCCTGGTTCTCTGGCTTTGTAGCCAGGCGCGCTAACCACTAGGCCACGAGGTCAGGTCGTGCGCCGCTCTAAATATCCATACAAATAGTAAAGATTCGGCCACTATCGTATTCGTAACCAGGGTTATTGTGTACGTCTTTTGATTTCGACTGAGCTACATTTATCTGTCTTTAGTGCTGAGACGATCAGTTCTGAAAAGATGTCAATAGATATTTCGAACACACTTTAATTAGTTATTTTGTGAAGAAAATGTCGGAACACCGATATGACATAAGAATATCGGAAGCTGTATTGATCCGAATCCGCTAAGGGTCGAAAGACAGGACCCAGACAACTTTCCCCGTTTGCAGACGCGGAAAAGGTGCGCATTGGAAATAGCCGCATATGTCTTTAAAGCTGCATAGTCTGTAATTTTTTATATTTAAATTTTGGAAACAAAGTTTCTATTTTTCAAGAATACAGTAAAAAAAAAAATACTCACATTCAGGTAAACATTTTACCATTTTCATAAATTTTAACAAATTATATCTTTCAAAACAACAGAATTAATGTCAAAAATCAACTGTCTAGAATTATTGGAGGGACGTAAATAACTCCTAACAAGAGAAAAATCACCTGTTTTATTAGATAGTTCACTGTTCCATGCAGCTTTCAGCTGTACTGAACATATTTATTGTGAAAACATAACTTAATTCTATATTTACAAATGATTTAAAAAGAAAAATATTTTTTTTTTCGAAAAATGTTCATAGTTACAGATCTGGGCCCGGAATTACAATGCCTCCTTAGAGTTAAGCAAGACTTAAGTTAAGTACTGATATTTCAACATGCTGTATTAAATGATAAATAAATTGCCTGGATCGATGTGGTATTTGTGGTCAAAGATATCATTGTGATCTTCGGAAAAATTAAAACTATTTTGGTTTTAATCAGTTTTAAACGTTATTTTACGTATCCTGAAAAATCAATACTTAACTTAAGTCTTCCTTAACTTTAAGGACGCATTGTAATTCCGGGCCCTAGTCTCTTTAAGTAATTGAATTAGGGCAGTGCAATTTAACTTTTTGAATGACATCTTGGACTTTGTATTTGCGCTTTTCTTAAAATGTTCAATGAGTGCATCTAAGCACAGAGGAACCTGCAGCATCTAGGATGTTGGAACCACTTGGAGACGTTGGTGGAGATTTTCCTGAACGCTTTTCATCGCGAACACATTTTGCTAAAATTGAAGATAAAAATTTATTGCTAAAAAATAGTTCTAAAAACTTGACAGCTGGAGTTTAGTTCCGCTAGATGACTGTGTATACGTGTTTAAATAATGACTGCGCGTCATGTTGAGAAAACCAACAAGATATCAGGATTACTGACTTGCCAACCAAAAGTGACAGTGACGAAATACTTTGTTTACAATTGTTAAGTAAAACATTTACTTGTACACTCCAATTGAGCTAACGCGAATCGAGAGGTCACTTGTGTATTAATCCTATCCTGTAGATAGGATTGATATACAAGTGATCTATCGAGTTATCTATCGATTCTCAGTCCCTATTAAATTTGTAAACAAACATATCGTCACTGTCACTTTTGGCTGTCAGGACAGTTGACCCATATGTTTAATTGTATTGATCTCATTATAAATAATTGCCATTTTCTTTCTTGTGAAACAGATGTTATTACACTCAGCGTCAATGAAAAGTTACTAGTATTGAAATTTCGATATTTCGGAAAATATATAATACAGCTCTTTGGCTACGGTTACGTTCATATTTCTGGTCAACGACAAGCTGTTTTGGAGAGATAATATAGTGACACGAGCCCTGGGACTATGGTGCACGTAATGCACGTGCATTTTATGTTTTTCGCAGTTTTTAAGAATTTGAAATTATCATTTCCAGAGACAACATGCCAGGACATGTCCTAGACATTTCCATTGAAAACGCCACCAAAATGGTTAAGTTATCCCATTAAACGCGAAAGAATAGGATCAAACTTTAAGGAAGCACCAAACTTTGCATTTTCCTATACAATGCAATGGAAATTACAGGGGTCCATCAAGGAATGATTTTTATGCATTCGGATGTGATGGATACCGTTTTTTCCATTGTGGTGATGCATGGGACTCTAAGCCATAAAATTGAGTGTTGAAGTATCCGCCGTTCTTCGTTCAGAATAGACTAAATATTGTCCTATGTTAAGTGTATGCGATTTACCGGTAACTTTTCACTGACGTTGAGTATAGTTTAAAAGTTTGAGTATTACTAAACAATCTTAACTTATCTGTTGTGTTTCATCCGATTTGCAAGACTCGGGGTAAGTATTCCAAAGAGGAATTATTCATAGATTATTGTTTGCACACGTGCATGTAGAGTATGTGCTAGATAAGAGTAGAGTTACGTAGTTGGCAACGTTATGGTACTGGACAAATATAGGAGTTTCATTCATATTTCTAACTGTAAATCTGTTCCGTCACTCTACTCTTATCGAGCACGGACTATACTGGTCTATTTTGACCTGAGATGGATCAAAGGTGAGACGATTCGAATTTACAGCACGTGAAAAGAGAAACAGGTAGAAACCGTTATAAAGCGGTATTATAGGCGTTTACATAATACATGTACATTAAATAGGTAACTTTCAACCTTTTAGTGGGAGCGCAGTGGCTCAGTGGTAGAGTGCTTGACCCGAAACCGAGGACCCGCGGGTTCGAGCCTCTCCGGCGTCACTGCGTTGTGGTCCTTGAGCAGACACATTTATCCTAGCTTAGTACTGGCTACACCCAGGGAGACCCGTCCCTGTTTAACTGAAATATTGTTGATGGGAAGTAAAAACATCAATTCAAACAAACAAACAACCTTTTAGTCAATTTTCTCTGTAGCTCAGTAGGTAAGCAACACTGCATTAATTTTTTTAAGGTGAAAGAAATCAATGCGAGTTCGAGTCTCGGTCAAGCATTATTTTTTTTACTTTTAGTGTGTGTGTGTGTGTGTGTGTGTGTGTGTGTGTGTGTGTGTGTGTGTGTGTGTGTGTGTGTGTGTGTGTGTGTGTGTGTGTTAGCTCTTTTTATATTATATTTTTTCATCATGGGATGTATTTTATTTCGTTATTTATTAACTTTCAGATACATTTAAATTTACATGCCCTCCGTCTCGCTGGCAGTGTCAGTATCGGAGCTGTGGTCGGTTTCCGACGCAAGATCAATCACCACTGGCTCATGTTCTTCCTCTATCGCGATCTCCTTTAACCAGTATACACACATGCTCAACGTACTTCAAAGTCGTCCAGTTGGATCCTCTTCCGTTCCAGATTGTTCAGGTTTCTCCTCTTTTATCTAGTCTCGCTTCATCAGCCGCTCAATGGTACTCTTGCCGACCTCCTTTCTTTTGCCTGAATCAGTGATATTTTCTGAAATTTCGTGAGCAGACAGAAAGATAACCTAGTGTTAATATTATAAAAGTGTAGCAGGCTCAGGCTGGGTCGGGCTAGGATCGAGCGTCTAGTCTCGGACCGACAGCCAGGCTTAAATATATAGTTTACCACAGCACCCGGGAAAAGTGTTTTTGTGCTAAAATATGGCTGTTTTCCCAAGAGCCAAGGTAATGGTAGTGTTCTATATACATATTATAGGTTCGAATCTCTGGATTTGAGGCCTGATGGAGCTTTGGTAAAAGAATTACATTATTGGAGTCCCACTAAGGACTAGAGTGTCAGTCTGGTTTTAAGTTGTCCCATAAGGCCAATAACCAATAACCCCAAAAAAACGTTTTGTGGCTTTTCCATGGGTAGTAACCAGTACTGGGCCAGGAGGGTTTATGATTTGTGTGTTTATTTTATGACGGCAACTCCCGAAGGCTCAACCAAAATTGGTTATATGGAGAAGCCGGGAATCGAACCTGCGACCCCTGGTTTACAAGACATAGGTTATCCTCTACACCAAAAACTTTTCATGGCTTTCCTGGGCGTTAACCAGTTCCGCTGGGTTGGTTTAAGATTTGTGCGTTGGTTTTATGTCGGGAACACCCGAAGGCTAACCAAAAGTGGTTTTATGGAGAAGCCAGGAATCGAACCTGCGACCCCTAATTTACAAGACATAGGTTTATCCCCTACACCTTTTTGTGGCTTTCCTGGTTATAAACCAGTTCTACCGGGTTTGTTTAAGATTTGTGCGTTGGTTTTATGTTGAAACACCCAAAGGCTCACTGAAAGTGCTTTTATGGAGAAGACGGGAATCGAACCTGCGACCCCTGGTGTACAAGGCATAGCATTTATCCCCTACACCTTTTTGTGGCTTTCCTATGTATTAACCAGTTCCGCCGAGTTGGTTTAAGATTTGTGTTGGTTTTATAACGGGACTCCCATAGGCTCACCGAAAGTGATTTTATGGAGAAGCCGGGGATCTGCCTGTGACCCTTGGTTTACAAGGCATAGCACTTATCCCCCTACTTTTTTGTGGCTTTTCCATGGGTAGTAACAAGTACTGGGCCGGGAGGGTTTATGATTTGTGTGTTTATTTTATGACGGGAACCCCCGAAGGCTCAACCGAAAGTGGTTTTATGGAGAAGTAGGGAATCGAACCACAGGAGCTTGAAGTTCTATCCTTATATCGCTTCTAAACCCTAAAACCGAAAATTTCATAATGTCATTACGTAGTAATGACCAGGAGTGAAACTAAGCTCTCGACAGCCATTCCGGCTCCAGTTTCCGGTTATCAGCAGTGAATGTTGTGACGGCAACGCAAAATGTTCGACGTTACGCTGACCAAAAAGTAACCGGCGGAGCTCTACTGAACAACAACAACAACAACAACAATGGCGACGTTTGAAAAAAAACAGGGCATGTCTATTGCAATGAACAACCATAATTTGTACATTTCTGGCCAATGTGGTACCGGGAAACATGTTTTGTTAAGGAATAAACCAAAAGAGAATTATTTTTTTACTCCAATTGGCCGTATATCGGAGTTTGTAAGCCGATCGATTTCAGCAATTCACGAGCATCTTGTATTTTATCCGGGTCCTCTTGTCTTACAATCAAAACGATTGATATGACTACAAAAATCGTAATAAATCTTCCTAACCGCCAGTAACCGGTCTCTCGGAGTTCGTCGTAGTGTCTTACTAGGTATTTCGGAGTATGTTTATCCACACAAATGCAATAACCGTAGAATTTATGAAGGGCTACCCCAGGCTCCCGCTATGCTTGCTGAAAAGGATTTGGTTTTGTTTCCCAGCTAAAACCCAGAACAGAAACTATCTCAATGAAATATAGCAAAGCCTTTAACAGAAAAGTGCAATAGATTCCTACCTTCACGCAACAACGCAGTTTGGAGGACTCTGAACTAGACGTATTTTCCAAAAATAAGCTGCTTCCAACAGTCATAAAGAACACAATAATATTCCAAACAAGTTATTTTGAAACTGTTTTTGTCATTTCTGCCATGTTTACACATGTGATTGTCAAGTCCATTTCCTTGAAAATATGTGACGTCATAATGTGACGTGTACAAGTCGATAAATTAATTGGGGCCTCCAACGGGGGAAAACAGAACAGAACTCAAAATCTGTTCTACTGCTAAAGGAAAGGGCAAACGAGGGGGGGGGGGGCAAAATTTCAAATATTTGTTTGGGGTGCTTGAAACTCCTGATATTTTTTTTTTGTGAATGGTAGATCTGGGGGCCGAGCCTACGTATGAAGAAAATATGAGAGTACCCCCCCTGGGCTCAGGCCCAGCATCTACCGTTCACCCAAAAAAAAAATATCAGGAAGTTCAAGCACCCCAAAAAATATTTGAAATTTTAGCAACCCCAAAAAATATCCCCTATTCTGTACCTTGACCTTAAGAAAAGACTCTAAAATGCATAGAAATGACCCCTAAATATAGTCAAATTTTGTGATTACCCCAAAAAATATCCACAAAATCTTCATAGATCTACCCTAAAAAATATTTAAAATTTTAACCCACAAAAAATTGTCCCGAGCCTACGTATGCATGAAAATATCAGAGACCCCGCCCCCAGGCTGTGGGTGGGGTGGGGTGGAGTGGGGTTGGGGAGAGTGCCGAGGACCCGGGTTGGAATCCTAGTTATAGTACCCGTTGTTGCCCAGTTCTCCTCCATCGATTACTTATCCGTATAATATCTCTCTTCCAGTGTGGTCTACCCAAAGAGACACCCATCTTGAAGAAGATCTTCATACCCCAAAAAATATTTAAAATTTTACCCCCCCCCCCCCCCCCAAAAAAAAAAAAAAAAAAAAATGACCCAAACATACGTATGTATGAAAATATCAGAGACCCCCCCCCCTCCCACCTGGAGAGACACCCATCTTGAAGAATGTACTCTTCTGTGTTGGTTTAGTCCCCGAAACCCGGGACACGCCATAATCTCCTCTCCACCGATCCCGGCGCCTAAACATTCTCTCGTTTATTCTTATAAATACGTTTGAATACCACGGCACCTAAGCCGTCCACAACCCGTTCGGTCTTCTGTTTGCATCAAAGTATTTGCTTAGGTTCCTATGTATACACACACAGGAGCGCAGTGGGTCAGTGGTAGAGTGCTTGACTCGAGACCAAGGGGTCGCAGGTTCGAGCCTCACCGGCGTCACTGCGTTGTGGTCCTTGAGCAAGACACATTTATCCTAGCTTAGTACTGGTTCAACCCAGATAGACCCTTCCCTGATTAACTGAAAGATTTTTGGTGGGACGTAAAGAATCAAATCAAACAAATGTATACACACACACAAAATGGGGATAAAATCCTGGTGCTCATCAATCGTAAAGAAATCATGTTTTAAACATAAGTGATGGCTTTCGTATTTCAGCAGATATTTAAAGATATGAAGGAAGAAGATCAACACACCAAAATACTGTCTCCACATCGTACTTTAAGTCTAAATCTAGTTTTGCCATCATCTTGATGAGGAAGAGAGAGCTTGTTGCTCTACTTTGTTTGTCTTCATGATGTCTCGTGATTGTTGTGTCGCGCTTCCTAACGATGCCACGGGTTTGTCTGCAGTTTGTGATTGTGGCATTTCCTGATCATATACTCACTTTCTTTTTTTAACAGGGAGGTGTTTTATTACTCCGGTCGTCGGCATTAGCATCGGCGCGTACACATGCTAAAAGTCTTGTGTAATTAAAAATGTGATGATAGTGTCCAAGTCACAGGCATATTTACATGTCTAGACCATAAACAAAAGACTTACAAAGTTTCAAAAAGATCGGTATACGGTGCGATGAGTTGCGCTCACAGAATACCCAATGGTCAAAAATTCAAAAGTGAAAAAAAGAAAAATAAAGAGAAACTGACGATATTTCCACGCCGCATGCGCATCTTCAGCATCTGAAAGGTAAAGAAAAAGGTCGAAAAGTTGCACCCTCAAAGTTCCCGCTCATATCTCCTTCGGACGGACGCACATTTTAATAGTCTCCTTCTAATGTCGGCAGAAAAAAAATACCAGCATTGGTATTGCAGTACGTGCCATCAGATTATGAGGTTCTATATGTTTTGCAAAGAATGGAAAATTATAAGATCTACTAGAATCTAAGACGCCAATCCGTGTGCGTTTGCTACAATCAAGTCGGCTACCTGCGAACAGACTGTGCATTTTCGCAGCTGGAGAGCGAGCGAATGCGCAACTCAGGTATGTGCCCAGTAAAAATCTAAAAGCGGGCCACCATCGGCTCACTGGCGGAACGATGCTGGTCCGACACTATATGCTGGCTGGGTATGGTCTAACATGGGTTTTGAATCTAACATAAACAACAACCTTATTAGAATACAGCAAAATCTGTAAACCTGATTTTGTTGCACTTAAAAAAACAAAAGCGCGGACCAGACTACGCATCCACATAGCCTCTGATCCATGCATTTGAAAATCGCTCTTTGGATAAGGCAGTAGTTTAAGTCATGCTTTCAATATTTAAGCTAGTCCTTGTAGCTAATCAGGCTAGTTTGAGCATAACCTGCAGTCACAATTGTCGCGACGAGTCCTTATCAAGAGGTGATGACATTACGGAGAGCTGCCCAAATAGTATTTCACAGAAATATCTCCGTACAAGTTATCTCGAATTTGCAGGGGAAAATAGATAATATTGAAAAACAGATCCTTCAGAAATAGAGAGAACCTACAGTTTTAGAAACTGCAGACTCGGTTTTATAGAGTCTATTCCTCAGAACTGTAATAAAATGCTCTGCCCAAAGCACTACGCTTTTCCTGGGCAAGCTTGAAAAAGCGGTTAGTACTTTGTGCGCATATTACAACCGCCCTTATTGAATGAATCATCGGAGAGAAGGAGAATGACTGTAAAAAAAGTTCAATCGCCGCGAAAATATGGGACCGGCCCGGGATCAAACTTGCCACCCAGGATTTCAGATTCGGGCCACCCATGCTTATTGAAGCTAAAATGCGTATCGACTTACACAACCTCCCCCCCCCCCCCCCAACAAGAGCACCCCCACCACGACATCGGGGCACCACATATGGACATCCAGGGCGACGTAAGAATTATCTATGGTAAACCCCGTTGGTCACCTCATAGCTTGAAATCGATTTACAATCAACCGGTGCGTATGTAAACATAACGTCACACCGCGGATATTTTTGAAAACAACAACCATTTGTGCTATGATAAAAAGATTTTTTTCCTGGCAAGCAAAGGTATGGGTATGGGTCCGGATTGAGTTCATTTAATGTTCTGAAGACTTTTAACTGGTCGTCTTATTTTTTGGCCAACGGTAAATCATTTTATAGTTTTTCTACATTTAATTTCTCCAAGTGTGAGAAAGGCTAGTTTTCGCTGCGTCACAACCGGATACTGGAGCCGGAATGGCTACCGTAACTTTTTTCTTATTTTCAAACGCTCAATATTTTAATTCAGTGATATGTCAGAAAAAGTTATCCATGCCTCGCATGACCTGTTGACATAGTTTTTATGGTTATATGTTCATTTTTCGCCAAAAACGTCCTAGTAACGGCGATTCAAAGGTGCCTGAAATTTAGTTTCACTCCTGGTCATTACTACGTAATGACATTGTGAGTTTTGGTTTTTTGGGCAATAGAGGTGATTTACGGATAGAACTTCAAGCTCCTGTGATCGAACCTGCTTTTTTTTTTTTTTTTTTTTTTTTTTTTTTTTTTTTTTTTTTTTTTTGTGGGCTCCTCCTCCCCTACACCCACTCCATTGTTTTTATTTTCCTCTCACTTTATTTTTTTGGTTAATTCTTTCTGTTGTTCGGACAAAATACAAAAACATTGAGACAGCAAAACAAAAGACCCATGAAGACATTGGGAAACCACCTGGATACTTGGGGCCTTTAGAGCTCCCTCCAATTACCCCAAATATCCACACACCATCCCTACAAGAAAACATAACAAACAGAAAAAATCAACCATAATAAAAAACATTTATACATAGAATAATATGAAATATAAACATGGTAAGTCAGTCCACTTCTGTGCAAAAATAACACAAAAGCGGATTGACCTACTTAAACAAGGGCGAATGGGATTTTAGAAGAGAAAATCTCTAAGCCAATCAGCGAACAGCTTATATCTCGCTGTTCGGTAGGTATCCTCCCAAGAGAGGACACCCAAAACCGTACATACTAAATTATAAGATAGATTAAGGTTTTTAAAAGTAAATTTGTTATCTGCTGACTTCTTTTTTTGACTTTTCTGATCATAAAACTAAATATGGAGAATATTTCTCTTTTTAAAGTATTTCCAAACATCTAAAGTATAATTTTGTATCTTTTTGAGTATTTTCTTATCTATTGTATCAATATCTTTATTATTATTACCAAATCTAAAGAGTAAAAAATTAAAATTTATGTCCAGCTTAATTTCTTTTAAATCCTTTTTTAATTGAATTCTTAAGTTTTTGAATTTAGAGCATTTGCCGAAAATATGTCTACTTGTATAATCAAAGTTCTTACAGGCTGGACATTTTGGGATCACCTGTATAGCTTTATGTTTGAACAAATATTCCCCTGTGGGGAGCACTCCAAAAATTGATTTGTATAAAATATTTTTATCTGAGGGACTTTTTGTTGTAGCTATTGTTGCCCAGATCATATTCCAATTTAATTGAGGATTTCTTATTTCAACAATAGCTTTAAAATTTTGCTGATCTATTATCATATTATAAATTCCACCTAAGTTACATTTCCAAATAAAATCAGCATTCTTGAAATCTATCAAAATTCTTTTTAAATATTGTAAAGAGTATGGTATATTTAAGGTGTGCACCCATTTATTTTTTGCATAGTCAGCATTTAAAAATTTTAAATTGAAACCAAACCAATATATATAAAGGCAGGCCCATGGCTGTATTAAATTTTGGTCTATTAGTTTAAAACTCTGAATGAAGTTTGCTTTAGATCTTATATCTATATTAGGAATCCCAATTCCTCCATTATAAACATCTCTAAAAAGTACATTTCTGGCAATTTTTTCTTTTCTCTGGTCCCAGAGAAAACCAAAAATATTCTTATTAAAGATCTTTAACTTGTATGCTGACATTGGAAAAATTTTCATATAATATTGCAAAATACTGATGATATATGTTTTCAAAATTATTGTTTTTGTGAAAATATTTAATTTGAATTTTGTCCATTTTTGAATTGTTTTTTCCAATTTTTCTAAACGATTTCTAAAATTTAAATTTAAATCATTTTTGCCTAAATAAATACCTAAAACTTTTATATGGTCTTTGACATATTCTTCTGGTAAATTTTGAAAATTTCCAAATTTTAAAATTTCTGTTTTATTTGGATTAATTTTTGAACCTGAAACTTTACTATATTCTTCATTTTCACTTTTTAGTTCTCTATAAGAGGCATCATTTATGACTATGTCTGTCATATCATCAGCATGTTGTATTGATTTGATTTCATATATACAATTTGGAATTTTTATACTTTTAATATTTTGATTTTTATTGATTTTAAAAATCAAAGGTTCTAGACATATAACATATAAAATCATAGATAAGGGACATCCCTGACGCACTGATCTCATTATATCAAAGGAGGCCGTAAAAGCACCGTTTACCATCACCTTCGATCTAATGCCTGAATATAAAATATTAAACCATTTTATAAAATTTTTATGAAAGCCATATTTTTCTAAAACTTCTCTTATAAAATTATGCTCTATCCGATCAAAAGCTTTCTCATTGTCGAAAGATATTAAAGCAGCGTTTAAACTATTTTGTTGAATATAATGTATTATATTTTTCAAATTTAAGGCATTATTTAAAATATTTCTCCCTTTTGGGCCACTGCTTTGAAAAGGATTTAAAATTTCATTTGAAATTAATTTTAATCTGGAAGCCAAAATTTTTGTAAGAATTTTATAGTCAATATTAAGTAATGATATTGGTCTCCAATTTTTTAGGTCTGCAGTGGTACCTTTATTTTTGAAAATTAAAGATATAATGCCTATTTTCATGCTTTCAGTCAAATTTTGGTCTAAAAACATATTATTATATAATTCTGCCAGAACTGGAGTAAGTTCCATTACAAAAGTCTGGTAAAATTCTGGTGTGATACCATCACTACCTGGTGATTTATTTTTATTTAAATTTTTTATAGCTATTCTAATTTCCTCCTCTGTAATTGAGTGGCCTAAAATCTCATTATCATCTTCCCCTAAAATATTTGGTCTAAAATCTTCTAAATACTTTTTGATTTTTTGTGTTTCAATTTCTTGTGATTTATATAAATTTCCATAAAATCCCGCCACGTTTTCTAAAATTTCCTCTTTTTCATATGTAATTTCCCCATTTTCTTTTTGAATTTGGTACATAAATTTTGAATTTCCTTTTTTAATCTCTTCTTTTCTTGAGAGTTCTTTCCCATCCGAATAAATATTTTCTAAAGTTTGATTTTTAGCTCTTATAATGTTCCCTCTTAAATTAAAATTTTGAATTTCTTCCTCTTTTTGATTTATTTTTTCTAAAATTTCTCCCTCAAAATTATTTTCCTTCATCTGTTTGCCTATCTCAATTGTTGTTCTCCTTCTAGATGCCTGCATTTTACCATATGACTTGGATATTTTTGCCACTTGTATTTTAAAATCTTCCCATGCATCTAAAGTATTTTTGAATTTAGCTATTTTTGAAAAATGAAAGTCTGAAATTAAATTTTTTATTTCAATTTTGTAAAAATCATCTTTTAAATAAAAATTATTTAGTTTCCAATAAAAATAGCCCCACATTTTTGTCCCATCTAATTCTATATCTAAAGAAACAGGTTTATGATCTGCTAAATAGTCCAGATGAGTCACATTTTTGATTTTTGGTACTAAAAAATCTGAAATATATATTCGATCAATTCTTGAATTAAGTCTGGTAAAATTTTGGTTTAGGCCATGCTTATATTGATATACATCTCTTAAATTTAAATTTTGAGATTTGAAAATTTTTTGTAAATATATATCATAAGGTCTTAAAGCTCTTAAACGGTCCAAATTATTTTCTACAAAATTAAAATCTCCTAAAATAATTACATTTTGACCTATAAGATTTTCCAAATATTGAACAAGTTTCTTATAAAAATTTTGTTTTTGTAAATCTTCTTGTCCTGAAGGTGCATAAATAGAAATAAAATTTATAGCATCTTTAGCTGTTATTTTTATATGTGTTATACGATTTTGAAAAATATTTTCTTTAATTTCAATATGTTCAGTTTTTAGACTCTGTAAATTATTTCTGATTAAAATTCCTGTACCTTTAAATCTTTCTTTTGAATTTATAAAGAAAGTACCTTTAACTTCTTTTTCAAAATTATGAACAAAATCTTCTTCCAAAAAATGTAATTCCTGAAAGGCCATTAAATCTAGATTTTGCTCTACAATAAAATTTTGAATTTGAGAGGCTCTAAGTTTGAATCCATTTACATTTGCACTTATTATCTTCATAATTACAGAGTCCAAAGTGCTCGCCTAAACCAAAGCAGACATCTGAAGGAGAACCGGAGGAAAGAGATACAAAAATACAAAACATAGCATATACTGTAACATATATCACAAGGAACTTTTAAAATATTCTGCATCCTTTGGAGATCCCTACATCTATGCATAGCATATATGCAGGGGTCCCCATCAGATACAACAGATATCTGCAAGATAAATAAAATTATTAAACATTTACAGTTATATATGTTACTTTTAAATATTAGGTTTAAAGGATATTTTTTTTTTTGTGGCGTTCCTAGACTGCAGGGCTCAACACTATGGTTGGCAACAGCCCAAAGGATTCCCATTGATTAAGATCACATAATATTTCAATATAATGTGGTGATATCAATGCTGGAATGATACTGGGGTGTAAATATCATATTGTTGTCCAAAACAAAGTATTTCTTAGTCAAAGGATATATATACAAATATATCTGATGATGAAAGCTAATTAAACAGCAAGTATATTACAAACAGAATGACATCTGGTACAAATAGTAAGTCACTAAAGGGAAGTAACTGCTCCTTCAACAAGTTTGAACTTTTCAATGGGAGCATAACTACTCCTCAACAAGTGTTAGCTTTCTAAAGTATCTACCAGACATGTTTCTATCACATTCCTCCCTTGTTGTTTTTAAATTTTACATTAGTTAAATTTAATATATTCTATACTACTGATAAAAAAATGTTGAGTAGATAAACATTTCTAAAGTACCAAACTATGACCAGTTGCACATTTAGTCATTATTCAAACTCGTCTCTACATACAGATCAGCCACAGCTTTGTAAGCAGTCTTAAATTAAACAAGACAGGTGGCTGAAAGCTGAGATAACATGAAAACTCCTGTTCCATCTACTTTTGTCATCTGCTGCAAATATTTGCTAACATTTATTTAACAGCATTTAAGCCCCCAGTGGTTTAGGCTGCTGTCCGTTCTAAGGCGGTGTTCTGTTGTTGTTGATTCATTGTTAATTGTTACTCCCATTATGGGATTCTGTAATTGTTCTATGTTTTCTTGTGCGTTACTTTATGTCCATTCTAGTTTTGCAATCATCTTTCTGGGGAAGAGAGAGCTAGTTGCTTTGCTTAGTTTTTCTTCCTGGTGTCTTGTGATTGTTGTGTGGCTCTTCCTCGCGGTGCTATGTGTTTGTCTACAGTTTGGGATTGTGGTAGATTTCTATTTCCTGATCATACTTAATTACTTTTTCCGAACAAACTTTTTTTCCATAATTAGCTACGCAAACGAACCTAAGAAATCAGTGACCAAGGAGACAAAACATACATTTCTCATGGTTTAGGTATTGGCATAAAAGAGCATAAAGGCAGCAAAACGAGGATGGTAACATATTTTTCTAAAATAAGTATGCTTCTTTAAAACAAATCCCTTCAAATAATACATTTTTCTGACTGTAGTAAGTATAATGAGACATATTTATTGTAGATATCAACGATATTTTTTGATTTGATAACTTTAGAAAAAGTAGGGTTTAGCTTTATAAATAAGATATATGCATATTTTTCGTGTTCCCTTTTTATCTTTTATGTTTTCATTTATTAAAAAAAAGTTGTGTATTCGCAGAAAAAAATGTGTTACTTTTCTTGTTTAATTGTTTAAAATATGAGAAATTATTTTTTTAGTTTGGACATATGCCAATCAGTCTAGTACTTCCTTAATTTATTGCTTTCATATACATATATGTCTAGGTCCATGGGCGTGCACTAAGAAAACCCTAAGAAAACCGTAATATGGTTTACCAGACATGCAGACTGTCCCAAAATGTCCATGTTATATGCAACTCTTTTATAACCTTTGATTGGCTATTGTATAATGTTCATGTTGATAAAAGCTCACTAAGTCATTAATCATAATTGTGTACAAACTTGTAGCTCTAAATAATAAAATTTCGATAGAAATATCAAATTATGTAGCTATAATACACCTTATGTTATCAGGTCATACTAGACGGTGATTGCCCGGGGTGATTGTGTGTTTAACCATGCATGTAATCTATTGCATAATATCCATGCTATATCCCACTAGTTTATATCGCTAGGTGATAGTTTTGAACTGATCAGGAAAAGGCTTTCTGACCCTTCTTTTGAATTTATAAATATAAATGACATAAAACACTGTCTGATATACCTTGTTACAGAAGAGTTTTCAAGTAAGCATTGTATTTAACAATTATCAACTTTGAGTTTCTTGAGTAAAATTTAGAAAATACTTTGAAGTTATGATATCTATAGCTTTAGCATATTAGCAGTCAAAACTTGATGGAATTATAAAATGAACATATTGGAGATTATTGCCATCCTCATACCTCATGAGGATGGCAATTATTATTGACAAAGTTAGCAACCTGTATGGTAGCTCCAGCTGAGTGAAGTAGCATGAAATAGCCTTTTTTGTGAAAATTACCCGTATGTTTTGTCATGGTGTCACAACTCTAAAATGACACACCTAGCTCATCGCCATCTACGCTTGCAGAGATGGCAATGAGGTGGTTGTGTCCTTTTATAGATTATCACTTTGTTTGAAACAGCTTTGTAATCAATCAGAAGTCAACAGCCCACTTTATTTAAGTGCTGAAAGATGGCAAGCTTTTTTGAAAAGCTTATACTTGGTATGGTAATTGTTAATACTGAATATTTTATTAACAGGCAGAATACGCGATATGGCACTAAAAGGTAAAGCTAAGACTGTCTTCAATGCAATACTTGTAACAACTGCATTTGTAACCATTTGTTGTATTATCTGGAGGAGTTATGTACAAAGACCAAAAGGAAAGGGCTTGGTGGATGATATGCTGATCAATAAATTACCAAAGATTATGGCAGAACCAGTGTTACCAATGATTATAGCAGAACCGGTGTTACCAATGACAAAGGCAGAACCGGTGTTACCAATGACTAATGCAGAACCAGTGTTACCAATGATTAAGGCAGAACCAGTGTTACCAAAGATTACGGCAGAACCAGTGTTACCAAAGATTAGGGCAGAATTGGTGTTACCAATATCTAACGCAGAACCTGTGTTACCGATGGCAAAGGCAGAACCAGTGTTACCAATGATTAAGGCAGAACCGATGTTACCAATGATTAAGGCAGAACCGGTGTTACCAATGATTAAGGCAGAACCTGAGCTACCACGAAATATTGACGAACCTGTGTTACCACAAATCTTCGACATTGGTAGTAAATCCAAGCCAATACCTGATATAACGAGAGATAACGGTGGCCATGTATTTTCTGAACGGTTTCGTTACCTAGACAAAATACTGCAGGACTGTGGAGAACTTTGTAACACTTCACGTGACGGGATACCTGGTCCCTTTTTCAATCATGTAAAGGCCAATATTCAGTGTGATAGATTGTTTAGAAACATGGACATTGACAGAGGTCACGGTGAGACACATGCTCCTGAAGATATACCTGCTGAATTAATGAAAGAATTTACAATGGATGGTCGCATAAAAGTAACAAAGTATTATTTCAGCCAAAAGTTTCTTGGTGGTAAAGCAAAAATATGGACTAAGGAATCGATTGAAAGGAATATTGATTTAGCTAAAAAAGGCATGTTAAGAGGCACCTATAACATTTCAGAGACAAATGCTCTACGAGATGGTCTAAAGCATGCCCCGCATATTAAAAATGGTCGTGTTCTAGTCATTGGAAGTCAAAACCCATGGGTAGAAGCGTGTGTGCTTGAGGCAGGAGCACGTGAAGTTGTTACTTTGGAATATAGAAAAATTATATCCCAGTTTGCTAAAGTCAGAACAATGGTTCCATCAGAATTTCGCCTGAGCTATTTTAAGCGAACACTAGGATTATTTGACGGGGTTGTCACGTTTTCATCTGTTGAACATTCTGGTCTAGGAAGATATGGCGATGCATTTAATCCTTGGGGAGATATATTAGCAATAGCAAAGGCGTGGTGTGTGACACGATACGGAGGTTCTTTAACGATTGGTGTACCGTACAATGGTGTAGAAGAGTCTTTATATTTCAATGCCCATAGGTTTTACGGGAAGATAAGATATCCGTATCTTACAACTAACTGGCATCAGTATTATCAAGGCCAAGGCCAACAACGGGTTTTTGTATTTACCAAGTAGTGAGAGACTGTTTCAGAGGCACGGCATACACGAGCCCCTGGATAAGAGTGCACAATTAAAAATTAATTTCCTATGTTTCTCAACCAGAACATATGTTTTAAGTACTCATAAGAACAATAAGACGGTTCTATTCACCTCAATGTGACGGTTCTTTAGAGCAACCATAACAAATATTTCATATAAACTACAAAATGAATCTGTTGGACAAAATATGTTTTATTACATAAACACAAAACTTAGAATTCCGAAAATCGGATGTTTCACCCGCCAAAACTAAAGTCAAACAAGGTAAATTCACCGATTTTATATCCCAAGAAGAAGGGTTTTTTAGCGAAACGTGTTAATAAAAAAAACCATAAATCTCATTTCTCCAACGCCTCAGTTCATCTTGGGCATCATACAGATCATAATTAAAAGCCTATCAACTATTTTAGTGTTATAAAAACAACATAAATCTCATTTCTCCAACGCCTCAGTTCATCTTGGGCATCATACAGATCATAATTAAAAGCCTATCAACTATTTAAGGGTTTAGTTCAGTACAAAAATATACTTATTTGTACAATTTCAATATCTGACCTTTCAACCTGACCAAGAGCCAGGAGTGTGTATGAGGTCAAAGTTTTTCTTGCATGTTGGTCTATACTTCTTTCCCTTTAATTTGATATGCAACATAACCATATTCAGAAAAAAATCTTTTGACCTTTTGACCCAACCACACTGGTCGAGGTGTGTGTAAGGACATAATATGTGTTTGTATGGTGCTCTACATTCCATTAGCTTTAATTTGATATGCAACATTCTAACACACCTCGCCTATAGAGCCAACGGTAACAAACTGTGATATATCGCACAATAATTCACTGCTTAAGTATGTGATAGCTGACGTCACTAGAAAATGACGTCACTCATGGAGTTAGACGGTGTAACGTCATTTTTACGCTTGAAAGACGTTACAATTACATGTAAAGGTATACGACGTAGTCTAAGAATTGGCGGGAGTTCTTCAGTGCAATGGCGGAAAGTTGGAAGAAGCTGAAGACTTCGAATGTGTTTTCGTCGTTTACTGTGTGTTAGAATCGAAATAGATCAGCTCCAGTGCGTGAATTGTTGAGTAATAATTCACTGTTTGTCGGTCAGTTGTACGACGATAAATCACTCGCGCTGCGCGCTAGTGATTTGATCTTCTTTACAACTGACCTCCAAACAGTGAATTATTACTCAACAATTCACTGCTGGAGCTGATCTATTTCTTAATTATACAGTACTTTCAGAAAAATTATCTTCTGACCCCACCCCAGGGGTCGAGGATGTGTGTGAAGACTGAATATGTGCTTGCACAGTGCTCTATGCTCCTTTCCAATTGATTTGATATGCCACATGACTACTTTTAGAAATAAATGTTTTGGCCTTTGATCCCATCCCAGGTGCGTGTGAGGACAGAATATGTGCTTCATGTTGCTGCATTCGTCATTCCCTTTAATTTGATATACAACCTGACCATGTTCTGAAAAGGTTGAATTTTTACCTTTTGATCCCGTCCCAAGGTCCAAGAGGGGGTCCATAGACAAAAATATTTGCTACCATGTTGATATATATGCGTCATTCCCTTTAATTTTATACGCAACATGACGATATTCTGAAAATGTGAATTTTGTCCTCTGTCCCAAAGCCTAAGTACACCCAGGGTCCATACCTAGGCCTTCAAACTAAAATTCCTTTAGATATGTTTCATATCATATGTACCTCTGTCGGCATGTGAAATTTTAGTAAAAAAAGAGTTATTGCAAATTTCAAATATTTGACCGGGGGGGGGGGGGGGGGGGGGGGGGGGGGGGGGGGGTCGAGGTAAAATTTTAATCACTGTCATGCTTGTCTACAGGCACTTGGTAATCATGGCCTATAGTGAGAAGTTGTCAGATATAAAAGCTTTGAGTAAATGGGAAGTTTATCATACAAAAAGCCAATATACACTGAACTGAAGTAATAAGTGGTCACCTTACTTTTTTGCACCTGTTCGGAACGTAAAATCGCTCTTACAAAATTTTAATTCTATTAAAAGTTCAAGGCTTTGTCGAGACTCTGCAAATTATGCCATTTCAAAATGTCTGGTAGATCTTGCACAGACGAAGCCCGAGTAAAGGTACCCTCATTTCAAAAAGTCACACTTTTCAGTGTGATATAAATACTCCTCACATACTTCATCCATTTGTATTTTAATAAGTGTGAAGCTGTTAATTACAGCTGCGATATGAGATTAAAAAGAATCAAAAGTTTTGTGACAATTTATTCCTCCATTTCACTTCTACATTAACATGAAGACAGCCACTGTCAGCAGCTTAATCAAAGAGTTTTAGCTTTAACCGTGCAGTTTGCATACAAACTTTGCATTGCTCTGTACGCTTTGTTATCTGCAGCACAGCATTGAAATTGTCAATGATTTTTTTTATTATGAATAGTCGTCACTGTTCTACTTAAAAGTATTAAGATACTTTACATGTGCTATTTAAATGCCCTATAAAACATCACGTTGAATTGGAAGTAGACGCCAGTCTTGTTTTGTTGTACGTTATTTTAAATTCATTCTCGTTTTGCAACCATCTTGATGGGGAAGAGAAAGCTGGTTGCTTTGCTTAGTTCGTTTTCCTGGTGTCTCGTGGTTGTTGTGTGGCTCTTCCTTGCTGTGCCTATGTTTGTCTGCAGTTTGTGATTGTGGTATTTCCTGATCATACTCACTTACTATTTCTGAAAGAAATATCTTTGGAAATAGACTGATCAAGCTGTATTGTGTATGGTCAAACATATTCACATGAAATAAAACACATACAGTGATTATAGTATGTGCAACTGAAGATTTTCGAAATAATTGAATAATGTGGAAAATGAGCTTTAAAAAAAACAAAACATAAAAAATCTGTAACAAGCAAAAATTAAAGTGTTTGGTCTTTTTTCAAGTTTACTGCACGGGTTCGTAATCACCTGTATTTCGATTTGATAAAAATGATCGGTACTCGAATCTATTACTATATGCTTACACAAATCGCCATGCACATACTGGATACTTAAAATGATCTAATTCTATAGTCCTTTATGTATATGGCATGTTTTTCTATAAAATATTAACACCAATATCTACCACTTCCGGTCTATGCAGTACCGACAATACGCGTAAATACCACCAGATCGATGAATACATTTACCAGTGTGTTCGCAGGCGACACAAAAAGTAAATATGTTTTTTTTTTAATTATTTTGTTGGGTAAGCATACATTTGTTTAGATCCAAAAATATTCATATAAAACAAAACACTGTGTGATATGGATTGTTATTTTTATGGCCATATTCTATCTCATAAATATTATCAGTGACGGAAAATATTTATAGAGAGGAAGATCTATACTACAAATGTGTTATGAACTCTAACAGAATATTATAATAAAAATCATATTTGCAGGATTTTCTACTGAAAGAAAATAAGCCATCATTATTATCTGCATAGGTTGAAACGACCACTGTATTTTCAGTGACCACAGATGTAGAATGCGCATTGAAAGGAAAGTGTGTGTGTGTGTGTGTGTGTGTGTGTGTGTGTGTGTGTGTGTGTGTGTGTGTGTGTGTGTGTGTGTTGTTAAATTACGCGATTATGGTCCAACGCATCTGACTGCAATGATAAAGGTTCACTTGAAGCTTGCAACAGGAATAGAACAAACACAGAGCTAATTTACCTGTATTTGATGACTTTCTTTCTTTGACTTTTCGCTTTCTGTAAAGGAGGCGCCTCATGAATGCGTAATTAGGACTGGTCAACCTTAGACATAGGCAAAAGCTGAAAATGAGGCGTGGTTTTAGTCAAAAGTAACTGTATCATCTTGCGCCATTACCTCAGTTTTGACGCAAAACACATTATTCAGTCCTTAAAACGACAGCAAAATAGCTGCCTCTGAAAATGTCTATTTAACATAAGCATAGAGGCAATTATTGTGGACCCAGATTAGACTGCTCCTACAGGAGCAGTCTCATCCGGGTCCACACTGTTTGTCTACGAGGCTTCAAATATTTTAGTGGGCGACAAAAACATACATTTGTGATTATGCGCCTAAAGGGTTAATAAATGTGAGTTCAGTGTGTATACGGTTATGATTTTCATGAAATGCACGCACGTCCGCGCGGCCCAAAAAGCTTATAACTCTTTACCAAATTATAATTCTTGAGCAGATGAAATAGGCGAACCGCGCCCAGATATAAATATTAAAGTTGCCGCCTTTACAGTAAGCGAAAAGTCTATAAATACTTCCGTTTTCCCAAGAGAGCAGGGCACAGACCTGTAGCTGTTTTTCCATTGACCTCCATTATAGCCTTTAAGTAAGCTGTGGTCCTCACAACTCTTAAAGCATAATGAGGCTGCCATAAATTACAGATTGGACCGATTTCAATCTATTAAAAGGAATGAGATACCCTGGTGATCGCCATGTTTTGCCACTTTTTGGCCCTTGAAGGAGGGCATCCTACATGAGAGAAAATTTTCATTGAAAAAATACCAAATTGCAAAGTCTTTTTTCTAAAAAAGTAAGTGAGTATGATCAGGAAATACCACAATCACAAACCGCAGACAACCCTGTGGCACCGCGAGGAAGAGCCGCTCAACCATCACGAGACACCAGGAAGACAAATAAAGCAAAGGAACCAGCTCTCTCTTCCCCATCAAGATGATTGCAATACTAGAACGGATACAAAGCAACGTACAACAAAACATAGAACAATTACAGACTCCTACAATGGGAGAAACAATAAACAAAAAGTCAACAACAACAGAACCACCGCCTTAGAACGGACAGCAGCCTAAGCCACCGGGGGCTTAAATGCATTTTACTGGTACCAAATCTTCGCCCTAGATTCTGCTGTTGTTGAAGTACAAGAAATGTTCAGCTCGCATGGAGGCCATCTAACTAATGCAATGTATCATCATGGAGAAACATTCTAATCAAATTTACACATCATGATGAAACAAAGAAAAGGGCTTATGACTCTCAGATAATCAGAGCTAAAGAAAACCTCAAGTTGAGCCAACGTGGGTCCAGCTACAGATAAGCATCAGGCACCAACCCACCGTCAGAGCCGTCATAGAGTCTGAGGCCTGACCCACCGTCGTGCAATAAAAGAGGAAATCATAGCTATAAACCGTGATTGGGTTTAAAACTAGGCATGCAGACTGTCGCATGATATCCAAGTTATATCCAACCCTTATATAACGTTTTACTATCTTTTTCATTTGATCACTAAAATTAGGTTTTCCAACAATTCGTTTGAATTTATAAACTAAATCACCATAAAATATAGGCTCTGATATGCCTTGTTGCAGAAGAGTTTTTAACCCAATGCTGTATTTAACACTTAACTCTGAGTGTCTATGGTAGAATTTAGAAAAAGCTTTTCGAATTTTATGATATCTATAACCTTGTTTTAATAATTTAGCAGTTAAAAATAAGTTTCTGTTGTTGAAGTCATCAACATTAGAACACACTCTAGCAAAACGGATAAGCTGAGAAATATATACACCACAGAAAGGAGAGCGAGGAACATCTCCATCAAGAAATGGAAAATTTACTATTTAAAAATTAAAATCATCTCGTTTATCTTAAATTTTGTTATTGACAAGTTCAAGTCCAAAAACGGAGCTTCAGTATCAGAAGAATTTGCCTTATTTAACTGAAGTTAAGCCACACCAGTTAACCTAATCAACAAAAGCAAGGAGATGTTGTTTCAAAAAGTGCAGCAAATATATATCCATCTTTTAAATATGATTTCTTTCCCTGATTTTATTATTGACAAATCAAAAAGCCCTTTTCAAGTTAAATATTTTGCTAGGCTTCCACCCACCTTTTGAGCCAATCAGTGCATTTTTTACAATTACCGGTTTGTGACCAAAAGACCTTACCTTTTTTTAGATAAATGACCCAAAAGTTTATGTAAATTTAAACGATTAAACATTTTGAAGCACATTTATATTGTTTGTTTGCATTATTTACCCAAAAGTTATTCTAGGGAACCCTTTAAGCAACCCTACCCCACTACATGTATCACTGGTGAAATAATTGTAAAGCAAAATAATGAAAAGGAAAAGTGAATATATCACTTTCTTATATCTATTTTATTATATATTAGAAAAGCCTTTAACTCCCCCCTCTATGAGCGTATAACACCGCTTTACAATATTTTATACCAAGAAGATGAATGTGCTTTACCATCATGAGGCTAATGTGGAATAACCCCACCCACCCATTGACAAAGCCAAAATTACTTGCTCTTAGATATTAGGCACAGAATCACTTTTTTACACACAAAATCAACTGCTAATTAGTCAAAAAGTTCATCCGTACAAAAATAATGCAATGTTTGCTAATTTAGGTGAAAAGGCGAATATTATGTGACAGCCAGAGGTAGTGAAGAGCAAAACTATTTTCCATGCAGAGGGGCTATGTTCACCGTCATGGCATTTTGACTGCTTACATTTTTCCGAAAGGCCTAGCTGGAGAATAAAACTACTACAGCATAGTTGTAACAAGGTCAAGGTCAGTGAAAAGGAGATTATCAAGGTAATGGAGGTCAAATGTCAAGGTCACTTTGCAATTCTATTGGTCATAAAGTTACAATTTCTACTATTTATGACATATTTGCCTCTAACTGAGGTAAATGGTCAGAGAAAAGCATCAAATTACTGACAAAGTTTAAAACAAATACTAGCTTATAATACTCATTCTATAAATGGCAGGCTATAAATTTGGTAAAAACAAGCATGTAAGGTGGTATGTTGCTGCAGTTTTATTATGTCATTTTTAAAGTGCCAATTATATTGCCTGATTGAATAGTAATGACTAAAACAGATTAATACGCATACATATATCCATCTTTAATGGCTCCTCTTATCAAGGTCAATGTCATCAATAAGGTCAAGGGTCAATTTCGACAGCAAATTAACAAAAACTGACCTAACTGGAGTACTAAGCAAGGTGGACCGTGCAATAACAGACAGGTTTCCAAGCTGTTCTTCACTGTTGTACAATTGGAAGGTCAATCTGTCAAAGTCCAGGTCATATTGGGTCATATACTTTCTCTTAGTTCAACTTAAGGACATGACAATAAATGAGCATGCACATATGGGTTTAACACATGTATCACTTTTCAACTAAGTTGTATTTAACTCAATCAAATGACCACTAAGCGATTTACGGAGACTTGCGAAAGGGCCTTCTAAGAACAAATACTCCAAAAATATTCCTGCATAACAATCAAATACAAATGCTCTGATATGGGAACCAGTGAGAGTCTGATAAATGATTATGATGCTTACGGTATCATCCTTATAGTGCAGAAGTTCAACTTACATGCTTCATGCCCAGTATGTAGTGCAAAACGGAACCAACCATCACTCTTAACCACTAATAAGGTTTTTTCTGCAGTCTTAGTTACTTTTTTTTAAAAGGTGGACCTTTTGAAAGCTGAAACCATTATAGGACTTACTGAAATCAAAATTATGCATCAAAAACATAGTACAGGTCAAATACATAGCAGCCAAGGAATCCAACATAACAGGCCTGGTATTCTTCTTTAGGACCCAGACCTCCATTATAGCCTTTAAGTAAGCTGTGGTCCTCAAAACTCTTAAAGCACAGTGAGGCTGCCATACAATTACAGATTGGACCTATTTCAGTCTATAAATAGGAATGAAATACCTTGGTGACAGCCATATATTTTACCACTTTTTTACCCCTGAAGATGGGCACTCTACATGAGAGGAACATTTCATTAAAAAATTACCAAACTGCAAGGTCCTTTTTTCTAAGCCACACCATTAAACCTAATCAACAAAAGCAGAGCGATGTTGTTTCAAAATTGCAGCAAATATATATCCGTCTAATAAATATGATTTTGTTCCAGTTATTTTATTATTGACCAATCACAAAGCACTTTTCAACTTTTTAATTGTGCTAAGTTTCCACCCACCTTTTGAGCCAATCAGTGCCCTTTTTACAATCACGGGTCTGTGACCAGCAAGCAGAAAATTAGCCAAAGCAGTGAAACGACTTAAACATTTTCATAATTATTTTGGTAAGGCACAGAAGAAGTATTTGTGACAGAATATCTGGATCAATCTACATGATCTATAGTCATCAGGACTTACAGATAAAAATAAAATTCAGCGTCAAGTGCGAGACAAGTGACGTCATTTGCGAAGTCATAATTTGTTGATGACGTTGCGTAGCATAGGTTACATGCATTGCCTCACTCACTGTTCAAAGCGGGAGGAGTTGAAAATCCAAAATCGAAAAATTTCAGCAAATCTGAATTATTTTGGTACCAAAATGTTCCTCATGTTCTAACTAAGAAAATGACAACCCACACTTGATGTTTTTGTTCACAAATAAGAAAGTTATAGGCGTTTGAACTTTCGAAATGAGCTGCATTAAGTGAATGGAAAAGTCAGAGGTGGTCCAAAAAACGCTACAGTGAAAATATAGGCTAATATCAATCACTAGTGATTGATATCATATCATTTCACTAGTGATTGATATCACTTTTATTTGTTTTTGGTATGCATTGATTTCACTGCTAAGTATAAAATAATATACAATTGTTGACTTATGTTAAGGTAGACATGGAGTGTTATTGAACAGTAAACTTAACCATATTGACCGACGCGGAGCGGAGGTCAATATGGTTAAGTCTACTGTTCAATAACACTCCATGTCTACCGAAACATAAGTCAACAATTGTTTTATTATATAATTAATTTATCTTATGCGTTTTCTGCCATTTTAGACCATTAAAACGTTGACGTTACGGATGGATCATGCGAAATTACTTGACGTTCTGACGTCACTTCCCGTAAGCCAGTCAATATTACCTCGTGTCGTGTGCTTTGCAACGTCACGTCCGGCAAACCATGCAATATGTAGTTTTATTGACTCGAGTGGATATGCATCTGGGCCAATCAGAAGATGTTTATTTATAGATTATATAATAAATGTATCTATGAGTCAAGAAGTCGTTTTTAATCTCAGTATGTTTTTGATTGTTTCTGTGATTATACATTGCATATAGAGGATCTTACATGTGTCTCATGTTTTATTGAACTTATTAAACGAGTTGGGGAAAAGAGATAAAATGCGAGGCTTGCCGAGCATTTTATCTCTTTTTCGCAACGAATTTAATAAATTCAATAAAACATGAGCACGAATGTTAGATTCTATTTATCATATGACATTAAGATTACTTTGAAATCTCATTTCTGCTATAAAAACGTTATAATTTTTTTCATTATGTACGCAACGTTGTTATGGACGTCATAACGTTTCTCGTAAATCTGTTAACCACTAGTGGTTTATCGATTTTATTGCATGGCGTAATATCACGCGACGTCATATGATAAAAGTTATTATTATATAATCTATAAATAAACATCTTCTGATTGGCCCAGATGAATATCCACTCGAGTCAATAAAACGACATATTGTATGGTTTACCGGACGTGACGTTGCAAAGCACACGGCACGAGGTAACATTGCATGGCAAACGGGAAGTGACGTCAGAACGTCAAGTAATTTTGCATGATCCATCCGTAACGTCAATGGTTTTTACGTTATAAAATGACAGGAAATGCATAACATACATTTTTAATATAATAAAGTAATTGTTGACTTATGTTTCGGTAGACATGGAGTGTTATTGAACAGTAAACTTAATCATATTGACCTCCGCTCCGCGTCGGTCAATATGACGTTTACTGTTCAATAACACTCCATGTCCAACTCAATATAAGTCAATAATTGTATAGTAAACCTCCATGTGAACTAGGTATTTTTTGTGTTTTAACAACAGTAGAATCTATGTCGAAGCTTCCCCCTACAGAACTTGCCAGACATCACGACAAGAGTAAAATTACCACCTGAACGTGCTCAGACCTCAAATTATGTACAATTATTTATAAATTCATTTGAAGTATTCCAAAATCATTGTTTCATGCATAATTCAGCATTGCATGCAATATTCATCCATTCATGTAAAATCGAATCATTCTGAATTGGAAGTGTTACAAATGTAGCTAGTCATTCAGTATTATACGAGAACATGCTCAGACCACAAATTATGTACAATTATTTATAAATTCATTTGAAGTATTCCAAATTCATTGTTTCATGAATAATGTAGCATTGCATGCGATATTCATCCATTCATGTAAAAATCTAATCATTCTGAATTGGAACTGGTTAGCTAGCCATTCAGTATTATACGACTTTTTGGTTACTGTAAATGCGGCGCCCCATGAATGCGTAAGTAGGACTGGTCAACCTCGAACAGAGGTAAAAGCTGAAAATGAGGTGTGATTTTATTCAGAAGTAACTGTATCATCTTGCGCCATTACCTCAATATATACGCAAAACACGTTATTTAGTCCTTAAAACGCCAGCAAAATAACTGCATCTAGCATAAGCATGGAGGCAAACATTGTGGAGCCAGATCAGACTGCTTCTACAGGAGCAGTCTGATCTGGGTTCGCACTGTTTGTCTATGAGGCTTCAAATATTTTAGTGGACGACAAACAAAACACATTTTGTGATTATGCGCTTTAAGGGTTAATTAATGTGAGTTTAGTGTGTATACGGTTAGGATTTTCATGAAATGCACGCACGTTTGCGCGGCTCAAAAAGGTTATTAACTCTTTACCAAATTATAAATAGAACCCGATTTCCCTTTCTTAGCAGATAAAAAAAAGCCGAACCACGCCCAGATATGAATATTAAAGTTGCCTGCTTTACAGTAAGCGAAAAGTCTATTAATACAAAACTTTTGCCAATCATAGCAATCGAGGACAAATTAGTTATGATTTACCAGACGGCAATGCATAACCACAAACATCACCTATTAGGGAACCAGCTTGATACAGTTGTCAGCAATAGCTGGAGGCGGTTGGCTCAGATAGAGGAATAGAATAGAATAGAATAAAGGCGTTTGTCATTTGGAGCCGGAATAAGCAAAATGTGCTTCCAGTCCTGGCTGCGCACCTTAGCCACCTCTGCCGTGTACTTTAGCCACCTCTGCCGCAGCAATACCGAGCAGGACAGGAGTCTACATGGGATACCCTTCAGGGTCAAAGTAGGGGGCATTCGTCTCAATAAGTAATCTGGACTCGTCCATCTTGAAACTACCTCCATTTGATCTACATTCCTGAAAGCAGCCAGACCAGGTATTTGGGAAAGACTCTAACTAGCGCAGCACCACTGTCCAAGTACCAGTAAAACAATGCACCGCCAGGTGGATTTATTGGTCCTTAGACACGTTCGGGTGGCCTTTCAGAACATGCCATACGGTCGTTACGGCCTCATCTCTGACCCAAACCTCCTGTAATCCACGACAATGGAGTACTAGAGCACGCCTTAGTTGTATATGGTACAACACACGTTCCAATTTTTCACCACACGCTCCAGTATATTCAATTGATCATTTCACGTGCCAGCCCATTCCATGCGATCACTCCACGTGCCAGCCCATTCCAGTCGATCATTCCATGTGCCAGCCCATTCCATGCGATCAATTCTACGTGCCAGTCAATTCCATGTGATCATTCCACGTGCCAGCCCATTCCATGTGATCAATTCCACGTGCCAGCCCATTCCATGCTTTCGGCATTCCACTTGCCAACCAATTCCAAGCGATCAATTCCTACTTCAGCCAGACCTACCACAGTGAATACTGGTCGGTCCAGTAGGCCACTCAGATGCAACATCTCTCTTTCAATGACAGTTCGTCCTGTTCAACCCAGGAAAAGTATGGGTATCCAGTTCACAGAATACCTCCACATATCCAGTTACCTCTCATATTAATTGCATTGCTGCGCGTTGCCTGATAAACATTGTCTATCTCACGGCATGTGCCTTTATCAGGTCACGTTGCAACTTATGAATGACATCGCTAATGGCACTGAATCAACACAAAACTCGAAAATTACGTCATAATTGCTTGTTTGAAGAGAGAAACAATGGGCAAACTGACAAATAGAATACCAGGTTCGCGTCTTTTGATATCAAGTTTATCTGGCTCGCCTTTGAGAACGCATGTTGAATCGCTAGGCAGGCCTCGCGATTTCAACAAGCGTTCTCAAAGCCTTGCCTGGTAAACTTGATATCAAAGACACTCACCTAGTATTCTCTATAACTGTATCTCAAACTGCTCTTCAGCTGGGTGTGCATCACAAATCACCTGCAAAGAATGCATCAGGCGATCTAGATGAAAGTGACTGTCAAACCCCCTGGGGGTGGGGTCTGCGGCAGACTGTCCTTTTCCTCAGAGTTGAGTTCAAATTGCTGCCTTAAACTTATTTCTGGTGGGTCTCAAGCATAGACACCAGCATCATCAGCAACCGCCCGTGCAAAAGGACCCAAATTGCCAGACAGCTTAAGAGATAGGTCATTTGGCACTTGAATGTGTTGAGCTGTACAGAGCTCCTTCATGGGGTTCTGAAGATGTTCATCAGGGTCCTCCCTCCCTGCTACAGCGAGGCTATCGACATACACAATGAGGCCCTGTAGTCCTCATTAGGCCTCCACAAACAACCTGAACATCAGTTTCAGGGCGGCCAATCTTCTGAATGTCCTTACCCAAAAACTCAGTTCTAAACACCTCAGGTAAGTGGTAATCAAAGGTGTGCATAGCATTCAGGTATGCCCCACACTCAGCCACCAGGCATTTTTCAGACTTTGCGGCAGCTGAAGGTCCACCTTTAGACTGTCCCCTAGCAGGAGAGCCTCGCCTTCTTTTCTCTGGGTGAGAACGACCCCCATGGCGTGTTTGACTTAGTTTCCTGTTGTGGCTTCTATCCTGACAATTCACTTTTTGCCTTGCTTAAGAAAGTCACGTGGTTTTGGTTAGGATGCGCTGAACGGAAAAATGTCTGACTTCTTTCCACAACGATGTTTTAAGCGAAAGTAAGTAGAGATTTCACCATGATTTTCTATCTTTTTCCAGAAAGTTATACACTATTTTCCAGCCCACATATTTTCCTGATCTAACGATGCCAGGATATCCTCATAAAGATCCTTACTTTGAGTACAGACTCTGTCACAATTTTTTAGTGGCGACGAGCTAGCCTGAATTATACAAATAAACTGTAGGGACTACAATTATTTTCTTTGTGACAGAGTTTGTACTCAAAGTATGAAGCTTAAAGAGCATATCCTGGTAGCGTTTGACCGGGGGAAATGTGGGCTGGAAAATGGTAATAATTTTCTGGGGGTCGATGAGAAAAATAGATAAATCTACAAACATTCGATCAGAATGTCCAAAAAGTGTATTCGAAAAGAACATACAGACAAAAACCACGTGACTACCCACCCTGTCTGATAGTATTTGGGATTTTTTCTCCATATCTGTTTTGTCTGATTGGCCAAGGACCAGAGTTTCTGAGCCAGGGGAACTAGCGTCGATATCCAACAATGCTGGCAAAGGGTGCCTTACGACAGACACTGCAGACAAAGATAAATCAAGGTAAAGTATAGTCACTAATGTTGAAGGCCCTGGGGCAAAAACCGCTAAGGCACCAGGCGTAGAAGAGACTGCTCCCTACACACTCTGATGAGTACTTCAATAATCCTGAAGGGTGACTCGATAGCAGCCTCTGAGGCACCCAAACCTTCAAAAGTCTGGACAGCACTTGTTGAAGGCTCCTGAAGACTTGGAATTGACCTGACCAGACTTACAGGGACTGGGGATTTATTGGGGCTAAGGGCAATACGCGACTCAGCCTCCATCAAATCCATCTCCATTATTACATCCTCCCCAAGGAGAATATCTATACTTGATTGCACCAGGCCAGGGGCTTAATAATTGCCAGAGGAAAACGTGCCAGGAAATCAAGTCCCGGGTATAAAACTGGTAGGTATCCAGTATTTTAGCCGGAGCACCCAACCAGTATGCCTCCCTGGGTTTCAGAGCGAGCTCCACCTAACTAAGCAAAATCCTTTACGCTTCCTCATGAAATTTGTGCTGGAACGTAGGATCCCCAGATAGATGGTTGCTGTCAATAATTGAGCCAGTTGCTCTGTTCTTTTGTTCTTTCAACAGTTTGTGAAACCATGCACTGCCCTCAACTTTATAAGGCTTTCACTATCCATATCATTTTTGAAAAAGAAAACATCTGCATTAATTGCCCACAATGGTAATGCATCATTGAATTGATGCATCTCTTCAAGAGTTATCAATCGGAAACCAAAAATGTGACAATGATCCCTATGTGGCGACCATGCCTCCTAGGCGGCACAAAAATGAAAGATGCTAACATTGACGTGATCTCTCCAGGACCTCTCCAGGGATGTCCCAATTTCCTACATTGTCCTTTTGACACTGCTGTGTCCAAAATGTAAATTACATTATCTACCAGGTTACTCCTTTCCAGATTTCGCAAATCATAGTTGTGTTTCATCGCTGCCAAGGTAGTCTTCATAAGCTGCCGTACTGTAGCATGTGTGCCATAGGCTAATTTGTACAATTCTATAAATCCACACCGATATCCAATATAGACCCTCAATTGTTATGTTAGTTGCAAGTAGCCCAATTTAGGCAGGCAACTGTAGCTATTTACCTTTATACAGGTATTGTAGCACCACAACTCACATTCATTTATTGTATTACACAATTATAATGATGCTGTTCCCAGGAGGGGGTACTCTCTTTTTACCTTGGTGTGTATGCTAACTGTTTACCCCCCCCCCCCTCACACACACACACACACACACACACACACACACACACACACACACAAAGATGTAAGGAATATCAGGCGTACCTTAAATATTTTTTAAATTTTAGCAACCCCCTAAAATATTCCCTTTCTGTAAAAAAAGACCATAAACTCATAGTAATAACCCCTTAACTAATCCAGTTTTGTGATGACTCCCCAAAAATATCTACAAAACATCATATCCAAAAATATTGTTATTTTACTTAAAACCCCAAATAATATTTAAATTCAAATTGTTGAACCCCAAAATTGGACTGAGCCTACGTATATTGACAAATATCAGAGTTCCCCCACCCCTGGGAGGCAATACTCACAAATGATGCGATCATATCCAAGGAATCTGTTTGTAGTAATTGTTATTTACGATACCAGTTAAAATTTATAAACTTCAATAAAAAGTTTAGACCAAATTTGACCAAGTGGCACTTAAATTACTGTAAATAGTTTTACATGTTTTTTTAAGTTGGAGGGATGTGAGAGTAAAAATCCCAGTCATTAGATATACTAAGTTTTGGCAATTAGTGCTTATATAGGCGGTGTTAATTTCTGTCATAGTACCATTGCAGTAAGTGAGACATCAGAACCCATTTGAACAAATTATTGCAGGAATCCTGTAAATTGATTCCTTAATATAGCAGCATTTTATGTACATTACATAATAGATGAGTTGTAAACACATCAGGGTATAGAGGCAAAATGCTAAGATATCAACTGTTCAAACAAAACTAAATAATTAAATGGAAGCACAATAGAAAAGGCACTCTATTAAGTAGCACTACCATCACCAACGGTAAACTTACATTTAATGCTAAGAAAGTATGTATAAACTTCAGTAAAAATAAGTATGTATGTATGGTTAATTTGTCTGCCAATCTCTTTATACCGATCATCTTCAAAAGAAATCACATTTCTTTTGCTTTGAAAAAAATATCATAATACATCTCAGATAGTGATACAAAATTGTCTGTGTTGTCAAGTGCGCTTTATGTAAGTATGATATTGCATAACACTTGTTGAATATGCTATCCAAAAGTATTCTTTGACAGTAACATTAGTATGATTTGATTTGTGAACTGTCAATATATAATGTACATATAGTATCATTTAATAAGTTGGTACATGTTTGGTGAGTACTACTTGGTCATGCTGCTGTGAGTACGTATTCTTTGTCTAAAAATTTAATAGTGTTCTACTGATTAAAATATATATCAAAGAAGATTCTATCACATAAGCTGATAAGCTCTTTAGCCAAAAAGCAACGTCTGCAAATACGTTTATGCCATTCTGGTATATATGAGCAATCAAGCCCTACACCAGCAAATGTTTAGCTCAATGGCCTGATTATTGAAGTCGTATACAGACCTCGAAATATTTTAAAATAGGCACTTGCCCTGCATCACAAAAAGTATTGGCATTATGGGAAAAAATCATTTTTCACTAAAAATATGAGCCAATGCATGAGATTTCCAACAATGTGGTATGTGCGACCTGCAAAGCCTCAGATCAGCCTGCGCATACGCGCAGTCTGATCAGAACCTTTGCTAGTCGCTTCAGTATTTTATGATTGTTAAGCTACTGGATGAACACCATTTGGAATTTCTAAGCTTGAAAGGAGGGCGCAGAGGCGCGTTCGAGTCTACATTTGTCAAAATATCAAATTGTTGGAAATCTCATGCTGCGGCTCATATCAAAATTTTCACTTGCCCTGCATCCTGAGGCACTCGTAAATACGAGCGGACGAGTGCTATTTTCGAGCCCTGGTATATATGTCTACAGTACTAACATTGTAGGAGAGCTTTTCCAGCTTACTAACAGACACGTATCTGTATCATTTTTTTTAAATGAAATTAAGAATAAATGCAGTCCTGTTTAATTGTTTCGAAAAATCGTAAAACCAAGCAAAACAACGATGAAGCAGTAGTATTATCTTTATTTTTTGTTATATACGTTACAAACATAAGTCATATTATTTTTTACCAAACTGGACACGCTGTAGATACTAAAATATTATAACCACAAGGATAGGCATGCTTAAATATGAGAAAGAAACTATTATCACAGACCTTTTTTTTCATATCACAAGGAAAAATGCATCTTTAATGTGTCCCCTTTTGATTAGGACTTCTTAAAACGGCTAAAAATAGATTTATGAATAAGCTTTTGTGCCTTATTGTTATAAACATAGCTGTTGTAATCAATGGCTGATTATATACGCAAATGTTTGATGGTTTAGACAATGGGTGATGGAATTTTGATGACACTCTCAGGCCTAATTTTTTATACACCCATTAGCTTTGTAGACTTCAAGTATATATCTATCAAAAAAGGCATCAAACCTCTTGCCAAGATCATGTATGGTAAAGCAATATTGTTCCACTTCCTGGAAATATCATATGTTTAATTGCCTTTCATTGATCCCATTACTAATAATTGCCTTTTCTAGTTCTTATGAAACAGGTGCTTTACATGTAAGACGGTTAGTTTAAAAAGTATGCGTATTGAGTAAACAATCTTCATTTATCTGTTGTGTTCATCCGATTTGCAAGACTCGGGGTAAGTATTTTAAAATTGTTAAACCAAATGGGAATTATCCATTATATTATTGTTTGCACACGTACATGTACACAGTTGTTCACGTCACTCGATTGGACAAATATATGTATTTCTTTCATGTTTTATTAATAGTTAATCGGTTTCGTCGCTGTGCAACTTTATTATAATTCATGGTTACTTTTTCTGGGTTATTTGGGGGAATCAAAAATGTTCAGTCTGGGGACGTTGCATCATATACGAGTTTCAAAGCATAATGACGCAAGGATTTTATGGATGCTTTGTTCAAACGTTTTGTTGTGTTAACCTATAGGTTGCAGATAATTATTATGAACATAAAGACCACCTTTCCGACCATTTCAGCTGATTTAAAAAGTGAAAAATCTGAGATTATGGGAAAAAACGTTTCACAGTATTTGAAACAAGTAAACCTGAAAATTACAACGTGTGTTGATGTATGAGATACGTACTGTACCATTAAACCGAGCAGATTCGCAATAAGGTTGTTACATGTAATATTATTGCATAAATATTTTCTCAGACGCTGTTAAGTAATGTTTAACTGGCAAAAACTCGTGCATTTACATGTTAATGCATGGATTAGGTACCTTTGATACAACTTTATTATACTTGTACGACAGCTGCTTCCTTAAGGTAGACTGGGCTTATATAGAAAGATAACCTAGTGTTATTATAAAAGTACGAGTTATCGTAATTTTTGTACAAGGATTAGCGTTCGCAAAATGCCTTTTCCTCGTTCATTAACAGACCTATATTATTTAAATTTGTTTTTAAAGCTTCAATTAATACATAACTATGGATACAAAGGACGTGTAACGGTTTTGTATTACAAATGGCCCACTTTTACAGTAAAATATCGATTGTAAATAAATCCCCCAAAATATTACCAATGTTACCAAAGAGTCTCTAGTTTAATGTCCACAATTGATTTTTATTATTAAAATGTATTCTTATGATAAATATTTGGGTTAAATGCATGCCCTATCAACCACACTTAACACTAAGTCTATGGTAAAACCAAACACCCACGTACTTCATGACTCGATTAAATACATGTCTGCATGCGGAACCGGATTAAACTATTTCTCATATTATTTTGCATATAATTTTACACCATAAAATGGAAACTGCCAGTCGGTTTCGCATGCGGCAAATACCGTAAAAAGACTTTTACTGCAAATTTTATCCTGAAATGTACCATTCAATTTAGGCTTATCAAAGCACTGAGAGTATTGAACATTACTGGAAAGACTTTAGATTCCAGTTCGAAAATGGAATAAAATATACATATCCCCCAGCTCGTTTCAATACTATTTAAAAAAAAAACAGTCTTTAGACATGTTGAGTTTGAAAGGCAAATACAACAATGTTTCAGTAAATTCGAGTAGAGAGAGAGAGAGAGAGAGAGAGAGAGAGAGACAGACAGACAGTTGAATTTGCCTCCCCACTTCTTAAACCGATACACAGATTTCTGGAGACAGTGCTTTGTATAATCTGATTTTATGAAGACAGCTCACCGCCACTTATGTTTTGGGTTGGCTCATTGTCAAAATTGAAAATTATGTGATCATTATTTGGAGCATGAGGGATAATTAAATCAATTATTGGTACTCTCGCATTACAGGATAGACAGTGTTTCATATTGCCATACACTGGGAGTTAGGAATGAAAAGTATATAACATTAGATGGAGTTGTACCCGACCCACTTAATAAAGTAATGTGACCCTGCAGGTGATCTTGGAATTACGGTCAACGCTACAGAAATGTAGTCATTCAAATGCTTTATCTGTGTCAGTTTGGTCAAACGCTGGCCATTGGTTAAGATACTAGAGTACAGATAAGCCTTTTTCGCAGAGGTATATATAATCCTGGTGACCTTGAAAATAAGGTCAATGCCACCAAAATTTGTTTTGGTGATCCCAGATAAGTATCTGTGCAAATATATATAAAATTCATCTAAAAGTTCATAATTAGAGCACAGACAAAAAGCTACATCACAGCACAGATATCCGAATCATTTAATAATCCACAATTTTGAATGAACTGTGTCAGTTTCCGGTAATATTGTTAAAGTGAGGATATATGAACAAAAAGGAGATGATGTGATGTCTACAAATGCAAAATACGAACTAAAATGGTAACAGAATGTCAAAGTTAACACCTAGCTATAGTTATTGAAGCCAGTAACTTCTCATGTACATATCATATATATGGGTGGCACAGATATCGTCGTCAAGTAAATCAATGTATTTCTTTTATCATGTTTTTCGTTTCAATTCAATGTAATTTATAAAAGGAAAAGCGTGTACAACACAAAAGTCAATGGCCTGAATGCGAATGCCACAAGAATTTTATTCATAATTTGAGTGTGATGCGCTTTTAATGCAAACTTACTATTTTTGAGCAACTGTTTGTTTCCTCAATACATATCGCTCTAGTGAAGTATTTGCAAACAAAATACAGTATATATGCAGCAACCATTTATCTGCAGATGGTAAATATTCACTAGCGCCAGCAAACACAAATACGTTGAACATTAAATGATCAAAATACTCTATTTCAGTCGTTTATTTACCATTATCAAAACAAAATGTGGGCTGTTCAGACGGTTCGGAAATCCCTGCTATGACGGACGTTGTCACCCTTGAAATAGTTGTATCTGCCACAAATGCTTGAAACAAAGCTAAGTGTTTAATGCCCTACGTCATTTCTCTACGTCACAGTCAGCAATATTTCAGTCATGACGTTTTCCTTGATCGAACATGTACTAAGCAATAAAGATGAAGTGTCTTGCACAATGACACAAAACAAATTCTTCGGGATTGTAAACTGCGATCTCTTAGACACATGTCTGTGAGGCTGAGATACTACAGTTGTCTTATAAGTGGTTAGTGATATAGACAAATGGAGAATACTAGGTGAGTGTCTTTTGATATCAAGTTTACTAGGCAAGGCTTTGAGAACGCATGTTGACATCCCGAGGCTTGCCGAGCGATTCAACATGCGTTCTCAAAGCCGAGCCTGGTAAACTTGATATCTAAAGACGCGAACCTGGTATTCTATTTATCAGTTTACCCATTGTTTAACTCTTCAAACTAGCGATTATGACGTAATTTTCGATTTTTGTGTTGATTCAGCGTCATTAGCGACGTCTTTCAAAAAGTGCAACGTCATCATGACCTGATTAAGGCAACATGCCGTGAGATAGACAACGTTTATCAGGCAACGCGCAACAATGAGTTAATATGAGAGGTAACTGATAAAAGAGCTATCAAGACTGTTGAATATCTGAGCCGGGATATGCGTAAAATACGGAACAGATATGCATTCTGTACATGCAACCAATAATCACTTGCTATGATAATGACCATGGTCTTAAATTGTAGCGACTGAAACATTTTTTTGCATGTTCTCCTACATAGGTGCACATTTGTGTGAATTAAATAAGGATGCTCATGTAATGCGTTTAACATTTGCACGTTGGTGAGCATGTCCTACTGTTTATGTGAATAAACTGGAATATGTTTGTTTGTGCTGGAGATTAACTGGCAAAGACGATAAAACACGAATAGCCTTAAATGTTCAATACATAATCCCCAAATCTTAAAGCTGCATACTCTGTAACTATGAACATTTTTTGAAAAATTTTCTTTTCTTTTCAAATCATTTGTAAAAGAAGAATTAAGCTATGTTTTCACAATTAAAATGTTCAGTACAGCTGAAAACTGCATGGAAAAGTGAATTATCTCATCAAATAGGTGTGTTTTTCTCTTGTTGGTAATTATTTGCGTCCCTCCAATAATTCTAGACCGTTGAATTTTAACATAAATGCAGTTGTTTTGATGGTGATACCTTGTTAAGATTTACGAAAATGGTAAAATGTTTACCTGAATTTGAGTATTTTTACTGTGTTCTTGAAAAATATAAACATTATTTTTAAAATTAGAAGATCAAAAGTTACAGACTATGCAGCTTTAAACAACGTTTTAGCCAAGTTTAAGTTTTAATTAATTATGGTAGTGTTAGCTCAAATCATAACATAGACATGACGATTATAAACACACGCATGTTTGGTATCATGTTTGAGGTCAGTTTGCTTTTTGCATCCTTCAAAATACCCACATTCATAAAAAAACTCTGTTTATACACACTAGTGAGAAACTTTAATTCACGTGGTTGTATATGTCGTTAAATTAAAAACATACTCATGTAAAAGGGCAAATATCAAACTACCTTATATTTAGATTTCAGCCAAAATTATCGTGGGCCAAAAAAACGGCAAAATCGTTACACGTCCTTTTGAACAGCTTCCAGCTAACATAATCTTAGAATACCCTCCCCCCCCCCCCCCCCACACACACACAATATGCCCCCGTGGACATTCAGGGTTGAACATCGTCGGATCAACGTTGATGCTGCGCAAGTGCTTATAAGATCTGCACTGAAAAAGCGTTATTTCTATGTCTGATTTTTGTCATACCAACAAATAAAGTAAATAGCTCTTGTTGATTGTGCATATCTTGGGATTGGACAAACCTTTGTAAATTAATGATTACAATAATAACATGAGAAATAAATATGCTATGGCATTTTAAAATTTCTCCAAACAAACATGAAACACCTGACAAAGCCTTGACTTTCTGCAGAACCATATAAAACACCCCAACCATCTAAAAGCAAGTGAGTATGACTAGGTATCACAGACCATAGACCAACCCAAGGCAACGTGAGGAAGAGGCACAAACAACCACACGACAGCGAAACACCATTAAAGTAAAGCAATCAGCTTCCTCCCCATCCCCCGCCTTGTGATATGATTGCAACACTAGAAAGGATACTAGTCTACGTACTGCATAACATAACAAGAACTAAAAACACAAACTTTGGGATCAACAATAAACAATGAATAAATATTAACAGAACCACCGCCTTAGAACGGCCGCCTAAGAACGGACAACAGCCGAAACCACGGGGCTTACTTTAATTTTACTGGCAAAATATTCGCCATAGATTTTGCAGTTGCTAAACACCGAAAACCAGAACACCGAGTTTTTTTTTATCATAGTAACACATAAATACAGGTAGGCAGCCATCTCACTGAATTATCAGGATTATTGCAATACTATAAATGACACAGAGTACATTTGTACCGTATCACAAGACAGGGACAACAAATTATATTGAGAAACTTACATGAGCGTTCCTCTTGTTGCCGATATAGAGTATCTTACATGAGTGCTCATGTTCATTTAAATTTATTAAACGAGTTGGGAAAGAGATCAAATGCGAGGCATGCCGACCATTTTATCGCTTTTTTGCAACGATATAAATAAATTCAAGAATCACAGGAGCAGGAATGTTAGATTCTGTTTGTCATATGACCCTATAACTACTTTTAAATCGCGTTCGTGTGTGAAAACGCAAATATCTCGCCATATATATGCAACATTATTACGGAGTCATTACATATGCAGTGTTACCGAATTATGTAAACCACTAGTGGTTTATCGATTTTAATGTATGGCTTTTGTCACTCTCAGACACGACGTCACATGATAAAAAAGTAATAACAAATAGAATCGCCGTCTTGGAACAAAAGCAACCTAGGCCATAGGGGGGGGGGTGGGGGGGGCTTAAATATAGTTTACAGGTCAAATACCTGAATCTTCAACCAAGATTCTGCTGTTGTAAATTACAAAAATAAATGTTTATTTTGCGTGGAGGCTATCTAACATATTAGTCCAAGAGCCAGCAATACTTTTAATCAAGTGGTTGTATGTAGAAAAGTATGCTAAATTCAAAAATCAAACTCTTAAAACACAAAAGTGCATTGTGCGACGGAACACCCCCCGGGTAGGCAATTTCTCAAATTAGCACTGAAATTGGATACCCTTTACCACAGAATCTAATTTGACTTACCTTCCATCCCAATGACAATTTCGCATTGTTGCCAAATTGTTTCCTTGGCCTCCCTGAATGAGAAAAAATTGTTTCCAAACATAAACTCATTTGGGCTAAGTGAAAATGCATGGTTACCATGGCAACCCTGTTGTTCAATTCTAATAGGTAGGGGTGTACATACAAATTTAATGATATCTTAGCTGATACTTATCATAGACTACTAATCTTGGTACCAAATTGACGGTTAGGCATATGCCTTTTATTCCATGACCTGAGATGCAAATTACCTAATTTGCATATTCATAAATATTAATGAAAACCTTAAAAATAAGCGTTACCATGGTAACCATAAAATTTCTCGAGGTCCCAATGTGTTTATTTTTCAGAAACATTGTTTTCTCATTCACAGGGTCCCAAGAAACAATTTGGCACCAATGCAAAATTGTCTTTGGGATGCAAGGTAGGTCAAATTAGATTCTGTGGTACAGGGTACACCATTTCAGTGCTTTGAGAAATTGCCTACCCGTGGTGTTTTCCGTTGTGCATAGCATTTTTGTGTACCATCCGATTTTTTTAAGAGTTTGATTTTTGAATTCAGCATACTTTTCTACATAAGAACACACCTTCAAACCTTTTGGCCTCAGCCACTTGATTAAAAGTATTGCTGGCTCTTGGACTATATGCAATGTATCATCACAGGGAAACAATGAAATATAACTTTTATGCACTTGATTTTGTAATGCAAACTCTGATTGGATAACGTCAAAAATTCACAACAGTAAATCCTACGATATACTGTCGGAAATAGTTTGACGTCATTAATTACGTCACATTGCGTTTTATGACGCGCGGCTCTATGCCGCTTACAACACTCCAGAGAGGAAACTGCAGAAGTGCATTAATTAGAATGGTTATAACCATATTCAAAATTTTCATTTTTGGAAGTATATCGTCCGATATACGTTCGGAAATCACATCTTATGGCTCGGCTCACACATTGCCCTAAAACTAAATTTTCGACTGTATATCCCACGATGTACCTCCCCAAGTAAAAATTTTGAATACAGTTATCCCCTAATTAAATGCATGTACTGTGAAGAAAGAAAAATGATTCCTAGCTCAAGACAGTCAAAGTTAAAGAAAATCCCAAGTTGATGCACGGCCGGCCACTTCAAAGACAAATAACAGGTTCTGGCCCATCAATTAAAGTTTTAGGCCATGGTCGTGATTGAGTGAGACTGTGAGGCCTGACCCACCATCGTGCAATTTAAGGCGAAACCAGGTATGCAGTCTGTCACATGGGCCTCGACACAAGAAAACCTGTCTTTGGTGGTTTGCGAACAATCAGCGCAGTCTGATCAGCGCCTTTGTTATTCGCTTTTTAAAAAGTATCATTCGTAAACTTGTTACTATGAAATTTCAATTTTCTAGCTAGACCCTGTAGCTGAGGAGACTGGTTTGAAACTCGCTTTGTCGGACACACTGAAGACAGGTTTTCTCGCAACGAGGCCCACATGATATCCATGCTATATCCCATTCTTTTATATATCGCTTGATGATTGTTTTGAACTGATCAGGAAGAGAAGGCTTTCTGACCCTTCTTTTGAATAGATCGCCATAGATTACTAGTTCTGATATGCCTTGTTGCAGAAGAGTTTAGAAGTCAACATTGTATTTAAAGATAAACTCTCTGTGCATTTGGTAGAATTTAGAAAATGCTTAACAAAGTTATGATGTCGATACATGTAGCATTGTTATCATATAACGTCGGGTCTGGGAGTGAAATAACGCCATGCAATAAAATCTGTAAACCACTAGTGGTTTATCAATTTTCGGGAAACGTTATGACGTCCATAATAACGTTGCGTTCATAATGACAAAATTATAACGTTTTTACGCGAGAAATGAGATTCAAAGTAATCTTAATGTCATATGTTAAACAGAATCTAACATTCTTGCTCCTGTATTATTGAATTTATTAAACTCGTTGCGAAAAAGAGATAAAATGCTTGGCACGCCTCGCATTTTATCTCTTTTCCCCAACTCGTTTAATGAATTCAATAAAACATTAGCACTCATGTAAGATCCTCTATTTTTAGCATCTTAGCTGTCAATATCTGGAATCTGTTGTTGAAGCCACTTACAACTAAACACATTGGGGATAAGTATCATGGTAAATGTTAATACTAATTATTATATAATCTATAAATAAACACCTTCTGATTGGCCCAGATGCATATTCCCTCGAGTCAATAAAACTACATATCGCATGGTTTGCCGGACGTGACGTTGCAAAACACACGGCACGATGTAATGGCCTACGGGAAGTGACGTCAGAACGACAAGTAATTTCGCATGATCCATCCGTAATGTCAATGTTTTTAACGTTATAAAAGGACAGGAAATACATAACGTACATTTATTTTATAATAAAACAATTGTCGACTTATGTATCGGTAGACATGGAGTGTTATTGAACAGTAAACGTTATCGTATTGACCTCCGCTCCGCGTCGGTCAATATGACGTTTACTGTTCAATAACACTCATTATTAAATAACTAAGTAAAAAGGCCGATTTTCATTGGCTTAGAGCGCTCACGTGGCCAGTCTACATATTGTCATATTCACTGGCTGGCGCGCACTTGCCGGTGAATATTAGTTACTAAAATTAGACTCCTTGTGTTTTTTCTGTTCCGGTTCTTCTTTTCTAAAGCGTCGCTAATTATCCTATCGTAGTTGCCGAGAAAGCAACAAATCACGCACTGGAGCTGATCTATTCCGATTTTATTGCACAATAAACGACGAAAACAAATTTGAAGTCTCCAGCTTCTTCCAAATTTCCGCCTCTGCACTGAAGAACTCCCGCCAATACTTAGACCACGTTGCATACGTTTACATGTATTTGTTACGCCTTTCAAGCGTAAAAACGACGTTACACCGTCTAACGCCAAGAATGACGTCATTTTCCAGTAAAAGACGTCAGCTATCACACGTTTTCCCTGCGCTTTCAAAGCTGTGAATTATTGTTTGATATATCACACTATTTTAACATTGGCTCTACATGCGAGGCGTGTTAGAATTTTTGTAAGTAAATGTTGAATGATGACACTCATGCACAACATATATAAAGTTGTAAACGGCTGGTCTTATCTAGGTCTGCACTGTTTCTGCTAAATACTTGACTGTCCCAAAACTTGTCAATAAGTTCAGTATTTTTTTCCAGGTGCAATGATACCTGTACATCTTTCTCTAAATGTTATATAATAAAACAGTTATTGACTAATGAGGCATTGGATATGATGTGATATCGACCAGAGAATACCAATATTGACCTCGGCTTCGCCTCGGTCAATATTGATATTCTCTGGTCGATATCACATCATATCCAATGCCTCATTAGTCAATAATTGTATAATGTCCACCTCAACATAAGTCAATAATTGTATAATATTTAATGAACAGGTAGAACACGTGACATGGCATTAAGAAGAAAAACTCGGACTCTGTTCGACGCAGTTATCGTAACAACTGCATTTGTAACCATTTGTTGTATTCTCTGGAGGAGTTATGTACAAAGACCAAAAGGAAAGAGTTTGGTGGATGATATGCTGATCAATAAATTACCAAAGATTACGACAGAACCAGTGTCACCAATGATTAGGACAGAACCAGTGTCACCAATGATTACGACAGAACCAGTGTCACCAATGATTACGACAGAACCAGTGTCACCAATGATTACGACAGAACCAGTGTCACCAATGATTACAACAGAACCTGTGTCACCAATGATTATGACAGGACCGGTTTTACCAATGATTAAGGCAGAACCGTCGTTGGCACGAAACATTGACGAACCCGCATTACCACAAAACTTCGACATTGGTAGTAAACCTGGTATAAAAAATGATAATGATGGCCATGCATTTTCTGAACGGTTTCGTTACCTAGAAAAAATACTGCAGGACTGTGGAGAACTTTGTAACACTTCACGAAACGGGATACCTGGTCCCTTTTTCAATCATGTTAAGGCCAATATTCAGTGTGATAGATTGTTTAGAAACATGGACATTGACAGAGGTCACGGTGAGACACGTGCTCCTGAAGATATACCTGCTGAATTAAAGAAAGGATTTACAATGGATGGTCGCATGAATGTAATAGAGTATTATTTCAGCCAAAAGTTTCTTGGTGGTGGAGCCATAATATGGTCTAAAGATTCGATTGAAAGGAATATTGATTTAGCTAAAAAAGGCATGTTAAGAGGCACCTATAGCATTTCAGAGACAAATGCTCTAAGAGATGGTCTCAAGCATGCCCCACATATTAAAAACGGTCGTGTTCTTGTCATTGGAAGTCAAACCCCATGGGTGGAAGCATGTGTGCTTGAGGCGGGAGCACGTGAAGTTGTTACTTTGGAATATAGAAAAATTATATCCCAGTTTGCTAAAGTCAGAACAATGGTTCCATCAGAATTTCGCCAGAGCTATTTGAATGGAACACTAGGATCATTTGACGGGATTGTCACGTTTTCATCTGTTGAACATTCTGGACTAGGAAGATATGGCGATGCATTGAATCCTTGGGGAGATATATTAGCAATAGCAAAGGCGTGGTGTGTGACCCGAGATGGTGGTTCTTTAACGATCGGTGTACCGTACAATGGTGTAGCAGAGTCTTTATATTTCAATGCCCATAGATTTTATGGAAAGATAAGATATCCTTATCTTACAACCAACTGGCATCAGTATTACCAAGGTGGAGGAAGACATCGTGTATTTGTGTTTATCAAGTAATTGCAAGTAATGACAGGGCCCTAGATAAGAGTGCCTAATAAAAAATAGATTTTCTTTATTACATGTTTGGTGGGAAAATACCGGGATTTATCAAACAATTAAAATCGGTAATTTTGTTTTTGCCTAGAAAGATTTATTTCTTCTAAAGAAATAAATCCCTTTAGCCTGAACTCCTTTTTCCTGACCGCATTTAAACCCATCGCATAGATGAGCTGAAACGCATGTCATATTCATTTGAGTTTTATTATTTACAATTTTTAAACAAGCATAACGCTTCTCTGTTTGTTTGTTTGTTTTGTTGCTTTACGTCCTAAGTCAACAGCTATGGTCATGGCGGGACGGTCAGTTCACTTAACCGGGCAAGCTTGAACAAGCAGTTAACCAGTACTTCGTGCACATACTTTCGCTTGTAACTGACAACAACCCTTCTTGAATGATTCAGCGGAAGGGAGGAGAATGACCGTAGAAAATATTTCATGATCAATCTCCACATAAGTATGGGACCGGGCCGGGATCAAACTCGCGACCCCTGGATCAATCTCCACGAAAGTATGGGACCGGGGCGTGATCGAACTCGCGACCCCTGGATCTGCAGTCAGACTTGCATCTGTTGCCAGACATGTTACCGACTGCGCTACGCGGCCCAGTTAACGCTTCTCTGCATATAACATTAAGAAATGATGTCATTTGCACATGCGATGACGTTGCATAACATTTCTGTCTTCCTACACTGCAACTTGAGGATCGAGGAACAAAAGCGAAAAATTCGAGAAAACCCCATTAAATTTACTGATGTTTGAAAGAACCTCTGACACTTTGATAGGGTATCTGCCTATTTTTCAGATGCTTCTTAAAACTTCCCTATGCATAAGATATCACTGGTATTCTTATTGATAGGACGCTTGATGTATTTGGAACGAATTAAGGTTATAGTTAGACGGGCAGATGCCTACGACAAAACAGGAGACACTACCAAAGGGGGTAGGGGTTGCAAAATTTGACTTCACCAAAACATTTAGAAATCAATTATTTTCACGAGTAAGGGTATAATATCATCAAAACTCGATTACAAATCACAGTGAAAGTATCTTTTAAAGTCCAAAAACATGAGCATTTTAATGATTATTTTTGTTGTTGTGTTTTCTATCTGTTTTGTTAAGAAATATTTTGAAGTGCAATACTGTAGTCCATATTCAACCTTGATGACAACGTATTTACCTGGTGCAATATTATGCAGCAGTGTATCATAGCCATCATCCATCCATGCGTAAAGTACACCTAGTCAGTGGCCATGTGCATAGATACAGTATATGTGCAAAATAATCTACCAACTGAATTAAGTAAAAGGACAATTTTCATAATCTAAAGAAAAATATACTAAAACGTTGTAATGTTCCATGAAAAGCAAGCTTACTTGTACTAATTATTTCCTTGTACTGGAAAAAAAGATTTTCAAGAGAGCTCACCAAAAATCCAAATGTTAATGTTCGGGCTCGCCCAGACGTCACATTTTGGGCTGTGGGATATGATCCCCCCCCCCCCCCGCCCGAGTCCCAGCTAGCTTTTCACAAATCTTATGTAAAATATGAGCACACACTTACGTGCAAAAGGATTAGTTGGGTCTGGGTGGGGGATGATGTTTTAAAAGTATTTTTCTATTTCCTATATGTATAATACAAAAAGTGACCATTTTAGCCCCAAAATAAAGCCGTACATTTATGCACACAGGAAATCAAATGCAAAATCATAAAATAGAGACCAACAGTGAGCTTATATATGAAGATGGAAGCATTTGATCACCTTTAATTTTATATCAAATTTATAGGCAGGGATACACTGTGATTCCCATTACCACCGTCAGAGGTCCTTCCGAAAGGACTCGATGAAAAAGACTTCCAAAATGACGAACTTCCATTTCTTTCAACAGGGAACAGCTAGCTGATGTATTACTACTCATGTTAGAATTAAACATGTCCTGATCCTACTAGTTTTGCCACATCGCATACTGTAGTATTTTCCTGATTTGACCAAGCAGTTCAGGGAGAATGCATGACATATTGTAATATACAGTTTATTGAATCTTTCTATCTAAAATGTGGGATTTATAAACCTTGAGGGTTAAAAATCACATAAACTTGTACTTGCACACTCGCTTCTTTATCGGTTTTTTCACTTCCTTCATTTTATAAATCCCATATTTTCAATAGAATGAAAAATAAACTCTATTTATTTCTTGTCCAAAACAGATCTTGTGGTCTCATTGAGCCAGTCCTTTTGGGAACCTATAGAAATATTAAAACTGATGGATAGGAAAACATTTACAACTTAGACAAAGGTTACCTGAAGATTTAGACAACGGATGTATGGTGATCAAGGAAATAATTACATGAGTCATTATACAAAGGTAAATTGAAATCATTGACAAAGGTTTCATGAAGGTCACATGAAGATTTAGACAAAGATTCTAGCAAGACTAAGACAATAGTTATATGAAAACTTAAAGGCTATATGAAGATTAAGACATAGGTACTATGACGGCTTAGACAAAGGTTACATGAAGGCTGACAAAAGTAATATAAAGACTGAGAAAGGTTATATGAATAATAAGACTAAGGTTACATGAAGACTAAGACACAAATTACATCAAGACTAAGACAAAGATAACATGAAGACTCCGACAAAGACTACATGAGGACGTAGACAAAGATTATATGAAGCATTAGACAAAGATTTTATGAGGACTTAGACAAAGGTTACATGAGGACTAAGACAAAGGTTACATGAGGACTTAGACAAAGGTTATATGAAGACTTAGACAAAGGTTATATGAACACTTAGACAAAGATTACATGAGAACTTAGACAAATATTATATGAAGACTTAGACAAAGATTATATGAAGCATTAGACAAAGATTATATGAAGCATTAGACAAAGATAACATGAGGACTTAGACAAAGGTTACATGAGGACTTAGACAAAGATTATATGAAGACTTAGACAAAGGTTATATGAAGACTTAGACAAAGGTTATATGAGGACTTAGACAAAGGTTATATGAAGACTTAGACAAAGATTACATGAGGACTTAGACAAAGATAACATGAGAACTTAGACAAAGCTTATATGAGGACTTAGACAAAGGTTACATGAAGACTTAGACAAAGTTTATATGAGGACTTAGACAAAGGTTATATAAAGACTTAGACAAAGGTTATATGAGGACTTAGACAAAGATCATATGAGGACTAAGACAAAGGTTATATGAAAATTTAGACAAAGATTACATGAGGACTTAGACAAAGGTTATACGAGGACTTAGACAAAGGTTACATGAGGACTTAGACAAAGGTTACATAAAGACTTAGACAAAGGTGACATGAGGACTTAGACAAAGGTTATATGAGGGCTTAGACAAAGGTTATATGAGGACTTAGACAAAGGTTATTTGAAGACTTAGACAAAGGTTATATGAGGACTTAGACAAAGGTTATATGAGGACTTAGACAAAGGTTATATGAGGACTTAGACAAAGGTTACATGAAGACTTAGACAAAGATTACATGAGGACTTAGACAAAGATTACATGAAGACTTAGACAAAGATTACATGAGGACTTAGACAAAGATTACATGAGGACTTAGACAAAGGTTATATGAAGACTTAGACAAAGATTACATGAGGACTTAGACAAAGGTTATATGAAGACTTAGACAAAGATTACATGAGGACTTAGACAAAGACTTCATAAATACTTAGACAAAGATTACATAAAGACGTAGACAAAGGTAACATGAAAACTCAGACAAAGATTAAATGAAGACTTAGACAAAGATAACATATAAATTAGACAAAGGTTACATGATGATTTTGACAAAGGTTATATGAAGACTTTGACAAAGGTTACACAAATACATAGACAAGGATGATTGGAATATTATACCCCCTGTATACCAAGTATATAGGGGGTATTTCTGCAACTATGTTTTTCTGTTTGCAATCAATTTTTTCTGTCAAAGATTTCTTAGCAACTACTGGACTTAGGATTCTGAAATGTGGTACAACGCTTGATAGTGGTGAGTTTTATTATGTAAAAAAAGCTGCATATTGCTTATCAGTCCCTTTATTTGTTCATTTTTCTTTCTCTCCTTTGATAATTTCTGTTGCAGATTTCTCATCTCCTATTGGAGCCAGTGTTTTCAAACTTTGTACAAAGCTTGATTGTGATGAGTTTAATTGTGTAATAAAAAGCAGCCACATACTGCTTATCAGTCTCTTTAATTGTTCATTTTTTTTATTATTCCAATAAAATTTCTGTCACAGATTTCTCAGCACCTATTGGAGCAAGTTTTTTTTTAATTTTGTGCACATCTTCAGGTAGGCTAACTACATTATGTAAATGAAAATAAAGATGCTAATTTAAAAGCTCATTATGCTTTCTTTTTCATATTTTCAATTTTCCTTCTGTCACTCCTATATAACACATATGGACATTTTTTGCCAGTTTTCTCAGCAACTACTTGCTTTAGGATTATGATATTTTGTGGACATCTTCAGGTAGGCTAAGTGTATTGTGTAAATGAAAATTAAGATGCTTATCATTTTGTCTTCTTTTTTCAAATTTTCTAATTTTCCTTCTGTCACTCATATATAAAACATATGAACATTCATTTTTCTTCCTTAATTTCCAGTATATGTTTCCATCATATCAGCTAAGCATCTATAAGACTTAGTGCTAGTCTTCAAATTTGGTATTCATGCTGAAGACAATCAAGTGTATTGCTGTATTGTATTGTGATTAGAATTATTTTTACCTTCTTTTTCTATTTTTCCCTTTTTCTAGGTCTCTCTCCACTGTAATGATCATGGAAGTTTTCGTCAAGATTTCTCAGTAACAACTTGACCTAGAACTTTGAAATTTTGTACATTTATCAGATATGACAAGTTGCACTGTGTATTGAAGAACTATCTATTATTTTATTGTTTAGTTTGTTTGTTTGTTTGTTTGATTTAATTCTTAATCTTTCAGTTCAACAGGGGCGGGTCTTCCTGGGTTGAACCAGTAATAAGCTAGGATAAATGTGTCTTGCTCAAGGACCACAACGCAGTGACGCCGCTGAGGCTCGAACCTGCCGCCTCTCTGTCTCGTGTCAAGCACTCTTCCACTGAGCCATTGTGCTCCCATGTATTTTATTGCTATGCTTGTTTTACATGTGTGTCTCTGGTGTAGCTCGCTGTCAATCACAACACCAGTATCACTTCTGGCCAATGAATTCCATGTTCGAAGTGTATTGCATGGGCAAGTGAGCTTGGCAGCTGTGAATCAAATGTGTGTAATTCAGGAGGCTATGAACGGTTGCAAAAATCTAAAGGTTCATTAAAGAATTGCTTCGAAAATGTATATATTTAAAGATAAAACACATTATGACAACAAGGTTATTTGTTTATTTTTTCTTTATATATGTATATTACAAAAATAAATTTTATATATACATTTTATGGCATGAACAACATTATTTAACATAAAACTTAAAAGCATGCATAATTCTTATCTTTGATTTGAAACAGAGGTAGCCAAAAATTTAGTAAAAGTAATCCATTGCATATGAAAAGATAAATGTTAACAAAGGTTTTCATTTAGATTCATTTACTATCATGGAAAGCTTCTACCGATAAAAAGGCCACAAAACTTTACTAGTTGCTATATAAACCCTCCTACTGTAATAATCCGGAAAGTAGAAAAAAATAATGACAATTTTTTATTTTATTCGCCGACTCTAAACATTATTTGTTTTCAGTGAAAATTTGAGGTTCTGTCTGTGTAATTTTGAGAGTGACACTGTTAAAAGCAGTGACTTATTTTAGATTGACTGGAAACACCAATGAAATACCAATACCCAACTCAATTAACTCTGTCGGTCATCTTACACAGGTAAATCGATGTGATTTATCAACAAGATTTGCTATTACCGCAATCTTGGAATATACAGGTTAATTTATCTATTGTTTACCAAAATTTTTAACACCTTTACAAACACCGAAATAGTATAATAACAATAATTATGAAACATATGACATCTTAGTTTCTAATATTGATAGATCAAGACACATGTTTGGAGCTGTTTTCGTCGCAGTGAAAGAGGTATTGTTGAAGCCATTTTGATGATTTCCGCAACTTTCATAAAATTGGCCGATATTTACACGGTCATAACTCAATAGCATTAATATTAACATTGTAGAAACATAGCATTAAGCATTATTTCATACATGTTTTTTCGATTGTTATTAACATGATGTACCAATACCGATATTTACAACATAGTACGCTCTTCATGATACCTATAAATACAGCAGTTTCTCAAGCTGTGACGCCATTTTGTGTGTATACGATGAAAGGCGCACCAGGTGTAAGTCATGTGACACATGCCATGACATACTTATATGGCTGAAAAATGAAGTGTCCAGTCACTCTAATATAGGTCACTGTTAAAAGTGATTGTCTAGTCCTGATTTTTAGGAAAATTATGAAATATTCAAAGATTTAAATAATAGGTAATATGCGAAATATTTGCTAGAAAGTACTGCAATCACAGGAAGTATAAAGAAACACTGGCTAGACAAGAGGCATATACAAATGCTGTAAAACTCTTCATATCTTAATCACAGATGGAACAAGTATTGTCTTTATAAAAAATTATGTCCACTCATCATTTAACCAGTAGACCTTGTAAGGAGTTCTAGCCATGAGGTGTATATTTTTCCTAGTTGACATGATTAAAAACACCAAATTTTCCAATTTGCCCTTATGTTTTTAAAATTGGTGAAGTTTGGGAGTAAAATATGCATTGTAAGCAACAAAATATGTTTCAAATTGATTCACCATTTACAATACCGTGAAAACGTGCACTTTCTGCTCCAGCCCACATTTAACGTCTTTATACTGGGTGCTGTTTAGAACAGACTTTGAGTAAATGCATTAGTAAAAGTGCTAAAATGTTAAGAAAAGGAGTGCACTTCATTTCCCGAACCTTACCTTATTCCTTCTGCGCATGCGCATGAAATACACCTTAATTGTGACGTTTGTCATTGGAAAGATGAAACTGGTGTCTTTTAGTTTATTCTTAGATGTGTCCCCCCCCCCCCCCTTTGGACAAAGACATGTCGCTATAAACATTTTCAACATATAAAGAGTATTTTTGGTCTGGAGGGGGGGAAGCATCTAAAAACAAACTGAAAGACACCAGTTTCATCTTTCCAATGACATATGTCACAATTTTAGATTTTAGGTATATTTCATACGCATGCGCAGAAGGGATATAGTAATGTTTTGGAGCACTTATATCCTTGACATTTAAGCACTTTCATTTTTAAAAAACTAGCAATGCATTTACTCAAAGTCTGTTCTAAACAGCACCCAGTATAAAGACGTAAAATGAGGGTTGGGAGTAGAAAGTGCACGTTTTCACGGTATTGAAAATGGTGATATTTGTTGCCTACTACGCATATTTTAATGCCAAACTACATCAATTTTAAAAACATTAAGGCAATATGAAAAGTTTGTGTTTGTAATTATGTCAACAAGGAAAAATATATGCCTTATCGCTAGAACTTCTTTGCAGACTAGCAACCATGTCACAGATAACATACAAACAAAACACTGGATAGACATGACACCTTAATGGGCCTCACAGCCACATAGCCTATCTTCAGGGTTTCTGACAAACGGAGTCTCAAAGCAGTCTCCTCAGCTACAGAGACTGGCTAGAACATTGAAATTTGCTTGGTGCAAGTTTAGATATGATAATTTTTAAAAAGGGAATAACAAAGGCACTGATCAGGCTGCCCAGATGCACAGGCTGGTCTATGCTTTTGTTGTTCGCAAACCTGGAAGACAGGTTTTCTTGCATGGAGGCCCATATATGAAATGTAAAGCTTTATGTCTTATTTATATCTAAATCACAGATGAAACAAGTATTGTCTTTATAAAAAGTTGTCATCTCATTTAACCATAAACCCTTAAAGCGTCAATCACAACCAAATTTGTCCGCTTTTAATGTGTCTTGAATTGTTTTAAAAGCCATGACCGAATGATGTTAACCGAGATCAGACTGTTCCTATAGGAACGATCTGATCTAGGTCCACACTGATAGCCTCTAATGGTAAAATTTAAATACTAGGCGTCCAGTACCAGTACTCTGTAGTCCCACTGCAGACAAGATCAGACACTGAAGTTATAAATCTTTCCCTGTATAAGGATTCATTCCATTGGATAGAATCTGCTGACCATTCTTATATAAGGACTGATTCCATTGGATAGAATCTGCATACCATTCTTAGAAAAAGGAACGATTCCATTGGGTAGAATCTGGGTTACACTTTGGACATCCTTGCCTTCAGGAACAACACGAGAAAAGCAATAAGTCTATACCCCACCAGCAGGGCAGCCAGAATTCCATAATCAAATGCTGTATTGTCCTGTAAAAAAGAAATACTTCAGAAATGAATTCAATTTTTGGAATGTTCATGGAATCATGAATACTTCAGGTCTCTTGCAAAGTAAGTGAAGCCCAAAGGGCTTCATCGTAACTTTGCAAGAGACCCGAAGTTATCATGGTACCCTTAACATTCCAAAAATTGAATTTATTGCTTATATTTACATTATTTTTATAAATATCTAAGCCATAAAAACTATTTTTGATTTAGGAAAAAACAGTTTTGTATTTAAAATATAATCGTTTTAACGGTTTAGTCGGAGTGCAAAATGGAAAAGCGGAACAGCCACCTTGAACACAGACAGCCAGTGGAGCAAACAAGAGGTTTGTTTTGCATGTGCAACTCTGGTGTGGCTCATTGTTAATCACAACACCAGTATCGCTTCTGGCGAATGAGTTTGATGTTCAAAGTTTATTGCATGGGAATGTGAGCTTAGCATCTGTCAATCAAATTTATGTAATTCATGAGGTTGCAAAAATCTAAAGGCTCATTAAAGGATTGCTTCAAAAATGTTTATATAGTTGAATATATACCATAAGTCCAGGCTTTGTCCTAAAATATTATACTTCTCAAAATTTGATAAGGACGGCAACTTCAAGAGAGAGCTGGTTGCTCTGCTTAATTTGTCTTCCTGGTGTCTCGTGATGTTTGAGCGGCTCTTCTTTGCGGTGCCACGGGGTTGTCTGGGTTTTGTGATTGTGGTATTTCCTGATCATACTCACTTACTATTTTCAATACCACTGACAACTGTATTTATCATGATTCCTGTCATCTATGGCTCCATGCCATCATTTAACAGGGTTGCCACTCAATATCCATTTCAAAATTCCATGACTTTTCACTGACTTTTCCCTGACTTTCAACCCTTTTCCAGACCCTTTTGGAAGGCCAATTTTAGCCATTTTCATCCATCAACTATTCGAAGATTTTGCACAAATATTGAACTTGCTGATTTAATCTTTAAAGAAAAATCTTAAACCATAACTATTAGAAAAGGAATGTTTCTGAACATAAATTGCTTGCAATTTATTTTCAGAAACATTCCTTTTCTAATATTGCTTGCAAATTATGGAAACTAAAAATTTCCAGAAGCCTGTTAACTAGCATCTTTTTAGTAAAATGTTGAAATTTCCTGACTTTTCCATGACTTTTTTCATTTTTTTTTAAATTTCCCTGACTGAAAATGTAATTCCCTGACTTTTCCCTGACCTGGAAAATTTTTCATTTTCCAGAACTTTTTCCCTGACCGTGGCAACCCTGTTTAAGCATTTAGAACAAATTTCAAAGGGTTAAAAGTGTATTTCTTTGCCAAATTGTGACATTTGAAGCAAATGTATGCTTACCCTAAAAATTAGCCATTTTTAAGTGAAATGGGGAAAAAAGAAAATTGCAAAAATGGACTATCTTCGTAACAGTACCACATTTTCATCTTTGTTTATGAATAAAAATAATTTTACCAATTTGATAAATCAATATCTAAATTTTCATGTGGTTATTATTTTAATAGAAAATTGATTTTTGGGTTAAATTGTTTTACAAAAAATAAAATTATGATGTTTTTCCATAGAATATTTCCCTTATGTACAATCACAGTTAAATCCCTTATAAAAATCAAAAAATAGTTTGACTTACCTTATCAAACTTGAGGTACTCGATAACGCCATCACCAGAACGGAACATACATTTGGTGTTACACGTGTCATTACTGTTACTGGGCGGACATTCTGAAAATACATGTTAACTTTTAGGATGCTGGGTAATATGCACTTTTTTGTCGTTTGCAGATTTTCAAAATCAACTTTTTCGAAAAAATTCTTCCAGGAATACCATCAGTGTCAAACAGTTTAGATCCAGTTAAGGCCCGACATTTTGTCGGGCCTTAACTGGGTCCAAACTATTTTAATAGGTTATCAGCAGACGTCAATCGTAGGCAAAGTGTCAATTAATAACTCCTTGTTCATTTTAGCCCCATTAATTTCAAATACCGAAATCATCTTTTTCGGAAATTTTTTTCAGGAATACCATCTGTGTCAAACAGTTTGTATCCATTTAAGGCCCGACATTCTATTGTGCCTTATCTGGGTCCAAACTATTTGCACAGATGATCAGCAGACGAAAATTGTACTAGGCACAGAGTCAATTGAAAACTCCTTATGCAGTTTTAGCCCTTTTAATTTCAAATACCAAAATCAACTTTTTCGAAAAATTCTTTCAGGAATACCATCAGTGTCAAGTTTGGATTAAGTTAAGGCCAGACATTTTGTTGGGCCTTATTTGGGTCCAAACTATTTAGTAAAGTAAGTAAGTAAGTAAAGTAAGTTAATCTCCGTTCAGAAATTGTGTGGCACCTGTTTTTCGCAGTTCCCGCTTTTTTGCTTAATTTTAGGTCCTACATCGCTGTGAGAAAGTTATTCTTGAAGACCTCCCCTAATTTCTCCAGCAGGTTCCGTGGCAGTGCATGCTTCTGGCAAAGCCCTGATATCTTGAGAAAAATCTGAAATTTCAGAAATGCTCCCACAGACTAAGTCCAGTTGACGATGATTGCCACATGAATCATATCAATATTCATCGATATGCTTCACGTCTCTTGAATATATTTTTAAATTGCTCAAATGCAACACACCCTTTACTCGAATATTAAATGTTGTGATAACAAATTAGAATAAAACCGATTCTTTATTTTGCCAAAAAATATCCTAACGTTTTACCAGTCCTATTACACGTGAAAGTAAGGATCGGCAGGGGTTGGTAAGGGGTCTGGGGATCCTGCAATAGTGGCAATTAGTTATTAGTTCTAGGACCGTCCTTTCAAGGCAATGGTCATGCAAGTCCATGTTATATGTCCATGTTGTGACGTGCAATATTTTCAATAGTGCATGGATGTGGCGACCACGATGTAAAGCCATTTGACCGGGAGGCCCCATCACAAATTCATCAATCTTCACAAAAGTATGGCTATGCTAACAATGACACAGTAAAGGTAATACAGGCATTTCTACAACCATTTATGTTCGCTCGGTTTAATCGACAATACATCTTGATTTGTGTTTCATGATTTCATACCCGTGTATAAAGTATGAATCTATTTTTTAACGATATCGGCAACAAACATTTTTTCACAAAGGTACACCATGAAAATTAGTTTAAATTTTACTCAAATTAAAAAGAAGCTGAACTGCCATTGATCTTGATGAGCATTTAACTACTTTATAGCTATATTCAGATCAGTGTTTTTGATCCGCAGAATAATTTCAGCCAATAACAGGTAGAAATGTTTAAGATGTATACTGGAGAAATGTTAGCCTCAAGTTGTAAGAAGAGGAAATGTTATTATGTGCGTAAAGCGCTAGATCTATGTTTATTTTTCCAGATATACAGTGTGTAGTCACGCTTTATAATTTCCCACGAATTTCTCGCCAATCGAAATAACCACTCCCAAATATTATAATGAAAATATTGTCATTTCCATATAAGTTCATGGAGGGCGTTTCAAAAGTGTCAAATTGTCTTAGTCTGCTGGCGCCTTTCTTAATTTCTTGATTTTTCCCAAGATATCAGGGCTTTGCCAGAAGCTCGCACAATCAGAGAACCTGCTGGAGAAATTAGGGGAGGTCTACACGAGTAACTTTCTCGCAGCGATGTGGGACCTAAAATGACGTATAAAAGTAGGAACTGTGAAAAACCCGTGCCACACAATTTCTGAATGGAGTTTAAGACTTTATTTTTTGAGGGTAACAACATTTAGCGCATACATAAGTACATACATGTAATAGCTAATATTCCATCAGCAAACGACAATCATAGACAAAGAGTTAATTGATAATTCATTGTGCAGATTTAGCCCCCTTAATTTCAAATACCAAAATCAACTTTTTTGAAAAATTCTTCCAGGAATACCATCAGTGTAAAACAGTTTGGATCCAGTTAAGGCCTGACATTTTGTCTGGCCTGATCTGGGTCCAAACTATTTGCATAGGTTATCAGCAGATGACAATCGTAGGCGAAGAGTCAATTGATAGTTTCTTGTGCAGTATTAGCCTCATTAATTTCAAATACCAAAATCAACCTTTTCGAAAAAATCTTTCAGGAATACCATCAGTGTCAAACAGTTTGGATCCAGATTAGGCCAGACCTGATCTGGGTCCAAACTATTTTAATAGGTTATCAGCAGATGACAATCGTAGGCGAAGAGTCAATTGATAACTCCTTATGCAGTTTTAGCCCCATTAATTTCAAATACCAAAATCAACTTTTTAGAAAAATTCTTTCAGGAATACAATCAGTGTCAAACAGTTTGGATCCAGATTAGGCCGGACGTGATCTGGGTCCAAACTATTTTAATAGGTTATCAGCAGACACCAATCGTAGGCACAGTCAGTTGATAACTACTTGTGCATTTTTAGTCCCATTTATTTCAAATATCAAAATCAACTCTTTCAAAAAATTCTTCCAGGAATACCATCAGTGTCAAACAGTTTTGATCCAGATCTGGCCGGAACTGATCTGGGTGCAAACAATTTTAATAGACTAAATAGGTTATCAGCAGACACCAATCGTAGGTGAAGAGTCAATTGATAACTTCCTGTGCAGTATTAGCCCCTTTAATTTCAAATACCAAAACCAACTTTTTCGAAAAATTCTTTCAGGAATACCATCAGTGTCAAACAGCTTGGATCCAGTTTAGGCCCGACAAAATGTCGGGCCAGATGGTATTATCTGGGTCCAAACTATTTGCTAGGTTATCAGCAGACGAAAATTGCACATGGCACAGAGTCAGTTGATAACTCATTGTGTAGATTTAGTCCCATAAATTTCAAATACCAAACTTTCTAAAAAAAAGAATCTTAACCTTTACCCTGCTACTATTTATTTTGTCAAGAAAATGCACTCTGCTTTTTTTATTTGATTCTTTACGTTCCATCAACAATCTTTCAGTTATAAAGGGACGGGTCTTCCTGGGTTGAACCAGTTCTAAGCTAGGATAAATGTGTCTTGCTCAAGGACCACAATGCAGTGACACCGGTAAGGCTCATACCTGGGGCCCAACGGTCTTGAGTCAAGGATTCTACCACTGAGCCATTGACTCATTAACCAGATTTTTTTTTTTTTTTCACAAGGCCTAATGTTACCTGAAAATCTCATAGTGGAAGAAACATGTATACACTGTTAAGGTTTTATCCTGCGAATATTTTTTGGGTCCCAAATTATAACTTCTGCTGCTTATATTCAAATGCACTCCGGACAAGTTTTATCACAGAGGCAAATACTATGAACCCAGAACAGACTGCTCACCTTCAGCTCACCTTGAGCAGTCTGATCGGAGTCCATAGTGTTTGCAATATAGGCCACCACAGCACATGAACAGAAGAGAGAGCAGAGGGCAATTGTTGTGAATAGCAGGTAAAAGGTTTAGTATTTTAGTGGGCTCATATCAATTGCGCAACAAAGGTATCTTTATCGCATTTTCTGTGATATCCATGGGTGAAAGTTCAAAATTTCCAAAATCCTGAACTTTCGAAACTCCAATCTTAGAACTTGCTTTATGCCTACTAAATATTCACAATTTCAAGTTTAAATGGTCATTTGTCCTTAGACAAACTGAAAAAAAAATCAGAGAAGCTATTATGATCTCCCTAATTTAGCATTTTGAGTCTGACTTTCCACAAAATCCTGAATTCAGGAATAATCCTGAAAACTTTCTCCCATGGATATCTATTGCACATCTTTTTTGTACCTCTTATCAGGAGCAATTAGTGTTTGTTTTTTTTTTGTTTCATTCTTTACGTCTCAGTCAACAGCTATGGTCATGTGGAGATGGTCATTTTACCACATTTTTTCCTGGTCAAGCTTGACTAAGTGGTTAATCAGTACATTGTGCACATTCTTTGGTTTGTAACTAACAAGAAAACAAAATGAGGCTGAAGGGGTTCCCCGGAATGTAGTGTATCACGACCTCCAGTGGCTCCTTATCGGGTAATCGTATTAGCCGATTCCCCTATTGCCACTTTCCCAATAACATCTTTATCTGCCATATGACTCAACTGGGATTCGCCCTGATGAAGGGACCTATAGTTGACATTGGCAATGTCTCTCAAAGATCTGACAGAACTTCTCGATCCAAGATCGTCGCTCATTGATTAAACTATTGTTACGTGCCAGGCGTAACTAGAAAAGAATTCAGGAAACCAAAATTTGCTATTTGGAAAAGTCAGCAAAAAGCACTTTTAAAATTTAACAAAATTTATTAAAAACAAAATTATCATTTACAATAAGCAATGAAAAATAGTTATACAATCAAAGAAAGTCTAATTTACAATACCTTGTATGTCCAAACTGTCCCTCAGAATATTTATCAACACAAGTCTTTCAGTAGTTTCTGATCCCCAGATTTTGAAGTTAAATTCAAATGAACACTTAGCCTGAATCCAAAACTGAATAATCCAAAGTAATCCAGAATGAATAAATTAATCACAGTATTCCAGTATAGAATTCCAGCACAAAAGGTTTAGACTTTTAAATGGTGAAATTATTTCAAAGATGCCCTTATGAAAAATTTACTCTTATATATACCCTTTAAGAAATTTCTAGAATGGTCAAGAAAGACCATTATATCATATGCTATATTTATTTATTCTGGAAAATTCCACAAACTTCTACTGAATTCTAGAACCTACTCAAAGTTTCTATTTGCATGGAAAAGAAAATTCTAGTAAGTTCTGGTCTTTTCTCTAAGGTTCAAGAACCATCTAGATGATTGGTCATCCTTCTAGAAAAATCTTATAACCAAATAAATACCTTGTTTACAACAACTTATTTACCATCAATTTCTCCAATATCTGGGTCAATCAGAAACTAAGTAAACAAATTTGAAATAGATAAACACCATACATGTTACACTTCCCCTCCTCAAAGAAAAGAAAGTTTTATGAAGTAAAGCTTTCTTTTGCAATAATGAACAATTATATAACAAACAATAATGTAAAATCACATCAGATCAATAAAGAGCAATAGTAAAAAGCTGAATATCCATAATACTGAGGTATCTAAGCCCTAGAGAGTGCATCTGGGATAATATTATCTTTTCCTTTAATATGCCTGATATCTAGATTGTGCTCTTGCAACATGAGACTCCATCTGAGTAAACGCTGATTCTTGTTTTTCATTTTATGAATGAAAGTCAGTGGATTGTGATCAGTGAAAATGACAATAGGTGCAACTGAAGAGGCTAGGTAAACTTCGAAGTGCTGAAGAGCAAGAATGAGAGATAAGCATTCTTTCTCTACAGTAGAGTAATTTCTCTGATGTCTGTTAAACTTTTTAGAATAGTAACAAACAGGATGATCAACACCATTGTCATCTTCTTGTAACAATACACTGCCTGCACCAACATCACTGGCATCTACGGCCAACTTAAATTCTTTGTTAAAGCTTGGTGCTAAGAGAACTGGAGCACTTTTAAGTATGGCTTTAAGCTTATCAAAAGACTTCTGACAATTATCAGTCCAAATGAACTTGACCCTTTTGCCAAGTAAGTTAGTCAAAGGCTCTGCTATGGCAGAGAAATTATTACAGAATTTCCTGTAATATCCAGCCATACCGAGAAAGCGCATCAGTTGTCTTTTGCCAGAAGGTACGGGAAAATCTGAGATAGCCTCAACTTTGGCTTCTACAGGTTTTACCAGACCTTGTCCCACCAGATGACCTAAAAATGTCAAATTTGCATGGCAAAATTCACTCTTTGGTAAGTTAACTGTTAGTTTAGCTTCACTAAGTCTGTCGAAGAAATCTCTGATAGTTTGTAAGTGTCGTTCCCATTCTTCGCTGAAGATGATAGCGTCGTCAATATAGGCTTTACAGCCAACCAGATTAAATATCAAGCTGTTAACCAAGCGTTGAAATGTTGCTGGAGAGTTCTTCATTCCAAATGGCATGACTTTATACTGATACAATCCATCTGGAGTAACAAATGCTGAGATCTCCTTTGCTCTGTCTGTCAGAGGTATTTGCCAAAATCCTTTAAGCAGGTCGAATTTTGTGACATATTTGGCTTGTCCAATGTTATCGATGCAGTCATCGATTCGTGGGATGGGAAAAGTGTCTGTTTTGGTCACAGAATTTACTTTACGGTAGTCCGTACACATGCGAAATGTCCCATCAGGTTTTGGTACAAGAATACAAGGAGAACTCCATTCACTTTGACTAGGTTCTATAAAGTCATTATCCAGCAAATATTGAACTTCTTCTCTGAGAATTTGTTGTTTTACAGGGTTCATTCTGTATGGATGTTGTTTCACAGGTTTTGAACCATCAATAAGTTCAACATCATGATAAATTTTGTCAGTTTTGGATGGAATGTCCGGAAATAAGTGTTCATATTCAATAATTAACTGCTTCAGTTCAAGTCTCTTGTCTGGACTAAGATGAGACAATTTCTGGTCAAGATCCTTTAAGATATCAGAGTTCTTGAGTTTTGACGACGCGGGATCAGATTTCACAAAGTTCATATCTTCTGAGTCCATTTGGTTTTGTTCAAGAGGGACAGAATTAACTAGATTTACTGATGAAATAACAGAACTATCCCTATCAATGTACTTTTTAAGCATATTAACATGACATAGCTGTTTTTGTTTGCGCCTCCCAGGAGTGTTGACAATGTAATTAACATCACTTAACTTTTTGTCAACAGTATAAGGACCATAATATCTAGCTTGCAATGGCTTACCAGGAATGGGCAAAAGAGCAAGTACCTTGTCTCCAGGTTCAAAATTTCTATCCTAAGCATTTTCATCATAACGCAATTTCATTTTGCTTTGAGCTGATTTGAGATTGGACTGAGCAGCTTCACAGGCTTTTGATAGTCTGTTTTTGAAATCAGACACATACTGAAGTAAGTTCAAAGAACTATCATCATCTGAGAGAATTTTTTCTTTCAGAAGTTTCAAGGGTCCGCGCACAGTATGCCCAAATACCAGTTCAAATGGGCTGAACCCAAGAGACTCTTGTACAGATTCTCTTACAGCAAATAAAAGCAAATGTATACCTTCATCCCAATCTTTTTCAGTGTCAAAGCAGTAAGATCTGATCATGTTTTTCAAAGTTTGATGAAATCTTTCTAAGGCACCCTGGCTTTCAGGATGATAAGCTGATGACTTGTATTGTTTGATGCCAAGTTCATGCGTGACTTGCTGAAAAATTCCAGACATAAAATTTGAACCTTGATCAGATTGTACAGACCTTGGAAGTCCCACAAAGGTGAAAAACTTCACAAGTGCCTTAACAATTGTCTTAGTCTTAATATTTCTGAGTGGAATGGCTTCGGGAAAACGTGTTGAAGCACACATAATAGTCAAAAGATATTGACAACCTGACTTTGTTTTGGGTAGGGGACCTACACAGTCAATAATGATTCTGCTAAAAGGCTCATCAAAGGCAGGAATGGGCTGTAAAGAAGCTTTTGGAATGGTCTGATTGGGTTTTCCTACCATTTGACAAGTGTGACAGGATTTGCAGTGCTGAGAAACATCAGATTTTAATCCTGGCCAAAAGAAATGATTAAGAATCTTGTGATAGGTCTTATTTACACCTAAATGGCCTGACATGGGAGTTTCATGAGCCAAATTCAAAATTTCAGGACGATAAGACCTAGGGACCACAATCTGGTGGTTAACAGTCCACTCATCATCAGCTGAGACATCAGGAGGACGCCATTTTCTCATCAAAATGTCATTTTTCACATAATAACAAACAGGGACTTGTGACATTTCATTTTCATCTAAAGCTCTATCAAATAAAGGTGATATCTCAGGATCACTGTGTTGTTCCTTACAAAGCTGTGACCTTGACAGCTGGTCATTTGAAATTGAAGGTGAAAGGTCAAGGTTTGACCTTGAAGTGTCAAAGTCAGTCTGAATGTCAGACTGGCTAGGAGAAAGAGAATTTGAAATCTCATCATTAAAGGACTGACCTATCAAAGTGTCAGCTAAATTAATATCCTGCATCCCATAACTCTGATTGGCTTTCTTTGCCATTGCCATAGTGACAGCACAAGAAGGGTAAAGGTCAGGAATTTCCTGCTCAATAGGATCAGGCAGTTGATCAACACAAGGTGTGCTGGTCAAAAGTGGGTCTACCACAACCTTATCTCCAGCCAAATCATTGCCTAAAAGCAAGTGAACACCTTTAAAAGGTAAAGAAGGTCTAATACCTACAGCCACAAGACCAGTAACTAAGTCTGAGGACAAATAAATGTTATGGAGCGGTACATTAATAAATCCACACTCTACACCTTGAATAAGGACACTTGTCCCAGAAGAAGTCTTCTCAGAAAAAGGCAGGGTATCTGTCAAAATAAGGGATTGAGAAGCACCAGTATCTCGTAAGATTTTAATAGGGGTAGACTGGGCAAAGTCACTATTTAGTGACACGGAACCATCTGATAAGAATGGTTCATAAATCTCCATAACGGCATTAGTCTCAGATGTTTTGGCCAAAATAGGATTCTCATCCTGAATAGAAGACTGAGGTTTTAGCCTTAAAGAGGTGAGACCTGTGGGTTTAGGACTCTCCTGTCTTTCTTTTTCTCTCTTTCTTTTCAAAGCTATACATTCAGATATGATATGACCTGATTGTTTACAATAATTGCAAATTGGCTGGGATAATGGACTTTGACCTTTGTTTTCACCAGAAAATTTAGGTTTTTGAGTAAATGAATGACTGGAATTATCAGATGGATTACTGGGGTTGGATTTTGGACCTGACTGAGGGGAATATGGTTTTGACCGAGGGGAGAATGGTCTTGATTGAGGTGTAAATTTTAATTGAGGGTTGAATGGTTTCCTAGGAAATGGCTTGTTAACAAAAGAAGCCTTATGAGTTAAAGAATAATCATCAGCTAGTCTAGCTGCTACATCCAAATTTTCAACTTCTTTTTCATTTAAGAAAGCCCTGACATCAGAATTTATACACCATTTGAATTCTTCAACAAGCATGAGCTGTCTTAGTTTTTCATGATCAGAACCTACTTTCTTCGAAGAGCACCACCTATCAAATAATTGTTCTTTTGTTCTTGCAAATTCCACATGAATTTGGTTAGGTTCTTTCCTACAATCTCTAAATTTCTGCCTGTAAGCTTCAGGGACCAACTCATAAGCCTTAAGAATAAGTTCTTTTACTTTGTCATAATCTGAGCTTTGTTCTAGTGAAAGCTGAGTGTAAATTTCTCGAGCTTTACCTATTACAACGCTCTGCAAAAGTAAGGTCCAGTGCTCTCTTGGCCATTTCAGATTTTCTGCCACCTTCTCAAAATGTAAAAAATATTTGTCAACTTCTTTTTCTTGAAATGGAGGAACTAGTCGGATGTGTTTTGTCACATCAAAAGATTTGCCAGAGTCTAAAGGCAAAGGTTTTGATTTAGATTTTCCTTCCAACTCAAGTTCTTTCATTTTTAACTCAAAGTGTAATTTTTCTTTTTCAATTTCAATACGTTCTTCCATTTCCCTTTGTTTTTCCTTTTCTCGTTCTTCCATTTCCAACCTTAATTTTTCATGTTCTATTTTTTCTCTCTGCAGCCTATCTTCTCGTTCTAATGTTTCCAGCCTAATTCTATCCTCTCTCTCCTCTCTCTCATGTCTCAATCTCTCTTCACGCTCTTCTTTCTCACGTTCACGATCTAACCTTAATTTTTCCATCTCAACTTGCCTTTTAATTTCTAATTCTCTCAACTGCAAATCAGTCTGGGTAACCAGAATCTGAGATGTAGCTGAGGAATCAAATATTTCTTCGTCCACAAAGAACTGAATGAGAATATTCTTAATTTCATGTTTTAACATGGTCTTTTTGACATTGGGTAGGCCATAATGGTCAGCAATGTCCAAAAGATCAGACTTTTTTGCCAAGTCTAACAGCTCCTGAGAAGGTGACGAAGTAAAATCACTAAGTTTGAATGACATATTTGCTTTCTGCTGGCTTCAGCTAGTAAAACAGCAAACAGTTAAATTTCTTTAAAATTTCAAACTAAATTGGTGCAAAAATAATTTCAATCCCGGACTCTGAGCCCCCAATTTCTGTTACGTGCCAGGCGTAACTAGAAAAGAATTCAGGAAACCAAAATTTGCTATTTGGAAAAGTCAGCAAAAAGCACTTTTAAAATTTAACAAAATTTATTAAAAACAAAATTATCATTTACAATAAGCAATGAAAAATAGTTATACAATCAAAGAAAGTCTAATTTACAATACCTTGTATGTCCAAACTGTCCCTCAGAATATTTATCAACACAAGTCTTTCAGTAGTTTCTGATCCCCAGATTTTGAAGTTAAATTCAAATGAACACTTAGCCTGAATCCAAAACTGAATAATCCAAAGTAATCCAGAATGAATAAATTAATCACAGTATTCCAGTATAGAATTCCAGCACAAAAGGTTTAGACTTTTAAATGGTGAAATTATTTCAAAGATGCCCTTATGAAAAATTTACTCTTATATATACCCTTTAAGAAATTTCTAGAATGGTCAAGAAAGACCATTATATCATATGCTATATTTATTTATTCTGGAAAATTCCACAAACTTCTACTGAATTCTAGAACCTACTCAAAGTTTCTATTTGCATGGAAAAGAAAATTCTAGTAAGTTCTGGTCTTTTCTCTAAGGTTCAAGAACCATCTAGATGATTGGTCATCCTTCTAGAAAAATCTTATAACCAAATAAATACCTTGTTTACAACAACTTATTTACCATCAATTTCTCCAATATCTGGGTCAATCAGAAACTAAGTAAACAAATTTGAAATAGATAAACACCATACATGTTACACTATGAAATATGGCATGAAGGATGAGAATGACCTTAGAAATTATTTCATAATCAATCTCATCTAAAGTATGGGATCAGAGCAGGATCAAAATTGTGACCCCTGCATGTGCATGCAGACAGGCTAATGACTGCGCTACGGTGCCGGTAGGAGCAACTAATGATAATTGACCATAAAATGATGACTTCTACAGGTAAATGTACAGATAAGCTTTGTTATGGCCTGAGTACAGTACTCACTCACCTATAGTTCCAATATTTTTCCACTGTTTGACTGCTAGAAGCTCATTAGCATATTTGAACCAGGACAAATATTCCGGCAAAATAAAGTCACACACCTATAGTTCCAATATTCTTCCACTGTTTGACTGCTAGCAGCTCATTAGCATATTTGAACCAGGACAAATATTCCAGCCAAATAAAGTCACTCACCTATAGTTCCAATATTCTTCCACTGTTTGACTGCTAGAAGCTCATTAGAATATTTGAACCAGGACAAATATTCCAGCCAAATAAAGTCACTCACCTATAGTTCAAATATTCTTCCACTGGTTGACTGCTAGCAGCTCATTAGAATATTTGAACCAGGACAAATATTCATGCCAAATAAAGTTACTCACCTATTGCTCCAATATTTTTCCACTGGTTGACTGCTAGCAGCTCGTTAGAATATTTGAACCAGGACAAATATTCAAGCCAAATAAAGTAGTCCGGAACAGACCTAAAGAAAACAAAAAGAACTCTCATAGAAAGGTACACTTAGTCTCACCCCTGTATTTTTTTTTATTATAATTCACAGTTTTCTTTTTAAAATCTATGTTATCAGTTTATTTATGTAATTCATTGTACAAATAGACTACTCTAAGTGCATTAAGCTTAAAGCACTTTGCAAGCAGAACCAAATTTCATATTATAGGCAAGTTTTATAGCTATAATTTCGAGTCCCGCTAGCACAACTTTTACTTAAATACAGTGAGTGACAGTGAGCATTTAAAGAGTAGGATTGAGACCCAATTTCCAAAGAAATTAAAACAAATTTCATGCTCAACTCACAGAAGAATGAAACGGGTATGTGCATTAAGAGGCTGTTTCGGCTCCCCTAGCTATGACGCTAAAAAATGAAAATTGCTTTTCACAAGTTTCTTCTAATTAGGTTATAAGAACAACAGTCAAAGTGTAAAAGTCTAAAATTGATTCGATTTTTACCATTGCTATCGTAACAAAAATGGCTTCAAAAATAGGCTGAAAATAAGCAAGTGAATATTTTGAAGCAAATTTTAGACATTTGACAGAGAAATTAACATAGAGCACAAGCAAATACCAAAAAGATTTCAACAGAGGATGAAAAAAATCATGGCACACAATATATTTAAAGTTTATTTTGGTATTCGCTTGTGCTGATATCTAATTCTTAAAAATTTGGCCTCAAAAAAAGCCTTGAATTTGGCACCAAATTGGTAATTTTTCTATTGCAAACCTATTTTGTCAGCCTATTTTGTTAAGTAAGTACCATAGCAACGGTCAAAGTAAAATAAATGCCAGAATTTTACACTTGGACAATTCTTCTAATACGCCAATTGGATGAAATTGGTGAAAAGCAAATTTCAGTTTTTGGTTCCAGAGGCAGCAAAATTTGCCCCTAAATGCACGTAGCTCTTTGTTCTGGTCATTAATTTTTAAATGCCAACAATAATTGACATTTTAAAATTTATAACCAGGACATGTAAATTACCTTAACTATTGTTCCAGGGTTCATACAGGCAAGTATGAGTAAAGTTCAAGGACTTTCAAGGACTTCTAAAGACCTCTCCAACAGTTTTCAAGGACTTAAAATCAATGAAAAATACTGATCTAAATGTTAAAATTCTACTTCCTAAATGCTAGACTGAGATATTGGGAGACATTAATACTGGAAAATTAGTACTGCACCAAATAAAGGCACAACAATTTTATACTGATTTAGGTCTCTATCAACAGTGTTAAGTCCTAAAGAAAACCGTAGAATTCAAACACTTTTCAAGGCATTTGAGTGATTTTCCAGTACTTTTCAAGGCAGATTTAATTTTCAAGGACTTACAAGAAAGCCCTCTAAATTTAAGTACTTTTCAAGCATGTGCAAACCCTGTGTTCTGATCAATGGTGGATGTGTATATTTTAACCAAGTATTTATCAAGAAACCATAAAACATAATCGGGAGCGCAGTGGCTCAGTGGTAGAGTGCTTAACTCGAGAGGGAAGGGCCGTGGGTTCGATCCTCACCGGCGTCACTGGGTTGTGTCCTTGAGCAAGATATATAAATCTCTGCTTTGTACTGGTTCAACCCAGGAAGACCCATCCCGACTTAACTGAAAAATTGTTGCACGGGTATGTAAAGAATCCATAATTCAGAAAGAAACCACCAATCATAATCAAAGGGACCAGCAATGGTGGGGCTACAATGTATGGCCAGGGCTGTATTCACAAAAAAAATGTCCCTAAATCACTGAAAAACCATTGACAGGGACATAAAGCATCAAAACAAACAAATACAGTAAAACCTTTCGTATGCCGCCGCTCAAAAAAGACCCAAAAATTGGCTTTCAAGACCAATTATCGCCTTATGCAGGTCTAAAGTATTGCAGAATGCTCCAAGAGAGCATTCTGCAATGTTTTCGACCTTCATTAAGCTACCATTTGTCGTTAAGACCTTTGTTGTTGTTTTTTTGAGTGGTTGTTTAAGATAGATTTACTGTATATACCATGGCTTGTATCATTCTGCAATGCTTTCGACCTTCATTAAGCTACCATTTGTCGTTAAGACCTTTGTTGTTGTTTTTTTGAGTGGCCGTTTAAGATAGATTTACTGTATATACTAACCCCGAATTCAGAAAGAAACCACCAAACATAATCAAAGGGACCAGCAATGGTGGAGCTATGGCAAGGGCTGTATTCACGGAATTTGCTGCTGTAGATATCACATAACCTGAAACAGACAAATTAGGGGATAACTGTATTCAAAATTTTCATTTGGGGAGGTATATCGTCAGATATACGGTTGAAAATTTAGTTTTACGGCAACGCGCGAGCGGAGCCGTAAAACATGATTTCCGAACGTATATCCAACGATATACCTCCCCAAATAAAAATTTTGAATATGGTTATCCCCATTCTAATGCACTTCTGCAGTTTTGTTTCGAATTGGAACGCTGCAAGCCGCGTAAAAGCGTACGCCATCCAACGAAATATGACGTAATTAATGACGTCAAACAATTTCCGACAGTATATCGCAGGATGCACTGTTGCAAATTTTTGACGTTATCCAATCAGAAGTAGCGTTACAAAAGCAAATGCATTAGAATACAAAATGAGCTGAGACATGAGATTTCCAACATGTGGCATTTTGACAAGTGTGGACTCAGACGAGCCTGTGCAGCCTCCTTTTAAGCTTAGAAACTCCAAATGATGTTCAGTCAGTAGCTTAAAGTTCATAGAATATTCAAGTGACTAGCAAAGGCTCTCATCAGACTGCGCATAAGCACATACCACATTGTTAGAAATCCCATGGCATGGCTTGTATCACTTCTTGTCCTCTGCTGATATTTTTTTTAATTAAACTTTTAAATTATCAAAAACTTCTATCAGGAATACAATCAGGGTCAGCATAGGTCCAGATAAGGACATTTTTATTGTGTAAAATTTTAATTATTTTCTTACCCATTAATTTAAACATGTGTTTTGGGTGCTCAAAACAACGATCTCTTTGAGACGGTTCTTATGAGTACCCACAACATATGTTTTTAATGAGAAATAAAGAAAATAACTTTCCAATACACACTTTTATCTGGAGGCCTGGGGTGTCAAATGGTTTAGATCCAGATCAGGACAGACATCCCATTGGTTGCACAGGTTATCAACAAACAACAAGTCGCTGCTTGCAAGAAAATAGTTGACAGAGCATATTCAGACTTTCAGTTTAGAGTGTAATTGAAAATTGTAATTTTTATTTCTCAACCAAAGCATATGTTGTCGGTACTCAAAAGAGACTGTTCTTTTGAACACCCAAAGCATACTTTTATACTGATAGGTAAAACAATAGTCGGAATTTTATGCCCAAACTTTTTGCTCCTTTCGTGCGACATGAGGTCTTGACCCAGGGATTATTCCAGCAATTTCCAGGAAAAGGCCCCTGGCCAAAATTAAGAAAAAATGATCGACTTAAAATCAAAATTGGGAGAAATTAATGACATAGAACATACCAAGTATAGCAAAATATATCCTTAAAATCAAGTTATTATAGATTGTATTATGTCAAGCATACCACTTAAGCACAAGTGTTTAAGTATCTTTCTGATATGGGCCATTGCTTCAGTAGTGGTCTCTAAAACAAAAAGTTTTTTTTTTTTTCTTAATTGGTTAAATCAGACATGGTATTGGGAAACTAGAGGACCTGAAGGTCCTGAGGCGCTCACCTGATCTCCTTAATAATGTTAAAATAGGTCAAGGTCAACTACAGCTTATAATGAAACAAATTTTGTTTTACCACATATTGGGGTTGCAGCCATTTTGGTCAAGTGACCTTAACAATCCAATGAATACTCCATCAAACAGCCCAGTGATTTCTGAGGAAAAGATGTTTAGATAGGTATGTGGCAGTCCAAATGAGTGGCCTTGGATAAAAGGTCACAGGTCAGCTTGACATTTGGTACTTATATAAAACCAATGTCTCATTAGGTTAAACATTTCTTGCAAGTATTATGTTTTCGGCCTAAACAGTTATAGAAAAATGAACATTTCAAGATTTTTCCCATATAAATGCATTAGGAATCAAATTTGACATTGCTATAAAGTAGATCAAGGTCAACCTAGATTCATCATTTGTGCAAATTGGATTAGGGCTTCATCCGCAATGCTACATACCAAGTCCCAAGGCCATTGGCCTTTTGGTTCCAGAAAAGAAGATATTTAAAAGGTTTTTACCATATATGGGCATGGTGGCCATCTTGGTCTTGTGACCAGTGCAATTGGTATAAATTTTGGCTAACCTATCATAAGGAGTCTTCATATGAAATTTGAGCTCAATTGAACCAATGGTTTGTGAGAAAACTATGTTTAATGTGTTGATGGGACTCCAATGTGAGCGACCTTGGCTGAAAAGTAAAAGGTCAACCTTGTCCTTTGAAACTTATTTATAGCCATTGTCTTATTAGGTTTCACATATCAAGTGAGAGTAATGACTTTGGCTTCAACAGTATTCAAAAAATCAACTTTTCAAAAAAAATCCCATTTAAATGCATAAGGAAGCAAATTTGACCTTAACGTAAAGTAGGTCAAGGTCAACCTAGGATCATCATTTGAACAAACTTGGTAGGCCCTACATCCCCAATGCTACATACCAAGTTCCAAGGTCACCGGCCCTCTGGTTCTGGAAGAGAAGATTTTTAAAGGGTTTTTACCATATATGGGCATGGCGGCCATCTTGGTCATGTGATCAAAATATTTTGAATAAATTTTGGCTAACTCAGAATAAGGAGTCTTCACATGAAATTTGTGTTCAATTGGGCCAATGGTTTGTGAGGAGACTATGATTTAATATATAGATAGGACTCCAATATGAGCTACTTAGATGAAAGGTCAAAGGTCAACCTTGACCTTTGAAACTTATTTATAGCCATTGTCTAATTAGGTTAAACATTTCAAGTGAGAATAATGACTTTGGCTTCAATAGTATTCAAAAAATCAACTTTTCAAAAATAATTCCCATTTAAATGCATTAGGAAGCAAACTTGACCTTGACGTTAAGTAGGTCAAGGTCAACCTAGGATCATCATTTGAACAAACTTGGTAGGCCCCACATCCCCATTGCTACATACCAGTTCCTAAGGTCATCGGCCTTCTGGTTCTGGAGAAAAAGATTTTAAAAGTGTTTTTACCATATATGGGCATGGCGGCCATCTTGGTCATGTGACCAGGACCATTTGAACAAACTTTCGTTCCCGCATCCTAAGGAGTCTCCATATGAAATTTGAGCTTAATTGGCCCAGTGGTTTCAGAGGAGAAGATGTTTGAAAATGTTGACGGACAGACGGACGACGGAGTGACTGGTATACTATCAGCTCACCTATGAGCCTTCCGCTCAGGTGAGCTAAAAAGGTGGCTATTTTCGATTGTGAATGCAGCGGAATTCGGCCCCTAAATATGGGCAGAAAATCCCCTGTGACCTTCAATGTGTTCCTATAAAACTACAAGAAGATATCTTGACAGTTAGGACACACCAAATGAATTTTTAGATCCTCATCAAAATTTTGTGAAAAATAGAGGTAGGTTGGAGGTTTATATTTTTTTTTACTTTTCCGACTGCTTTAATGAACAGAACAGTCCTGAAAGAAACATTTAATACCTTGAATTAAAATTTTCAAAATGAATAAATGATAAATATTAAGTGTCTAAATAAAAACCAAGTTTGTTTTTTTCAAACATGCTGGCAAGGAAAAATGCACCAAAAATGATCAGCCTTTTTCAAACCTTTTTTCTATTATAAGCAAATAAAAAAAATCCGGGTGGAAGGTTTTTCTGAAAAACCTTCCATCCACATTTTTTTTTTTATTTGCTTTTATTTCATAGGGGCGGGTAGGGATGGGAATCATAAAAAATATTTGGCGTGGCCTTATCGAGTTACAATGTTTACAAAAATGTTGATGGACAGATAGTGCCATTATACAAATGTTTTTTTTTATTATTTTTTTAAATGGGTGTATAAAAATTAACAATCAAGAACTAAGGCAAGAAAAGATGTTTTGATTTGCTTAACTTACCAAAGGATACAGAAATATTTGACACAAATATCAATATTGCACAACATATCAAAAAGGCTTCTGCTGATGCGTATAGACCTGAAAATAAATACAAAACTGCTTTAGAAAATTAGTACTAAAGCAACAACTTAGCATACAAAGTATAATTTATACATAGGCCTTTAGTTAAGGGTGCTTAACAAAAAAAGCGTATTTCTCAACTAAAACATATGTTGTGTACCCAGTACTCAAAAGCAACGTTTCAATGTGGTTCTTTTGAGCACCCAAAACATATATTAAAACTGATGGGTAAGAAAATATTTAAAATTTTAATCTTAAGAATTTGTTTATCTAAACCTGTGTTTACACTCTAGCTGACTCAAAATACCGGCTTAAAGGTGTACAACAGTGTGAAAAGTAGAATTTTTTTGTACATTTCCAGCGAGTGTGACAGTAAGATGAGGATGAACGTCCTTCTTGACGTCACATTCCAAATCGTATTGCATATGCCGCTTCTAACCTCCATATATTCGTCAATATTGAAGATAATCACTTCAAATTTTCAAAATGTTCTTCAGAGGTTGTACTTTACAGACGAAACATTAGTTAGAATTTGATTACCACAACCATAAGGTACCGAATGTCATATCCTGGCCCATTTAGAAATTAGAACGATCACGCTCATTTCAAAATGCTTATTTTTTTTAAACATGTCAGCTCATTCTTGAAAGAGTTGGTTAACAGCATCTGTATTTCAACTGCACAATAGTGTTACTGTGTAGAATGCCAAAAACTGTATATTAAATTTTTATCCTACAAAAATTGCAAATTGGTGGGAAAGATGGCCACAGTTTTAATCTTTTATCATTTTTTTTAGCTTACTCAGAGGAGACAGGTATTGCATCAACTCTTAATAAATTAACCATTCTCAATTATTTGCTATCCTGTCAGAAAGGTGTTCTAATGCACTTGCAAACATAGCAAGATGTCTGATTGGATAACTTCATAAAGGGGTATGTGCCATTAAGGGGCTAATTTGGTCCCCTTTGGAGCCAAAAACTGAAAATTGCTTTTCACAAATTTCTTTTGTTTGGTTTGTTAGAAGAATGACTGAAGTGTTAAATTTCGGCATTTGTTTAAATTTTACCTATGCTATGGTAACAAAAAATGGCAGACAAAATAGGCATATAATAGAGAAGTTGCCATTTTTGACCAAAATTAAGGCTTTTAGAGACCGAATTTTGAAGAATAAGATATCAGCACAGCTATATACCAAAAAATCCTTTAAATATGTTGTGTGCCATAATAATCTCATCATCTGTTTGCTTGTGCTCTATTTTAATTGCTCTGTCAAACGTCTCAAATTTGCTACAAAACAGTCAATTTCCTATTTTCAGCTTATTTTGGCGGCATTTTTTGTTACCACAGAAATGGTAAAAGTCAAACTAATATCCGACATACACTTGGGTTATTGTTCTAATAAACTAATAAGAAGAATTTGGTGAAAAGCGAATTTCATATTTTAGCCTCATGGGGGGGGGGGGGGGGGCAAAATAGCCTCTTAATGCACGTTGCTCTTTGCGACAGTATGTCCTGCGATATACTGTCCCACCTTCGACGTCAATACATGCCGCTTTTCATTGGCTGGCAAGTGGTTTTACACAATTGGCAAGTGTTTTTTTGCAGCTGGCAAGTATTTTTATGCAGCTAGCATGGTTTTATGCAGATGGCAGATGCTGGATATAGGCGCAACATACAGTTTATTCCCCAATAGAGAACCGTCTCCAATAAGAATCACTTGTGTAAACTTTCCTATATATTTCTTCCACTTGATGAAGCAAAGCCAAGCCTTTTGTATTGTAGAAAGGGTAATCATTAGGGATGCAGAGCATGATTAGTTTCTTCTGAAATCCTTAAAATTACCTCTTAAGTTGGCTAAAATGTGTTGTAGTATATTGTCAATAAAGCAATTTTAAGCCTGGTTTTCAAAGCAAAATTTCAAAAAAAATGATAATTGTTCAGTTGAAAGGAAACAAGGTGGTTCGAAAACTCTGTCATGGACATGCCCTATGATATCAGACTTACATATAAAAAAATGACTTCCAGCTGCCAGGAAATTTAACAGATGACAGTGTTATCTTGGACACTGTACAGTTGCCAGTAAAGAATCACTTATTTTTGGATATGACATCCGATGACCTATACTGAGTTGGTGGTGACAGAGAATGAAATTATGCATCCTAACATAGAGTTTACTCATCAAATAAAAGTTTACTACTACCTGAAAGCAAATAAAGCAGGCTGTATTGAACCTGAACAAAAATATACTTTTGTTGTCAGAATTTATAAATATTTATGAATATTGTAGCTTATAATGAGCACTTATAAAATTTGAACCAAAATTTTGTGCTAAAACTGTATAAGAATGACCTAAACTACTTGAATATGTTATTTAGGGGTGAAACTTTAGATAACTATATTTTTAATGTGATGCTTAATCGATTTTCACCTTGGGACTGGACTGTTTTCAGGTGATTCTTTACTGGACAATATGGTTCTTTACTGGAGACACTGTATAAGGGTTATAAGCTGTCACTATTCTGTTAATCAAAGCTTCTTAATATTAAACTTACATGGGTTGTAAGAGGTATGATGGATGTATTATATGTGTATTATTTCAAATTAGTTCAGTACCTCACATTGTACAGTGTAAACATGACCTATAACCTCAAAAAATCAATAATCCAACGGGAGTCTGTATGTATCTGTCTTTGTTTACATCCACAACGTGGAAGTTTATCTGCACAGTGTGTAGTACTGAGTTGGCAGTTACAGAAACAAATTGTCAAGAATAGAATCCTTAGCAATTCTTTATTGGGGAATAAACTGTACTACATTTTCAATGTCTTTTTTAAGGAAAATATTACTTTTGCATTAGAATGGCGATAAACATATTAAAAATTTTCATTTAGTGAGATTGGGAAATCATATTTTACAGCTCCATAGCACTTTATTTCCTACTGTATATTCAAAGATAAACCTCCCTACTATATGAAAATTTTGAATACAGTTATCCCTTAATTTAATCATTTTGTATAACTTTTAAGTTGAGAGTTGAACATGTCTCGTTAAAAGAAGACCAGTAAAGTATACATACCCACCATCCAATATGTTACACATGTGAACAGGAATGGAATGATGATGAACAACGGCAGCTGTGAATAGAAAATAAAGACATTTCAGTGTATGAGATAGTGTCTGTCTGTATCTGTATTTAATGAATTATTTCAGTGTAAATATGGCTTGAATTTGATATCTTAAAATTATCTTAAAATTATCGTTTCCTGCAGTTGTGTTTGATGGGCTGATATAAAAGGTGAAGTGTTATTTATCACTAAAATGAAGAGGATATTCATTGAAAATATTAACTTGATCCTGGCCTTTATCATTAACATAATTTCACAGTCGATTGAGCATCTAAATATATCTTCAGCGTTAATCGTATGTTCTAATACGGAAATGCATGTGATACTTTATAGCACAGTAAATGTATATACCGCTATAATGATCAATTGCCCTATCGGTTACCTGAGTGGCCTAGTGGGTAGAATACATGAATATATCACATTTATATTTTTAAGCACTGCGTTGAATGTTTAAATTCCATACGCGGTTTATTGTAACTATTTTTTTTTTTTCATTAATTTTTTCTCCTTTTTGCAATATCGGTTATCCATTTTATTCAATTTGATCTGTTTGGTGACAACAACATTCTCACGCCGGATCCGTAACACTGTGGCTTTAACTCCCGCATATTGCTTCTTCAGTTTAAGACATGAGATTTCCTAATGTGGCATTTTGACATTAATAGACACAGGTGAGTCTTTGGAGCCTCCTTTTAAGAGTAGAAACTCTAAATGCTGTTCGTCAGTAGCTTACCAGGCATCGAATATTCAAGCGATTAGCAAAGGCTCTGGTCATAGTTTGCGTATGCGCAGGCTGGTCTGAGCCTTTGCCTTTGCACATACCACATTGTTGGAAATCTCATGTTGTGGCTCATATATAGACCTCCTTGATGCTCTTTATAGAAGTGCACCGACGAGCTATAACTGCTTTATTTGCTTTGGAGTCAAGAGCAGGGGTGTGTGTTTGTTTTTAAGGCGTATTCGCAAACTAAACTCTAACTCCCAGCATCAAGCAGTTGTCATTCATTACATTTTCCAAGAAAGTGTGAACTTACAATTCTTGTTTTTAAGTGCAACTCTTTAACAAAGTAAAAATGAAATTTAAAAAAAATAAAAGTGGGGTCAGGCAGGATTCCAACCCATAATTTATGCATTTGGAGTTATGTGGACTTACCACACGACTACAGTGAAATGTACAACTTTTTGGAGTTATCTACGAATATTATAGCAATTGCACCAAGATGTTTATTTCCTAAATTGCTCAGAACACACCGATTGCACACGATCAATCGCGAAAAAATATACATTCAGTGTTATACCTGTAATAATTTATTCATGCATAAAGGTCAGGATCAGGTTAATATTGTAGAGGTATATCTATGTAATAAAACCACCCAAGGAACCTGGCTAGTGCTTTGCCACTATAAATGGGCTGATGTATGTATGTTTTGTTGCTTTACGTCCCAAGTCAACAGCTATGGTCATGGCGGGACGGTCAGTTCACCTAACCACACTTTTTACCTGGGCAAGCTTGAACAAGCAGTTAACCAGTACTTCGTGCACATACTTTCGATTGTAACTGACAACAATCCTTCTTGAATGATTCAGTGGAAGGGAGAATTATCGTAGAAATTATTTCATAATCAATCTCCACAAAAGTATGGGACTGCGCGGGGATCAAACTCGCGACACCTGGATCTGCAGGCAGACTCGCATCTGTTGCCAGACGTTACCGACTGCGCTACGCAGCCTGGTCATATAAATGTGCCAATACATGAGATTCTCGCACTTATCGAATCGGCAAGCAGCAAAGGCTCTGGCAGGTCTGTGCATATGCACAGACTTGCCAGCGCCTTCGATACTCGCAAACAAAGTATGGATGTAGATGAAGGCTCAGACCAAAATTTAGGCATCAAGCCTCTCTGGATATGTCAGCATAATTAATAGAGGCATTTGCAATGTAACAGACTCACCACAGACCTGCTAGGATACATAAAATATGTATGTAGATGGAAGGCTATGACCAACATTTAGACATCAAGCCTCACTGAATACCTAGCATGTGTGTTTATTAGGCATTTGTGCATACAGGATAAGTACCGAAATCACATTTGTTTTGATCCTTTAAGGCCCAGTCAACAATTTTTCAGTCCTGCCTGGACGTGTCTTCCTGGGTTGAACCAGTACTAAGCAGTGGATAAGGTGCCCTTGCTCAAGGACACAACACAGTGACTCCAACGGCGGTAAGACTTGAACTGGCCACCCTTGGATCCCCAGTATAATGCTCTACCAACAGGGTTCCCACAGAAATTCAAAAACAAAATTCCACGATTTTTCCATGAATTGCCATGATCAACAATGTAATTTCCATGACTATTTAATGCACTGCCTCCAACTTTCCCTTTTAGCAGCATCTTCACCATGCTGAGCATAAATGCGGAATGCAGCAACTACAGCATGCTTGTAGACCATGCATACAATTTGAAATAATTAAAACTTGAAACCGCCAGTAGCTAGAAAACTAGCTGTCGAACACAAGTGTCCGACAGCTAGTTTTTCTGGCTACTGGTGGTTTAATCAAATTATTTCACAAAGTTCCATGATTTTTCCATGATTATTCAGGGGTTTTTTCAAATTCCATGACTTTTCCATGCATGGATTTTTTTTAGTGATTTTCCAGGTTTTCCATGATTTCCAGAGCTTGTGGGAACCCTGTACCAACTGAGCCACCACTGTGCCCTGCTCGAAATGTCGTGTATGGGGCCAAATATGTGTGTTCCCCATCTTATACTTACCTCAGCTATCATTTTGCAGAAGAAATATATATCAACTCTGTACAATCCTATCCCATACTCTCTCAAAAATATTGGTAGTTCGATAGGAAATGTCTGAAAACAGAAGTATTTAACCCTTGTCATGCAGAGTATTTTTGTTTACTACACTCCTCCACAATTTTTATCCCATTTACCTTCAACATTAAAGTCATAAGCATGTACTTACAAGCAGAGTGGAAAACAGTGTGATCCTGATCAGCTGGCATCACCAAAAGCCAGCTGATCTGGATCTACAGTGTTTTTAAAAAAGAAAAAATCTGGGCTTAGCAGGACAAGGCTTAGAAATACCATGATGCAAATGACAAATATTAAGCTCTTTTGTTTAATTACCTCTCTGTCGGCTGGCATCTACTGATAGCCTGATAGCCTTTGAAATCAGTTTGGATCCAGATCAGGCTCAACAAAATATCAGGCCTCACCTGGATCTAAATTGTTCGACATTTTGATGTCCTGATGTTTTAATAAAAAAAAATGTGCAGATGACAAAACAGCAAACAAACATAAATTACTCAGAATGCAAAGAGATAACACAAAATCAGGATAGTTCATCATTTAAGTAGGAAAATGAAGATTAATATGTGAAACTTAACGTTTTGAAAGGCTTGAAGTAGGAGATTTTGGCTCAAATGTCATACCAATATAATTCAGCTCTTACCATTACAACTTGCATGACAGTTCAGCTCTATTATTCCAACTTGCATGACAGTTCAGCCCTATTATTACAACTTGCATGACAGTTCAGCCCTATTATTACAACTTGCATGACAGTTCAGCCCTATGATTACAACTTGCATGGCAGTTCAGCCCTTTTATTACAACTTGCATGACAGTTCAGCCCTATTATAACAACTTGCATGACAGTTCAGCCCTTTTATTACAACTTGCATGGCAGTTCAGCTTTATTATTACAACTTGTATGCCAGTTCAGCTCTATCATTTGGAATTGCATGATAATTCAGCTTTATTATTACAACTTGCATGCCAGTTCAGCTCTATCATTTGGAAATGCATGATAATTCAGCTTTATTATTACAAAATGCATGATGATAATTCAGCTTTATTATTACAACATGCATGATGATAATTTGGCTTTATTATTACAACGTGCATGATGATAATTCAGCTTTATTATTACAACATGCATGATAATTTGGCTTTACTATTACAACATGCACGATAATTCAGCTTTATTATTACAATTTGCATGGTAATTCAGCTTTATAATTACAACATGCATGATAATCCAGCTCTTTTATTACAACATGAACAATAATTTAGCTTTATTATTACAACATGCGCAATAATTCAGCTCTATTATTACAACATGTGTGATAATTTAGCTTTATTATTACAACATGCACAAAAATTCAGCTTTGTTATACAACATGCACGATAATTCAGCTTTATTATTACAATTTGCATGATAATTCAGCTTTATTATTAAAATTTGCATGATAATTCAGCTCTATTATTACAACACACACAATGATTCAGCTTTCTTATTACAACATGCACGATAATTCAGCTTTACTATTACAACATGCATGGTAATTCAGCTCTATCATTACAACATGCACAATAATTCAGCTTTACTATTAAAATTTGCATGGTAATTCAGCTTTATTATTACAACATGCACGATAATTCAGCTTTATTATTACAACATGCATGATAATTCAGCTTTACTACTACAACATGCATGCTAATTCAGCTCTACTATTACAACATGCGCGATAATTCAGCTTTATTATATACAATTTGCAGCTTGATTATTATAACTTGCATGATAATTCAGTTCTATCATTACAACTTGCATGATAATTCTGACAGCTCTATCATTACAACTTGCATGATAATTCTGACAGCTCTATCATTACAACATGCATGATAATTCTGACAGCTCTATCATTACAACTTGCATGATAATCAGCTCTATCATTACAACTTACATATCAATTCAGCTCAATCTTTTTCCAACCTGCATGATAATTCAGCTCAATCAGCATTACTTGCATGATAATTCAGCTCAATCATTACAACTTGCATGATAATTAAGCTTGATCATTATAACTTGCATGATAATTAAAGTCGATCATTATAACTTGCATGATAATTCAGCTCTATCTTACAACATGCATGATATTTCAGCTGGGAAGGAAGAGAATGACCGTAGAAATTATTTCATGATCAATCTCCATGAAAGGATGGGGCCGGGCCGGGATCAAACTCACGAGACTATTACATCTGTATGCCTGTTTGATCTTAATACCAAAATACTCACATTTGCAACAGAAAAAACATTCGTCATTGTCATATTCATAAGAAGAAGAAACAAAATTCCATTGATATTCATTACGTCTTCCTGTCCGTTAGATAAACGTAGGTAAATCAAACCCAGTAATATTGCAATTATCTGTGGAAAAATACATTACGAGAAAGCAAAGTCAGTAAAGCAGTGGATTAGATTTTTATATAGCCCAATATACTGATATATTTTAATAAGCAAAGTTAAGTGTTAGAAGGATACAGATCACAAGAAAAACCAGTGCCAGCTGCCTAAGTTGTTATCCGCTTTAATTTCTGCCAGAACCCTAAAGTCACGCTCCACAGTGCATCACTTTATAGCTCTACGTTTGGGGTCAATAGGAATGTTAGTGAATCACGTTATAAAGGGATAAGTTTTGATTTTACAATGTAATTATCAGATAATTGACCATTATTTTCCTTTAAGGACCTCGGACAGTTTCCTATTCAATCTGCCCAAATTTTGACAGCCTTTAGGCTAGGATAATGCATAACTGACAACTATAGTTTTGTGCTTAAATCAACCCGTTACATTTAGTGCACCCAGCAAAAAAAATAAAAAATAAAAATATTGCATAATTATGCCAAGACTTTAGGATTTAGGGGGTGGGGGTATATTTTGTGACCAAATTTTATTTCACAGAAAGTCAAAGTTTTGTCGAGTATTCACCTGAATACATGTAAATATTATGTTTGCGGCATAAAACTTGAGACAAAAGTGATGTGTTTGCATAAAATTCGGGTTGAGAAGATTTCATTGTTTCATATAAAGAAGAGTGCTGTCAATGACTTTTGGCTATTACCTGTAATGTTTCAAGTTTAACTTGTGCACTGAGGCGTATAATATCTGGTTACTGTATAAATCATAGTCAAGATAAACACAGTTTTTGAGCGTAAAATTGTTAATATTCTTTTACACATCAGACTTAGGCTTTATTTCGGTGCTTAAAAGAACCGTCTCATTGTGACGGTTCTTTTGAGTACCCACACGATATGTTTTGGTTTAGAAATGAGACAATTAATTACATGGTACGCACTCATAACTAAAGCCCTGATACATGCCATTGTAAATTGATATTTACCTACAGGCTTGTACAAAATAAGTTTCTAATAAGCTTTTATCATAAAGTGTTTTTGAGCAGCGTTCCCCCCCCCCCCCCCCCCCCCCCCCCCCCCCCCCCCCCGGGGGGAAAGCACTTCAGTAAAACTTTTTCTATTTTCTATATGTTGAATAGCAAAAACAGAGTTTTCAACCCATTTTTTCAATTGTTACTTGTCCAATGAGAAAACGGCTTTTGTGGATAATTCGAGGGTTAAAGCTACTATCTTTTTCATAGAAAAAATATCATTTTCTTTGAAACTTTTCTCTGGTCATTTTTATGGGCAATCCCTCATTAAGACTGTCCGAGGTCCTTTCCAAGGTAAAAAGATTTGGCGGCCACAACAAGACCGTATTATATCCAAATCTATGTTTACAAGACAAATTTGTCAAATTTTATATCCCCCGACGAAGGGTTATTTTTGAGAAACATGTAAATCATACAACATAAATCCCATTTATCTAAACCCTAAGTTCACCTTCGGTATCATTCAGATCATAACAAAGGCCTGTCAAGTATGCTTTTGTGCTTATTTTAATAAAAATATTCTTACATCTACACAATTTCAATATCTGCCCTTTCAACCCAACCTCAGAGGTCAAGGGTGTGTGTAAATTCAAAGTGTTACCTTGCATGTTGGTCTACACTTCCTTCACTTTAATTTGATATGCACCATGACCACTGTCAGAAAAAAAATGACCTTTTGATCCCACCCAAGGGGTCGAGGGTGTATGTAAGCACAGGATATTTGCTTTCATGGTGCTCTGTGCTCAATTCTCTTTAATTTGATATGCAACATGACAACTTTCAGAAAGATATGGTTTTACCTTTTGGCCCCACCCCAGGGTCGAGGATGTGTGTCTGTGGGCAAAATATTTGCTACCATGTTGCTGCATGCGCCGTTAGCTTTAATTAACATTTATGAGCAGGATAAATTCATGCTCATTTGAGTTGAGCATGAAAAAAAGTTTTATTACCTGGGGTCCTGACAGAAACTCAAACAGGAAAACTCAAGCTGATTACATAGCTCCAATAAAGGGAGATACATGTAACTATGTTTTTAGCAACAAACACAAGAGCAACGTACATTGGCAGTATCATTTAGGCCGTCAAAAACAAGGCAGAGAAATATAATGAGCAAAGCTACATAGTTTTATGTATATAATCAATTTCAATTCAATTGATTGAATTAATTTTATAATTTATTCAGGAACAAAAGATTCAGTCTTCAAATTTTAATGCACCTGCACAAATTTCTTGTTGCAATTTGTAAATAAGTTTTAGTATCTCACCTTTTGGAGCTTTGCTAATAGTCAACGCATCAAGTGGGTGGCGACCCTCCACACAATTTTTTTAACAAAATTGCATTTCCGATAGTCAAAAACATTCTCAATCACACAAAAAAAATGCAGTATGGCGATCCATAACTTTTTTTTGCGTTCTAAAATAATCATTTTGGCCATCAAAAATGCTTTTTGCGATGATATGAATTGGTGTGTTTGCGATTGCCGCCCTACCCAATGTGTTTCTGAAGCAGTGATTGAAAAAGAAACATCACACATACACCCAAATACACAATATAAATAGCTAAGATGGTTAGTACAAGCATATATGTTATGTGATCCCTTGTACTCACGTTTGCTACCGCAAACACATTAACCATTGTAGCATTCATAAGAAATAGAAAGAGAACTCCGTTGACATTCATTACTCCCTCCTGATTGATATCTAGTCGTAAGTATATCAGACCAAGCATGATCGCTAACACCTGGTTTAAATATAAAAGTTTCACGGTCATTACTCCTTCCTGATTGATATCTAGTCGTAAGTATATCAGACCAAGCATGATCGCTAACACCTGGTTTAAATATAAAAGTTTCACGGTCATTACTCCTCCCTGATTGATATCTAGTCGTAAGTATATCAGACCAAGCATGATCGCTAACACCTGGTTGTAAATATAAAAGTTTCACGGTCATTACTCCTTCATGACTGATACCTAGTCATAAGTATATAGGACCAAGCATGATCGCTAACACTTGGTTTAAAGGGGACGGCAACCCTGATAATTACTATGTTTTATATAAAGGATCTTAATAAACCATGAATTTGATACCAGTTTAATCTAAATCGGTTGGAAAACTAAGAAGTTGTAGGCGTTTGAATATTTTCAAATGGACTGTAATGGAAGCGGCCATATTGTAGGCTTAGTGAAGTCACACAGCCTAATTAAATATGTGTAATCAAAATAAAAGACAAACCAATGGATTACTTGCAATTATCTGTAATAAAATATTTTCCTTATGTATAAAGCTGCATATTTGCTAAAACACAGATGCTGTGATAGTATAGATAACTAAAAATAAGGCAGTTGAAAAAATTCTAAAAACTAATTAAACAATCAAAATGGCAGCTTAATGTTGGCCATATTGAATTCTTTACGTCCCCATAACTTCCCAATTTTTCAACCGATTTTGATGATACTTGTATCAAAATTCATGGTTTCATAGAGCTCATTCTGAAAAACATACTTTTTTTTAGGGTTGCTGTCTCTTTTAAATATAAAAGTTTCATGGTCATTACTCCTTCCTGATTGATATCAAGCCAACATTGTACTTCACTCAAGTTAAATCAGCAGCATTTGATTATCTGGTTCCTTAATTGGTTTGTTTTACATGTAAATGGTATACTGTATACCATGTAAACAGGACACTGTATACCATGTAAATGGGACACTATATACCAATATTAACACAGTCACTATTTGTTGGCTGCACTACAACAGATTACTATATATTAAAACATGACAGCCAAATTTCTGATGATCATCCTTTTATATACTATACTCTTCCAATTGGTCTGATACAATAAACTTTGAGTGGTACATTGAATTCATCAAGGGGTCTCACATAAATTTTTCACACTTTGGATATAATTATGTCCCTGCAGAATCAATTTATCATTTTGTGGCTTTTCATCTGGGTATTCCCTGTTTGCCAGCTAGGATAACATTTTAGGGTTCCAAAAAGTGTTAAATTATTTCTGATTTTTGTTTGATTTGATTCTTTACATCCCAGTCAACAATTTTTTAGTTATGTCTTGACGGATCTTCCAGGGTTGCACAAGTACTAAGCAAGGATTAATGTGTCTTGATAAAGGACACAAAGCTTGATTCCACAACCCCTCGGTCTCAAGTCAAACAATCTATCTCACTGAGCCACTGTGCTCCTAAAAAATATTTCTGACATTTACAAGTTTGTATAATTACATTATAGCAAATGTTCTTAAATAAAATAAGCTACAGTAAAGCCTGGACTAAAGGTTACACCATCAGTGCACCTCATGAGTACTTGAGGTGCACAACACTGCTAAAGAATAATAGTAAAGTGTGCACCCCAGGTGCACAAAATGTGCACAGCGGGTATCAACTTTAGTGATGACTCCATTATACCTAACACAAATGCCTAGAGGGAGCGCAGTGGCTCAGTGGTACAGTGCTTGACTCAACATCAAAGGGTTGCGGGTTCGAGCCTCACCGGAAGCACTGCATTGTGTCCTTGAGCAAGACACATTAATCCCTGCTTATTACTGGTTCTACCCAGGACGACCCGTCCCGACATGCCTGAAAAAATGTTGACCGGGACGTACAGAATCAAATCAAACAAAACAAATGCCTAGACAATCTGTGAAGAAAGGCACTGTTCATTTCTGAATCAGTAGTCTCCCTTTGATGTGACTAAATATATCAAACATATCAAATGAGAATAACAGTAAAACCTGTGTAAAACAGCCAATCTCAAAAAGAGAGAAAATTGGTTTTCCAGACCAATTATCGCTTAATGCAGGTCAAAAGTATTGCAGAATGCATTCTGCAATACTTTTGACCTTCATTAAGCTACCATTTGTCATTAAGACCTTTGTTTTTTTTATTTTTGAGTGGCCGTTTTGCACAGGTTTTACTGTATATAAATTAAGTGTCATATTGCATGATCATTAAGCATGGAGAAGGAAATTTTTGACTTCTTATAATAAAATTCTTTTCAACAACAGTTACACCAATCTAAACATATTAATTTACCCATAATAATAATGAGTTAAAAATGATCTGACAAGAGCTGTACGAAGAATTTTCGAATGAGGCCAAATAGAACAATACCTATGTTTAAGGTAACCAGACCCTACCTAAATTTACTGGTGAAACCTAGATTTCAGGTTTTCTGGAAAAAATATTTAATTTTTTTGCATTTTGAAAGGTGAATGCCTTTCAAAATGCATAAAATAATATATTTTTCCAGAATAAAAAAATATGTGTGCCTACCCTACCTAAGAATATCAGACCCGTTACCCGTAAACCACTTATTTTTTTATTTGGCCAATGACTGAATTATAAAATTAAGATTACCATTGTCTGTGCTAGCCGGACTCGGAGTACCATTGGTTCTCTGAAGATAGTTCTCAAACATCTCATAAACACAGCACCAAACTGCATCACCCAGCTGGACTCATATCTGTAATGCAACAAGGATATGAATGTATATACACACGTGATAGTTCTCAAACATCTCATAAACACAGCACCAAACTGCATCACCCAGCTCGATTCATATCTGTAATGCAACAAGGATATGAATGTATATACATGTCAGATGATAGTTCTCAAACATCGCATAAACACATCACCAAACTGCATCACCCAGCTCAATTCATATCTGTAATGCAACAAGGATAATCATGAATGTATATACACGTCAGATGATAGTTCTCAAACATCTCATAAACACATCACCAAACAGCATCACCCAGCTGGATTCATATCTGTAATGCAACAAGGATAATCATGAATGTATATACACGTCAGATGATAGTTCTCAAACATCGCATAAACACATCACCAAACAGCATCACCCAGCTCAATTCATATCTGTAATGCGACAAGGATATGAATGTATATACACACGTGATAGTTCTCAAACATCTCATAAACACAGCACCAAACTGCATCACCCAGCTCGATTCATATCTGTAATGCAACAAGGATATGAATGTATATACATGTCAGATGATAGTTCTCAAACATCGCATAAACACATCACCAAACTGCATCACCCAGCTCAATTCATATCTGTAATGCAACAAGGATAATCATGAATGTATATACACGTCAGATGATAGTTCTCAAACATCTCATAAACACATCACCAAACAGCATCACCCAGCTGGATTCATATCTGTAATGCAACAAGGATAATCATGAATGTATATACACGTCAGATGATAGTTCTCAAACATCCCATAAACACATCACCAAACAGCATCACCCAGCTCAATTCATATCTGTAATGCAACAAGGATATGAATGTATATACACGTCAGATGATAGTTCTCAAACATCTCATAAACACATCACCAAACAGCATCACCCAGCTGGATTCATATCTGTAATGCAACAAGGATAATCATGAATGTATATACACATCAGATGATAGTTCTCAAACATCTCATAAACACATCACCAAACAGCATCACCCAGCTGGATTCATATCTGTAATGCAACAAGGATAATCATGAATGTATATACACGTCAGATGATAGTTCTCAAACATCTCATAAACACATCACCAAACTGCATCACCCAGCTGGATTCATATCTGTAATGCAACAAGGATATGAATGTATATACACGTCAGATGATAGTTCTCAAACATCGCATAAACACATCACCAAACTGCATCACCCAGCTCAATTCATATCTGTAATGCAACAAGGATAATCATGAATGTATATACACATGACAGCTGATAGTTCTCAAACATCTCATAAACACAGCACCAAACTGCATCACCCAGCTGGATTCATATCTGTAATGCAACAAGGATATGAACCTATATATACATGGAGGATAGTTCTCAAACATCTCATAAACACAGCACCAAACTGCATCACCCAGCTCGATTCATATCTGTAATGTAACAAGACTATAACATCACATAAACACAGCACCAAACTGCATGCCCCAGCTCGATTTATATCTGTAATGCAACAAGATTATAACATGGCATAAACACAGCACCAAACTGCATGTCCCAGCTCGATTTATATCCGTAATGCAACATGATTATAACATGGCATAAACACAGCACCAAACTGCATGTCCTAGCTCGATTTATATCCGTAATGCAACAAGATTATAACATGGCATATACACAGCACCAAACTGCATGCCCCAGCTCGATTCATATCTGTAATGTTACAAGATTATAACATGGCATAAACACAGCACCAAACTGCATGCCCCAGCTCGATTCATACCTGTAATGTTACAAGATTATAACATGGCATAAACACAGCACCAAACTGCATGCCCCAGCTCGATTTATATCTGTAATGCAACAATGTTATAACATGGCATAAACACAGCACCAAACTGCATGCCCCAGCTCGATTCATATCTGTAATGTTACAAGATTATAACATGGCATAAACACAGCACCAAACTGCATGCCCCAGCTCGATTCATATCTGTAATGCAACAAGAATATGAATGTATATACACATGTCAGATGATAGTTCTCAAACATCTTATAAACACAGCACCAAACTGTATCACCCAGCTCAATTCATATCTGTAATGTAACAAGATTATAACATCGCATAAACACAGCACCAAACTGCATGCCCCAGCTCGATTCATATCTGTAATGTAACAAGAATATGAACGTATATCAGGGGTAACAACCTACATCATAGCATGGATGTTGCAAACACGTAGTATGGCGCCATCTTTGATTTACATGGTAAGTTTATCCCTTCGTAAAACTATACGAATAAGTGTCTGTCAAAACTAAGCAGTGCAGGCAGTGCCTAACATCCCACTTGGACTGAACATATAATGATCACGCCTTGAAATGCCGTTGCTTAAATGTAATCATTCACCAACAAGTATCGAAGCTAAAGATTCATTAACTGCTTACTTGAAACTGTAAATATTGGAGGGTATAAAATGTTGGAAAGTTTCAGGTACATTCCATTGAGTATATCAAATATGGTATATGTAGTAACATTACAAGCCGCTAGATAAGAGTGAGTAACATAGGTTTAGATAAACAAAAATTTTGAGCGTAAAATTGTAAATATTTTCTTACCCATCAATTTTAACATATGTTTTGGGTGCTCAAAAGAACAGTCTCATTGAGACTGTTCTTTTGAGTACCCGCAACAAATGTTTAGGTAGAGAAATAAGAAAATTATTTTTTTGGCACGCACTCTTAACTAAAGGCCTGGGCCTGGAATTACAATGCCTCCTTAAAGTTAAGCAAGACTTAAGTAAAGTATTGGTATTTCAACATGCTATATTAAATGCTAAATAAATTGCCTGGATCGATGTGGTATTTGTGGTCAAAGATATAATTATGATCTTCAGAAAAATTAAAACTATTTCGATTTTAATCACAGGGTTTTACAGGACGCAATATTCTGCATCTTATACGCATAAATCATTAGGTAGGACCCGTCAATTCACAGTGGATGCAGACATGTTTGTTGTGCCTTTCATTAAAATCCCAAATTCCAAAGTTATTTCGTAACAATTCGGGTTTTCCCATGTATACAGTCTATCTATAAATAAATTTGACAGGTGCTCTTGTTTAACCAATAATATCGGGAGGTGTGTCAAAACAGTCCAATCAAATTTGTGTTGCTATGGCGCTTTGAAATCTCATCATGTCTCGCTCCCGCTCTGATTTATCGATCAACATAGACTCTTGTCACCTATTGGGTTTTCTTACGACCAAGCATGTAAATGGCTAGAAATAAACCGCTGCTAAAATGTCGGAACAGAGCGATCTGAGAAACTTTTTTGGAAAAAGAAATGCAGAAACGAACCAAGAACCATCCTCTAGCCGCTGTGCGGAGTCAGTTAAGACTGAATTATCTCAAAAACCAGCCCCGAAAAAAGATCGAAAATTCCTACCTATCTGGTGAGGTCGATACAAATGGTTGAGGTATGACAGACTTGATGTTTGACAGCTAACGCCTATTCCAATCCCTTCACGGAGGGATGTACTAACTTCTAAAATTCTACTCATATTTTCAATGATGGGACCCCCATCATAATCTAAGTTGAGTCCCAAGGACCCCCAAACATTTAACTTGGTGTAAAACCCTGAATCAGTTTTAAACGTTATTTTTGGCATCCTGAAAAATCAATACTTAACTTAAGTCTTTCTTAACTCTAAGGAAACATTGTAATTTCGAGCCCTGGTGTGTAATCAAAAATATTTTTTCTTATTTCTCAACCAAAACATATGCTGTGGGTACTCAAAAGAACCCTCACAATAAGAGGGTTCTTGTGAGCACCCAAAACATAAGTTTAAACTGATGGGTAGGAAAATATTCACAATTGTACCCTGAAAACTGAAATTTTTTGACATTTTTTACATACCTGGATGTGTTACTGAAGGCTTCTTCATACTGAAAGACAACAAAAGAGTTGATATTAAAGTCAGGGCTTTTTCCAGCAATTTTGGGGAAAGGTCCCTGGCCAAAATTTGGAAAAATGATTGACTTAACATCAAAAATTGGGAGAAATTAACGACATAGTACATAACAAGGGTAGCAAAATATAACCTCAAAATCAAGTTATTTTAGATTGTATTATGTCAAGCATACACTTAAGCACAAGTCTTTAAGTATCATTCTGATATGAGTCATTGTTTCTCATAAGTAGTAATGGTCTCTATAAAAAAAGTAAAAAATATATATATTTTTTACTATTTCTTAATTGGGAAAAACAGACATGGTATTGGGAAAAAGGTGGCTATTTTCGATTGGGAATAGGGCCGAATTTCGTTTCGTCCCCTAGAGAAGGGCAGAAAATTCCCTGAAAGTTCATATTATTTTTCTTTATTTAGCAACTTTTTGATTCACTAAATTATTCAAAATCTGAGGTGTGCATAAATGAAAAGACTAATAATAATAAAAATAATATCATATATTAAGAATGTATAATACGAGCCAGTGTATGAGATTTTCAACAATGTGGAATGTGCGACATGCAAAGCCTCAGATCAGCCTGCGCATACACGCAGTCTGATCAGAGCCTTTGCTAGTCGCTTGAATATTATATGAGTGTTATGCTACTTAAGTTTCTAAAAGGAGGTGCACAGGCTCGTCTGAGTCTACACATGTCCAAATGGCACATTGTTGGAAATCTCATGCACTCGCTCATATGGTATTAATCCTCTTAATAACTATTTCCTTGTTAGCAGCGACTTTTATAGTCTGCTGATAACCCTTGCAAATATTTTAGACCCTGATCCGGCTCCAATGTGCATAATTTAAAAAAAAAATTGAACCAAAACATATGTTGTAGGACTCTTCGCAACCAAAATACATGTAAGCATTATTGTATAATATTCACAACTTTACGCTACAAAAAGCTGCTATCTTGATCTAGAAACAAATTGGCACTAACTATAATTCCATCCAGTTTTGGGTTGGTTACTACGGCATCAGCGTATTGTACCAGGTCTTGATTAAACTGTGATTCCTCATATGTGTCACATACACGCTGAAAAATACAGTAGAAGTGGGATTACAGCAAGGCAAGTATGAGTATAATTCAAGGACTTTTCAAGGACTTATAAAAGCGTCTCCAACCATTTTCAAGGACTTAAAGTTAATGTAAAATACTGATCTGTGTTAAAATTCTACTTCAGAAATACTGGACTGAGATAATGGAGACATTAGTACCCGAAAAATAGAATAAAATTGTTGTGCCTATATTTGGTGCAGCATAAGCTGCACCAAATAAAGGAACAACAATTTTATACTTATTTAGGTCTCCAAAGAAGACAGTTTTGAATCCTCCTGTAAATGGTAAAATTCAAGGACTTTTCAAAGCTTTTGAGTGTTTTTCAAGTACTTTTCAAGGCAAATTTAATTTTCAAGGACTTTTCAAGACAAAACCTTTACATTCAAATACTTTTCAAGCCTGCGCGAACCCTGACACCACGGGAGAAAGTTTTGACCTTTACAAGATCCTGAACCTTTGAAAAATCCAATCTTAAAACTTATAGTATGCCTACAAATTACTAGTAATTTCATGGTTAAATGGCCAACTGTCTTAAAATTGTGTTTGTTTGTTTTGATTCTTTACATCACAGTCAACAATTGTTCAGTCATGTTGGGGGAAAGTCTTCCTAGGTTGAAAATTGAACCAGTACTAAGCAGAGATGAAGTGTCTTGCTCAAGGACACAACACAATGACTCTGCCAGCTTGGATCTAGAACTAGCAACTGTTCAATCCCCAGTCTAACACTCTACCAACTGAGCCACTGTGCTCCGAACCTCCTTGTACAGATATGATTTTTGTTTGTTTGGTTTTTGATATAACATCCCAGTCAACAGCTATGGCGGTCACGTCAATATGGTCAGTTAGCCTAAAACACTTTTCCTGGGCATGTTTAACCCAAGAGGTTAACCCGTAATCAGTGCACATACTTTTGCTTGTAACTGACTGCAGCCCTTCATGAATCAATGGAAGGAGGAGAATGATTGCGGATAATATTTCACGATCAATCTCCACAAAGTATTGGACTCGCTACTGATAGAGTTACTGGGCCTGCCATCAGATAATAATATGATAATTTTCAATTTGAAATTAGGCCGATCTGAATTATACATGCCTCCAGAAAAGAGTGCGTATTTGAAAATTAGTTTTTTATTTCTCAACCAAAACATAAGTTGTGGGTACTCTGTAGAACCGTCTCAATGAGACGGTTCTTTTGAGCACCCAAAACACATGTTTAAATTGATGGGTAAGGGAACAAATGCATTTTTAGGTGCACAAACGATCCTTATCTGGACCTTTGATTATATTCAGGCCTCAAATTTGTGTAATAAAAAAATCTGGAATCTTACATTTATTCTATCTCTACATTCCTCATCTCTGCCTGGTACCACAGCCAACGTCTGGATATAAAAGTCAGCCGGGTTGAAGTTCATTGGGCACGGGTAACCAGTGCTACAAAAAGAGAAAGACAGGTTAACACTTTTCCTACTATTCACAACAACTGTCATCTGCTCTCCCTTCTGTTTAAGAAATTTGTTAGCCTATCAGCTGCTATTTCTTCTGCTTATGTTTGTTTGTTTGATTCTTTACGTCCCATCAACAATCTTTCAGTTATAAAGGGATGGATCTTCCTGGGAGGAACTAGTACTAAGCTAGGATTCATGTTCTTGCTCAAGGACACAACACAGTGACGCCGGTGAGGCTTGAACCTGCGGCCCCTCTGTCTTGAGTCAAGCACTTTACCAATGAGCCACTGTGCTCACTTTCTGCTTATGTACTTAAATCTTTATGGGCCAATATTACAAACCAAATGGACTCAGATCATACTGCTCCATTAAACGGAGGGTTTAAATAATTCTTGAAAATTATGTTTATTGTTAGTACACACTCTATGACCTGTCCAACTATTTTATTGAGGTATGCCATGGAAGGTGGCTTCATTATAATAACTGCAGGTGCAGAACTTAAAATCATTCTGTTGAATTCTGGTAATTCAGACACACCTTGCCTATAGAGCCAATGCTAGAAACGCATTATATCAAACAATAATGTCACAGTTTTGAAAGCGTGAGAAAAACCACACTCGCTGACGTCAATTGTACTGCAAAATGACGTCAATCATTGCGTTGGAGGGTGCTACATCATTTACACGTTGGAAAGGCATTACAAATACATGTAATTGTATGCGACACAGTCCAACTATTGGCAGGATTTCTTCAGTCCAATGGGGGAAAGTTTGAAGAAGCTGAAGACTTCAAATGTGTTTTCTTAAATTTATTGTGTGTTAGAATCGAAATAGATCAGCTCTAGTGCATGAATTGTTGAGTAATAATTCACTGTTTGTGGGTCAGCTGTACAAAGATAAAGCACTCACGCTGCGTGCTCATGATTTGAATTTCTTTACAACTGACCTCAAAACAGTGAATTATTACTCAACAATTCACTGCTAGAGCAACAATTCTATTTCTTAATTATAACCTGTGACCCCTCAATTTAATACAATCAGTCATCTCAAGTTTGAAGGAAGAGTCCATTTGTATTTAAAAGGTTAAGCACGTGACATATCCAAACTCACAATAACAAATAACAGAATGTTTTGAATTTTTGAATAAATTTTGGAATAACCAAACCCACAAAGCTGATATTTGAGCCAATGCATGCGTTTTCCAACCATGTGGTATGTGCCACCAGTAAAGCCTAAGATCAGCCTGCGCATACGTGCAGTCTGATTAGAGCCTTTGCTTGTCACTTCAATATTCTATGACTGTTAAGCTACTGACTGAACACCATTTGGAGTTTCTAATCTTAAAAGGAGGCTACAAAGGCTCATCGGAGTCTACACTTGTCAAATTGTTGGAAACCACATGCCACGGCTCATTTATTAATTTAAGGATATGAATAATTCATCATTTCATTTTCTGTTCATGAATATGAACAATAGAACCCTCCAAATGCTGACCCTATTAGCTGTAGCTTGACTTGCCTATATGTGGACCCTGGCCTCTAACATACAGATAATAGAGTAATTAAAACTTCATTTTCTTATTTGTCAACCAAAACATATGTTGATGGGTGCTCAAAAGAACAGTCTCGATGAGACTGTTCTTTTGAGCACCCAAAACAAATGTTTAAACTGGCGGATGAGAAATCATATGCTCAAAAAGTTTGCTCCTCTAGACCTATGATAAGGGTTAAGCTAGTAGATTTACAATACCTCTTGAAGAATGCAAGCGCATCTTTTGCTTCACCAAGGAATGCTGTACGACCTTCAGCCATTATCAAAACTCTAAAACAGAGAAGACAAAGAAATCAATTTCATATAAAGGATAAAATATTTCTTTAAACATTCATTCGATCAACAATACAATCAATTAATTTGCTACTAAAATTAGTAAAATATTCAAATACAGTTGATACTTTTTTAAACTCAAATACTGATAAGTCTGAAAACCACTTACATGTATATGCATTTCACCGGAAAAATTGGCGCCATCTTGGAGAGCCGAACAGAACCATTTTATCTATTCTGAGTGTCCATGTTGCCCTGACACCTCTGATCAAATTTTGACTCTGGTGGAGTGTTTAAAGATGGTTGTCAGGCCTTCCACCAAGCTTTGGATAAATCGGACACATGGTTTGGGAGATGTTGTTTGAAGAATTTCAAGATATCGACCAACGGCTGCCATCTTGGATATCAAAATTGAAAAAATTAATCAATTCTGGATCTCCATGTTGCTACAATGCCTCAGCAAAATTTGGTACGATTTTACATATGATTTGGTTTGAAGAATTTCAAGATGACTGTCATGGCACACAGAATGCTAAAGCCAAATAAAAAATAAGTTGTTTCCGTAACGGGTCTGAAAATTACAGGTAATTCTGTTTTTTGTTCTGGAAAAAAAAAAATATAATTTATGCATTTTGAAAGGCAAAAATGCCTTTCAAAATGCATAAAATTATATATTTTCCTGAAAATCTGAAAAAAATCTAGGTTTCACCGGTAAATTTAGGTAGGGTCGGGTTATCCTAAACACAGGTATTTTTTATTTTGGCCTTATTTGAAAACCAATAAATTAAGTATGCCCTGAGCAAAAACTCAAGAGTCTTTGCTGGGCGCTCAGTGGGCTTTTTTCGTGTGGACAGCAAACACTCTGATCAGACTAAGCTGATCTGAGTCTTCTCAAAACACACAACCACTTTTATTTGTTTTCTCATGTCACAGCTTATTTGGTCGGATGCAGTTACAGTAAAACCTGTGTAATACAGCCTCTCTCAAAAGACCAAAAAATGGTTTTCAAGACCGATTATCGCTTAATGCAGGTCAAAAGTATTGCAGAATGCTCCAAAGGGAGCAATCTGCAATGCTTTCGACCATCATTAAGCTACCAGCTGTCATTAAGACCTTTGTTTTGTCCATTTTTGAGAGGCCGTTTTACACAGGTTTTACTGTAGTACTAAGAATTGACATACTGATCAAACAAAGCGTAGACTTCTGATGAAGGTTGGTGTATGGTACACAGTATAGTCTTCCCTTTGCTAGCCATTCCCTTGAGTGTTTGGACAATATTTTCAGCCATGAACGAGTCTAGGCCAGAAGTGGCTTCATCACAGAATAGCAGGGGTGGGTTGGTTAAAATCTGAAATATACAGGAAGTTTATAAGGTTACATAGAGGATATACTAATCAAACAAGGCGTATCTTGAAAATATTTGAGCTCATGGACTCCCCCACTGAGGTACAAAGGCAAATGCACTTATTTTACAAGAATTCTGAACTAAGGGAAAAAGAGCTACGTGCATTAAGAGGCTCTTTTGTCCCCCCTAGGAGGCCAAAAAATGAAATTCGCTTTTCATCAAATTCTTATTATTGGTTTATTAGGACAATGAACCAAGTGTATAAGTCTGATATAAGTTTGACTTTTACCTTTGCTATGGTAACAAAAATGGCCATCAAAACAAGCTGAAAATAGGAAATGGACCATTTTGGAGCAAGTTTGAGACGTTTGACAGAGCTATTAACATAGAGCACAAGCAAATACCAAAAATATATTTTACCAGATGATGAGAATTATCATGGCACACAACATATCAAAAGGATTTTTTGGTGTGTGTTTTTGTTTTACGTCCCACCAACAGCTAAGGTCATATGGAGACGGGGCCACGGCTTAAAGTCTCATCCGACAGACTGGTGAAGCCGGGAATCGAACCTGCGACCCCTGGTTTACAAGGCAAGTGGTTTATCCACTACACCACGGCGGCTCCAGGATTTTTTGGTATTTAGCTGTGCTGATATCTAATTTTTGAAAATTCCCTCTCTAAAAGCCTTAAATTTGGTCAAAAATGGCATTTTCTCTATTTTATGCCGATTTTGTCGGCCATTTTTGTTACCATAGCAACAGTAAAATTTAAATAAATGCCGAAATTTTACACTTCAGCCATTCTTCTAATAAAAGCATCCAAAGAAATTTGTGAAAAGCAAATTTCCATTTTTGCTCCAAAGGGGGCCATTTTATCCCCTTAATGCACGTACCCCTTTAGAACACTATATTGGTTTTCCAGCTTACTTAAAAACCAAAAATTAAAAGTCTGTGAAAGGCACCAGGTCAGAATTTAGTTTATGTCTTGAACATATTTTGTTGTTCGACACAGCGATGATAAGTATACTGGCTCATAAATGCTCTTTATATCCATCTAACTTTATTAAAGGAGACCATACATACACATTATCATAATAGTAACTTGATCTGGCGTACTGTATCACGTCGAGTGGATGAGGTCATACCATCGGATTACCCGAGACGCGTAGCGTCGAGGGTGATCCAATGGTATGGCCTCATCCACGAGACGTGATACTGTACGCCAGATCAAGTTACTATTATGATAATATGTTTATTATATGCCTTTTTTCTGACATTCTTTCTGATTTAAAAACCTGTTTTGGTCTTTTATCCCGAAAAATTGTGGGAACGTTTAACATAGTGTTACGTTTATTGACGTCACGTCAACATGTTTTCCGTCTCTGGTTCCATGTTTGCAATTCACTTTACGTAAGGTCGCCGCAAAAGCAGGTAACCGACGTTAGCCTCGTTTTAAAGGATAGTGATATGGATTCAGAAAACCTCAGTTCGTTGATCCGGCTTTCTGTATCAGATGGCCAGAAAACAGACAGTTTTATAAAGTCGTATCAGTTATAGGTATATAATAAAGCACCATTATACAGATCAGCAATATTATATTTACTGAGCTGAAAAACCTCAATGTTAACATACAGCAAAAAGGGATGATTTTACCTCAGAGGCAAATGACAGTCTTCTCATTTCTCCTCCTGATATACCCTTCTGTCTCTCCGGGTTTCCAATAACATTATCTGCACATTTCATCAAGCCAAGCTGAAATACAAACACCGAAAAGTCTTGTTTACATATCCTTTTTCTGATCAATGGAATTTTTCATAAAACTAATGTTCTGCCAGCTAAGAGTGACAGTGACGTCACATTTTGTTTACAAAGTTATCAGATACTTATAATTGATAGATCACTTGTGCATTAATCCTATCCTAGGGATAGGATTAATACACAAGTCATTAATTGATTAGCGTTAGGTCAAGTGGAGTGTACAAGTTAATGTTTTAATTAACAAAAGTAAACAAAATATTAAGTCACTGTCACTCTTTGTTGGCACGACAGTACATACAATAAAGTCAGGATGGTCATTTGAATTTCGTATAAAATTGAGGGGTCACAGGTTATAGTTTTCAAAGACATATTGAATTTCTCTTCCTATTAAGATCCATTTTTCTTTAAAGCAAGCAAAGCAGACACTGATGAAGTATCACATTGATGCTGCATTTCAGCTGAGTCTTCACTGTTTGCAAAAAGTGCCAGCTTAGGAGTTTCTGGTCCACAAATGGTTAAAATCGTTACGCTTGGAAATGCAGGAATGCTGGGGTCCAAACTTCCTCTATAACATTAATAAAAATCCATTTAAATTTTAGCTCTGATAATTAAAGGTATCATGCTTGTATCATTACTGTTGCTTACATTTTCAAAGCAAACCTCTTAATAATAAATAGTAGATTTTTGAAACCATTAAAAACCTTGTGAACTACAGAAATATAACTGATAGCTAAGCTTGCACATGCAATTTACTTTAAATAGACAGAGAATACATTTGCCTGTTAATGTATCTGTGAAATTTGACAGTGGACAACACCTGTGACCTCGTTCACACATGCAAAACAAGCTTCCTGTTTGCCTCACAGGCTGTATGTGTCCACGTTATCAAACATTAAATGCAAACTTGCCGTGTACCCATAAGTATAAACAATAAATTTTGATATCAGGTATCTAAAATGAAAATGTAAATATAAGACATGGATTTCACTTTTCTGAGGTTCATGAATTTATTAAACATTGTGTGCTCAGTTCCAAGTCAATTTGACACCCTACACTGGCACACTTACTTTGAACTAAATGCAAGGCATTCATTACTTAATGAGCTTTCGAAATGAAATTCATTTCTGAAATGTCTGACAACTGATCAGAATAACATTTTAATCAATAGACCAAAACAAACTTAATGATAAAACTGAAGGATAAGAAAATATTCAATTTCACAATTGATTGCTCAAAAATTTTGTTTGAGCTCATGCATGTTGTAAATGTTATGCAAAGAAACTGTGTCTATTCTAGGATGAAAAAATTATTTCCTCCAATCGACATAGACTTAAAAATAATGTACTTGAAGATAAGGCAGCCTAGCTAATAGCCTATGTAAATATACTGCTCAACTAAAGTTTAGCACTGATTTTAATATGCTGCCCCACTTTGAATGAACATGAAACACTTTATTTGATGTTATCAACATGTATGGGGATCTTACAATTTACGTTTTTTCGTGTCCGCCAGACAAAAGGTAATCAGGTTAGGCGTCAGTGGATTGACGTTAAATTTGATGTCATGGGCATGTAAAGGATACTGGTCTAAATAAGAAATTGAAACTATTGCTTCTAAGGTAAAGCAAAAGGTTCTTAATGATGAAAAACGTTAAAAACATCAATGTTTGATACCTGTTTATGCCACGTTTTACCGTTCCATTATGACGTTAAAATGGTATTTTTCCACTACTTGACTTTTCAGCGAACTGAATCAAGCCGTCAAGTAATCTTTTTGATGCTAGAGTGGCACAAGCACCCAAATCATTTATGTTAGTTGAATCTTTGAAAACGTCGTCGTTAGATAGCGTTACCGCCTATATCAAGCCTCAACTTCAGTTTAACGTCACTTTTTATGAATTAATAACCAGAGACAAAATTTTATAAACGTGCCTTACCCTTAATTGTCTCTCTATTGGCATCCTCTTAAACACGAAAACCATTTAATTAAGCAAGCATTCACAGCGAAAACAGTACTGTTTTTGACTTGTAAACGTCATTATAACAACGACGTTAGTTGTTATCAAGACACAATTTGAGCTTCAAATGCTCAATGGAGACGACCTTTATTTTTTTTTTAGAATGGCTGATTCGACCAAGCTGGAAAAAGAAAGGACTTTATAAACTGATGCTGTATCAATTTTGTATTGCCAATAATGCAGTTGAAACACGTTTTTGACCCCTCCCTTGTTTAAAGTAATGACGAACGCAGTAAAAATCCAACTAAAGTACACCAACTGCTTTCCTCAACTTTATCACATATCAAACCATCATTTCAGCAGATATTTTATAACTTTAAGCCATTTGGTTGAATAAAAATCAATTTTTATTCATCCATGCTAAACTTTTGTTGAGCAGTATAGTTAATAATATATGATACCTCATGTATGACTTCTTCAACTCTCTGTAGCCGTCTTTTCTTAGATAACTGTTTGTCCATTCTTAGTAGTGCCTGGAAGAAAAAAGTGGCAACTGTATTCAACTGTGAGCATAGCTTTTCAAAATTCTATACCAGTTAATACATTACATTCCTGTCAACAATTTTTCAGTCATATCAGAACAATTTCCTGGGTACTTAGCGGAGGTTAAAATTGTCTTGCTCAAGGATAAATCACAATGCCTCCACTGAGCCTCAAGGGTTCATACAGGCAGGCTTAAGTAAAATTCAAGGACTGTTTAAGGACTTCTAAAAGCTTCTACAGTTTTCAAGGACTTAAAGTTACTGAAAAATACTAATCGAAGTGTTAAAATTCTTCTTCAGAAATGCTAGACTGAGATAATGGAGACATAAGTACTGGAAAATTAGTATAAAATTGTTGTGCTTATATTTGGTGCAGCATATGCTGCACCAAATATAGGCACAACAATTTTATACTGATTATATGCTCTCCATCTACAGTGCAAAGTCCAACAGAACATAGTAAAATTTAATGACTTTTTTGAGTGGTTTTTCAGTACTTTTCAAGGCAGATTTAATTTTCAAGTACATTTCAAGCCTGTGGGAACCCTATTTTTGAATCAGCAGCCCCTCAACCTCAAACCAAGCACTCTGCCACTGAGCCATTGCACCCATCACATACCCTGAAGATGAAGACAGGGTATGAAGCCACATGGATTTTCATTTATATCATGAATATAAAGGGTGTTAAGAAATTTTGTTCCGCTCTTCATCATAGAATTTCAAATCATTTAAAAAGGAAATGATGCTGAAAAATTGCATTTTCCATGGGCCTGTTATCCCTTGTGATACTCTATAATGTTTGACATCGGGTCTGACATCGAATATCTTCACACCATTATGTTTACTTTGGGTACTGTCTTTCAATCATTCTAGAAAAATCTTGTTTTCAAAAAATTGTGACATATTTTTTATTTTTGGATGGTTGTTTACAGCCTTGTAGTTTAGTAAATGTACTAAAGGTTCATATAAGATGAATAACAGCTCCATTTAGGGTTTCTTAACCAATTAAGAAATATTTTTTATCACTATGGCCATTGCATTACCATGGTTACTTGTCATAAACCCCCACTTTGCTCCTCGAGCCCAAAAATTTCCGAGGGATACCTGATTTTGAAGATCATTTATTCTGTGACAAAATATCCTGTTGTTTATTTCATGTCAATTGAGTCAACTTTAAAGAATTCCAGTGGGGTTTATGTCATTAGACACATTATAACTAAAATAATAGGAACATCATTTTATTGCGGAACAACGAACTTTCTTAACACCCTTTATATTAAGAATATAGATGTAATTGTGCCACTGGATTGACAGGATATCAGTTGGCCCTTATCAGAGTATGAATCTTGATAATGAGCTGAAGCTAGACATAATGAAGTAAGAATCTATCACAAGTGTGGTGTGGTGTCACAAAAATTTGTTGTGAGGATCACTGTTTGGCATCACATGGCTTGCCCAGTGATAACAAGGTTCATACAGGCAGGTTTGTGTAAAATTCAAGGACTTTTTAAGGACTTCTTAAAGCATCTCCAACAGTTTTCAAGGACTTAAAGTTAATGAAAAATACTGATCTAAGGTGTTAAGATTGTACTTCAGAAATGCTAGACTGAGATAATAGAAACATTAGTACTGGAACATTAGTATAAAATTGCTGTGCCTATATTTGGTGCAGCATATGCTGCACCAAATAAAGGCACAACAATTTTATACTGATTTAGGTCTCTATCAACAGTGCTAAGTCCTACAGAAAATAGCAGAATTCAAGGACTTTTCAAGGCTTTTGAGTGATTTTCCATTTTTTTTTCAAGGCAGATTTAATGTTCAAGGACTTCAAGAAAGCCCTCTAAATTCAAGTACTTTTCAAGCCTGTGCGAACCCTGGATAACAAATGGTGATCCCAAGGGACCGATTCTTCTAGCCGCCCTTCACACAAGTGATGGATTCTTGATCTTTCTCACCATTCAATTTCACATTTTTTGTGATTAAAATAAACTAGAGGCCTCACTTAATGACCAGGTGTTCAAGTTTCAATACAATTAATGAACAGTACACAAACAGAGTAGACCCAGATCAGACTGCTTCTGAAGAAGCCATCTGATTAGGGTAACTATTCCCTGTTTGCTATTCTGAAAAACATTTTGGCAATACCAGCTGTGATAACCAGCATTTGAGAACAGAAAGAGAAAAGGGTTTGAAATTTTAGAATATTAAATACATGTGGTAAATAACATCTGTCTACAGAATGAAGGTATTGGGGCTCGAACACATGACCTGCTATATATGGGCCGCGACCCGAGGAAACTTGTCTTCAAGGGTTTGGGAAAAACACAGGCGCAGACCAGCCTGCGAATCCGCGCAGTCTGATCAACGCCTTTGTTATTCGCTTTTTGGACAGTATCTTATGTAATCTTGCTACAGGTGAAATTTCAATTTTCTAGCTAGTCTATGTAGCTGAGGAGACTGGTTTGAAACTCACTTTATCTCAAACCCCAATCCCAACCTGGCCCATATAATATGACTCACTGTGTACAGCTTTATGCAGACCAACACAGCCCATGCTGTATTACATACCCTAAACGTTAAGTGTTCTCTGACTGTCATAGTTGCTATAAATAGATCATCTTGTTGTATTACATACCCTAAACGTTAAGTGTTCTCTGACTGTCATAGTTGCTATAAATAGATTATCTTGTTGTATTACATACCCTAAACGTTAAGTGTTCTCTGACTGTCATAGTTGCTATAAATAGATTATCTTGTTGTATTACATACCCTAAACGTTAAGTGTTCTCTGATTGTCATAGTTGCTATAAATAGATCATCTTGTTGTGTTACATACCCTAAACGTTAAGTGTTCTCTGATTGTCATAGTTGCTATAAATAGATCATCTTGTTGTGTTACATACCCTAAACGTTAAGTGTTCTCTGACTGTCATAGTTGCTATAAATAGATCATCTTGTTGTATTACATACCCTAAATGTTAAGTGTTCTCTGACTGTCATAGTTGCTATAAATAGATCATCTTGTTGTATTACATACCCTAAACGTTAAGTGTTCTCTGACTGTCATAGTTGCTATAAATAGATCATCTTGTTGTACATAGGCAGAAATATTTCTAATTCCTCTCCCAACATTCACCCCATTTACTCGTATATCTCCGTTCATTGACAATCTAGGGCTGCTACTCCTTGACGTTAAAGTGTTCAACAGAGTCGTCTTTCCTGAGCCACTGAAAAAAAAGAAGCTTTATCTAAAACTTGCTTTTTTTTCGAGATAAATACACATTATTACTTAAGTAACTTGATCTGATGGGTCGGATCACGTCGAGTGGCTGCCCCATGAACGATCGGATCACATGAGACGAAGTTGAGTGTGATCCAGTAGTTCCTGGCGCAGCCACGAGATGTGATCCGACCCATCAGATCAAGTTACTAAAGTAATAATGTTTCTATTATAACAACATAAAAACAACAAACTCTTCAGTTTTAGAACAAGCAAAACAAAATTGTAAAATTGACACCGTGTGGCGCAATGTTGAGACACCATAGTAAACAACGTCGCGCCAAATATTGATGACGTCACTTTGTACAAATAACGTTGCGCCCAACTTTTAATGACATCACATTGTGTAAACATGTTACGGCAGAAGAAAATGCATTTACCGTGTATAATTCCTTTTCTTATACGAAAAAAATGCGTCAATTTAGCCTTAAATATTGTTATCATTCAGAAAGTGATTTTGATTACAAGTTTGCCGTCAGGTACCAGGTTTTATGTGATGAGATGGGTAAAATATGAAGGATGGTGATACGGAAAAATATCACGCTAGTCGCTTGATACAAGATTTTGTATTCTCCAGTAGGAAAAATGGGTTGTATGAGGTGTAATTCATCACAGGTATATAATAACTTTTTTTATCAATAAAACTTGTAGATTTTGCATAGCTTTCAGTTTATGGTCAATCTCTGATAACAGACAGTCGACTTCTTATTGGTTAGAGAATTGGTCTTGACACATGTTGATTCCCAGTCAGGGTGCATATATTTGTGTACATAGATGAAAGTTTTGAAATTTCTATCCTGTGTAGCACCGAATCTTAAATGTGTAAATTGTAAATCATTCCTTCAATATGCATGCACAGCTATCTTAAGGCCTAAATGTTCCTGAGTCTTCATCTTCATCCCTACTTCACTTATGCCAGGTGGAAAGGCTCTGGCAAACTGCACATTTGCTCAAGCTCGCCTGAGCCTTTAAATTGGTGCTCAATAATGTGGTATATCAGGCCTTCAGTTAAGATTGCGTATCAAAAAATTAACTTTCTTATTTCTCATCCAAAACATATGTTGTGGGTACTCAAAAGAACCGTCTCAATGAGACGGTTCTTATGAGCACCCAAAACTTATGCTTAAACGGAAGGCTAAGAAAATATTTACAATTTTACGCTCAAAACTTTTGTTTATCTAAACCTATGGTATTTAGTAGTAAAATCTCATATATTGCATAGCTATATACGAGGGTTAGTCAAAAATAACTGAGCCCTACCTCATAACATTTTAGTTTGGTATTGTAGACAACACATGTGATTATTTTCTATAAGTATCATATGTGATCGATGTTTTGACCCTGAAGAATTTTCCTAGTGAAGGTTTTATTATGGTTGCTAGGCAACTGAAGATCGTCCGTCAGATCGATGCGTTCACGACCTCAGCCACCAGGAATATACAGTATTTCTTTAAAGAGCGTGCGTGCTTGATAGATTTTTGAAAGACATATTTGACATTTATTTGAATAACAATTATCATATTGTCTTTTCATTACATTTAGTTCTTTAATGTTTAGGTGATCATTGATTAAATGGGTTGCCTAGCAACAAAAAGCGCCAAAATTGCACAAAGTTTGAAAATACATGAGAATTGTGTTGCCATGGAAACAAAATTTTGAATTTAAATCAAGGAACTTAATATGTCTGAGGGTTGATTTGTGTATGCAGTACTGTTAAAGCATTATTAGGCTAATTCTTTTTGTTTTCTTTTATAAAATTGTGTAAATTTGATTTTGGGTCGGGTAAATTATAGGATGTCAGGCATGTTAAAATTTGATAATTCTGAAATCAAACTACTACAGCATCAATAATTTGGGGTCAGTTGGTTTCTTTTCTGTGACACTGAATAGGTACATGTTAAAGATATCAGACGACAGTGAATAAAGCCATGCTTTAACCTTACTGTTTCCATAGCAACGCTTATAATAAGATGTATCACAGCGTGAACGCACCCCTTTGACAGGTCCTATTCTGTTGCCTAGCAACTTTTACAAAAAGGCTACCAACAGAAATAAATTGGGTGATTAAATAGATGACACTAAACTTCAATGAAATATCATCTTATTATATGTCCATTTTACTAGATTAAAATGTTATGAGGTAGGGCTCAGTTATTTTTGACTAACCCTCGTATTGCAAAGCTTTATATAGCAATGAGCCATCACTTACCTAGCTCCCATTATGGCCAGCAGGGTCCCTGGTTTAACAATGCCATGAACTGAAGTAAAAAAACAACTCAGATAAGTTGTTTGGCACCAACCATAGCCTTTAAGATCAAGAAATATATACAAAGCTTTTGTTTTTCCCCACACATGCAGATTCCCAGTTGTGAAAACTGGGTGAGATAGTGTGGTACATGTATGTTCTAGAATTAATTGGGACTATCTAGTACTTTGATGGATAACCATAAAAATAGTTTTAAATACCTCTTAATTCTAAAATTGAAATTATTTGGCATTAAACATTTGACTCAGGGGCTAATTTCAAAATAAACAAATGAGGCAGTTTATATAAAAAAAAACTCCCAATCCATTCAAAAGTTACACTAATTGTTTACATCTTTTTTTATACTAAGAATATTTACTTCCCTTGATTTTTCACGAAAGTTTACCGAATAGCATTTAGAATAGTTTGAAGAAAATCTGCAAAAAAAACTACAAGTTTATAATTAGAGATTGGTAACAAGGAAGGACAGACAGAGTCTGCTGTTTTCTAATATGGGAGGTTCTCTCTATTTTTGAAGGATCCATTTTTCCAGATTATTTAGAGGTCGCCACAGCTGTCATTTCTGTGTGGAGTTGGTAAAACTTCTCCCGGTGCATAGATAGAGTGTTGATATTTTTTTCATATTCTGGTACTTCAGGAATATTGGGTTCCCACGGAAAGCAGAATACCGCTTAAGCCGGTGCTAGGGGGCGTGAGAATTGTTGCTCTTTCCATTAGTTCTCATGAAAGGACTCAATTAAACAGAGTCTGCTGTTATCTTATATTGTAGGTTCTCTCCATTTCTGAGGGATCCATTTTTCTAGATTATTTGAACAGAAGGGTATAACATAAAATTCTGTGGGTATAAAAAACACAGGGTCATATTGATTTATCTACCAGGATTCTACTTTTTCAATAGGGAGTGCAGTGGCTAAGTGGTAGGTAGTTTGTCTCAAGATAATGAGGGGTTGCTGATTTAAGCCTCACCGGCGTCACTGCTTGTGTTCTTGAGCAAGACACATTTAATTTAATCCTTGCTTAGTACTGGTTCAACACAGGAAGACCCGTCCCGACATAAATGAAAAATTGTTGACTGGGACGTAAAGAATCAAATCAAACAAAAACTTTTTTCAATGATTGCAACTTACCCTCTCTAAGAACATGTTTCCAAGGGGCTTTAGGGTCTGGGCCCCTACAGAACATTCTACCCGGGGGCTTCACATGAACATTAACATGGTTCCAGCTCAGTGTCACCGTCTCCATAGCATCCACCATACTTGAGGCCATGCCCTTCCTATACTGGGGACCGGCCTGCTCACTGACCATGGAGGGGTTCCCGATACCATTGCCATGACCGCTGTGATGGTTAAATTCCGAGGCTGGAAAGAGATTTGAACAACTGTTTTAAAAAATAGTGCAGAATCATACAGTTAAACCTGTCTGAAGTGGCCGCTCAAAATTAAACCAAAATTTGTTTCAGGACCCATTATCACTTAATGCAGGTCAAAAGTATTGCAGAATGCTCCAAGAGGAGCATTCTGAAAAACTTTCGCCCTTAATTAAGCTACCATTTGTCATTAAGATCTTTGTCTTGTCTATTTTTGAGTGGCCCCTTAAGACAGGTTTTACTGTATACCCAAAATATTCAGACCCATTTACTATTTGCATGGGTATTTTTGCTTGCTTTCATAAATGTTGCCTGATGATTTTCTTAAATTTACTTTTTTCGAAAACCCAAGTGAAAATGATGCTGAAATTTCACCCAAATTTCTGTAATACATGTACAGCAAAAAAAACAGTGATGATTCTGATGTTTGACTGAAATTTCATAAAATTCCAGTGAAATTTCGGTGAAATTTCATCCAAATTTAGGTGATAGTAAATAACAGTACAATATTCTGCTATCTGAAAATTCATAATTTCTAGACGCATATTTTAAAAGCAGTAAAATAATATCACCGATATTTCAGTTTGCGAGAGTAAAACAATAATAGTATTTGGCATTCTAAGAGATCCTGGAATCCTGAGAGATCCTATAAACAATTACCATTTTTGTTTGCCATGCTAGTTAACTGCCATTCATTGATAAAATAAAGGCATGCAATTATAACATTAAGTCCTAATTTTTCACCTGGCATTTCCATTATCTGTTTTCCTCATACTGATCATAAATGAAACATAGATCAATAACTCATTCAGATTCTAATGCATAATTGAACAATAGTACCAGTCAGTAACCTTAAATAAACAATTATGCCCAATAGAATCATCCGTCCCTGATGTTGTAGTCCAGCATTTGTTGTTTTGTTGTTGTGTTTGTGCTTAGTCTCTTTCTACAATTGTTCAGTCATATCAGATGGTCAAACTGGGCCATGACAGTAGGAGAACTGACTTCTCCCTCAAGGAAAATTAAGGAGAAATGACAGTCAGATAGGGAATAGTTAGAGTGCAAACTACGGCATTTTCTGTCAATTTAAAAGAAAACTAGCCATTACACAATTTTATTATTATTACTATTGTCATTAAATGGAAGGGGAAATATAATGCAGTGGTAGCAGACAGTAGATTGTCACCATAGCTTGTGTTTGTGTGGTGACAGAATGAAGTAGAGCTTCCCTAAAAAAAAAAATTTTTAGGGAGACTCCCACTTCTCCCTGGGTCCCATTTGGGGTGAAATTTCTGCCCTTAGGGTGACTATTTCGCCCTAGGCGCCCCCTAGCTTATTCCCTTATTCAGATTATCACGTATAGGCAAGCTACTCTAAACTCTTTATCAGCTAATCACGCCCAAATATCGTCTGCTGTATAATATACTAATCCATTTAACGCCACCTATAATTTGCAGCAGATGACAATTTAAAAATATACCGCTTTTTCAAAAATAACAAATAAGGCATGATATTTAACGAGAATCGTCTGCTGGCAGATGATTCTCATGAAATATCATACCTTATTTTATTGGAAAATTGGGAAAGATGTCGCAAAATTTGTCATCTGCTGCAGTGGTGATTGGCCCTTTAAGGGTTAAAACGCCTCTGCAGCAAACAGTGTGTCAAACGGGAGCAGTCTGATCTGGATCTACACTGTTTGCATGCCGTCCAATTTAGTCCTATACGCACTTAGCATATTTGCATGCAGCAGACAACTTTATCAGATGACATTTTCATAGACGGCCACATAGAAGATTAGTCTGTATTTTACTAAATGTGTAACCCTCTGTAAATAAAGACTATTATTATTATTATTATTATTATCATTATTATTATTATTATTTTTATTATTATTATTATTATTATTATTATTATTATTATTATTATGCATTTTTTTCTCATAGCAGGGGAAGGATTAATCATATTGGCTAAAATACCAGTACTTAAGTATACCCATACTTTCATCAGATACTGACAATTGCCATTATTTTATCAAGACAGGTTACCACAAGGGAGAGAACAATCTCAATGAAAGTAAGTTGAAACTCACAACCCCCCTATTGCAGGCCAAATTATTAGCACACTGAGATTATTACAGTAAAACCTGTATAAAATGGCCACTCTCAAAAAGACCGAAAATTGTTTTTAAAGACCAATTATCCCTTAATGCAGGTCAAAAGTATTGCAGTCAGTATTCTGCAATACTTTTGACCTTCATTAAGCTACCATTTGTCATAGATCTTTGTTTTGTCTTATTTTTGAGTGGGCGTTTTACGCAGGTTTTAATGTATCAAACCACAAGTCGCTACCAGCCACATGATTGTGTCCTAGACCGGCTGTGTTCTGTAACTTACCATCAAAAGCGTCATTAACCTTTGATCCCACTGTCTTGACCTTTGATCCCATTGATGACTATAAACTTTTAAACACCAGTATTAAAACAAATTTAACTTGTTATATTCAACACAACAGAAAGTCCCTGGCTGATTCAATAATCCATTTTCAAATATGCCTATAACTCTCTGAGCGCTAGAACCAAATCACTTGGACTTGAAAAAGCAATCCTGTGCAAGCAAAATAGTCCCTTATCAGTCAGAAGCAGTCTCACAGATCTGGGACTATTTTGTTTGTTTGTTTGATTCTTTACGTCCCATCAACAATCTTTCAGTTATATAGGGACGGGTCTTCCTGGGTTGAACCAGTACTAAGCTAGGGTAAATGTGTCTTACTCAAGGACCACAATGCAGTGACGCTGGTGAGGCTCGAACCCACGGCCCTTCGATCTCGAGTCAAGCACTCTACCGACTGAGCCACTGCGCTCCCTTCTGGGACTATTTGTTTACTTTCTACAGAAAAATAGATTTACTAGTCCAGACCATCTATTGGAAGATTCCATTTTAGAATTTCAGCTTTTTAAGGGTACTAGAATTCCAAATATATCCTAATTCTAAATCAGAGTAAGTTCTGGCCCCCAGAAGCAATAAAACACATTTTTTCATTATTAATTCAACTGAGCATGAAATTTATCATGCTCATAAATGTTAAAATGCCAACGACTGTTGGCATTTTAGCATTTATAAGCATGATATTTTAACATTTATAAGCATGATAAATACAATTAACATCTGAGAGCTTGAAAGCAAGAAAATTCTTTATTTTACAGCACTTTAGTTTTACAAGCAGTTGAAATTCATGTTCATTTCAGTTGAGCATAATTTTTTTATAACCTCGAGACCAGATCACTTGGCTTCAGACAGAGACCTGACTGACATTGGGGATCAACAATGAAATTTCCATGCTGTCAATTTGAATATTTGTTTGTTTGGTTAGAGCTTTACGTCCCAGTCAACAGCTATATGGTCATGGCGGGATGGTCAATTCACCTAACTATACTTTTTTTCCTGGGCAAGCTTGACTTAAAGTGGTAACCAGTACTTTGTGCACATACTTTTGCTTGTAACTTCTTGAATCAGCGGAAGGGAGGAGAATGCCCATAAGAAATTATTTCATGATCAATCTCTTGGCAAGTATGGGACCGGGCCGGGATCGAACTTGCAACCCCTGGATCTGCAGTCGGACACATTACATGACTGCGCTACTCCGCCCGGTTCAATTTGAATGCATTTGTGCAACTGAACGATTTATTTATTCAGCAGAAAAAGGGTTAATCCTCATGATCCTAATGCTGTTGATTAAAACACTTTCTTGACTTATGAAATCTACCATCCAGTTTTGGTAAATTACTGTTTGGAATTTTTCAATGCCTCACACCTTTAAATGTCCAAAACGATAAAAACACAGCCCTAATATAGCAGATTAAAATGGTGAAGACCCTGATGTGAATTGCCACATTCTGAGCATCTTAGGTCTGGGTCTACACCATTTATTTTCATTTATAATGGATCTACAGTAAAACCTGTCTTAAGCAGCCACTAAAAAAGAACACCAAAAATTGATTTTCAAGACCGATTATCGCTAAATGCAGGTCAAAAGTATTGCAGAATGCTCCAAGGGGAGCATTCTGCAATACTTACGACCTTCATTAAGCTACCATTTGTCTTTAAGACCTTTGTTTTGTCTATTTTTGAGTGGCTGCTTAAGACAGGGTTTACTGTATATGCTACATCATTCACTAGACTAAATTCTCAAACAAGACATTAAATCAAATCAATCAAAGTTAATTCCAATACACAACATGGATAAAGCACTAAATACATTCCAAAGAGTGACACAAATTTGACCTTAACTGTTGGTCAATGTAATGCAAGCCAAGTAAAATAGCTATAAATTTGTTATCAGACTGGTTGACCTGTTTATTAAGTCCTTAAAAGTTTTAAAAATTTTAATTTAAAGGTGAATTATCCATTTCCAATCCAAAAGACATTGCTTCTATAATACATGCAGATTCAGAATGCATCACATTTTAAAGTTCCACAATGCATTTAGCCTTACTGTTGGTCACTGGCAATGCACATTATGCTTAAGCGTTATCAGTCTGTTTTGTTTACTTAAAGCCTAAAAGTCAATTTAACTCTTTAAGCGCTGAATTTCTAAAATTGAATCTTCCAGTTGGTAACCTGGACCAATACATCCTATGGTTATCAAAAAATCATTTCCTGAAAAAAGCAACAAAAAATAGTCCCTGATCAGACTCAGCTCTTAGGAGCAGTCTGATCTTGGACTTCTTTTATTTGCACAATTGCTTTTCCTATCTGCGTAACTTGGTTTTGGCAGTCTGAGATAACACTTAAAAAATATGAAGGGGAAATAATCCAATATCATGATTTTACCATGTTAGCAATTTCTTATAATATATTAGCAAACCGGCATATCGCTCCTGTATGATGATGGACTCAGATCAGCCCCTATTTGAACTGGAGCCGTCCGATCTAGAATTATTTACACAGGCGTTCTCTGTTTGAATGGTCAGTTTATTGCAGCACTTTAAGGGCTATAACGTAGACTAAGACAGGTATAAACAAATTCTCAACTGATATCTTATCAGAGAAAGCCAATTTAACTTTACGAGGAAGTGTTATCTCAAAATTTAAGAGTTTTTTTTAAAGTATATAGGAAGACAAGTCCTCATGACACTTGTCAGGATAGCTTACATCTCTCAATCTGTTCTGATCAAAATTATTTAATTAACATTGCATTTTAAAGGACTTTCTGAGTCTTTCACGGGTATCCCCAAGACTAATCAGGGTTCCCACAAAAATTCAAAAACACAATTCCATGATTTTTCCATGATTTTCCATGATCAACAATGTAAGGACCTCTGACACTTTGATAGGGTATCTGCCTATTTTTCAGATGCTTCCCAAAACTTCCCTATGCATAAGATATGACTGATATCCTTTTGAATAGGACGCTTGATGTATAAGGACCGACTTAAGGTTATAATTAGACAGGTCGACCCCTACGACAAAACAGGAGACGCTACCAAAGGGGGTAGGGGTTGCAAAATTTGACCTCACCAAAACATTTAGAAATCAATTATTTTTACGTGTAAGGGTATTATATCATCAATACTCGATTAAAAATCACAGTGAAAGTATTTTAAAGTCCAAAACCATAAGCATTTTAATGATTATTTTTGGTGTTGTTTTTTCCTATCTGATTTCTCAAGAAATATTTTGAAGCGCAACTGTAGTCCATATTCAACTTGATGACAATGTATTTACCTGAGGCAAGTTCAATAATGCGAGCGCTCTCGGGCGCTCGTTTTACTGGTGTCAGGCTTTACACATTATGAATAAAGATAGGTACCAATCAACGAGCACTCGGCGAGCACTCGCATTATTGAACTCGCCTCAGGTGCAATATTATGCAGCAATGTACTATAACCATTCATCCATGCGTAAAGTACACCAAGCTAAGAGCCATGTAGTTTATGTGTATTGGATAGATACAGTTTATGTGCAAAATAATCTACCAAGTGAATTTAGTAAAAGGACAATTTTCACAATCTAATGAAAAATACGCCAAAAGCGCTGTAATATTTCTTGAGTAATTGGTTATGAAAAGGAAGCTTACTTGTACTTATTATTTCATTATACTGGAAAAAACGATATTCAAGAGAGCACACCAAAAATCCAAATGCTTATGTTCAGGCTCGCCCAGACGTCACATTTTGGGCTGTGAGATATCTTTCCCCCCCCGAGTTCCAGCTAGCTTTTCACATATATTATGTAAAATATAAGAACATACTTAAGTGCAAAAGGTTTAGTTGGAACTCGGGGGGGACTGATGTTTTAAAAATATTTTTCTATTTCCTATATGTATAGTACAAAAAGTGACCATTTTAACCCCAAAATAAAGCCGTACATTCATGGAAATCAGAAATCAAATGCAAAATCATAAAATAGAGAGCAACAGCGAGCTTATATATGAATATGGAATCATTTGATCAACTTTAATTTTTATCAAAATTATAGGCAGCGAAACACTGTGATTCCCATTACCACCGTCAGAGGTCCTTTCCATGACTTTTTAATGCATGGCTTCAAACCTCCCCTTTTAGCAGCATCTTCACCACACTGAGATAAATGCGGAATGCAGCAACAGTAGTGTATTTAAATAAGCATGCTTGTAGAACATGCATGTATTTTGAAATAATTAAAACTTGAAACCACCAGTAGCCAGAAAACTAGCTGTCAGACTGTGTCTGACAGCTAGTTTTCTGGCTGCTGGTGTTTTCCTCAAATTATTTCACAAAATTCCATGACTTTTCCATGATTATTCAGGTTTTTCAATTCCATGATTTTTCCATGCATGGAACTTTTTTTGGTGATTTTCCAGGTTTTAAATGATTTCCAGAGCTTATGGGAACCCTGACTAATATTGTATGGGTACAGTGTGTTTTTGGACACAATTTGAGCTTCCTGCAAAAAAAAACAAATAAAACATCCCTCCTGCCCCTTTATTATCTCTCCTAATACATGTAGTACAATGGATGCAGTCACATTAACATATAAAACCTGAATCACACCTCAGAGGGTTTTCTGCCTTTCTCTAGGGGCCGAATTTAGGCCCCATTCCCAATCAAAAATAGCCACCTTTTTCTCAATACCATGTCTGTTTTTTCCAATTAAGAAAAGTAAAAAAAAATTCTTTTATTTATTTTTTTTTTTAGAGACCACTACTACTTATGAGAAACAATGACCAATATCAGATTGATACTTAAACAAGTCTTGTGTTTAAAGGGGACGGCAACCCTGATGATTACTATAATTTATATGAAAGCTCTTAATAAACCATGAATTTTGATACCGTTTTATCTAAATCTTGATACCAGTTTTATCTAATTTGGTCGAAAAATGTGGAAGTTGTGTGCATTGAATATTTGTAAATGGGCAGTGATGGAAGCGGCCATATTGTAGGCTTAGTGACGTCACTCAGCCTAATTAAATATGCGTAATCAAAATAAAAGACAAACCAATGGATTATTTGCATTAATCTTTACTAAAACATTTTCCTTATGTATAAAGCTGCATATCTGCTGAAACACAGATGCTGTGATAGTATTGATAGCTAAAAATTAAGCAGAAAGCTAATTAAATATTCAAAATGGCGGCTAAATGTTGGCCGTATTGAATTCTTTAAATGCCCATAACTTCACCATTTTTCAACCGATTTTGATGATACTTGTATCAAAATTAATGGTTCATAGAGCTCTTTCTGATAAAATATACTCATCATTAGGGTTGCTGTCCCCTTATGCTTGGCACTTGTCCTTATAAGTGGTATGCTGGCATAATACAATCTAAAATAACTTGATTTTGCTCCCCTTTCTATGTCGTTAATTTCTCCCAATTTTGATGTCAAGTCGATCCTTTTTTCCAAATTTTGGTCAGGGGCATTTCCCCAAAATTGCTGGAAAAAGTTAATGAGCTGCACCTTTGTTATCTGATTATGTTAAAGAATGACTAACTAGTATTTTTTTTGTGTCAGATGCATTGTTGTTTACTTGGTTAAGGGTAAGCTACAAGTATTTAATTGGGGCACAAGCGCTATATTCAACATCAGCATGATGAAATTTCAAGACCCAGTATCATATGCATGGTTCCAAAGAGGTATATATGACAGAAGGATGGACAAGCCTAAAGCAATATGCCCTCTAAATTATACAAAGTTATTTAGGGGCATAAAAAGTATGAAAGTAAATATAGCCGCCTACCAAATACACTTTTGTAATCAAAAATAGAGGATCTTACAATAGAGTGCTTATATGTTTTATTGAATTTATTAAATGTGTTGGGAAAAAAAGACAAAAAGCAAGGCTTGCCAAGCATTATATCGCTTTTTCGTGATGCGCTTAATAATTTTCAATGATACAGGAGCATGATTGTTAGATAACCCTAAAGCTTCTTTTAAATCGCATTTTTACGTGTAAAAGTTTGTGATATAAACCCGAGGATATTATGGACATCATTATAGATGTACCATGACCTTTGAGTAATGACCTTTGGATCATTCAATTTCAAAAGGTTGGCACGGCACACGTAAAATGAGCCATTCGAGCTGGAACATATGTAAGTATCGAATATGAGCCGTGGCATGAGATTTCCAACAATGTGGCATTTTACATGTGTAGACTCAGACGAGCCTGTACAGCCTCCTTTTAAGCTTAGAAACAACATATGGTGTTCAGTCAGTACATGTACCTTATTAAAATCCTAGAATACTCAAGCGACTAGCAAAGGCTCTGATCAGACTTCACATATGCGCAGGCTGGTCAGAGGCTTTGCTGGTCGCACATACCACATTGTTGGAAATCTCATGCACTGGCTCATATATTATAGTAACTAGGGTAATCACCTGAAACCCCTATTTCTACATCTATTTTCAAACGAAATACAGTCAGCCTCAAAGCATTTTGTCTATCTATACATGGCCTCACCAAAATCTGTAAACCACTAGTGGTTTATCGATTTTAATGCATATTGTTATATCACTCACAGACGGGACATCATATGATATGATAATGGATTATTATCATATTAATCATTATGGGTTACTAAGCAAAACTAGCATTATAATGCCTTCAATGTTTACTGGCGTGAGTTGGCTCCCGGTACTGTTAAACAGGTGACAGGGCCCAGGGCGACGGCAGTAAACATTGCGCTTACAGTACTTAAATTAGATGTTGATTTAATTATTCGCTAATATATATATCAAACCAATTGTTACGAATTCAATTGAGCCAGTGCATGAGATTTCCAACAATGAGGTTTGTGCGATCAGCAAAGCCTCAGATCAGCCTGCGCATACGCGGAGTCTGATCAGAGCCTTTGCTTGTCTCTTGAGTATTCTATGATTGTTAAGCTACTGACTGAACACCATTTGGAGTTTCTAAGCTTAAAAGGAGGCTGCAGAGGCTCATCCGAGTTTACACTTGCCAAAATGTCAAAATTGTTGAAAATCTCATGCCACGGCTCAATTATAAGCTTTTACAAACTCACATTCATACTTCTTGTACACCTGTCTATCTGTTTCCCCGTGCGAGATTCTTCTGTAGTCTGCAGGCAAACCGTTCTGGTATACATTGCCATTACTGCTATATTTATTCTTCTTTCCGCCCTCTTTGTGATCTCCCTTTCTCCGAGATTGATTTTCATGTTTATAAGGGACCTCAGACCTTTGGTTGCTATATTTCCTATCATTTCTATTTGTACCATTGTCCCAGTTTCTTTTATATTCGTCATCATAAGTGCTCCACACATGGTTTACATGCAGAAATGCATTCTGATCATAATGTCTCATATGGTGTAGGTCCATTTGGTGGGGGTAATAATGCATATCTCGAAATTTGTTGTGAGATTTCTTTCCCTGTCCCGACAATCCTCTGTCCCAGTAGTCATATCCAAGAGTGAGCATTTTGTCTTATGGTAGTTCTTGGTAATACTGCACAACACTTGATAAATGTCAAAACAAGTTTTGCCACAAGCTATATATACTTTCTAAAATGAATGGCTTTATATCCGAAACCTTAACACGCCAATATTTTTTTCCCGAAAATGTTGTCTGCATTTCACATCTGCTGTATATATTCAAGTGCACTTCAGACTAGATTTAATCAGAGAAGCAAACACTATCAGCTTCCCAAAAAGTAGGAAAAGAAGAGAGTTTTAAAGAAAAGTTGGAAAAAAGGAGGAAGAAGTCAGAGAGTAGGATTAGTAGGTAAAAATTGAACTACTTGTTTATATAACGCCTTCAAACCATTAGTTTATTCCTATTTTCCAATAAACAAGTTATGACTAAAGTATTATCAACTCTTAGAAGATCTTTTCTTCAAGTGTGACCTCTCATGCATTTCTCAGAAATAATCCTTTTCATTTACAGGTACATCATATCAGTGAGAACAATTAATCATTTGCCTGAGAAAAGCTCAATTTTGCATGAAATTTAAACTTTCAATATGACTTCCTGGCATAGAATAAATGTCTCCTGTTTAAAGGTAAATAACTTTTTTCATGCTGGTATTTTCTCATGATTTTTAGTTGCCTATTATCCAAAATTAAAGTTTTCAAAGTTTTTTATCAGCAATATATACCATCACTGCGTCAAGCAGTTTTAAATCAGTTCAGGCCCAACGTTTTGCACTATATTATTCCTGGTTTGGACCCAGATCAGGCCAAAAATTTTGCACAATATTATTCCTGGTTGACTCTTAATAAGTTTTTAATTATGTTTCGGACAACACTCTCTGAAAATCCTTCATCATCATATAATTTGCAACTATAAATCTTGAATTATAACACAAAATCAGTAATTCGCCCGATCACCACAAAAAAAGATAATTTGCTGTTTTCTACACTTAGGGTAGTACCGTCCTCTGTCCTTGTACTTTAATTCTACGCACAATTAACTTTAACCAATGTTTTAACATGCCCCCAGATAAGAGAGCATTATTGAAAACTAGGTTTCTTACTTTTCAACCAAAACACTTGTTGTGAGTACTCAAAAGAACCGTCTCAATGAGTCGGTTCTTTTGAGCACCCAAAATATATGTTTAAACTGATGGTTAAGAAAATAATTGCACTCTTAGGTCAAAAATTTTGCTTAACTGATATTATGGTTAATCAAAATCAGGCCCCCAGATAAGCGACAGCAAAGTCAAATTAATTTTCTTATATCTGATCAGAGTGTAAATTACTAATGTTGTGGCTACTCGAAAGAACCATCTCAATGAGCAGCCAGTATGTATGTGAAGACTAAAGACCAAAATAATAATCGCAACTGTTTGCATAATTTTTAAGGCTTATCCGAATCGCTGAATACAGCGTAACTGTAAACAAAACTAATCTTTGCATGCTTGATAAAACTTCTTTTTTATGGTCTGCTGACTTTAATCAAAATTAACATTTTTAAAAAAATTCTTTCAGGACTATATGTATACAAACAAAGTGTCAAACATTTTGGATCCAAATCAGGCCAGGCCTAATCTGGGTTCAAATTGTTTGCAAAGGTAATCAACAGATAACACTAGCAGGCAAGGATGGAGTCAAACTATAGCAGCTTTTTCTTTAAAAGTACAAACATTTTGTTCCATTGTTTTTTTGAAAAGAAAACAATTTTAATTAGTCACATCTGTATAGACCTTAATTGCACACATTTTATATCATTTATCACTCAATTTTCATCCTAAAGGCATCATCATCAAAATCGGATTTATAATACCATATCGCTCAACTAAAAGATTTAACACCTTAACAAAAAAGATTTGTTTCACAACTGGATACCCAAAATATAAAACCGCTTCCTTTTGTACCCTACGACTGAACCGTAAAAAGAGAAAAAAAAACTTATTCAATGTTTAAGTGCCAGCGTTTCAAAGGCCCAAGAAAAGGGCTCTTCAACACTAAATGTTGGTTGGTTGGTTGATGTTTTACATCCCATTCAACAGCTATGGTCATCTCAAGACAGTCTGTTCACCTAACCTAACCTTTTCCTGGGCAAGCTTGACAAATTGAAGCAGTTAACCAATACTTTGTGCACATAATTTCTTTTAAAACTGACAACAAGCTTTCTAAAATCAGTGGAAGGAGGAGATCATGACTGAAGAAATAATTTCATACAGTATCATGGGACCTGAGGCAGGATTGAACTTCCGACCCCTGGATCTGCAGTCGGACTCCCCTTGGAGCATTCTGCAATAGTACTTGTAACCTGCATTAAGCAATAATTGATCTTGAAAATGAATGTTTGGTCTTTTTTACACAGGTTTTACTAGATTAAAGACAATGAACAACAAAGGCTTGCAGAAATGAGCAGGCTGATCTTCTCAGATCATTGTTGTTTGCACTTTTGTTTTAACAATTTTCCTGTGACTTGAGCGATAATGTCATGCTGTCCTGACAGAAACTAAAGCCAAAAAATGTAAATTCTATACAATAATATTGGTGTAATATATCCGGGCTATTACTTTTATGGCCATACAATATGCGTCCCCGTTCTTAAACCCCGGTGATTCTATTTATAGAAAATCGCAAATCACTTACCATATAAAGCCAACCTTATTAGTGCATTGGGCACTTAGTTTTATTAAATTATTATATTATACCCTCTTTTTAAAACAGCGTAGATCCAGATCAGCTGGCTTCAGCAGAAGCCAGCTGATCAGGATCTACACTGTTTTTGTTTGTTTCTTGCTTTACGTCACAATCAACAGCTATGGTCAAGGTGGGACGGTCAGTTCACATAACCATACTTTTTCCTTGGCAAGTTAACCAGTGATTCAAGTTTTCAGGAATATTCCTGGATTCAGGATTTTGAATGGAAAGTCTTTTTTCTATGGAAAGTCAGCCTCAAAATGCTGAATTAAGGGATTTAAAATAGCTTCTTTGATTTCCAGTCTATCTAATGATGCAAGTTCATTATTATTATGAATTCTTGATCAGGATGAAAAACAGAGTGACCAGGCTACATAGCACTGTCGCTAAGGCCAAAAAAAATATGTGTGTTTACTATTTGATGATAATTTGAAACAGGGTAGGTAGGTCGATTTTCTTTTTTTTTTATTTTAATTTTTTTTTTAATTTGAAATAGGGTAGGTAGGTCAGGTCGATTTTTTTTTTACTCGATTTTTTTTTTACTATTTATGTACCAAGGTTTGTTAAGAAAAATAAAAAGTGACTGCAAATTACTTGGTTTGTTTTGTTTTTTTGATCCAAGCTTGGACCAAAGAATATTGAGATGAGAAAAGACTGGAATTTATAAAACAAGAAATTATTCTCAAACTGAAAATCAAACTGATTGCCCATTGGCTGGTTCATTTATGTCAAAGTCCAAAGGCAAAGCACAGATTTCTCCCTACATTACCTTCGACACTGAACAAAAGGAACATACCTGGCACTCTTGTAAAAATAAAGCGGTAGTCAATGTAGTCAGTGATAAATGCGTTCAACTTTCTTTCTTCCGATAGTTCTAAACCTCTATTTACAAACAACGTCAAGCAACAGAAGAGGAAAAAAAAACAAAGAAGAAAGACGCCATCGCATGTATAGTTGTCATTAAATATCTCAAGTCATCTGGTGAGGACTTGTTGCTTCAAACAAGCTTTTCTGATCTTGGTGATCACATTTTTTGAAACGAAAAGCAACGAGAACGTCGCCATCTTGGATTGACAAAATCTGAAGGTATCGGTAAAAGGTTTGACTACATACCGAATAGAATAGAATCAGCGAAAAATTTGAATATGAGTACTAAAATCTGGGACGGCTCGAGCAGGGTTGGACAACAGTCTCGTTTTTTTTATTTGTTGAGAAAAAATGGTAGGGTCGGCAGCTATAAAACAGGGTCGGTCAGCAAACCGTAAACACACATTTTTTTTTTTGGCCTAATGTGTCTGGCTACAGATGCATGTCTGACTGCAGATCCAGGGGTCGCAAGTTCTATCCCGGCCTGGTCCCATACTTCCATGGAGACTGATCATGAAATACATTCTACGGTCATTTTCCTCCCTCCCGCTGATGCATTCAAGAAGGGTTGTTGTCAGTTACAAGCGAAAGTATATGCACAAATTACTGGTTAACCGCTTGCTCAAGCTTGCCCAGGAAAAAGTGTTTAAGGTGAATAGACCGTCCCCCCATGACCATAGCTGTTGACTGGGAAGTAAAGCAACAAAACAAACAAACAAAACATTGTACGGTTTTGCTTAAAAATCTCATGATATACCTCCCATCATTTTTTTAAATACAATTTTCCCCTAAACAAATGCAAACTATGTGAATTGTAGAAATTTAAGACACCTGACAGGTGCAATATTGCAAGTACATTTACCGCCGCAGCAAGTTTATCAGCACAATAGAATTATCACATGCTTTGTTTGATTTGATTCTTTCTGTCCCATCAACAATCTTTCAGTTAAACAGGGACAGGTCTTCCTGGGTTGAACCAGCACTAAGTTAGGATAAATGTGTCTTGCTTAAGGACCATAACGCAGTAAGTAAGTAAGTAAGTAAGTAAGTAAGTAAAGCCTTTATTTTTTGAGGGTAACTACATTTAGCACATACAAAACAAGTACATGTAATAGCTAATCTTCCATGAGGCCCTCATTATATACATATGTACATATACACAGTCAACAGTCACCTTCATATTGTACATTCAATTTTGTGTCTACCCGTAGTAAAATGCAAGATGTCAAACATTTCCATACAAACAAACACATAATTACTTGCACAATTTAATACATACAACAGATAAGAAAATGGTTAAAATGTTCAACTGGTAAATGTTCCAAAATTTTTGTGGTCTTAAGGTGGTAGGGGACCCATGTCAAAAGATAACCTTACTTTTACTTAAAAGTAAGAGTGTAAGAGTTATCGTTCCTGAATCTTGTTTTTAAAAGAGAATACTTATTTGTAATCCGGTAGATATTATTCTCCCCTGACAACTCTTTGATGCGTTGGCAAGTAAACAACAAAATGGCAGAATTGCTAACTTCACGACAAAACAGATCCAAAAAAGGCTAGTTCGCTAAACGGAAGCCAAAGTCGCCGAATGACATGACTGACGAGAACAACAATGATATCGTCGAAGATTTAGAATAGCACATACAGTGGAATAAAGGCCGCAGGATTGTGGAACTAGGTAATTTAGCGGTATAAGTTGAAGATAAGTATTTTGCTTTCACAAAAAGAAGGAATGCAAGTATTAGCTTTTAAAAACATCACCCAGAGTATGAAGTCATTCAGCATTTTGAGGGTTAGAAGTTGCGGACCGTATAAATATACACACTATATACATGTCTCGGTTGCTATTTCTGCTTGCTGCCGCTAATGGTCAATTTCAAAGAAATCTATCGTTTTCAAGGCTCCAGATGGGGTCCAACTTTTTCCAGGGGGTCCAACTTATTCCAGGGGGTGTCCAATTGCTTATTCCCTATAGAAACCCATATAATTTGTGATTTTCCAGAGGGGGTCCGGACCCCCTGCCCCTCCCCCCTCTGGATTCGCACTTGGAGCAGCCCTTACAGCTTCATGGTTAAGGCTACAATACATTATCTCATTTGGGCTTGGCAAACGTTAATAGACAGAAGAATGTATCATCCTCTTATTGTTATATACCTTATAATAAGTGTTTACTATAGGGCTTAATTGCCATTTTAACCTGCTCACGGGTATCCTCTGCGAGTTAAGATACCGTCGCTAATGCTTTATTGAGAACTGACCAAACTATTCAATTATCATAAGATACGCTACTTTATCACATCGGATAGGCGGCAATCTAGAAGGCTCTAAACAATCGATGAACGTGGATCGCAAAATCGCTAGATTTACCATTTGTCGCCAATCAAGCAAACAAACTGCAATCCAAAAAGTATGTTTCTGACGGTATTTAATCTACGTTCGTCGATAGTATCAACCTGTTCGATTGCCACCTATCCGGTATGTGTATTGATACAATGAATACGTAACCAAAACGATCTGAAACAAGAGCTACGAGTTATCAACATTTTTCAGTCATGTTTCTGTTGAAAAAAAAAATGTTTCCACATCGGATAGTGAGCAATCGAAAACACTCCTAACCATTGACGAACGCGGATCAAAACTCGCTAAAAACAGTGTTTTGATTGCAAAGTGTCGCCTGTTCGATGAGGCACGGATGGTGATAAAAAACTATGATTCTAACTATTTTTGGTCTATAATCGTCGATAGTATCGATGTTTTTGATTGCGCCTATAAGGTGTGATGTTGTTGTATGCTTCACGATGTTACAGTGGACATTTTTTTGGGAATGCTTTTGCTTGAAAGGAAAATATTCACAACTTTTTGGATACTGTAAAGGCGGCACCTCATGACCGCGTTATTCGTCTACTTTAGACATAGGTAAAATCTGAAAATAAGCGTTATAACTACATTCGAAAGTGTTTGTTTATTGTTTAACAAAAGTATAGAGGCAAACAGTGTGGACCCAGATCAGACTGCTCCTAGATGAGCAGTCTGCTCTAGATCTACAGTGTTTGTTTAAGAGGCTTCATAATATTTCAATAGACGATAAAAACATACGATAGTGTTGTAATATACGCTTTAAGGGTTAATAAATGTGGGTTCAGTGCATTAACGGACAGGGCTTTCATGAAATGCACTCAGGCCTGGGCGGCTCAAGCAACTTTTAAACGCTTAACCAATAGATAGAACCTGATTTCCATTCTTGAGCAGTTGAAATAACCGAACCAGGCCCAGATATGAATATTAAAGTTGCCGTGCACCTTTACAGTACCCCAAAAGTCCTATAATATATAACAATGTCAATATAACATTCCTTTCTGTATATTAACGTGTGTCAAGCTCTTGTGCGATAATGTGTTGCAGGCCTCACTGCTGTGTGGTTCTGGTTGGAACACATCACATTCAGGCTTGCCAAACATTAATACACGGAAAAGAATTTTTATCCTATATTGCATATTTGTAAGTTTATTCTTTAAATGACATTTAGATCTATGCATCAGGAATAAAGCTATAATTTTTAGCTTTTATCTACATAAATCCTACGTGTAAGAAAGCATCAAAGTATCAAGACATGTTATAGCCATGCTTTAATAAGAGGATAAAACATTCTTTTACGTATATTAACGTTTGCCAAGCCCGAGTGTGATCATGTGTTGCAGCCCGAACCGCAAAGCGGTGAGGGCTGCAACACATTATCACACGAGGGCTTGGCGAACGTTAATATACGGAAAAGAATATTATATCGTCATTGTTATATACTTTCCTTTCAAACACAAGCAGTCCCAAATTATTTTATTCAATTGTATGCAAAAAATGTTCACCGTAGCATCATGAAACGTACAACGAATTCACACCAGATAGGCGGCAATCGAAAACGTCAATATTATCGACGAACGTAGACCAAAAATAGTAAAAAAAACACAGAGTTTTTGTTTGCCATTAGTCGCCCGACTGGCGAAAATTGGCAATCGAAAACACTGGTTGTAGCGATATCTGACTCGCGTTCATCGATTGTTCGCCAAGAGTTTTCGATTGCCGCATATCCGGTATGGAAACATATTTTTTTATAACAGAAACATGAAAAATGTAAACTATTCCTAGTAGCCCTTGTTTCAGATTCTTTTGGCTAATGTTTACAGTAGGCCTATATTCAATAAACACTTCACATAAGGGGCAATCGAACACTATAATACTATCAACGAATGTAGATCTAAGATCGTTAGAAACAGAGTTTTTGATTGCCGTTTGTCGCCCGACTGTAAATTATTCCTAGTAGCCCTTGTTTCGGATTGTTTTGGCTACGTATTTCGTAGGCCTATATTAAATAAACACTTCAGATAGGAGGCAATCGACAACGTTAATGCTATCGACGAACGTGGAGATCGCTAGAAACAGAGCTTTCGACTGCCGTTTGTCGCCCGACTGGCAACAAATGGCAATCGAAAACAATGTTTCCAGCTATCTGTGATCCGCGCTCATCGATTGTTCAGAGCGTTTTCGATTGCCGCCTGTCCGATATGATAAAGGAGCGTATTTTATGCTAATTGAAACAGTTTGGTCATTTCTCCATAAAACATTAGCGATGATATATCTTAACTTGCAGACGATGTCCATTAGTGGGCTTTTATGTCGTTGCAGCCCTCTGCTGCCATGTATAAATGACAATGAAGCCCTTGGACAGTGATTTGTCGCATTGCGACACGTTAAATATAGATGAAAAGTACAACTGTCAGCGATTGAAACACGTCAAGTTTCTATAGTAAACACTCATAACGTATATATCAATGAGAATCATAATGTAATGTGCTGGGTCACATATGCTAGGTCAAAATCTTTTTTGTCATTTTCTACGCCCATTCTTCAGTGCATAATCAATAATAGCTATGTCTCCGCCCAGTGATATACATAGGGCGTACATAGGGCGTAGACAAACAAAAATTGGTTGAAAGGGGAGACAACACTAATTATAGTCTTCTTTTTTTTCAGGATTTTTCAGAAAAGTCACCAAAACAAAAAAACGAGCACGGTGACACATATTTTTTATTCAATCATTATATTCTTCAAGAAAATATCTTTGTAAAAATATGTTTTTTGTTGTTCCAGTTACATTCTCTGATATGTTTATTTTGTATATTAATGATTTTTTTTGGCATTTATTCGTCTGACTTAATTAGGATTTTGCTTAATAAATTGGGTAAATACATGTTATTTCACTAATTTTTGTTTTTATTTATATCTCTGGTGTGAGTAGTATTTGTTCTGAAAAAAACTGTATTGCGTTTCTTGTTAATTTGTCAACAAAATCTGTGTTTGTTTTTTTAAAAAACCTGCGATTTTGCAGTTTTTGACATCAAATAACTTTTTAAAAAGAACGGTGAGGTATTGTTTTTTTCGTCTTAGATTATAAGTATTAGTCTATATTATAATATATTAAAAGATAAAACACTTTTGGACATATGCCGGTGAGTCCTCTACTACCTTAATTAGTCAAGTTACAATGAAAAGAGCTGGTATCAAAACACTTAATTAAAACTAACCATGGAGTGCTCAAAATATTAGAACATACACCAGACACAAAATGGCATGCATCAAGGATATATGGTAGCAGAATATGGCATTTTACATGGAAATTGGAAGCTTCCATGTGACATAAATGGATTGAAATAACAAACCAAAACATGTACAATATAACCACTGGAAATCCTGACTGCTGCATTCAATTTTAACCATTTTCCTGTTAGTATATATTTTTTAATTTTATTTTGTCCTGAAAATATTTTTTTTGCATCAGGCTATTTAAATCATGGAAGCAAACACTATGATCCCCGATCATATTGCCCCTAAGAGAGCAGTCTGATCTGGATCCATATTGTTTGTAATATATATTCCAAAAATTTATATACAGATGAGTGAGCAGAGAATACCGTATATGTATTAAGCACACACTCAGTACACATTTTATTTTATGATTTTTGGGGTTTTAGCAGTATGGATGGATGCTTCAACCAAATAATGTAAATAAAATATACATGTAAGATTGATAAGTACAATATATATAAGCATTAAATTTAGCTAACTAACCATTTCAAACATTTAATATGAAATGTGTCAATAGTTTGGGCACTTTTGACATCTTCTGGAAGACCATTCCATACCAGACATCCAGAGTACCTCATACTATTCTTAAAATATTCAGTCCTAGGCTTAGGTGGGATAAAACAACCTGCAGAGGATGATCTAAGATTTATACTGGTATTTACATTGTTTCTTTGAGTAAAACTTTCAGATATGTATGTGGGTACTATATTATTATAGACCTTGAACATAAATTTGGCTTTCCTTAGATGAATTCGATCATATATAGACATAATTTTCAATGATTTCATAGCTTCATTTACATTATCAACATTAAAATCAAGAATAACCTTACATGCTCGCTTCTGTAACTTGAATAGCTTAAGCTTATTTGACTCTGATGAACTTCCCCAGATGATATTGCAAAAGTCAATATGTGGTTGTATGTATGATTTATAGAATTGAACTCTATGATCTTTGGTTAAAAATTTCTTAATTTTTGACAAAAGCCATGTATTTGATGCAATTTTCTTTGTAAGATGTTTGATGTGATTAGACCAAGTCAATTTATTATCAACAAACACACCTAAGATTTTATCATTAGCAATCATATTAAGAGTTTCACTATTGAATTTAAGAGCAAGGTTTTCGTTATCTAATCTTTGTCGTTTTTGATTTGTTGTCACCAACATGACCTTTGTTTTTGAAGAATTAAGACTCATACTATTACTTCTACACCAGATGTGTAGTTTGTTCAGTGCAGTTTGAAGGTTTTTCTCAATCTGTTCCATGGAATACTGTATATCATACAAAGTTGTGTCATCGGCATATAGATCAGTAAAAACATTGCTGGTGTATAAAGGCAAGTCATTGATAAACAGTAAAAATAAAAGTGGTCCTAATATAGAACCCTGAGGAACACCACACGAAATATGCTTAAAATCAGACTTACTGTTATTAATAGTCACCTGCTGTTTTCTGCTAGTAAGGTAAGTATTAAACCACTGTAGAGCTTCATCTTTTATACCATATATTTCTAGTTTGTTTAATAAAATTTGGTGATCTACAAGGTCAAAAGCTTTTTTAAAATCAACTAATACAACACCAATCATTTTACTGTCATCGATAGCATTCAGCCATAAATCAATCATGTTAACAAGGGCAGTTTCACATGAATGCTGCGCTCGAAAACCAGACTGGGTCTTGTGTAATAATTCATGTTGGTTAAGGAAATCTGATAGACTTTCATGAACATGTTTTTCAATAACTTTCGACAAAACAGGCAGAATTGAAATCGGCCGATAATTATTAACTTCCTCATGGGGACCATTTTTATGAAGGGGTGCTACTTTTGCTTCTTTCCATTTACTTGGAAAAACAGAGTTAGTAATACTATGGTTGCATATAAAAGTTATTTCATCAGTGATAAAAGGAGCAGCAAGTTTTAGAAGGCGTGGCCCAATCATGTCGGTACCTGTGGCTTTATTTATGTCAATATTAGTAAGAAATTTTGATACCTTTTCTTTTGAAATTGCAGGAATCACAAATTTGGTATCTGGAGAAAGCTTTCCTTGACAAAATTCTCTTAATTTATCATGGTTTGTATTTAATACCGGTTCTTTCAACTTTGAAGCTATGTTAACAAAAAAATTGTTGAATTCGTTTGCCATTTCTGTAGAATTTTCTATTAAAGTGTTATCAACTTTCACAGACGTTAAAGTAGACTGTTTCTGAATACCTTTTCCTGCTCCTACCTCCCGAAATATTTTGTAAATACTGCCTGGGTCGCTTTTATTATTATCAATGAAAGTTTGGTATTGAGCTTTTTTAGAATTTTGGATAAGTTTAATAACTTTATTTCTCCAGACCTTGTATTCATTTTCATTTCCTAGAGCTTTATGCCTATCTCTGAATTTCATAGCCTCAAGTATTTCAGGTGACATCCATTGGGGCTGGTTTTTGTGTTTAACCCTATGCTGTTTGATAGGAACGTGACTGTCCACTACCTGCAAAAAGAGATCTAGCCAGGCATCCATTATGTCATCAGTATCCTCAAATAATTTTATGGTGTCCCATGGAACAGACTGAAGATCTTCAATAAATTTAGTTTCATTAAAATTCTTAAAACTTCTATAAGAAATTGTAAAGTGTTTTAACTTTGGGGGCTGGACATGCATTTTTCTTGTGAAAAATACAGGGAAATGATCACTAAGCCCAATCTTGGGTACATCTAAAGAGTTAACATTTTCTGGGCAATTTGAATAAATATGATCTATTAAAGTTTTTGAATTACTTGTTACTCTAGTAGCTTCAGAAACTAGTTGAGTTAAGCCAAAAGGTTCTATATACTCAGTCCAAACATTTTTTATTTGTTTATTCAAAAGATCTCTGTTGATATCACCAATTATATACATTTCTTTTTCTTCCATTAAGACATGTTCTATGCAGTCCTCAAAGTTTGTGTTCCACTCAACAGTTGCATTTGGAGGTCTGTAAATATTACATATTAAAAATGATTTGCTTTTGACTGGATTAATTTCCAGCCATAAACATTCTAAATTTTCATGTTCAAGGTCTTTTCTTCTGTTGCAGCAAATTCCATCTTTAACATATACAAATAAACCACCCCCTGAGTCTGTTTCTCTGTCCTTCCTAAATGGCTGGAATCCAGTAACTCCAAACACAGAATCCGGGTGGACAGAATTTAATTTAGTCTCACTCAAGCCTAGTACATGAATTTGATTCTTGTCAGACTCTAACAACAGACGAACCTGGTCAATTTTATTACTTATCCCTTGTATATTAAGGTGTCCTATTCTAAAACCTTTGCATTTCAGACCTAGATCAAGTAAATAATTACAATTGACTTGGTCAGAGCCTGAAATGCCAGACAGATCATGCATGCTTATCAATGTGTTATCAGACACCTGAGAAGAGTACTCTGAACTTTGGTCACCACTCAGGAATATTGAACTATTAGAATAAGAGCCCTCTAGCTCAGCATGTGTCTGATCACTTGTATCTGCATCTGAAAATGAAGTACATGTATGATTGTCATAAGTATCTTTATCTATATTACTGCATAAAGATAAATTTGATAAACTTATATCAGCATTTGAGGGCCCCATGGATTCAGTTACATTTAAATTTTCACAAGTGCACTTCTCTACCAATATCTTATTAATCATAGAATTATTTACAATTTGTTCAGAGTCTTTGGTAGTGGGAGAGACAGATGTTATTGAAGAACTAGCTTCAACTGTATTTGTACTTTTTTCTGTATAACTGTTTCCAGTATTAATTGACTCATAGTTAATTATCATGTTAGAGTTATTATTATTAGAAATGATTGAGTCAGAGGTGTCTGTCTTTGATTCAGGTCTACACCGGCATACACTTTCATCACAGGCTAGACAAATAAGTGAAAGAATGTCAAATGAATTCCTTAATGTCAAATAATGGTCATTTTGAATAACATTGGATTGTGTATTGGCATATTTGCCAAGTCCCTATTGATTCCAGCATATGGAATCTTTATGTCCATAGAAGTTACATACATAACATAATAGTTGTCTCTTGTGGCGGCACTCGATAGTGGTGTGGTTGGTCAAACCACACTTCATACACCTTTCTATCTGGTAGTTGTAATCCGATGAGCTCCTGTAGTCTTCATGCTCCCGTGAAAATTGCTGACTTCTTACGTGATGGCTTCCCCATTGTGGTGTTTGATGACCCATAGCTGAGGTTTCAGTTTGTTCCCTGTAGTCATTTGTGTAATCATTAGTTTGTCTTCCACCTATGTTGTATTGTGAAGACTGATAGTGTGACTGATTGTCCCTCGATGTTTGCAAGGCTGATGTAGATGGCCTAGAAGACTGTCTGTTCCCAGTATAGCGATGTTTATCCCGCCGATATTTATAACTCAGAGGTTTTGAAGTGCTTATCTGCTCTTGTGGGTAAGCACAGTATCTAAAGTCTTCAACAATTGGTAATACTTCATGAATTGTTCCCAAAAGTCTTCTAATACCTGAGCTGGACAGGTGTATCCAGTCTCTTACACCGTAGAACCTGGTACGCAGTTCATCATTGTTATCATAGAAGGAGTCATATGCATTCACAAACTTATGACCCTGGTACTCTGCTAATGTTTTTATGACGGAATTAAATGCTCTAGTGTCAGTGTCTCCACGGGGACAGGAGTTGCACAAGAAAAGGGTGCAATCAGGATTCTTACTCCTAATGTACTGTAGCAAATCTTCATATGAATTTTTGAAGACTTCCAAGTTTTCTGAGTCAGCTGAGTCATTACCTCCACAGTAGATGATTATGTTTTTAAATTCACTCAAATCATACATTGTAATTTTCTCTTTGACTTTGTTAATTGTTGCTCCAGGGATAGGCTGACAATGTACATAATTTTTCAGTCCCTTTACATTGACACCTGATAAAAGTGAGTCACCTATGAGAAGTGTCTTCTTATTTTGTTCATTGTTAACAATATTCCTTGGTGTTGACTGCAAAGGTCTCTGCTCCTTCCTTCTGTCTGAGGTACTTTGTGATTGTCTTAAAGTCAATGGCGTAAATTGTACCACCTCACTGTAGCTAATGTCTCCGGGTACATTAGGTGGATCCTCCTGGTGCAGCACCTCATCATGGCTAGTGCCTCGGTTTTGCTCTTCATTATTTGAATTGGTCAAGTCCACAGTGACAGTTGGGATTCTGACAGTTTCTGATTTGGCTGAGTTAGATTTAGTTTTAAATTCATTGAATTCCCCTTGTAGGTTTATGAACATTTCCATTAAAGACACCATTTGCTCTTTCATTTCCCGTTGGGAACCTTCAACTGATTTAAGTAGGCCTTCTGATGTAAGTTGGGCTGATAAAGTCGGTTGTGATACATCATCATTATTTCCTTGGATGCTAGGCGCGTTAGATAGTGTTGGGGCAGGATTTGCTCCTAGGTCCTTGCCATCTAGATGCTCATTGACATCATGTTCATACTGGCGATACAACTTTATGGCAAGTTTGGAGAATATCTTCTCTTTCCATAGTTTGTGTCCCGGGCCCTTCACACAAAGACCCTTTTCAGATTCGTGTGCTGTAATTATACATTTTTGGTTTTGGATATGGGTTTTGAATGTCTTCATATCGTCAACAGGTTGTTGAGGTTGAAATCCCTTCTCAAAATTATTCATGAAGTTTGAATAGAGTTCATTTGTGGCAAAGAGAATGGCGGTTGTTCCTTGTTCTACAGTTACAGTATAGAAAATATTATTGAATACATCTTTTTCACTTTCTGAGGTCTTTTGAGATGCTTTTGTAGGTGTCCCCTGTCCAGAGACTATTGATGCATTGTTATATGACTGATTTATGCTTTGATGATTCTCTCCCTGTGGTAGGAGAGACACCGACTCATCCTTATCAGATTCTACTCCATCCTGCTCCACAGAGTGTTGTAGCGACTCAGACATCTCACTGGCCATCATTAAAAGCTATAATCACAATTTGAATTCAAGATCTTTTTAATAACTACACTCTTTTTTCCTAATTAAGTCACTCATTAACCTGTGTAATTGTTTTATTAATTAAGTTTCAGCATTGGTGATTTTAGCACATTTTTGTGAATCAATATATCAAAAGAGATGATCAGCTGGTGATTTACACTGGTCCCTTTGTTTTAATTATGATAATTAGCTGCACAGTAGCATAGCTATTACAGATCCTTTCTCCAACAGCTTGGCTGTAACACAGCAGGTAACACAGATGTTTTGATCTGCCTAGTAACACATGTTCCAGAATTATCACAGCTGGAGTTGTAACTTATTTTGATTTTTTTTGTTAAAAAACTCTATTTAAAATCAGTTATTCCAATAAATCCAATACACATTAATAATCCTGAAATCAGTAGCTCTGTACTGATATAAAATTCACTTTGATCACTAGTTTTAAACCACATAGAAAAATAATAAACATCAGAGCCAATTTTTGCACGTCTGCTCTCTTTGGTGGTCAGGTATAAGTCCATGACGCCGGTCAGGCTCGAGCCCGCGGCCCTTCGGTCTCCAGTCAAGCACTCTACCACTGAGCCACTGCGCCCCCTATTATCACATGTTTTTGAGAACTTCATTCTTTTAACTCTTTGTATACAGGAAACCTGTAAACAGGTATTTTACTATTTGTCCTGGTAAAAAAATATCTTCAGTCAACAAAAACACAATATTTTTTTAAATTATAAACTGACATCCCTAGATATATTCAAAGGACTATCCCAAATTTATTGTATTAAGCTGGAAGGAAGAATCCATTCCTATACAAAGGGTTAAGCAAGTTGTCATCATGTTCTTGAAGGGTTTAGCAGAGTGCATCTGGAGTCGCAGGCTGCCATGTTTAGAAACCAAGCTATATGATGTATTCCAGCTATATATTGTTGTTTTTTGCACTTTAACAGTAGAAAAATCACAATTTTGACTGAAAATATAGGATCATTTTAACATGTTTTTCCTGCTTAATCGTTATATCAACTTTCAGAAAATTATTCCTCAAATTATACATCTAACGATAAATTTCATAATTTCAAAATCTTGTACCATATATTATTATTAGCATAAACAGTGTTCAATCTAGAGAGGGACATGGGGGCTATTGGTCCTCTTTTTATCAAAAGGCCCCTTGCTAAAACTAGAGTGAGCCATCTTAACATTATGCAAATGGGGAAACATTGGGCAGTGTTTTATTTCTGAAGCGACTCTTTAAATTTTCCCAGATTGAACACTGCATGCAGGGGATTTTCGGCCCATCTCTAGGGGCCAAATTTCGGCCCCATTCCCAATCGAAAATAGCCACCTTTCTCCCAATACCATGTCTGATTAAAGTAAAAAAAAAAAAAAAAAAAAAAAAATTGACTTGTTTTTTAAGAGACCACTACTACTTATGAGAAACAATGACCCATATATCAGAATGATGATACTTAAACACTACTTGTGCTTAAGTGGTATGCTTGACATAATACTGTCTAAAATTTTGAGGATATATTTTGATACCCTTGTTATATTCTATGTCGTTACTTTCTCCCAATTTTGATGTTTAAAGTAGATCATTTTTTTCCAAATTTTAGCCAGGGGCCTTTTCCCAAAATTGCTGGAAAAAGCCCTGGCTTGCCTAAAAGAAACAATCATTTTCAAATTTAAGTACATTTGTATATTAAATTTCAACGATAGGGTCCTACATTTTAACTTACTGTAACAAAATTGAAGAATGTCCAATATCTTAAGATAAAAAAAGTAGTTCAACCAGAAAACGTGACGAAATATTTTTTCCTGATTAAACTTTGCCGTAGAAAAGGGACTGAGCATACCATATTTTCCCAAATTTTTAATATGTAGATTTGTATCTCATCTTCAAACAGATTAACTGCGTTTGAATATTTTTAACGTCCTACCATGTTACCAACAGCTAAGGTCATGTGGAACAGTCACATCAAACACACTGGTCAGAATTAAACTGGGGATCAAACCAGCTACTTCTGGTTTACAAGGCGTGTATACCACTGACACAATAAAAGTCAGCTATTTTCAAAGAAACTACCAGAGCCATGGAATGGGATTTTGGATCATAAACAGTAAAACCTCTTTATATGGCCACCAACGGGAAAAGGGAATTTTCGGGATATAAAGAGATTGGCGATAGATCATTGTCTGGATTTCTGTTAGTTACATGTTGACATAGTAAGACATGCATGCACTTTTGGTGAGTAAAACGCATTCTCGCGAGACCTGACAATGCCTTATCTAGATCTCTCGCATTTCGCACTTTGAATTATGGGTAGCTAGCCTTATCTGGTTAGTCCCGTTCAATTCTCACGCTCCTGTTGTGACAGAATTTATTGTTAAAATCGCATAAAGTCAAATTTTTGAAAGTTTACAATCATTGCTCTATTAGTCAGTGTGCTAAAGCGATTCCTGTTTGCCACAATGGAAAAACGGTATCTACATTATCCTGGCGGGTAATTCCGTAGATGTAAGTGAATGCTGCTACACAGACGGATGTTACCAGTTACTGTTTGCAAATAAGAATAATTTAATATAACTTAGACATTATTACACAACAAAGAACTGAACAAACTAATGAGAAAATAGTTTTTATTTTTCAGACCAAACAAAGGTAAAATCATTCCACCTTTACTTACCTGAGTTAAAACTTTTCAATTTATCAATGTGCATTGTTCATTGCAATTATCTGCACAACTGCAATGTCACTGATTTCTCACATGATAAGTCTGTGACACCTTTGATCAGTTAATTGATACTGACACAAGGTTGCGTGGCAGTAATTACGAGGGAATTTATGCATAAATAAGCATCAGACATGGGTTTGTTTTTTTCTAATGAGTGGCAAATGGGAGTAAGTGATTTGGAGCTTTAACGAGGGAATTTTACATTGTGGAAATCGGGACATGGGAAAATTATGGCGGTAAGCGAGTCTGGCGGTTTTTGGGGGGGTGATATAACGAGGTTTTACTGTACTAGAGGACTTTGAAAACCCATCACCATATTTTTGCACTTTTCATGCAAACCGTACATGTATATGCGATTGAAATGTTACTCGCATGTTTTAATGTGCAACCCAGAATTGGTATGAATCAGTCATTAATTTGACTGCACTGTCACTTGACGCTGCTTATGGCGTCACACAGGTACATACAGCATCCAGCACCTTTCTGCACAGTCAGTTGAAGCTTTTTAATTATTTTTGTGTTTAAACTGTGGCGTGCATGATACTATATCAGCAACGGAGTTTATAGACTTTGTCTAATTAAAAGTAATTGATAACTTCAAAATTTCGAAAATAAACATCAAATTTGAACATCAATTTACAGCTCCCTTTTAGAAACATCTCCATATCCTTCATCACCTTCATGCACTCTTACATTACTGATATTGACTACATACACTGACAAACATGTTGGGAAGACGTTTTGATGTAAATCATTGCTGGAGATCTGCTGTCATGTGATCGAGAACGTCTTACGTTAACGTCACTTACACAATACAAAGGACACATGATACAAGCGTAATTTATGAATAATCTGTAATTTGTGTAGTCCCTTAGCCTCTTCCAACAAAACCGGACATAAAAAATCAAAACTTTGAAAGGTCCAAAATGTTGAATTTTATCACTAGACTATAGTAATCAGGTGGGTGGGGTATGTTGGTAGCTTTAAAGGGGTGTAAATTTGAGCATACCAAACTGTCAATTTATTTCGAATCGTTCAATGATGAATGTGCAATCGTGAAAGAAGCCAAGGACGCAAATCTGTTGAGTTAGGAATCAAAACTAATGCGTGCTAACTTGCAGCTGAATTTATGTCCTTCACAATCGACCACATCTGTCTTAAAAGGAATACTTTTTCAATACCTTAAAGTAAATTTACAACCATGAAATTTCTAGGACACACTACAAGCTGGTCAGACTATGATATGCAATAACAACTATCTCGCTGACATTGTCAGGATTTGTGAAATAAAATATTTATTAAGGGTGATGCGTTTTCAAAGTCCTTAAGTATACATGCAAAGGTCCCCAAAAAAACACATGTTGGTGCATCCAGTCAGGCTAGAGGCCTAAATTTTGGTTTGGGACTTCATCTATATCCATACTTAAAGTATGCAGCGCCCTAGATAAGCTTTTGGGTCAATTGGGTATTTACGCAACCTGGTTATCCTCAATTGCGTTCTTGCAAAAACAATTGCGTATTTTCATATTTTCTACGCCACATTTTCTTTTTCTGTGAATGCACCTTTTCTTATTGCATGAACCCATTGAGAATGTGCTTGCATATTTATTCACTCCCATCGCCTGCCTTTCTAAAGTATCAAACTCGCGGATTTTATTGTACCTGAAGCAAATCTCATCGTTGACATTCGAGCGTGTATTCTTTGCATCGTTTCACTTTCATCTTAGTGTTTTTCCGCGAAATACTGGACTGGGAAACAATATTTTCATAAAACTTGAGTATATTGCGCGCTAGCTAGTAAAAATAAAATCAAAACCCGACTGGCATTTGTTTATTAGCCGAATGGAAACAAAATGGACCAAATGGTACGCAATGACATCGCATGTAATTGCATACCGATCGTTAAAATTGCTTTTTGGTACGCATTCATTTCATTTCAATTGCTTTTTTGATGATTTTAATTGCGTATTTTATATAATACGCAAATACACTGCTTATCTACGGTGCTGAGTATGTGAGCGACCAAGGCTCTGGGGACACTGTGTCTTGTGGCAGTGTTTGCTGATGTAATCAGTACCAGAATCTATTTTTGTCATTATATTTCTTCTTTTTAATAGATCTATAGCAAGGACAGGTAGCTAAAATTAGAGAGATCATACAGGCAAGTAGATGTATGAGTAAAATTTAAGGACTTTTCAAGGACTTTTAAAAGCCTCTCCAACAGTTTTCAAGGACTTCAATAATGTTAAAGAAAAATACTGATCGAAGTGTTAAAATTCTTCTTCAGAAATGCTAGACTGAGATACTGGAGACATTAGTAAACATTTTTTTCTTTAAAATATAAAAAGTCTACAGGTTACAAAATAAAAATGATTGCAAAATGCACCAGCATGCAAAGAATGTTAAAAATAAGAGCTTGCACACTATTCGTTGAGGGTCATTCGACCGAAATTCTACTAGACTTATTACAGCCGTAAAGATCAGGTTTTTATATTCAATAAAATCCGTCCTACCTTTTAAACCTATTATCAAGTGATCTATAAATCATTATATCGGTAAAAAGGCCATGACATAGTACAACAAGCATTAACCTTTTCCGTGAAAGCGGCGACTTTTGTCTCAATGAGACGGTTCTTTTGAGCACCCTAAACATATGTTCAAAATAAAACATTGAAAGACTTTACCTATGTGAACCTACCTTCTTGAGCATATTCCCGACTAAAGTCCTTGCTATAGTGTACACTTCCACTTGTGCTATTTAATAATGGCGTCTTCTCGTCTCCCATCTTGGGTAACTCTGCTGACTTCAACTTGCTAATCGTTGGCCAGTTATCTCCCTTTTATATCCATTGTTAAACCTGCAAAAAAGAATACTGTTGATAAATGTTCCTCAATGTTATGAAGTAGACTTTCTATATGAGCCGCAACATGAGATTTCCAACAATGTGGTATGTGCCACCAGCAAAGCCTCAGATCAGCCTGATCAGAGCCTTTGCTCATCACTTAAATATTCTATGAATATTCAGCAACTGACCAAACATCATTTGGAGTTTCTAAGCTTAAAACGGGGCTGCACAGGCTCATCTGAGTCTACACTTGTAAAAATACCACATTGTTGGAAATTACATGTCTTGGCTCATAAGTACTTTTAATAAACACATTAACCCGTATCCTGCCGCTTTTTTTTTGTCCTTAAATGATGTCTGCTTCTTACATCTGCTGCATATATTCAAGTGCACTTTAGACTCAATTTTTTCATGGAAGCAAACAATATGAACCCTGATCAGACTGCTCCCAGTGGAGCAGTCTGATCTGGGTCGATATTGTTTGAAATATATTGACTACCTAAGAACACAAGCAGAGATGACAAAAGTAGTGAATAGCAGCTAGGCTATTGGATATCACTTGTTGATTAAATGGACTTCTACACTAGAGCAAAACACAAAAACCTCATTGATTCAACTTTACCTGCTTCTGTCGTCAGATGAAAATCTTTGGAAACTGTTAGACCAAAACATGGGGCCTGTGACACTGATAGCATTCCTGAAAATATTTACTGAAAAAGTCAATTTTGAAAAAAATCAGCAGAAGTAAAATCATACAAAACTAGAGCAGCAGTCGATGGTACACCATAGCAAATACCCGCTTTTTACCTTTGACCTTTACAGTGGGGTCAAGGTCACACAAAGTGTTGCCCAGTACCCTCCATATCATGTGACCTATTCACCTGCAAAGTATGAATTTGCTACATCCAACAGTTAAGGAGGATATGCGTTTACAAGAAAATATATCATTTGACCTTGACCTTGGTGTCAAGGTCACACAAAATGATGCCCAGTACCCTCTACATCATGTCTGCAAAGTTTGAATTTGCTACGTCCAACAGTTTACACGGAGATGCATTTACAAGAAAATACATTATTTGACCTTGACCTTCTGCAATACTTGTGACCTTCATTAATATACCATTTGTCATAAAGATCTTTGTTTTGTCTATTTTTGAGCGGCCATTTTACACAGGTTTTACTGTATATCACAAGTTGGACTTAGGATATTAAGTTATTGAATGTGTTAAATGTATCAGTTAATCATATATATCTAAGCAGTGTCAAAAAGATAAACCTTTATCTGTTAAAGTGCTGACCAAAAATGCGACAGACATCAAAGGGGGAGTTCCAAATCTGCCCACGCATGGATTTGGATAATATTTTGTATGTTGAATACCTACGGTATAACAACTACAAAAATGAAATTATTTTATTCCTCGAACGTTGTTAGGCCACATGGGGACACCTTGAAGTACACCCTCTTTGTACTAATATATGACCTATTAAATATCAGTCTCAAATCAAAAACATTGTTGACTGCTACATTCTTTGATTGGAATATAAAAGAAGACTTCCCAGGGTATACCTTACTACCATTAATGTATATGAGTACATCTAGATAATTTTTTTCTGACCCATCAAAATTTGAATTATCCACAATTTGAATACTAAAGTTAGTGTCTATAGGGGATTCTGTCCTAATATTTACCATGTTCCAGTTTTTGTCAACCCATAATATTTTCAGAAAAGTAGGTCAAATACATCCTCTTTATGCATGTAAATTTTCATAAAATTTGGACACCGGTAAAAGTGTTATAATTTGCATAAAATGAGTTAAGTCAGTTTTGATTCATAAGTGATTTCAAATAAAATATTCCAGTTAGGTCTTACAAACCGCAGTTTTTCCACCAGTATTATACTAAAAACGTATTGACTATCACTATCTAGTATCTTCATCCAAATTAGGTCCAATAATTTGTTGGTGTCAGAAGTTTTAGCTAATAAAATAGCATAAAACTGGCATTTCTGTAAGTAGCACTTGATAAGTAGCACTCGGTCTAGAACTTAGGTGTACAGGTGTATGTCCAGCAGTTACCATTTGTGAATTGATCTTCCACTGGTTTCCAAATTATTTTTGGACTGAAGCCAACAGGTGTTTATGCTCTTAATGTCTTTTAGCCAATGAAAAAAAAAATAAAAAAGATTAGTATTTGTGCTAGGTAATTCATCGTCTCCATCTACATTCTATGTTCCTGTTGCACCTAGAATTTCCTCTATCTTATGTCCCTCCCAATCAAATATTGAGGGTAAATTGGTTCAGGACCATGTGCGTACTTCTCATTAACTCTCACAAACTTAGTGAAACCAGGTCAAGTGTTTAAGAAATAGTTTCACTATTTTGGTAGGTTCTTTTTTCAGAGAACTTGGATTTCACACCAGCTGTCTTTGTATCGGGGAAAACTTTCCCCCTTACATTGATAAAGTGTTGTATTTTCATATTCTGGTCCTTCTGGAATATTTAGTTTCAGCAGAAAGTAGAAGACCATTTAAGCCAGTGCTAGGAGGCACGCCAGCTGCAGCACTTTCCATTTAGTGTCATGCAGAGCCTGAGTGAAACTGAGTCTTAAGTTTTAAAATTTTATAGTTTATTTCTAGTATGGAATGATCCGCTTTCCCACATTATTTAAATAGTATCCTTATTTTGCAATCCCTTAGTCAATCAATGTGTACATTTTAATGAATTGTTTACAGAATCTCTTTTGAATTGCATTGTATCTTAATTGGTATTGATTGTGGTTATTTTTCCTGCATTAAGTTCTATCCGCCAAAACATTTCAAAAGAGTATCCATAATACTTATCATAAACCCCATTTAAAATCATTAATATTCCAACAAAAGTTTTAAAACTGCTCTAATAAATAGAAATGGAGTTGAAGAAAATAAAAATGATACTTTTTAAGATTATAAATGGATTTTCAAGCATTAAGAATTACGTAGCGAATTCATGAATATATACATACTGAACATCTGGCATTAGACGAGGTGAAACACATTTTGTGCTGTTATTTCCATCGTGGTTATAGAATCACGAATTTGATTCTCAAATGACCTCATAACCATAATGCTGACATACTTAGCACTTTTGTAAAACCGGGCATAAATATGTATAATGATTTCAATAATATTTATTCATTTAACAAAAGTCTGACTCACCATTCAAACAAATATATTTTCGGGCTTCAAATCTTGTGAATATTATCCTTATACATTATAGATGGGAAAGGTTGACAAGAACTGTAACACGCTATAATGAAAACCCAAACATTGTTGATATGATTTGTACATCTGAATTTGAGTAAATATTATAAAGGAAACATTATTTTAACCATTTTTTGTGATAGATATGGTAATGTGTGTACCACACACATAAGCTAGAACTAACAGATTATACTAATAATTATCAATTTTAGAAATTCTGATTTCTGATAGATATAAATTGTGCTGCTTCGTGGGGGGTACCCCTATAATCACATACTACACAATACCAAATGTTGTAATCAACCAATAAAAAGCGATAAAAAGCAAAATACTTATAAGCCTTACAGTCAATTTACATCATATCATGAAGATCTTTGCCTGTGCAGAACAGAACTCTATGTTAATTGAGCATGCTGCTGGAAGTTTACTTAAAGTCTTGATTTTTACATTCTGCAAAATTTTGACCATTAAGATTGAAATTCAGAAAACTTCATTTTACCGGTTTTATTTTTTCCTCAGATTTTATGATTATAACAAACACATGTGTGGACAAATTTGATATAAATTTCATAGGTTGACAAGAACAGAAACTAGGCAAAATTGACAATTTAATTTGTTGAAAATATTTTCAAAATGTTAAATTTAGGGGTACCTTCAAACAAAATTTGACGTGGACTTGTTCATTTTACAAAATTCTATCAAATTATGTGCGTGGGCAGAACCCTATGTAAATTCCATATAGGGTGGAACCCCCCCTTTGTGTATATCTAAACCTATGGTGTTAAGTTATTATTAAAGTTTTGAACAAGTAGAAATTGATGTTTACATTACAGTTCAGCGATTCAAAAACTCCTTCAGGAACACTATTAGAGTGTAAAAAACCTCGAAATGTTGACGGAAGGAGGGGATAGACAAGTTGAAAACAGTATACCCCCCCCAAAAAAATTACGTTTTGCGGGGTGTACAATAAACTACGTTTTGCAGGTTATAAATCACATACATAATTATAAATTACTAGGCATCATGTTGAGAATAAATTAGGCTGAAAAATCAAAAATCTCGTTGCATAGGGCCACTTTTAAATAGGGTGTCCTTTTATTTAATTTTAAAATTTAAAATTATTTAAATTTTAACAACTGAAATAGATGAATGGGTAAATATCTCACAAATGGAACACACATGTAATAAACAATCTTTCTACAAAGTTCTATCAAATTATGTGCGTGGGCAGAACCCTATGTAAATTCCATATAGGGTGGAACTCCCCCTTTTATGACCTTTTCTAATAAGGCTTGATATACAGGTAATGTGAATCAACTGATGGCAGAAATGATTCACATCAAATAAAATTTCCATTTTAAAAGCAAGCCTTTATGAATCTTTAGAGTTTAGCATTTCCGTTGATAACCCCATGAACAGCAGACATATGATTGACACCTAAAAGCAGACGAAAGAAGCAGGTGACCAGTTGTAACAGGTGGGCAAAGGGTTAAAAAGATGCAAAGAGGTGTAACCAATTAACTGTTGAAGCGTCAATAGCAACTGCAGCAGGCGACAAATTTTAACAAAAATAAGGCTCAATATTACATGTGCTTGCAAATAATTTCCTATATGAGATATCAGCAGGTTTACATGCACAGATCCAGAGGGGGAAATAGGGGGTCTGGCACCCCCCCTCCCCCTATAAATCACAAGCTCTATGGGTTTCAAAAAAAATAGCATTAGAACCCCCCTACCCCTGGAAAAAGTTGGACCCCCTCTGAAACCTTGGAAAAGTATAGTTTTCTTTTAAATTAACTATTGATGAACCACTATAAAATAAGTTCAAGACTAAAAAACAACAAAAAAAACATGCTTGAGCTCTTTTCTGGCAGTCAGGCTTGTACACCCGCCCCTCCTGGCAAAAATTCCTGGATCCTGGCATGGTTTAACAACTTTAACTCTTTGCATGCTGAGTAATTTTTCATGCTTTTGTTGCAGTCTGCAGACTTTTTCAATATTGACTTAAAAAAATCCGGAACATTATTAAGAGTGTCAAATGGTTTGGATCCTGATTAGGACCGACAGAATCCTGATCTGCGTCCAATCTGTTTGAAAAAGGTAATATTAGCAGACAACCTTTGCAAAGTCACCACGCTAGCAAGGTCAGAGTTAAAATAGCAACAAAAAATTGAAAAAAGCGCCAATCACGACTGCAACAGACGACAAATTTTTGCGACATTTTTCCCAATGTCCAACAAAAATAAGGAATGATTTTACATGAGAATCGTCTGCCAGCAGACAATTCTCATGAAATATCATGCCTAATTGGGCATTTTTGAAAAAGCGGCAAAATTTGAAATTGTTGACTGCTGCAAATTATAAGTGGCACTGAGAGGTGGCGCTTTAAGTGTTAAGCTTGTTCTTCCATTTCAAGATGGAATTTGCAAAAAATGTCTGTACCAGCCAGCATTTGAATCCAGTTAAACCCTGTTATTAATTAGGTTGACCATTGTTTTAATATTGTTTTAATAAACAGACTTTTGACTGGATAAAATTTTACCCAATATCAAACTCTTTTTCTACTAGTGCCGTCTACTGATAAACTTAGCAAACAATTTACACCCAGATCAGGCTCTATATGTACATTCTGATGGTATTATTGAAAGAATTTTTCGAAAAAGATAACTTGCAGACGACATAAAAGCATGAAGTCACTGGCAAAGAGTAAAAATACTGCCTAAAATTCTGCAATTATGGCCCTCTCGATGTCAAGTCATGCATTTGACCAACCATTGTGCCAATGGGCTCCTCAGTGAACACCCAATTATATTTATGCTTTTGTTTGTTTGATTTGATTCTTTACGTCCAAGTCATCAATTTTTCAGTTTTGTTGGAATGTGTCTTCCTGTGTTGAACCGGTACTAAGCAAGGAAACTGTGTCTTGCTCAGGAACACAACACAGTGACTGCAGTGAGGCTTGAACCTGCAACCCCTCAGCCTTAGTCCAGCACTCTACCACTCAGCCACTGCGCTCCTATGATATGTATGCAATAAGCCATCATTACTTTATCAAACTGGATGGCCGAATCCATCAGGATACAAAGTGTTAAAGGTGTCTAATGCATTTTTTTTTCTTCTCATCCAAGGATTGTTGGAAGATAACACTTTGTTTATGCCATGAAACAACTGACATATAGGTCAAAAATATTTTGGACATCATTTTTAAATGATTCTGTAACTAAGAAAACATAAACATATATATATATATATATATATATATATATATATATATATATATATATATATATATATATATATATATATATATATATATATATATAGGGTGAGAAATAGGCTAATGCACCGAACGAGATATCTTTCCTGTGGCACTGGATCCAGTAAAGGATGCTAAATTGATTTGAGAAATAAATATAAAAGGATATAAATCAAAAAACAGTGCAAATATTTTTTGAAACTAAGCGCTTTCGGCTTTCGCCTTCATCAGAGTTTCAAGACACATTAAATTAGGTGGATAGTTAACAAAATATATATACATGAATTATGTGGTTATTTAAGCCCTAAAAAGGGCCCAGTTGTTATGCCTTGATTTTCAGAAAATCAAGGCATAACAACTGGGCCCTTTTTAGGGCTTAAATAACCACATAATTCATGTATATAGTTATATTTTGTTAACTATCCACCTAATTTAATGTGTCTTGAAACTCTGATGAAGGCGAAAGCCGAAAGCGCTTAGTTTCAAAAAATATTTGCACTGTTTTTTGATTTATATCCTTTTATATATATATATATATATATATATATATATGTCACAGCACAGAAAGGGGTCAATGCATTGATCAAGTAATAAGAAGTTGCAACGATTTCTCGCACACAAGATCAGGATTTCCGCTGTTTTTGCCCATATGGGAAAATTCAATCTCATATTCTCCCTACTGGGATCAATAAACGAACAGCCACAAACCAGCCAAACGCTAGCTGCACATCAATCTGTGGCGTCATTGCAATTTTAAAATGACATCACCATGTCACATGTATGTCGCATCTCAGCGTATTCAGGATTTTCCAGAAGCCCTTTTCATGTTTTTCCAATATAAAATGATGTATTTAGTAGTGAGCAAGAAAAAGAATCCATAATTCCTGTGAGGATGGGAGAGAAAAATCAGTCCCTGGCAATCACTGTTTGTCATTACTCGGCAAGCCTTGTAATGCCAATCAGTGATCCTCCAGACAGATTTTTCTACCCCACCCTCACACCCATGATAGATTCTTATTGTCTCAAATTGCTGGTACCCTTTATATGTGTTTCTATATAATTGTGCAGCACAAAAACAGATGTTCTTTACCAATACTTCCAAGAATTAGCTGATAACATGTTTTAAAGATTTAACTTCTTTAAATGCATGGGGTCATTCTGTTTTCTACAACAAATTGGCAGGAATATATACAAAACCTGAAACCTGTGCAAATTTGTTAGGAGATACATTTACAAGAAAATGTTTTTGACCATTGACCCCCAAGGTCAAGATCAAATGAAACTGCCCAGTACCCTCTACATCATGTGACCTATTCAGGGACAAAGTTTGAAGTTGCTAGGAGCAGATGCATTTACAAAAAAATGCATTATTTGACCTTTGACCTTGATCTTCCGGTCAAGGTCACACAAAATGTTGCCCAGTACCCTCTACATGTGACCTATTCAGGTACAAAGTTTGAAGTTGCTACCTCTAACAGTTTAGGTGGAGATGCATTTACAAGAAAATACTTTATTTGTCCTTTGACCTTGAGTTCAAGGTCACAAAAATATGTTGCCCAGTACGCTCTACTTGATTGGACTTATTCAGGCACAATATTTGGAGTTGCCATGAGGAACAGTTTAGGAAGAGTCTGCATTTACAAGAAAATACATTATTTTACCTTTGACCCTGACCTTGGGGTCATGTTCACATAAAAATGTTGCCCAGTACCCTCTATATCATGTGACCGATCCATGTACAAAGCTTGAAGGTGCTATGTCTAACGGTTTTGGAAGAAATACATTTACAAGAACTGTGACAGACACACGGATGGACGGACTTAGGTACGAAATTAATATACCAAGATATAACAAGAGAACCTTCTGACATTGTACATATATTTATACTACAATCGTAGGAATCCCTAGGCTATCGAGAGACATTCGTCGATTTTTGATTCTCTTTAGGACAGTTGCTTTTCAAATTCACCAGCCGTTGAACATCAGAGCGTTTGGTAGGCAAAAGAGTTTGTCGGAGGAGACTGTAAACTATGGCCCCATCTCCATATGACCATAAGCTGTTGGTGGGATGTTACACACAAACACATACATAATTTACAGTACCTCTGAATATGAATATAGCCAAGTTATCAGGTTACAAAATAGTTACAAATCAATCTAAACACAAACAAATGATATTTATCTTATTACCTGTTATCAAATTACCTTTGTGTTAGGCCACTGAACATAAAATTTGATTCTGGCCCCCATCTGACCAAGGCATCAACCTTTTCATTAACACTTTGTGGACCAGTGGACTTTACCATAAAAAATGTTACATGTATGGTTATACCACCCTTACCAACTTTAGCACGAAATAGCCCGTGTTGTGCAAAAGGTCTACACTGATGTAGGTGGTATAAAATAGTTATACCATGGGTGTGGGAGCACAGTGGCTCAGTGGTAGAGTGCTTGCCTCCAGACCGAAGGGCCACGGGTTCGAACCTCACCTGCCTCACTGTGTTGTATCCTTGAGCAAGACACATTAACTCTAACAACCCAGGAAGACCCGTCCTGACTCAACTGAAAGATTGTTGACCGGGACGTGAAGAATCAAATCAAACAAACAAATACCACTGGGTTGTCCGCCTGTACCTAAGATAATCCACTCGCTAAAGCTTGTGGATTATCTTCACATACAGGGGGACACCCTATGGTATAACTATAACATGGTTAATTGACTTTTTTTTATATAGAGAGGTTGCACCTGCAGTTATCTTTTTTTTGCTGGAGACACTCATTTCAACTAAATCTTAATGTGGTACATGTACTTTTAGCATTTTTTTTCTTTATTCCTTGGTAGACAAAGATGAAACTTTTAAGAGCCTGAAGATAAGGAGCAAGTCACATTAGCAGATGCGCCAAATTAGACTACACAAGTGTATTACACTGGTTGAGAAATTAATTATATGTAATGTGACCTTATTAGTAATTACCATGGGCACAGTCTAAATTACACTATTTACTTCCTTTTACTAGGTTGCGCTAAAAACCCAAATGGTTAGAAACAGCAAGAAAATTAGGCTATTAGCAGATTGTTTTATGGGACACAGAGGGTAAAATCGCAGGTATCATCCAGAGCTCTATGTACAACAGAGACAACACTAGAGCTGTCATCTTTATCGACGATATCGATGTATTGATAAAAAAGAACTGAGATATTCATATCGATACAGAAATGTGGATATCGATATTGGGTCAAGCAAGAATTGTTGTTTTCTTCCTGGAGGCCTACATCATGGAGGTTTCAATCCAAGCTTCCATACTCCAGGACTGTATGCACGAGACATTTCAAGCTGCTTTAATGACTGTTATATAAAGTGTTACTGCACCTGTTGAACATTACCCATACCATAGAGCGGCAACACAACTAACATATATGTTATCACATTTTGACAGGAACCATTGGTTTGTATCAATATTCAGGAACAATTCCCAAAATGCACAAATGTATGATAACTTTGGATCCCCAAAGAACCAATAAATGACTAGTGCATAACAGCTATGCAATTGGATTGGTATAAAGTTATTTTGAGCCAAAGTATTGCATCCGACTGAGCTGGAAACTTGATGTGACCCCTGTTGCATAGCTAGCCAGTTTGACAACAAACTTTGAAAAGCATTTAGCATTCTGAGGCAATAGAAATTGCCATTTATATGTCAGTCTGGTTAGTGTGTGGTTGGTAGCACATCCAGCGGCTCCAGCCTATCATTCAGGAATTGGCAAGTTTGATTTCCGTATTAAAAATTCAGCAAAACTTCTTTCAATTGAGATTTTTCATGAAATAATATTTTCTATGGCCATTCTCCCCCAACCGTTGATATGTCACTGTGTCAGATACTGGTAAAAGGATGTAAATGAGTACTGCTTAAGTTAAGCCTGTTCAAGGAAAAGTGTGGTTAGGATAACTGACTGTCCCTACTTGACCTCACCTGTTCACTATGGACGTAAAGCAACAAGTCAACCAGATCATACTTGCTGCTGGCCTTAAAAGATAAGAAAGGGCTAGAGGTTTTAGTTTTAATCACTCGCATGCAAAAAGCGCATAAAACAATATTAAGGGTGTATAAAGGTTACATTTTATACATTTTTAAAAAGAGTACGGTAAATGTTCTAAAATTCCGAACACTCTAAAATTACGAACACCTAAAATTATCGCCGAAATAATTTTTAAAACATCCTAAAAAATCGAACACTGTCCTTTTTCGGGAAAATGAATTTCTAAAATTACGAACACACGTTATTTTCGGCGAAAAACCGATGTCCGTTTATCTTTTTGTGTCCCATCTGTGTTGAGCGGTAGCGACATTTGGAAGGTTCCATTCTACTTAGATGGGTAATCTGGCACATGACGTTCTATTTCGCATGCCAGCGCGAGACGTTATACGTTATACATTATTCAAGGTCACCAGCATTGACGAACTTGATGCACGGACAAGTTCCTGCAACGATTCAGAAACTGCTTTGACTAACCCTATTGAGAATATGTATCCTCCACCCAAATGGCTGAGATCATTATTTATTACTGACCAAACATTGACCTTCAGGCCGCGATTCAGCTAATTGTACGTAAATACACGCAGAGCAAGTCTCAATAGTATGCTGTACATGTGACACGTGCTCGTTTTTTTTCTAAAATACTAGCCCCGAACTGGAAAATGAGACGATCACATAGGCGAGAGAGAATAAATAAGTTGATGTGGACGTTTGCAACACAAGGGGTCATTCGGTTTCGTGCAAAATGCAGAGAAAATCGTGCAAGTGGCACACAGAGACATCCAATGCGGAAAATAAAGCCACCGTATAATTAATATTTTTACCGACATGCCTGCAAGAACTCACACATGGTCACCATCTCATTTTTATTCACGGTACATTACCGTTAACTTAAGGCTTAAATATGTATGAGGCTGACACCCCTACCCTCCCCTCCCTTTTAAGCATTTTAAAGGATTTCCCAGTTCGGCAATATGTCCAAGCGTGTCCAAGCAGACGAGCCTGCGCATCCGCGGAAAATCGCCAGCTTAACTGCCCACATGCACAATGAAGGTGCATGCCGTTGCTGTGAATTTAAAATCAGTAAAGCCCTTGAGATTATCAGGACATGTCGGAATTCGCTTTATTTACCACACGTCTGTAGAAGTATGTACCCCGACTTTGTTACATGCGAAGATCAGCCTGCGCACCGCACAGTCTTATCAGCACCTTTGTGTCTAGAACAAAACATTAGACATTTTGTCGGGCAAGTTCTGGGCCCAAACTGCCTGCTAAATTAGTTTGTCACAGCCTCTTTGGGGGGGGGGGGGGGGGGGTGCCTCCTAGGTCCCACCCAGGGTCCGGCACTGCTAATAGTATCAGCAACAGACAAAGGGACGGGGTAATGAATGGTTCACGGATATGTTTGAGATCAAAGAAGCCGACTATCAGACCACGTGCTGTTGTTGTTTTAAGACTCCGGTGTCACGCGGTTGCTCTGGCGCATGTAAGCGGACTTAGCACACAAAACATAATTGCCTAGCTGTGTCTCATTTTCATGGGTTTGCATGAAATAAAAAACAATTTCAATGAACTCGAGCATGAAACGGCGCACTGCATGCATGAAAAACTAGATTTGTGGTGCTTGTCTGAATTGTTCCTTCTCTTTGAGATATGAATGTACCCAGTGTATCGTACGCATCGGCTCGAAGCCAATACATCATAAATTGAGCCGCGACACAATGCATTTTGACGAGTGTAGACTCAGACGAGCCTGTGCAGCCTCAATGTTCAGTCAGTAGCTTAAAAGTCATAGAATATTCAAGCGACTAGAAAAAGCTCTGATCAGACTGCATATACGCAGGCTGATCTGAGGCTTGGCTGGTCCCACATACCACAATGTTGGAAATCTCATGTCACGGCTCAATTATATTCTTTCGCGGCATCGGACGCAAAGTCGGACGTTCGCTTACATTATTAATTCTTGGTATGCCTGTTTGCCCCTGATTTGGTTTGGCAAGACGTCGGAGATCTTCTGGATCCAAACTATTTGCAAACTTTGGCAGGTGGGAGAGAGAGAGAGAGAGAGACTAGCGCTTGCATACGAATCTCTTTTAATCTCGAAAAATATCATGTACCGGTGCTGAAAATGATACATGGAGATGCTTCTCGTTTGCACGACAAAGTCGGATATTCGACAGTATTGGCGCTTTGCATGCTTTCTATCGCATGCCCAAATGTTTAAATTGACGAAACATTCTTTCTTGAATTCCATTCGGATCTGATCTGGATCCGAACTCTGACAACGTTTTTTTTTCTTCTTTTTTAAGGGAGAGAGGATCCAAATAACACAAAAAGCGGGCCATCATCGGCCCGCCAGCGAAACGCCTTTAAATGGCGTTTCGCTGGCGTGCCGATGATGGCCCAACGTTAAATGCTGGCTTGGTAGTTTTGAGGTCCGGACCCCCTGTCCCCCCTCTGGATCCGCGCATGGGACCGAACTATGTCTACACTTATTGAGATTTACTGAAAACCCATTTTATCGTGCGCATCAGCTTTTGTACGACACTGCGTACTTTCTATCGATCGACAAGTATACAGAGAGAGATGGTGTTCTTTTTGAGTTTCGAGATTTTTTTTTTAACTCAGAGAGCTTGTCTTCGTATTTTAAAGATTCGTGTATATCTTTGCAAAAAAAATTTGTTCGACGAGATGTCCTTGAGTGACTGTATTACACTATAAACGGCATTTGCGCAGATGGAGGGCAAGCGAAAAGCGTTTTGGTTTTCTGAAGGAAGAACGAAAGTGTAGCGATGTCGGTAGTCCGAGGTTAAATAATTGGCCTTTTACGACCTGTTAGTAAATTGAGTGACATAACATGCACGTGCCTGGCTCTCGACTTGGCAATTACCGCACGCGCTGGACATTTTACTGACCCAGTCTGCAAGAATTTAGCGGCGGTTGAAAAGTAAAATGAGTGGATAGCGGGGAATCATATCGCCGTGATTTCAACACGTTTCTACCACATTTTTACATGCATATATACCGTTTTTGCTCATGATAAAGACCACATTCTAAAATTACGAACACTAGCAATTTTTCTGAAACGTAATTTCTAAAATTAAGAACAGCGGAAAAAATAGTGTTCGTAATTTTAGAACATTTACCGTATCAATATATCGTCCGATACATCAGGGATTTTTTTTGCAATTTTGGGAAGGGGTCCTAGAGCCTTTCAGATTGGGAAAATTAGCGCGGTAAACCACTAAATTGGGAAATTTTCTAAACAAACAAGAAAAGCATTTTCGGTCAATTTAAAAAAATTAGCTATTACACATACTATTGCCATTAAATTGAAGGAAAATAGGATGCAATTCTAGTAGATTGTCATCATGTAGCTTGTGTGTGTGTGGTGACTGAATGAAAATTCTAAAAAAGAAAAAAAAAAAGATTTTTTTTTATTTTTTTTGAGATTGGGAATTTTTTTTTAATTGGGAAAAAAGTCACCTAAATCCCATTGGGAAAGGGGCCGAATTTCGGCCCCTGAGGACACAAAAAAAAAATCCCTGTACATATCGCGATATTTCCTACCGATATGCCAAATGACCAATCAATGACAGCTCTAGACAACACTGCATATTTTATGATGACAAAAAACCAACCCATTGATATATCTGCCAGCATGAAAAAGGGGGCCATTCTGGACACATATCCCCTCCTGAGGGAATCCAAGGGTGCTGTCTTTCATTCTTTTCATACATATGATATGCTTGCTTCTTGTCAATTTGATCTTTCCGGTCAGTTCGATCCCTATGGTGAATCAGAATTCAAGCTAGTGACAAGTTTTGGAACGTCCAAAAATTCGGAAGCATCTTAGCGAGAGTTCATTAATTAACAACAAAATGAGAAAAAAGCAGGATCTCATTGCAATTTCATTCAAGAAAATAATAAATGATTTCTAAAAATTCCAAAGTACCTCATAGCTCCAGATAAGGCTGCGTATTGCGTATATACGCAATTTCGTGGACCTGAAAACGCAATTAAATTAATTTCTGTGCGTACAAAAACGCAATAAAAATCCTTGATACTCAATTCCGAACTTTTTCGTAGCGTATGACGCTATTGTATTCTGTTTGCGATTGTCGTTTTTCGCATCACAAGCTGTTGTTGGGTACAAATTTATACACGGCGTCGCGCTGAATCTTGTTTATTAAATTGTAAACCAGTCCAGAAGCATTCTTATCGCTGTTTAGCTATACCCAATATTTACACGATTACGACATTCGTCTCGCTTTACAATAACAATGGCGTAACGTGGGCGAAAAAGCCCCAGCAAAATTGAATGATATCAAAACGTAACTAACTCTAATACCGCGTTGGTGGTTCGGAGAATCAAAGATGATTTGATAGATACGTTGGATTTCGAAGTAAGTTGGAAATAGCGATCTCAGATATACTAATATTGCCAGTGTGCTTTCCGAAAGTGAAACCGAATGTAAACAAAAAATCAGGAGAAACAAGGTCCGGTTTCATTGTTTATTTGCTTTCAGATGGATACCCAATACAAAAACTTTAAATACCCAATTTAAAATTTGAAATACCCAATTAAGTCAAAAGAGGTGGGTAAATACCCAATTGCCTCCAATCCTTATCTGGAGCTATGGTACCTTATCAAAAAAAGTTTTTAGCAAAAAACAAATTTATGTTTTAAAATCACTTTTTTTTGCTGACTATTTATTGTCAGATCATGGAGATGGAGACGCTTGTTTGACCTTATTACTTTATTCCGAAAATTACAGTGCAGTAACAGTTCACTTGATAAATTCTGGTACCTTTATCCATCTTTTGAGTTCTTTTAGATATAAAAAAAAAAAAAAGATTCTGGATTCTTTTTCAAGCAAATCCCAGTCCGACAGGAAATAGCAGGATTACAATCCATAAAAATGTTGTTGTTTTTTCTCAAGAATGATATCCATGTTGGTGTCTCCAGACCCATAAACTGATGGTGAGCTATTGCTATCCATACTACAGTTGTAAGTTTGTCTCCTTATTTTTTAGTGACCCATTGGCAATCGTTTGTAGACTTTTAAAAATAATAAACAAGTGAAAATCTGTGTTAGAGTTTCCGAATCATTCAGAAGGAACAAATTAATTGAAATGGACTGTAGTTTCACGTATCATGCCTGACTATGTTGCTTTTATCAACCAACCAATTAGAGGGGTCGATTTCACAAGAAGCATCTGTGATCCAGAGCGATGACATGATCATTTGATGAAAGACAGATGTTTACCAATTTTGTGTTGCCGATATGTTTAAGTTCCTTTTTTTCTTTGTTACAAAAGTTTAGTTAATATTTTTTGCTAAAATAATATAGGTAGTAGCCATAACGCACATGCCAAAAAGTCATGATAAGGGGATCGGCGGGGGGATCAGATACACAGCAAACCAGGCTACTGGCTCGATCTAACACAATCTGGGCTATATCGTGAATCTTCCCCGTAGAACTTCAATACGGGGAAACTTATGTGGACGTATTGACATCTGTTTTGTAAAACCAGTGATGACCTGGGTTTGAACAAGCGTCTGAAGGACCATGATTATAGTCCTTATCATATTATAACAATCGTATTGGATGAGATATTGTTACATAAGAATAAATGGCTAGAATAAGAAACATTGTTCCAAAATCACAGAAATGCGACTTATTCCGTAAATTTGAATGAAAAGACACTTGGAGGGGTCGATCCACCTCCAATGCATGATATAAGTTTGTTGGATAGATGAACTGTTTTTATACTGATCGTGAATCTACCCCGTCGCTCGCTATATACTGATCGTGAATCTCCCCCGTATGTTCTAAATGACTAAATGTTATAGTTAATGAAACCCAAAATCATAGAGTTGAAACTTATTCCGTAAATATGAAAAAATATATTATGAAATTGCATTTGTTGTGACAAGAAACGTCTGCTTAAGTTTCCCCCTACACCAAGGTTCGTCTTAAACGTCCCCGTATGTGTATGTCTAATCTTTCTTTTATTTTCATATTTACGGAATAAGTTTCCCCCTACAAAAAGGTTCGTCTTAAACTTCCCCGTATGTGTAGGTCTAATATTTGAAAACCCCCAAAAGAAAAGCCAAGCCCCTTTTCTTTTCTGAAAGGTCCCCAAAGAAGCCCCTTTAAGACACTTGGAGGGGGCTATCCTCCCCCAATGCATGAAATAAGTTTGTTGGATAGATGAAGTATCTATATACTGATCGTTTATCTTCCCCGTATGTTAAAACTCAAGATTAGTAGCAATTATTTGTTCATTTTTCTAATCTTTGTATTACCCCAAAAGAAAAGCCAAGCCCCTTTTCTTTTCTGAAAGGTTCCCAAAGAAGACCCTTTAAGACACTTGGAGGGGGCTATCCTCCCCCAATGCATAAAACAAGTTTGTTGGATAGATGAAGTGTCTATATACTGATCGTTAATCTTCCCCGTCAGTCGCTATACTGATCGTTAATCTTCCCCGTATGTTAAAACTCGAGATTATTAGCAATTATTTGTTCATTTTTCAATTTTCTAATCTTTGAATAACCGCAAAAGAAAAGCCTAGCCCCTTTTCCTTTCTAAAAGGTCCCCAAAGAAGACCCTTTAAGACACTTGGAGGGGGCTATCCTCCCCCCAATGCATGAAATAAGTTTGTTGGAAAGATGAAGTGTCTATATACTGATCGTTAATCTACCCCGGACCTCAATATTTTACGGAATAAGTGGCATCCTCCCCCCATGCATGATTAAGTTTGTTGGATAGATGAATTGTCTTTATACTGATCGTGAATCTACCCCGGACCTCAATATTTAACGGAATATATGTGGTATGTTTCATATTGATGAGTTATAGTCTGTTTCTACGGGGAAACTTAACGGTCAGTAGTGAAGAGGGCGTATGAATATTTACTGCGATATTTAAATTAGATAAAGCATCTGAGTGTCGCTGATCAAAATATCACGGCATGAAAGTGTAGTTTTTTATTCACTGAAAATAACAACCCCGTAGGGGGCAGATTGACGATATAGCCACATTCTGTTGAACTGAAACTTCACTGTGTAGTAAATCCTTGCACCCCCAAATGTGATTATCGTCTCTAACGCCGATTCTATATTAAATATAAGGCAGGCAATTGGTCTGTGGGAAGCAAAATAGTCACGAAAATATATGACATTGGCTTTCCAGCATATACCTGAGCAATATCTCCTCTATTTTAGTCGTTTTGACAAAACAAATCATTTTTAAATAATATTTCGAATACATGTGATATAAATGCAGTCTATATTTTAAACTAGAAGCATAAATGCGTTCAAATAATTTCTGCGCCGCCATCTTCCTGAAAAGCGAACTCCCCAGCGGTCAGTACAAAAATACCCCCCGCCCCGCCCGCACCCCTCCCTATTATACATGGACACTGAGCCCCTTTTAATCCCACAAATGAGTGCACGCCTCACGACCTCAATAGATTTACCATTTAGGGACCGTTCATTATTTAAGCTAAGTTCGGGATGTTTATTGATGAGGACCACGTTATACTGGTTACCTAAACTTCTGAACAACCTAAAGGATATAAATTGTGGTCATGTCAGATAATGTGTGATGCGCTCCATTATCTTTTGGACAATATATTTATAAGATTTGGCTCGAAGTTATATAGACAAATTGTAGGTATTCCAATGGGTACTAATTGTGCTCCTCTTGTTGCAGATTTGTTTTTGTTTTGTTATGAGAGAGACTTTATGTTGTCTCTGTCAGACAATAATCAAACTGATATTATTGAAGCTTTTAACTCAACCTCCTGATATTTAGCATCTTGTCCTACCAAGGGTTGCGATTGTCTCATCTAACCCTTGGCCTCACAGCTTTGATTTTCTCCGATTGAATACGTCATTAGCCGAAAATAGTAACAAACAGTAAAATCAATCACAAAGCGGTGCAAAAAATCGATCAACACCAGGCCTCCAGATAAGACGGTGTAATTATTGTACATTCGGTTTTCTTATTTAACAACTAAAATATACGTTTAAGGTACTCAAAAGAACTGTCACATTTGAGATGGTTATTTTGAGCACCCATAACATAATTTTAAACTGAAGGCTAGAAGAAAAATAAATAATTTTATGACCCAAATCTTTGCTTATCTGGACTTATGGAGACTAAGAAGGCGGTGTATATCAGATGCCGATAAACTGCAACATTTAATCTGATTGGCAGGAAGGGATTATCGAAAAAAATCCTTCCTGGCGTTTTCATTGGTCAATTAGTCTGCGCTATTAATACATTTTGAGGGTCATGAGGTGAAGGGTTTGTCGAAAGGTACATACGACGACACCTTCGCTGGTGAAGATGGATATTTAGATGACTTACTTAATATTGATAATCCTTATTTTGAACAAATGGTAGGTCGGATATATCCCACCGAACTTCAGTTAAATAAGGCGAATTCTTCTGATACTGAAGCTCCGTTTTTGGACTTGAACTTGCCAATAACAAACGGCATAGTTTCTTCTAAAATTTATGATAAACGGGATGATTTTAATTTTGAAATAATAAATTTCCCCTTTCTTGATGGAGATGTTCTCTGCTCTCCTTCCTATGGTGTATATATTTCTCAGCTTATTCGTTTTGCTAGAGTGTGTTCTAATGTTGATGACTTCAACAGCAGAAACTTATTTTTAACTACTAAGTTATTAAAACAAGGTTATAGATATCATAAAATTCGAAAAGCATTTTCTAAATTCTACCACAGGCACTGAGAGTTGATTGTTAAATACAACATTGGGTTAAAACTCTTCTGCAACAAGGCATATCAGAACCTATATTTTTTGGTGATTTAGTTTATAAATTCAAACAAATTGTTGGAAAACCTAATTTTAGTGATCAATTAAAAAAGATAGTAAAACATTATATAAGGGTTAGATATAACTTGGATATCATGCGACAGTCTGCATGCCTAGTTTTAAACCCATTCACGGTTTATAGCTATGGTTTCCTCTTTAATTGCACGACAGTGGGTCAGGCCTCAGACTCTATGACGGCTCTTACGTAAAGCTTTAATCGGTGGGTTGGTGCCTGATGCTTATCTGTAGCTGGACCCACCGTGGCTCAACTGGAGGTTTTCTTTAGCTCTGACCCTCTGTGAGTCATGAGCCCTTTTCTTTGTTTCATCATGGAGTGTTAATTTGAATAGAGTGTTTCTCCATGATGATACATTGCATTAGTTAGATGGCCTCCATGCGAGCTGAACATTTCTTGTACTTCAACAACAACAGAATCTAGGGCGAAGATTTTGTACCAGTAAAATGCATTTAAGCCCCCTGGTGGCTTAGGCTGCTGTCTGTTCTAAGGTGGTGGTTCTGTTGTTGTTGACTTTTTGTTTATTGTTACTCCCATTGTGGGGGTCTGTAATTGTTCTATGTTTTGTTGAACGTTACTTTATGTCCATTCTAGTATTGCAATCATCTTGTTGGGGAAGAGAGAGCTGGTTGCTTTGCTTAATTTGTCTTCCTGGTGTCTCGTGATGGTTGAGCGGCTCTTCCTCGCGGTGCCATGGGGTTGTCTGCGGTTTGTGATTGTGTTTTTCCTGATCATACTCACTTACTATTTTTTATTTATTGTCAAAATAAACATTATTTATGTTTAAAATATCGTCCAAATATCTGGATGTAGTGTTAAACGCATCAATAACATCAGCCTGCTTATCATCATAAAGAGACATCATAAAGTCCCTCTCATAACAAAGTAGGAATAAATCTGCAACCAGGGGAGCACAATTAGTGCCCATAGGAATCCCAACTACTTTTCTATACAACTTGGTGCCAAATCGAATAAAAGTATTGTCCAACAAAAAGGTCAGCGCATCACATGCATTTTGACATGACCATGCATGATATTTTCTAGGGTTTTCTGAAGTAAAAAACAAACAAACATTTCTGTCATTACATGCAAGATAAAGATAGCCTTCTCTCTGGAAGGTCCTTTCAATAAGATCAATAAGTTTATCTTGAAATATAGCAAGAAGTGAGCAAAGCTCACATACCCAGACGGTGGCCATCAGAGGGTGTAACACTTTCAGAGAAAAGACAAAATTGTCAAAGATTTCATAATCCTAAATCAAGCAGTTTGTGAGAAAACTGTGATGATAAATGTCCATATGTATTATATATGAGAGTGACAGAAGTAAAAATTTAAAATTTTTAAAAAAAGCTAAATGAGGATTAGCACCTTGATTTTCATTTACACAATACACTTTGCCTATCTGAAAGTGTTCACAAAATTTCATAAAACTAAATTAAGTAGTTGCTGAGAAAATTCTGACGAAAAACGTCCATATGTGTTACAAAGGAGTGACAGAAGGAAAAAATGAAAAAGAAGGCAAAATGAGCTTTAGCATTTTATTTTCATTTACACAATTCACTTAGCCTACTGAAGGTGTACACAAAATTTGAAAAACACTGGCTCCAATAGAAACCGAGAAATTTGCGACAGAAATTTTCATTGGAGAGAAAGAAAAATGAATAAATAAAGGGACTGACAAAAATATGTGGCTGTTTTTTTTTTTGCTACACAATACAACTAATCACTATCAAGCTTTGTACCAAATTTCAGAACCCTAACTCAAGTAGTTGCTGAGAAATCTTTGACAGAAAAAAATGTCCATATGTATTATATTAGAATGAAAGAAGGAAAAAATGAAAAATTGAAAAAGAAGACAAAATGAGCATTAGCATCTTAATTTCCATTTACACAGTACACCTTGCCTACCTGAAGGTGTACACAAAATTTTAAAACACAGGCTCCAATAGGAGCTGAGAAATCTGTGACAGAAATCTCCATTGGAGAGAAAGAAAAAATGAACAAAATAAAGGGACTGATAAGCAATATGTGGCTGTTTTTTGTTACACAATACAACTCATCACTATCAAGCTTTGTACCAAATTTCAAAATCCTAACCTAAGTAGTTGCCGAGAAATCTTTGACGGAAAAAGTTTACAAACAAACAGACAGACAGACAAACAAACATAATTACAGAAAAGGCAAAAACTATATACCCCCTATATACTTCGTACCGGGGGTATATCTAAATTATGAGGTAAAGTTGTGTAAAGAGTAGAAAAATCGTAAGTAGACAAACTGGTTGCGTTGAAATCTCTAGCTTTAATTTTATATCAAATTTCACCTGCATTTTTAATAGACCAAAATAGGTTTTACAGGATCTCTCATATACCTTTTTACAGTACTTGATAACATGTTTTTTAACAGCTGGAAGACGTTTTCGTCATATGTATGATTTTCCACTCGAGTGGCCGATTTCTCGAAATAAGATCTCCTGGCTTGTTCCGTTGTGAGATGTCTGTAATCATCGACGAAAAGCTGACTCAGAGTCGTTCGCCTTTCTTTACGTTGTCTATAGACGAGATAAATGAACAGTTTCCTATCTGAGGAATCCACTGCCATGATATTTTGAATATTGTAGACTTATATGCAGCATGCTGCTGTCTCTGAATTGTTCTAAAATATTAAGTGAGTATGATCAGGAAATACCACAATCACAAACCACAGAAAAACCCAGAGCACCGCGAGGAAGAGCCACACAACCACCACAAGACACCAGGAAGACAAACCAAGCAAAGCAACCAGCTCTCTAGAATGGACATAAAGTTTTGCACAACAAAACATAGAACAATCACAGACCCCCACAATGGGAGTAACAATAAACAAAAGTCAACAACAACAGAACCACCGCCTTAGAACGGACAGCAGCCCAAGTCACCTTGGGGCCTAAATGCACATCACTGGTACCAAATCTTCGCCTTAGATTCTGCTGTAAATGAAGTACAAGAAATGTTCAGCTCACATGGAACCCTACTAACTAATGCAATGTATCATCATGGAGAAACACTCTAAACAAATTTACGCACTATGATGAAACAAAGAAAAGGGCCCACGGCTCATAGATAGTCAGAGCTAAAGAAAAACTCAACTTGAGCCACGGTGGGTCCAGCTACAGATAAGCATCAGGCACCAACCCACCGATTAAAGCTTTACGTCAGATTCGCCACAGTCCGAGGTCTGACCCAGCGCCAAGTTGTTTTTTTAGCTATCCTGCACTGTACAGAGGATGCTATGGACAGGGTCTGACAGCCATCTTCCATTGGACAAAAAATACCTGTTTGTCAGCGATAGAGAGGCTTCTTTCATCTCTTCTGTCCATAAGCGCTTCTTCCCCCCTTCTAATACACGGGACACTCTTCTCTGCTGCATCAATGTATGCATCACAGAAAGACTGTAATTTCACATCCAAATCGGACAGGGACACTGTATCTAAGGATATACCCCAAGCATCATCTTCCACCCTTTTCCTGTATTTATCTTGGTCAAGCTTTCCCCCAGCTGGCTCGGGTACTCTCATCAACCTGAACGATTTTTAGAGATACCAGGCAAACAGCATGTTACCAGCACATGGGTCGAAGTGTTAAGCGGGTCTCATGGGGGGATGGTCACGTCCCAAGTCAAACTTGAATTCTCACCAGCAGAGCATAATATATAATCAATCTGGGAGCTAGAGTTTTCACTGGCATGTTGAAAAGTATCCTGTATTGGATAGGTGTCCCCCATATAAGTTTATGCACTGTGGCTCACATAATCTCCTAAACACTAGATCTCTAGATGTTGGAATCTCTCTAGTCAGAGAAGCGCCCCCAGTCAAACTTGAATTTTCATCAGCTGAGCATAAGATATAATCAATCTTGGAGCTAGAATTTCCACTGCTATGTAGAAAAGTATCCTGTATTGGGTAGCGCCCCCTCTATAAGTGTATGCACTGTGGCTCACATAATCTCCTGAACACTAGATCACTAGATGTTGGAATCTCTCTAGTCAGAGAAGCGTTCATATCTCCAACAAGAACAAACCGGGCTCTATCTGAGTATATATTCATGATCTTTGTCATTTGCACAAGAACATCCCTATACTTATCTTCCACATCACGTGAACCCCTGCAATGCATATATGCATTAAATATACACAGGTCACCACAGGAAGAATTTATCACAAGTCCCTTCAGGAACTATGGTCCTACCATCAGACATGGGAAAAAACATATGATCAATATCCCTCTTCCAGATCATTGCAATTGTACCCAGCCCCTTGTCTGCATTGCTGTGCAAAGGACCAGCATCATCAACTGATTTCAAGGCAACATTAAAGCCTCTTTCGTTGCAAAACTGAGCAAGCTCTCTTTGCTCAAATGATAGAGCCAGTGCTCTTGCAAAGTGATGATCTGACACTCTCTTGTAGTGTTTTTCCAAATACAGTTAATAGGTGTAAAATTCTCAATGCTGAATGTTGACATCCTTGAGGTAGATAGAGCTGACTCTGCTGTGCTGTCATGGGCGTTCACTGATATTGTGGGAGTTGTTTGATTTGATTCTTTACGTCCCATCAACAGTTTTTCAGTTAAACAGCCTGAGGGAGGGTCTTCCTGGGTTGAACCAGTACTAAGCTAGGATAATGTGTCTTGCTTAAAGACCACAATGCAGTGACGCCGGTGAAGCTCGAACCCGTGGCCCTTCGGTCTCGAATCAAGCACTCTACCACTGAGCCACTGCGCTCCCTAGGGAGTTGCAACACCCTGTAAGGTAGGGCGGGGGTACCCCGTGATAGGCCCTGCTGATGACCCCGCACAGTTTGAAAGGGGGGCACCTGGTGACTCACCAGGGCCTGTCCTGTAACTATCCTGCCCTGCACTCAAGTGGGATTTGCAGCTATTGGACCATTCTCACAAAAGAAGCGGCATTTAGACTCAGACTCGAGAACGCTGGTCCTGTCTGGTCTTCGGGTTCAGGGTTGAGACTTTGCATATTTCCAAATCCCGCCAAAGACATTTCCACCGCAGGGCTCTGCATTCCGTTCTCACGACTCACAAACGACTCACGTAGCCCCTTCCTTAACTGCCACTTAGATCATTACTGAGGATTACAGTGGATGCGCAGTATCAGCATATTTTTTTGCCTGTGCTTGTGCAGAATTGTCAGCCAAAGCGGGCACAGAGACTGTTTCTTCTGTCTGCCCTAAGGGATGCCCTCTGGCTGCAGAATCTCCTGCTTGGGGGGGGGGGGGGGCAACTTAGCTTGACCACACTCGGAGGTGTATTACCACCCGAAAATCTTGTGGTACTTGATTGTATCGATTCCTGATATTTGCCTACTTCCCTACTTGCATCTGACCTGGTCCTGTTTCGTTATCAGGAATCTGCCCAGTGATCTGAATATGGTAGCCATTGCCTGGATCCATAACATGAACCTGCATTCTATTGGCGTACAGTAATTGTGGCGCATGTGCTCCCATAGCCAGCCTCTGATGTTGATCATATGACCGTGAATCAGGCAGCCGTGATGGCAAATTCATCATGTCGCTCTGTTGGAGCTCCAATGGTCTGATCTGTTCAGCCCAGTCCATTTCCAACATATGCATCCGCTGCTCTGAACACAGCATCTTGGATTCAGCCAAGACGAAACTGGAACATCTACTGATGTTGTGAGTGCATCTACACCAGCACGTTTAGTTAATATTAACTGAGTTTCAAGAATTTGCAAGTTCAGTAATAAGATGCTCTTAGTGAATCACGCTAGCTGTTTAACCATCTCATTACATTCCTGTTCCCTTTTCTGCATGTCTTGTTCCCGGCAATTTAATTGTATTCTTCTCTCCTTCACCAACTTCTTAATATTTATTTCATTTTCCCATCCATGTCTGAATTCTTTGTAGAAAGACTGTAATTGCAGAATGCCACATATCGATAGATAATGTCTCAAAGCACCACAAAACCACCCATAGCCCCAAACCACCCAAACCAGTTCCTCTCCCTGGCCGGATAAATACTAGCGCATCTACAGCCCCCACCACAACATCACACATTCTCTTGACCAAGACACCAACGACCTTTAAAGCAGACATTTTGACATTTATATGCGATAAGTACCAACTTCTCATGCAATGGTCCAACGTGCACGCTACCACGCTCAAACACACACACACACACACACACACACACACACACACACACACACACACACACACACACACACACACACACACGGAGGGATATACTTTTGGCGTCATACATGCTTCCCACAATTCCATCCATCTGTCCATTCATCCATCCTTTCATACGTCCGGAATCAAATCTCAGTACCTATTGGTCAGATTTGATGCATTCTTGGAATAAATGATAAGTACCATAAACAGTCGATATCCTATAGGTTTCGCCAAAATCGACTCATTAAAAATTGAGTTATTTCCCTTGACTCTGAATAGGCAATTATAATGCAAAAGCGTTTTGTGTAAAGAACTTCACATCTCCCCAAAATTATTATATCTGAAAACTTCTCACTATGGGCCATGATTACCCAATGCCGATGTAGATAAGCGCATTAAAATACTCCACCCCTCACCCTTCAGGCAGGGTCAAGCGTCAAATATTTAAAATAACTTATTCGGTTGCCAATAATTGTTACCAACATTTTTGCTGCAGGCAGGTGGATAATATATAGATATGAAACATATCAAACTGGATTGAAGGCTTGGGTCTGATCCTCTGGGTGGACTTAGGGGGTGGGACCGAGGCCAAAATTAAGCTTTTTCGAAATATGGTCATGTTGCATATCAAATTAAAGGGAACAAAATACATCAAACTGGTAGCAGATATTTTTCCCGCAGACACACCTTCTAAAAGTAGCCATGTTGCATACAATCAAAAAAGAATGGAGCAGGCAAGTATTCGGCCCCTGGAGCGGATGGCACTCTTATATAAGTGTAGGTAGGAACGTGTCAATCAAAGGCTGATTCATGTTTTTGTGCGCTTTTTAATGGTTTTTAGCTCACCTGAGCCATTGGCCAATGGTGAGCTATTGTGGTCGTTGGATGTCCGACGTCTGTCGTGCGTCGCCTGTCGTCAACAATTGCTTCAAAGGACATCTCCACCTTAACTAATGGCTGAATTTTGACAAACTTGGCAAGAATGATCCTTATGTGGCCCTCATTGGCTCCAGGCTGTCGCATATCTAGGCCACACAGGCTAAAATAGATTTTCAAGATGATCTTGTCTGAAACCACAAGGCCTAGAGCTTTGATATTTGGTATGTAGCATCACCTAGCGGACCTCTACTAAGTCTGTTCAAATTATGTGACTGTAGACAGAAATGGCACCACCCTGGTCATTTCTATGCCTTGTTTTAAACCCAATCACGGTTTATAGCTATCATGGTTTCCTCTTTAATTGCACGACGGTGGGTCAGGCCTCAGACTCTATGACAGCTCTGACGTAAAGCTTTAATCGGTGGGTTGGTGCCTGATGCTTATCTGTAGCTGGACCCACCGTGGCTCAACTTGAGGTTTTCTTTAGCTCTGACTATCTGTGAGTCATGAGCCCTTTTCTTTGTTTCATCATGGAGTGTTAATTTGATTAGAGTGTTTTCCATGATGATACATTGCATTAGTTAGTAGGGTTCCATGTGAGCTGAACATTTCTTGTACTTCAACAACAGCAGAATCTAGGGCGAAGATTTGGTACCAGTAAAATGCATTTAAGTCCCCCGGTGGCTTAGGCTGCTGTCCGTTCTAAGGCGGTGGTTCTGTTGTTGTTGACTTTTTGTTTATTGTTACTCCCATTGTGGGAGTCTGTAATTGTTCTATGTTTTGTTGTACGTTACTTTATGTCCATTCTAGTATAGCAATCATCTTGATGGGGAAGAGAGGGCTGATTGCTTTGCTTAATTTATCTTCCTGGTGTCTTGTGATGGTTGAGCGGCTCTTCCTCGCGGTGCCACGGGGTTGTCTGCAGTTTGTGATTGTGGTATTTCCAGATCATACTCACTATTTTTCATATTTTACAATAGCTTATATAGGGAAAACATGAAAAATCTTCTTGTCTGAAACCATAAGGCCGAGAGTCTTGGTAATTGGTATGTAGCATCACCTAGTAGACCTCTACCAAGTTTGTTCAAAATATGCTGCTGGGGCCGAAAATGGCTCCTACACCGGAGTCACATGTTTCACATAGGCTAATATAGGGTAAACATGAAAAATCGAAGAGCCTTGATATTTGGTTTGTAGTATCATCTAATGAATCTCTACCAAGTTTGTTCAAATTGTGCCACTGGGGCAAAAAAATGGCCCGCCCTGGCGGTCACATATTTTACATAGGCTTGTATTGGGAAACATGAAAAAACTTCTTATCTGAAACCACAAGGCCTAGAGCCTTGTTATTGGGTATGTAGCATCACCTAGAAGACCTCTACCAAGTTTGTGTTCAAATTTTGCCACAGGGGCTAAAACGGACCCGCTCCAGGGGTCACATAGTTTACATAGGCTTAATAGGGAAACCATGAAAAAATCTTCTTTTTTCCTGAAAACACAAGGCATAGAACCTTGATATTTTGAAAGTAGCATCACCTAGTTGACCTCTACCTTTTTTTTTCAAGTCATGCCCCTGGGGCCAAAATGGACCCGCCCGAGGATCACATGTTTTACATTGGCTTATATTTGGTAACATGAAAAAATCTTCTTGTTTGTTAAGTCTTAGTGAAAGTGCTGTCAGATCCATCAACAAAGCTGTTTTGTGGGCTGCATGATGCTTTCCCTGACCTTATGAACAAACATTCTCAGGTGAGCGACCAAGAGCCCTTGGGCCCTCTTGTTTTGGCCAACCGGCATTCTTGGACAATAAGTTTTCACCATTTTTGCATCATCTGTAGGTTACCAGCATAAACATTGTCAATTTTTGAAAACCCTGTAAGCAGAAACTTCTTCAATTATTGGTTTTTTAAAATTCATATTTGAAAAGGGGTTCTGGTTACCTGCATTTTCAAGAATTGATTATTTACAGACTATGAACTAGCAGATATTTGCAAAATGGCGCGTATACATGTACCAAAATACCTATGTGCTGTCGCCCATATTGTTAAAAAAGGCAACAAGAGAGAAATGAAAAAATGAAGTTTCCAGAGATAACCACCATAATTTATAACAGCTCTTGCCTGGCAACTAACCAGTAGAGAAGACAGAATATTGTCTATCAGGGATTTATCTGTAAAGGCTTCAATGCATGAACGTATTTGGAGGCTCATGCCGACATATGTATCTGATTCCACAATATTACACTGTTAAAGAAGATAATACATTGCAGGTTAAAGAAATGTTTTCAGCGGAGATCACCGTTTCGTTGGTCCACGATGGATGCCCATAAGAATAAACCCAAAACAATTTTCAAGGCCATAAAGAAGCAACGTTCAACAAATTAAAATAATACCGTTTTGTTATGATATAATGATGAGGTATTTCCCGCTTTGAAGCCTTGAACATGCGCGGATCCAGAATGTTTTGTCAGAGGGGGCCCAACTTTGACAAGGTTTTTTTTTTTCTTTTAAGTTTACGAGGGGATTAGGGGATTGCCCCCATCATCGGTCCGCCAGCGAAACGCCATTTAATGGCGTTTCGCTGGCGCGCCGATGATGGCCCAACATTGAATGCTGGCTTGGTAGCTTTGTTATTTTTCAGGGGAACCCAGACATGTATTGCTAGAAAACCCTATATTTTTGTGATTTTCAGGGGGGGGGGGCGGGGGCCCAGACCCCCTGTCACCCTCATCTGGATCCGCAAATACTGAAGATGCTGTTTATCTTCTCCTGTCAAATTCGATAAACTACATCCTGCAGCCTTGTTATCTATTAATAGACAATGCAGGGGCATTCGGAACTCCTCAGCCAATTCCGTAGATCAGACCTCGGATGTACACCGTGCGGCTACTTTGGTCACATGACAATACCGTTATTGAAGCAATACCAACACAATAATATGGATTACTGCAGCAAAATATTTAGCTTCGATATTTCATGATAAACGTCACAAAAAGGAAGATGCTGTAGCAATATATTATGGAAAACACACAGAGGATCTTACATGAGTGTTCATGTTTTATTGAATTTATTAAAAGAGTTGGGGAAAAGTAATGAAATGCGAGGCTTGCCGAGAACATTTTATCATTTTTTGCAACCACGTTTATAAATTCAATAATACTGAAGCACGAATGTGAGATTCTATTTATCACATTACATTAAAATGTGGGATCGCATTTTTGGCGTGAAAACGCCAAGATTTTGCCACTTTTACGCAGCGTTATAATGGAAGCCATTACGTAACGTTATTAAATCTGTTAACCACTAGTGGTTTATCGATTTTACTGCAAGGCGTTATATCACTCCCAGACGCGACTTCATGTGATAATAAACTTTATGTAATCTGCTGATAAAACTCTTTGGATCAGTGCTTCCTGTGCAGTATGTGTTGTTCCTCCTTGGCAAAGTTCTTGAGAAGGTCTTGCTGAAATCGAGAGAGGATGCCGTGTGTTTAGTTGCAACAAGTCTAAACCCTAACTATTCATCATCTATCAATGTAGCTCTCGTTGTCATTTAAGTTCAGAACGAAGCAAAAATAAAAATTAAAAAACCCTGCCTTTTCTATCCACGGATGCATGTAAAGAATTTGCCTTTGTTGCGTAAAATTTACATTGCAGGTGTTGATGGTCAGTATAGTAATGCTTCATATTCAGTAAAAGTGGATGGGGCAATACCCAACCCCATTCCCGATACAGCAATTTATAAGACAAGGAGGAGTTCTATCTACGCTCCATTGCAAACTTTTCAACAACGACCTGTTTCATATGCTGGCGAACATTAGGCGGAGTGCCTTTATTGGCCACATTAACCCATTTAAGCCAAACGGAATTTCCTAATCTTAATAATTGGACCAGTCTATTTCCGTTATAAGGGTTGGTGGGTTGTATTCTTCACTTTGTTTCAAATTTTAATATAACATTCTGTAAACAAACAGTGGAGACTCTGATCAGACGCAGCATTCTGCAGCTTCTGATCTGGGTTTGCACTGTTTGTCTATGCCCCACTTGCTGTGACCTGACTTGAAAGCGAACTAAAGAAGTTTTGTGTTTTAACAAGTATAGCAAAATCTAGAGCGAAGATTTGGAGTGAATTTAAACTCCCAGCGGCTTCTGTCCAATCTAAGGGGACGGTTCTGTTGTTTTTTATTCATTGTATATTATTTCTCACATTGTTGGGGTTTCATGTTTGGTCCTTGTTTGTTATGCAGTACTTAGTGTCCTATCTAGTTTTATAACCGCCTCATTGGGGAAAAGAGAGCAGGTGGATTAACTGTCTTCTTGCTGTCATGTGGCTGCTATTTTTCTGTTTATCTTCCTCCTGATGCCGTGGGTTGGTCTGCACTATGTGAATGTGGTATTTCCTGTTCATACTCACTTTTTGTACTGATGATATCGCTCTCATTGGTCTGTGTACAAAGCACCTCTGGGATTTATGCAGATATTATGGTTATATAAGTGAAGAAAGCATCATCATATAAAAACGCAAATAAGTCCCTTCTGAAATCCTTTGTGCTCCATGGAATGTTGTACGGGCTAGGTGTGTGGTCTGCAGCAGTCTGGACTCTATAAAGAAAATTGTGTAGTTTTTGCCTGTCTTGGCTACCAGTGCAGTTTATGAGTATACGTCCAATAGAGGAAGATGTGGATAGGAGAATGCTCAGAAACCTTGCCACTGTCAAAAATTGAAAGAGGAGTTTGGTTTATGAGTCGTTAAAACGATCTTAAGTTTACATGATATTGACATTTGACCCAAAAAATTGAAAGGGGAGTTCAGTTTATGAGTCTTTAAAAGATCTTAAGTATGCATGATCTTGACATTTACCCCAAGATCAAATCAGTAATCTAAAACTATTGGTGTAACCTACATATTATAGCCAGTCATTGTTCCAAATGTGTAAATTATTTGGTCAAAATGAAAGGAGAATTCAAAAGCCAGATTTTAAGTATGTTGGCCTTGGCCTTTGAATCAAAGATCATATTGGTGATGTGAAACCTTCGTTATAATCAACTTACCACTGGCAACTGTACCAAATATGAACTCCTACTATCAAAACATGAAGGAGTTCACGTTACAAAGGAGTCTCATTCTAGATACCTGCAAACAGGTACTTTGGCAATCAATGCAAACCCAGATATAATGCTACATAATGTGACATTTTATCAGAGTCTGCCTGTTTGCAAAGATAAAAAAAACAAATCTTCATGACAGAAATGCATGATGATTTAGAAATTTCTACATGTGACCACTTGAAATAGAAAATGGCCAATTCCATACTTTGCATATCAAAGTCTTTCTGTTGTTGCTGATCAGTTGCTTGATGTGCTTCCTATTGGTTGTGGGGGTTCTGTGTTTGTCTATGTTTTGTTGTGCATTACGGTGTGTTCTTTCTAGTTTTGCAATAATCTAGAAGAGGAAGAGAGAGCAGGTTGCTTTGCTTTTTTTTGTCTTACGGATTTCTCGTTATACGGATGTCTCGTTACTGTAAATTTTCTGTGACTCTTCCTTGCGGTGCAGTAGGTGGTTTGCGTTCTGTGATTGTGGTATTTTCTGATCCTACTCACTTACTTTTTTATGCATGGGGAAATTCATCAGAATTAAAAGGGTTCAGAGATTACCTCGCTTATGGACAAGGATATGGTTTTGAGTACAGTGTTTTACAAACATGGTTTTATTCCATTATTATTTGATATGCAACATCTTTTCTAAAACATGATTTTGGCCAATGTATGCTTCTTCAATCAAATATTCGGTTCAATCTTGGTCCTTTGTGCCATTTCTAGTTTAACACCATCTTGCTGAGGATGAGAGAGCTGGTCTAGTCATTGTGTTTGCTTGTACATATGCCTTATCAGTAAAACATTTTGTTTGTGTCTCCTACAGTTTTTCTGACATTGTCAAAGACCAATCAATGATACGAGGGCTGATGGATAAGTTATGATCCTTGTATTGAATGAGTTAAGCATGGATGCCATTTTCAGCCCTACTTTTCCCTGACTAATAAATACTACTCAAACTTTTATAAGCATCACTATAAAGATTTCCATATGGCTCAATGCACTGAGCCGACCCCTTTGGCACTAGATTACTATCGATGTATTTCTTCAAACTCAACAAATGTTTCAGTGGTAACTGAGGATGCAATGGGCTACATCTTTTTACGTAAACCACTCACTAGATGGTACCATTGATGCCCGTTGGTCAGAAAATGCAAAATATTGTTGTTGTTGTTTACAGAATAGTGCATAATTTTCTAATGGTGGTTATTGTGTCCAGAACTTATCATATCAATTACAAAAAGGTTTCATACGAATATTGAATTGCAGAAAATGTGTTCCTCAAACACATTTTATGTTTTGATATTTTGAAATAATGGAGAAATAAACTTGATTTTTGGGTGGAATTTCGAAAATGTAACATTTTGCATTTTCTGACCAACAGGCATCCATGGGACCGTCTAGTGAGTGGTTTTCATAATAAGCTGTAGTCCACTGCATTTTCAATTACCACTGAAAATTTCATTGAATTTAAAGAAAAAAAAAGTAAAAGGTTATAGAGTGCCAAAGGGGAAGGCTCAGTGCATTGAGCCCTATGGAGATCTTTATAGTGATGCTTATCAAAGTTTGAGGGTGCTCCCAAAGGCTGGTGTCATTTAGTTAGTTTAGATTGGAGAGGTAGCACTCTAGAGAACACAGAACAACTGATCTTTGCAAAATGAAATGACATTTAGCAAGGTTATGTCAGAGAGGTAGCACTCTAATGAAAACAAGGCACCGACTTTTGAAAAAGAGAGATTGAGCTCCTTTGAACGTGTCATTGAGACTTTTACTCATCTCTGGCAAAAGGGTAAAAATACTGGAGGGGGTCAACAAAAATAATGTTATATGTCCACCAAAAGTCAAACCTTTACACATGGCGATCACAGCTTATCAATCATCCCTCGTATCATAGATTGGTCTGTGGTTTATGATTGTGGTATATCCAGCTTATGTGACACGAGAAAGTGGACACGGGGCATTTTCAAGAGGCTTACTGGGAAAGGGCTGACCTCTTGGCTCTCGTTTGTGGTGTTTTCTGTGAGTTTGTCCTTTCCAATTGGTATCCTGGGTCAGGTGTGGTACTTGATTGTATCGATTCCTGATCTTTGCACCATTACTTACTTTTACTCCACTCATGCTTTCTTATCTGTTCATAACAGCTTTGTGGTCACCTGTTGAGAAAGGACTAACGTCTTGGCTCTCTTGTGCGTGATGTTTTCTTGTGTCTTTGTCACTTTCCCATCTGGTGTCCTGTGTCAGGTGTGGTTCTTGATTGTATTGAATCCTGATCTTTGCCTTCTTACTTACTTTGCTGACCTAGAGCTAGTTAAATATTAAGATTCACATAGTAGCAGAAATATTGTCTGTCCTTTAAAGCTGCATAGTCTGTAACTTTTGATATTTTAATTTTAGAAATAATGTTTCTATTTTTCAAGAACACAGCAAAAAAACTTAAGTTCAGGTATATATTTGACAAATTTCGTAAATCTTAACAAATTATCTTTATCAAAACAACAGCATTTATGCTAAATATTAACTGTCTTTATTTATTGGAGGGACGCAAATAATTACCAATAAGAGAAAAACACCTGTTTTATAAGATAATTCACTTTTCCATGCAGTTTTCAGCTATTGTGAACAGATTTATTGTGAGAACATAACTTAATTCTGCTTTTACAAATAATTTAAAAAGAAAATAGATTTTTTACGAAAAATGTTCATAGTTGCAGGCTAAGTCTCTTTAAATTGTATTTTATGTAAACCTATATTGAAGTTGCAAGCTTATTTCTTTTATGTCAGTATAGGGGTCAAGCATGGTTTTTCATTTAGTACCGTTCGTCAGGTCCCAACACAATACATAAAAGAAAACATCTTTGAATAAAATTTTATTAAGATCTAAGGCAATATAGTCAAAAGCGCACTGGCGTTATTATAAATCCTATCCAATAAAAGATACAAGGTCCAGACAAGAAAATGTTTTTTGAGCGTAAAATTGTGATTGATATTCTAACCCATTATATTAAACATGTGTTCTGGGTGCCCAAAAGAACTGTCTCATATAGACATTTCTTTTGACTACCCGAATTATACATTTTGGTTGGGAAATAAGAATACTAAATTTCAATCATACACTCTTATGTGGAGGCCTGATATATATCCAGCATATATCATAAGTTCTCACTCATCGTGTAAGGTATATATTCATCATTTAGCCAAATCAGGCATGTTGCTTCACTTCAATGAGTCATGTTGAACGACGTGGGCCAAGCATTGACCAGTAACACTGGTTCTCACAAATGTTGACTGTCTTGAGTCCTTCATTGACAAGAAAGGCAGCTTTACACCTATGTTGATTTGTTTGTTTTGTTGCTTTTCATTCTAGTCACCAATTTTCGGTCATATCGGGACGATACACTAATGCTCAACGTCGTGAGACGTGCATTGACTAGCACATCAATGTTCAAAAACGTGAGTCAAGTATTGACTGGAAGCTAAGCTTCACATCACCGTTGACATGTGAGTCAAGTATTGACCTGAAACAAAGCTTCACATCACCGTTGACATGTGAGTCAAGTATTGACTGGAAGCTAAGCTTCACATCACCGTTGACATGTGAGTCAAGTATTGACCTGAAACAAAGCTTCACGTCACCGTTGACATGTGAGTCAAGAATTGACCTGAAACAAAGCTTCACATCACCGTTGACATGTGAGTCAAGTATTGACCGGAAAAAAAGCTTCACATCACCGTTGACATGTGAGTCAAGTATTGATCAGAAATAAAGCTTCACATCACCGTTGACATGTGAGTCAAGTATTGACCGGAAACAAAGCTTCACATCACAGATGAACGTCAATAGTCGTGCATTGACAAAGCAACACAACTTAACGTCAATGTTTACGTGATAATTTTGCATTGACAAGTAATATTTGAGCCGTGACATGAGATTTCCAACAATGTGGTATGTGCAACCAGCAAAGCCTCAGATCAGCCTTTGCATACATGCAGTCTGATCAGAGTCTTTGCTAGTCGCTTGAATATTCTATGAGTGTTAAGCTATTGACTGGACATCATTTGGAGTTTTTAAGCTTCTAAGTGGGCTGCACAGGCTCATCTGCGTCTACACATGTCAAAATACCACATTGTTGGAAATCACATGTCACAGCTCATATAAGGCTGCTTCACATCAATATTGAACGATGTGAGTTCTGCACTGATCGCAGTATTACAGATTTACGCCAATTTTGACAAAAACACAAAAAAACGTAAGTCATGCCCTGACCAGTAGCACATTTTTACACCAATGGTGTTTGTGCTGACGCTTAACGTCCCGGTCAATAATTGTTCAGTCATGCCGGGAAGATTTACTGTCTTCCCGGGTTTAACCAGTTCTAAGCTCTGCACTTCTCAATGTTGATTGACTTGAGTCCTGCATTGGCTAGTAACACACTTTCAAGTCCATTTTGAATAACATGAGTCCAGCGTTGACCAGCAACATAACAGAACAACACTATTAGACGACGTTTGTCTGATGTTGATCATGTTTCATGCATGCAACTGCTGAAAACGCACAAATATGAAACCTGTGCCTTTGGCACAGGTTCCATATTTTGTACATTTAAAACATGTATGTCAGTGTTGAACATTGAGTGCTTGTTTGAAATAGTCGAGATCTTGTGGCAGACCATTGGTTTATAGATCGGCTTCACCAATGTTCCTGTAATCTTTCTTTCCAAATGGACTCTTACTCCTTGACCGGTTAGCAAACCTTGACTTAAAAAGACCCTCTCGATTTTTATTGCCTTTCTCACTTTTCTGGAACGCCATGCTGTCCGTTTGATGATCATTCACGTGATCAGTCACGTGTTGTGACGCTGAGGCACGTGACACATGGGAATCTTTTCGCCACGACGATAAGAAGAGTGTACGGGTACCAAACCCGTCTCCATGTCTCTTGTGCCAACATCGGCGTATTTCGTTATGGACCTGCAAGAAAGTTGAAAGTCACATTTACCATAGCACAGTTTAATTTTAGCATATTGAAGCTGGTAACTGCCGACCCATCAGCGACACGCCATTCAAAGTAGCCTACCAGCAGACATAAAAAGTTAAAACAACGTAATATGAACGTTGATGCGGCGACGTAATGATGTCGCATCGACGTTCATATCACGCAGTTGTAACGTTTTGTGTTTGTTGGGTTGAGACCATATGGTGGCCCCTAGGCAAATATATAATGACGATCTTTAAAAACGCACGCAAACTTCCCTTTATATCATTCAAAAGAAAGTTGTAGTTTGAATTGTAAAACTTAACTCGAAGACGTTATTTGCTACGTGTGAATTTATTCACTGATAAATTTCTTATGTTGAGGAGATTTTAAGTCATCCAATGAAATGGTTCGAACAGATAAACGTCAAATACTCAAATAAACTGTATCGCAGACGAAAGTGATTCCTTGATGACTAACAAAGTCTATGACACAAATTTAATACTTCTCGTGTTTCTTGATTTAAAGAAGTAGGGAACCTTTCACAGATAACATTTTGTCTCCTGAAACAGTTGACGCCTATCTTAAAAGTTTAACTTTTAATGCGTTAAATTAATCTTATTTAGACAAGTTTTCCATGTGTTACTTACAAATGAACACTCGTTAAAATACAATCTAAATGAGAGTTCTGCCATCTTTTTCGAGACATAAATTAAAGCTGCTATCCAAGTATTGTGTTTTTAAAGTCTGTCAGTGTATAATGCTAGGATATGGCAAAATGGTAGCTACATGTATCTCATCTATATAAAAACGGCTTTACTTAGTAGAGCTATCTCCCTACTCAGTTGTGTCTGCGAACAGCGAAAACTCTGGCAAGGCTGTGCATTTGCACAGACCTGTCTTAGCCTTTGCAGGTCCATCTATATGATAAGTGCCAAATAGCATTGCTGCGTCCCTTATGTGTGTTAAATATTGATCCAACCCTATGTACATGTACAGTCTAGGTCCAACCCAGAACGCTTTATTGCCTTTGTTTGCTTGTTTGATTATCTACGTCCCATGCAACAATTTCGGAGTAATGTCGGGACGTTTCCTGGGTTGAACAAGTTCTAAGCAGAGGTTAAAGTGTCTTGCTCAAAATTTTAGAGTTGCCCTTGATTAACGTATTAGTCAGTTTGTAAAATTTTGGTACTTATCACATATGATTAAAAAACTACTTAAACGTACAGTAAAACCTGTGCAAAACGGCCACTCTCAAAAATAGACAAAACAAATATCTTAAAGACAAATGGTAGCTAAATGCAGGTCAAAAGTATTGCAGCATTATATCTTAAAGACAAATGATAGCTAAAAGCAGGTCAAAAGTATTGCAGCATTCTGCAATACTTTTGACCTGCATTTAGCTACCATTTGTCTTTAAGATATTTGTTTTGTCTATTTTTGAGAGTGGCCGTTTTACACAGGTTTTACTGTACATGTACATTTATCTGGTGAAGCTAGATGTCTGATGTTTGTAAGAACATTTTATTCATGTGTTTATTTTGTGTATATAAGCAGCGAAGGCTCTGGTGAGACTGTGCGTTTGTGTAGACTGGTTGGGCGGCTCTTCCTCGCGGTGCCACGGGGTTGTCTGCAGTTTGTGATCGTGGTATTTCCTGATCATACTCACTTACTATTTTTGTCTGAGTCTTAACTGCTTGCACATGCAATAAGTACTAACGTCTCATAATGCTGGCCCTTATATATGTACATGTATCTGGTTTCGCAACTTCACCCTTATTTTCGTCCGATCCTTAACATTTTTGTATCACTTTTGGCCAACCAATACGCAAAATGTTTTAACTGCTTAAAATGTAGCGGTAGAATAATTTGTAAATGTATGAAAAATGAGATTTTGGTACTTACGAGGCCTTCCCAGGGGTTTTGGGGAACATGGGAAAAAGGGTATTTATTTCAGGGGAACAGGGGAACAAAGGTCAAGTTTTGAGGGGAACAGGGGAACAAAGACAATATTGGGGAACAGGGAACATAAGAAAACAAATTTTCGATTTTTGGGGAACAGGGGAACAAGCCAATTTATTTCAGGGGAACAAGGGAACAGGTACCCCCCTGGGAGGGCCTCACTTACCACATATTCAAAAAATACCCTCTTATAGGTAGAGTAAAACCTGTGTAAATGGCCCCTCAAAAATAGTCTAAAGAAAGATCTTAATGACATATGGTAGCTTAATGAAGGTCAAAAGAATTGCAGAATGCTCCAATTGTAGCATTCTGCAATACTATTTACCTGCATTAAGGGATAATTGGTATTGAAAACCAATTTTTTGTCTTTTTGAGAGTGGCCGTTTTTCACAGGTTTTACTGTACATGCTAAAGTAGGTCGGAGTCTTCATTAACATCCATACTTTGTGTATGTGAGTAGCGAAAGCTCTGGAGAGTATGTACATCTGCGCTGACTCCCAGGGGGGGGATACTAGTATTTATAAATACGCATGCTGGGCCCATTTGTTTGGGTTTGAAATCTTGAATTTCAATATAATTATTGGGGAGGGGGGGGGGGCAGAAAAAAAATGTTTTAGTGTATGAAGATTTTGTGGATATTCTTTTGGGGTCATCACAAAAATGGACTGGTTTTAGTGGTCATTTCTGTGCGTTTTAGGGTCTTTTCTTAAGGTCAATGTACAGAAAGGGGATATTTGTTTGTGTTGCTAAAATGTCAGATTTTTTTTTGGGTATGGCTGATATTCCAGATAATTTTGTTTTGGTAAACAGTAGATGCTGGGTCCAAAATAGTAAGTGAATATGATCAGGAAATACCACAATCGCAAACCGCAGACAAACCCATGGCACCGCGAGGAAGAGCCACATAACCATCACAAGACACCAGGAAGACAAACTAAGCAAAGCAACCAGCTCTTTATTCCCCATCAATGTATGAAGAAAAATTAAAGTACCCCCCTGGGCGCTGACCCGCCTGATCTTTCGTTTCTTGACAATGCTATAAGTACCAATATCTCATGAGCTGCCTCCATTCGGGAAAGTCCGCCACAATTCGAGAATCAAATCATGGCTTGGGTGTATGTAAGGAGCATTACTTGTTGTACTATGTACCAAAAGCTCCATTTTGTTAGCCGGAACTGGCGTATGAAAAATTAGTTCTGTAGCATGTGGGTTTAGCTCTATTAAGATCGATTATTCTTATTATCCAAAAAGTTTAATCAGCAGAATAAATGAAGTTTATGTATTTTTCAATAGAATAACGCTTTAGCGATATTTTATTGAAAAAAAAAGAACTTCATTTAAGCCGTTTGTTTTGCTGCAATGATACTAATTATTGTGTTAACATGGTTTCTGTGACGTCAGCGTAACGTTATATAACGTCAGCGTCACGCTATCACACGCAATGAAAGAAGATCCTCGATGTACATCCGTGGTCTGATTCCACGGAATTTCGCGCAATTGGCCGAGGCAGTTCCGATTGCAGCTGCCACAAATGTTGTAAAATGGAATTTTTCTATACTCTGCAGCAAAATAAACGCATACATTTTCAACATTTGATTTTTGATTCATACAAAGCAAATATTTCATCAAAACCTTCATGCTTGTCGTTGTCCTAAACCAATGAGCATCTCTGTATTTAAACAAATGAACTACATAATTTTATCGATTAATTGCAATTTTAAATGGAAATACAATATCATAAGAGAGTACACAATGCAAATAACGTCATTTAGTACCCACATTGACCCCATATGCTTTTAAAAAAAAGAGCAGTTGTTTGCATTAGTCGAGTTAATTTAAAAAAATACAGTGTTAATTTCGTTTTATAAGCGGCTTGTAACACAAAAACACTAAAAACATATCATATGTAGGTTAGCTATATTAAATATTTTAATGAAAATAATGTGTATGCATATTGATCATATGTAGGTTATAAGAACTGATGTTTCACAGACATTCTCTATTCAAGATATTGTAACAAACTCAATGTGAATGCAGACTCATCATATGAAGGTTGAGGTAGAAAAAATCTATAATAAATATTTTGATGAACATAATGTGTATGCATTCTGATTATATTGTGTAGGTAAAACGAGTTGATATCTATATAAATATTTTGACAAAGATATGTTTTTGCAGACCGATCATACTATGAAGGATATAACAGTAATGAAGACAAAGTCTATATAAAATATTTTAATGAACACAATGTGTATACAGACTGAGCATATGTAGGTTATAAGAGTTGAGGGAGAAAATATCTATATAAAATCCTTTAATGAAGACAATGTGTATGCATACTGAGCATATGTAGGTTATAAGAGCCGACAGAGAAATTATCTATATAAAATAATTTAATGAACACAATGTGTATACAGACTGAGCATATGTAGGTCATAAGAGTTGACAGAAAATGTCTACATAAAATATTTTGATGAACACAATGTGTATGCATACTGAGCATATGTAGGTTATAAGAGCCGACAGAGAAAATATCTATATAAAATAATTTAATGAACACAATGTGTATACAGACTGAGCATATGTAGGTCATAAAAGTTGATGAAGAAAATATCTCTACAAAATATTTTAATGAAGTCAATGTTTCTGTAGACTGATCATAATATGAAGGTTATAAGAGTTGATGAAGACAATGTCTATATAAAAGATTTTAATGCACACAATATTTATGCAGACAGATCATATAAAGAGTTCGCTAAGACACAGTTTATATTAAATATTTTTATGGACATAATGTTTTTGCAGACTGATCATATGTAGGTTTTAAATATTGATGAAGGCAATGTTGAAATAAAATACATATTTGCAATTTTCAATGGAAATACATTAGCAGAATAAATGAAGTTTATTTTTTCCCCAATAAAATATCGCTATAGCGATATCTTATTGAAAAACATAAACTTCATTAACATTAATGAACAGTGTTTATGCAGACAGATCACATGTTGGTTTTAACAACTGCATAATTTAGAGACATGATTCGACCAGCAAACTATATTTTAGTCTCCCCTGGAAGCTGTATCTGCTGTCTCAATTGAAAAAGTAGGTGAGTATGATAAGGAAATGCCACAATCACATACTGCAGACGAACCCATGGAACCGTGAGGAAAATCAACACAACAGTCATGAGACACCAGGAAGACAAACTAAGCAAAGAAACTGGCCCTGTATTCCTAATCAAGATTATTGCAAAACTAGCATGGACACAACAAAACATACAACAATTACAGAATCCCACAATGGGAGAAACAATCAACAACGAATCAACAACAACCACCTTAGAACGGACAGCAGCCTACGCCACTTGGGGGCTTAAATGCATTTTACTGGTACCAAATCTTCGCCCTAGACTCTGCTGTTGTTGAAGGATGAAAATGTTAAGCTCGCATGGAGGATTCCAAACTATTCCAATGTATCATCATAGAGAAAGACTATAACCAAGTTAACGCACTATAATGAAACGAAGATAGGGACTCACAGATAGTCAGAGCTAAAGAAAACTTAAGGAGAGCCACGGCGGGCCCAGCTACAGCCAAGCATTAGGCACCAACCCACTGATTAAAGCTTTAAGCACGAGCCGTCATTGAGTCTGAGGCCTGAACCACTGTGGTGCAATTAAAGAGAAAACCATAGCTTTAAACCCTGTTTGGTAGCTGCATCTGCTGTCTCTATTAAGTCAGTGACCATGCTGTTGTTTGTGCACTGTTTGTCGATTCTCTCATTGTGCATGGAAGCTTTGTACTTTGTTTTGGTTTGTGGTATCGTTCTCTGTGTCCTTTTTTGCTTTGCAATTATTTCGCTGGATAGGAAAAAGCTGCTTCCTTACCATAATTGTTCTTTCATGCGTCTTGGGCGAATATTTGGCACAAGTAAAGTGTATTTAAGCCCTCCAGTGACTTAGTCTGCTGTCCGTTCTAAGGCAGTAGTTTAGTTGTAGCCGATTCGTTGTTGATAGTCACTCCCACTATGGGATTCTGTGGTTGTTCAATGTTTTGTTGTGCGTTGTTTTGTGTCCATTCTAGTTTTGCAATCATCTTGATGGGAAAGAGAGAGCTGGTTGCTTTGCTTTGTTTGTCTTCCTGGTGTCTCATGATTGCGTGTGTCTCTTCCTCACGATGCCAGGGGTTTGTGTGCAGTTATTGATTGTGGTATTTCCTGTCCATACTCATTTTTTTTAACAACCGCAGAATTAAGAGGCATGAATAGGCCAGTAGAATATATTTTAGTCTCCCCTGGTACTTGTATCTGCTGTCTCTATTAAGTCAGTGAATCTGCTGTTGTTAGTGCACTGTTTGTGGATTCTCTCATTGTGCATGGAAGCTTTGTACTCTGTCCTGGTTTGTGGTGTCGTTCTTTGTATCCCTTTTGGCTTTACAATTATTTCGCTCGGAAGAAGAGAGTTGGTTATTTCACCATAATGGTTTCTCCCTTTCATGCGTCTGATTTTAAATGTTCTGTAATTCTTCCACACAGTGCCTTGGGTTGGTCTGCAGTGTGTGCTTGTGGTATTTCCTGATCATACTCACTTACTTTTTGTCTTGTGTACAGTAAAATCTGTGTAATACAGCCACTCAAAAATGGACAAAACAAATATGGTAATGACAAATGGTAGAATATTGAAGGTCGAAAGTATCGCAGAATGCTCCCCTTGGAGGATTCTGCAATACTTTTGACCTGCATAAGCAAAGATTGGTCTGGAAAAACAATTTTCAGTCTTTTTGAGAGTGGCCGTTTTACGCAGGTTTTACTATTTATTCATCGCGGTGCCATGGGTTGGTCTTTAGTCTTTGATTGTGGCCATTCCTGGTCATATTTTCTCCATTTTAATAGTTGATGAATGAAATTTCTTTACAAGGTATTTTAATGAACACAATGTTTATGCAGACTGGTCATATGTACATTACATAAACAGAATTTTGTTCTGTTAACATTTCATCTGGATGACCACCGTTTGCAAAGCTACCAGTGTATGTGATTCCACTCAGAATACGGAAAGGTGTAAGCCTCCACCTTATCAGGACAGTAGACAGTATTCTGATTTAACACCAAATTTTGATTGAATCCGTGTCACTTCACCAAGTTGTTAATAACTCCATTTATTGTACAGGTAAATGGGACAATACATACACTGTTTCACTGACATTTTGTTTTCAATTCCATAGTAACAAGCTATACGTAGTATAGATCCTGATGGAATATCAAAATCAGGTGGCTTTAAATCTGGTTGTTTTAAACTGTTTGCCAACTTACCAGCGTGTGGGCTTTCAGAAAAAAATATGTGTAGACCCCAAATTTATACGAACAGTAGACAATTTTGTCTTTTTATACCGAAATCATATTTAGTCAGTATCACATGATCAACTGGTTCAAACCCCAATTATTGCGAATGTAAATGGGGAAATTCATGTCACGTTGCAGAATGCTTCTACATTATTTAGGGGATAACTGTATTCAAAATTTTCATTTGGGGAGGTATATCGTTGGATATACGTTTGGAAATTTAGTTTTACGGCGACGCATAAGTGAAGCCGTAAAACGTGATTTCCGAACGTATATCCGACAATATACCTCATCAAATGAAAATTTGAATGTGGTTATCCCCATTCTAATGCACTATTAACATTTCCCTTCAAATAGACAGCGAAAATGTACTTTATTGCGCCTATACGCCCAGTGGCTGCCAGCTGCATAAAACCACTTGCCAGATGCATATATTCACTTGTCAACCAATGAAAAGCGACGTTTCGAACTGACGTCGGGTTTGCTACAGTATATCGCAGGAAACACTGTCGCAAATGTATGACGTTATCCAATCAGACGTCGCATTGCATTTGCAAATGCATTAGAATGTACTGTATGTACATGTATAACCACAGGTCCATCTTTTATAGGCATGCAAATAAGTACATGTATATAGGTCTGTGCACGAGATTTTGGTACTTATCACATCTGAACAAATGCCTCCTATAAACGTCTATGGTGGCGTGTCAAGCAAAAATATGGGTCTACAGTTTTGTGTGAACCTTCAACACCATCTATACCGTCTATACTTCGTAAAAAAATGCGAGCAACGAAGGTTTTGTCGAGTCTGTGCATATGCACAGACTCGACAATGCCTTCCCAACTCGCTCTGAAATCTCATGTACTGACACATGCAATTAAAGATTAGAACGCTAAATAATATATAACAACAATATTATTATACAAAACTGTACAGCTAAACTTGTACTATAGCTAACAAACAGTAGCAAAAATAAAGCTTCGCTGATTAATCAATGGATAAATATATTGTGTATGCTCTTTATAATCGATTATTGAAAGTTTATTTATAGTTACAAATATATCATTCGGAGTGTGGTTATTGTCTTATTATTAAGAGTGGTTATGTGAAACAACAAATAAGCCTCTCCGTAAGAAAACCTGTCTGAATAGATAGACACGCTTGAATTATATACTTTTAAGACAATTGTGAACACAGGTTGCGACTAGATGAAAAGATTGTTGGATTCACAGTATAGGCCAGTTGTTTTTTATTAGTTGATTTATAATCCCTCCTACTGTAATTTCCAGAAAGTAGAAAAAAAATTCTATATTTTTTTTATTTTATCCGCTGATTCTAAACATTATTTGTTTTGTTGAAAAAAATATTTTTGAGGTTCTGTTTGTGTATTTTTGAGAACGACACTGTTAAAAGTTATTGTCCTATGCAGGATTTAAAGATTTAATACAGACTGCTGGTTTTCTTTACAAGTTTAACTGTTTGTTCTAGAGATATTACAAAAAGCTCTGAAAATGGAAAAAACTCTAAAAATGACCAGTTAACCATTTTCAGAGTTTTATTCTTTTTTTTCCGTCCCCCAACCCTAACTCTGAAAGAAAAATTACCGTAAATCAACTAATAAAAAATGTGGCTTGGTCTATGGCTTTGTTGTTTGCAAACAAGAAAACAGGGTTTCTCACGAGTGAACGCACGCAAAAAGATATGCATGTATGACAAGACAGAAAATGCAAAAAACAACAACTACAATTTGCAATGCAACATGCAGAAATAACTATGCGATAAGAGTAAGAAAATGTGTGAAAATCAAATAAACTAGATAGCATGTATAACAAGTCGTCCATCTTTTCTGTCATTTATCACAAGAGTAACTCATTGTATCAGAATATAAATATTATAATGGACATGCCAGTAAGATAAAACCACCAACCATTAGTCATTTTCACTCTGTCCACTATCTAGCACACCGTGCAGACGCTGATGAAATAGGTGTACCGCCTAATGATGCATTTCATTTGTGTATTCACTGTTTGTCAAAATACCTGTTTATCGTTACTCAGAGTGAAAAGGATTAATATCACTCTTAGATACTCTTGAAAAACAGCACTACCAACTGATGAATATCTTCTCTCAGCCCCTCATGCGAATATATCAACAGTGCTTTGAATAGATAGTGAGGAGGCTTGAGGAGACAAAGAGATCGATGTTTTATATAATCTCCTCAACAAATATGAAATGTTTTGGTAAAGTTTTATAAAATTGCAACATTAAACACACCAATATATTACGCATGCAGAAAACGCAATCACAGAACACATTACAACATAAGACACTGATGAAAGCTACTAGGGCCAAGATGGGGTTTACAAAATGGATAATCATTAAAACGCTTAAGCCTGTGATAAGTCATTAAATAAACCATTTAGTACACGAAAGTAGTACTTTTGAGAATTAATGGCCTCATCGTTTAATTTTAAGCACCAACATTCACTAGTCACTTTCACTTAAAATAAGGCCATAACTTAAACCCCATTTGGGCCCTTGGCTATATACTTGAAGAAAACGAAAATAGAAAAAAAATTCTTTAGATTAGTAATTGGAAAAGGAATGTAATTACATAATTAAACCATTTTTTTTCATATCTAAATTTCTAGTGTTTCATAGTTTTAATACATGGTATTATTACACTCCTTAATGCAGCATCATATAATAAAATACGTTAGTGGCATGTATTCTATCATTTGATTGTTAGCTTTTGACAATGCAGACAGTGCACCTATGATCATTATTTTATGAATTTAGATACATGAAAAGATGAAGCTTTATTTCCGCTAACTCTGCCATACAATGTTAGTGTTTCTACCTCTTAAATGTGTTAGAAGAACATCGGGTGGAACAAGTTCTGTGATATACCCAGGTTCTAACAGTTATATTTACCTCCTCATTCAAGAAGCAGAATAACAAGGCGAGGATAAATCCCTGTAAATATAAAATAACATTTAAGTTTCACTCAATATATGTTTTCAAGAAGCAACATAGCAAGCCAAGAGCAAATCCTTGATAATAGCTTTCACTCCTATAGTGGTGTGGCCAGCCTTTATATGCATTTACCGAGTAAATAAACAAGGCATAGATAAATTATTTACCGCAGAGTATTTAAACTTATGTTAGAAGCATAATATCAAGATAAGGTAAGGACATATTTGAACAAAAACAGTTGAGGCTCAATAATACATATTCAAGAAGCAAGATACTAATATGATAATGAATGAATTTGTGTAAATATTAGCATATTCAAAAATATTGTATCATGTTCATGAAAATTCCCTGGAAACATAACTTTACTTTATCATATGACGTCGCGTCTGGGAGTGAAATAACGCCATGCAATACTATCGATAAACACTAGTGGTTTATAAAATCGATAAACCACTAGTGGTTTAGAGATTAACAGGAAAAGTTATGACGTCCATATCAACGTTGTGTACATAATGGCAAAATGATAACGTTTTTACGCCAGGTATGAGATTTCAAAGTATTTGTCATATGATAAATAGAATCTAACATTCATGCTCTTGTATTATTGAATTTATTTAACTCGTTGTGAAAAAGAGATAAAATGCTCTGCAAGCCTCGCATTTTATCACTTTTCCCCAACTCGTCTAATAAATTCAATAAAACATGAGCATTCATGTAAGACAAAACAAGTATGATCAGGTATTTGTCACCAACCTGCAACACTTCAAGGGAGAGCAAACGAACAGTCAAACGACAGCACAAACGACCTCAAAGCAACACAAATATATATAAGCTCCTATCTGTGAAAACATGCCTTAATGACATTAAGTACTTTTTATGTAAAAATCATTTGAAAAAAACAAAAACTAAGAAATTTGACATGCTTCTATATTGCCTTAAAACCTATTCAGTTGGATAGTAGAATAAAGTAAGTAAGAGTGCAAAGATCAGGAGTCAATACAATCAAGTACCACACCCGACCCAGGATACCAATGGGAAAAACTGGCAATTATTTCTGAATAGAATTCTTCTGTATCCTGTCATTTGTTTCCATGGCAACAACTTTACCTTAGCAACTTTCAGAATTTTTAAAGTATGGTCAGTCGTTTTCAGACCAAGCAAACTTTAGGCAAAAAAAAAAATCAGTGTCAACTTTTCTGCAAATTCCATTGCACAAATGCTAAGGATAATAAAAAGGTATGTTAGAAAGAACTGGCATGTTTGTCATACATCCAACTAACCAACAAATCAGGAAGTTAAATTTGACTTCATTAGCAACGTCATGACGTTTCCGACCTTGCGTGTTAAAGTTTAGAGAGTGTATAGTGTCAAAAGACCATATTTCTATGAATAATGGATATAATTGCATAAAATTTGCAGGATATACTTAACACTTCGCAGATTAAGTGAGTGTATTTAACTAAATTTTGACGACTTCTTCATTAAGTCTGATTTTAACAGATCATGGCTCATATCCCTCTCTCTCTCTCAGCGAGATGATTGCAAAACCATAAAGGCCACCAAGAACTACATCAAAATGCAAGGGCACAAAACAACATTCCTACACACCATGGGAGCAACAACAATGAAACAAGAACAGTGCCATCACCCTGGAATGGACAGCAGCCAAGGCCACTGGTTTGACTTCAACACACACTACCTGCTAAAACATTACCATAGACTCTGCTTTTTTCTAAAACATAAAACCACCAACTCGCACAGAGGCTTCTCAATCCTCCAAACGCACATAAGCAGGGAACCAATCAAATTAAATTAACTGTGATGACACAAAGAAAGTGATTCTTAACTCAGACAGCAAGAGCTGCAAGAAACCATAGGTGAGCCACGGTGTGTCTAGCTAAAGACGAGCATCAGGCACCAACCTAACGATAAGAGGTTGCGTCAGAGTCTTTATTCAGTCTGAGGCCTGACCTCCCCTTATCCAATTTAAGAGAAAACCATAGCTATAACCTATGACTAGGTTTTCATTCTGGCAAGCAGACTGTCGAATAATATTCATACTATATCCTATTCTTTAATAACGTTTAATTGCATTTTAAATTGGATAGGAAAGGTAGGCTTTTGAACAATCCAACTAAATTATAATAACAGTCTGGCTCTGATATGCCATGTTCCAGAAGAGTTTACAAACTAAAACTGTATTTAACTACGGGCTCTAAGTATTTGTGATAGAATCAATGAACTGCTTTACAAAGTTTATGATATAGGAAATCTTATTAATAATTAAGCAGTCAAAATAAATGTTATAGTGTTAAAGTCACCAACATTAGAACATACTCTAGCAAATATAACAATCTGCAAAATACACTGACCCAAAATGAAAACTTTACAATTTATTTCTTTGAACAGCTGTTTTGTTAGTATATGTGTCATTGAAGATTAACGCATGATTATAGAGATTTCGTCGCCGATAACGATTATGCAGTTTTTTTTCAAATCCCAGGTCTAATCAAGCTTCAAAGCCTGGAAAACGAGTTCCTAACGTTGCACGTGCTCAAGAACAGGTGGTTCACTAACAGATTTAAAACCGACAAGAAAACATTTGCAGCTGAGTACTGATAATAAAAAATAATTCATTGTTACAAAACGCTTCCAATTAGTGACAGCACGTCTTTTAAAAGATCCAAGAAACCACATTATTGGTGTGCTCAAGGCGGGGTCTATGGTAAATGATACCGCGCATCACTTTAGTTGCTCTAGAATGCCTATTCATGATCTGAAGAACTGGTACAACAGTACTGCATCTGTCAGAGTCCATGCAAGACCTGGTCACACATGTTTGACAACGTTGCGTCCTTATCGCGTTACACGTTAACTTATCCGCGTAATCATTTTGAACAGTAACCACTATTGCTCTGCCTTTACGGGGTTCATGCACAAAAGATCATTAATCATTTCATGCAAAATAACGGACCTGCCATTTTCCAACATGACAATGCAAGGCCTCACAAAACGCGTAAATAACCACACAATACCATGCACAAAATAACGTCAACGTCTAGCCTTGGGCTGCTTAATCCCAAGTCATGAACCCCATAGAACACGTATAGGATTAATTGAGTCGGAGGGCTAAGGCCAATCATCAAATGAATGTGATAAATGACTCCAATATGCTTCTCTGTAGGGATGACAAACGCATCCCTAACGTGCTGATACAACGTTACGTAAATTCAATGAGGCAACGTCTTCTGCTAAGCATTCATAAAATGGATGTCATACTAGTTACCATGATCTTTTTACACCACTAACAGCACTCAGTCAGTAATTTCTTGTTTCGAAATGTTGGGTGACTGTTTTTTGTTGTTTTTTTTTTAGAAATTTTAATTTTGACCCCTCTGAACTGAATTATTCATAAAAATTATGAAGTTTTGATTTTCATCCAGTATTTTTTTCAGCGGCATCAATACGGCATTGAAGATTCTATCACAGAATAAAATAACCCCGAAAACTAATTTATCATCAAAATATATTTTTGAATACTGTGTAAAGTTTTCATTTTGGGTCAGTGTATATAGACCTTAAGAAGGGGAGTGAAGAACATCTCTAGCCAGAAATGAGAAATTAACTATAAAATTCAAGTAATCTCGTTTATCATAAATTATAGATGCAACTATACCATTGGTTATTGACTCAACTGTTTTTAGCTCTGACTGTCTGTAAGTTAAGATTTTTTTCTTTGTTTCATCATAGCATGTAAATTGATTTGGTTCTTTCGCTGTGAAGTGGCATTGCATATGTTAGGAAACTTTCGTGTGATTTGTTTGGTTTATCTACAACTGAAACTAGGGCGAAGCTTTGGCCAGGTAAATATAATCAAGGCCCTTGGTGACCTTGTCTGCTCTCCATCTATGACAATGATTCTGTTGATATTTAGTAACTATTTGTTATTGCTCCCATTTGGTTTCATGTTTGGTCCTTGTTATGTGGTGTAGTTGTTAGTGACCTTTCTAATTTCGCAATCATCTTGCTTTAGCGAGTGGATTATCTTATGTACAGGTGGACAAACATGGTATAACTATTTTATACCACCTACATAAGTGTAGACCATGCACATCATGAGATATTTTGTGCTAAAGTTGGTAAGGGTGGTATAAAGGGAAATATCTAGTTGCTTTACTGTGACTTCTTGCTGTCCTATGGCTGTCTGTGTTCTGTGTCTCTTCCTCGCAGTGTCATGGATTGGTCTTTCGTTTATGATTGTGGCATTTCCTAGTCAAACTCACTTGATTTTTTTTATTTATAAATAACGTCTGCTTTATTTAACTTTAAGTCCTTAGGGGTATATTTTACTTACCTTTGCTAAAAAAGAATTATGGGCATTGGGTTAGTCCTCTGGACATTGTGAAGTATATTTGAAATACTTTATTAACATCAGCTTGATTATTGTCAGAAGGTGACATTATTTCATGAGCGATTTTCAGGCAGCAAAATAAAAAGCAAAGATTATTAGAATCTATCATGAGTGTGAGGGTGGGATAGAAAAAAACCCGTCCCAAAGATCACTGATTGGCATCACGAGGCTTGCCGAGTGATGACAAACGGTGATCACAAGGGATGGATTTTCTTTCCCACCCTAAAATGAATAATGAATTCTTTTTCTTGCTTACCACGTAATTCCTCATTTTACATCGGAAAAAACATGAAAAAGACTTCCAAAACATCCTGAATATGCTGAGATGCGACATTATGACGTCATTTTAACATTACAATGACGTCACTGATCGACGTGCAGCCAGCGTGCGGCTGTTGAGTTTTTATCTTTCCTTAGGGATGGAAAACAACAGAAATCTTGGTCTGGTGTGCGAGAGAAACCTCAGTATATACAAATATTATACAATTATTGACTTCAATGAGGTAGACATAAGGATTTATCTACCCGAAAAAGTGATAATTCACCGAGGCCGCTAGGCCGAGATGAATATCACTTTAAAGGGTAGATAAATCCTTATGTCTACCGAAATTGAAGTCAATAACTGTTTTGTTATATGACTTTTCAACTTAGAATGAAAATTTTCTACTTTCACTTTTGTTGTTGAATTCAACCTTCAACCTAAGGACTTTCTAACAAGTTTTATCAACTGTTATTAAAATATTTTAATGTAGTATTTTGCAATTTGGAATGTATATCAATTCTCTAAATGTGGAATGTAAAATTTAATCATAAAACTTTTTTTTACATTTTGTTTAGTCAAACAAAGATAGATGAACAAACAAAACATAACAAAACAGTTGTTAAAATTCATGAAAGTCTTTAGTTTACCTGTTGGGATGTGAAACAGCAAATCATGTCAATTTCATGCAGCACATGCTAGTTTTATACTTATCATGCTATTTTTAGCTCTCTAGAGGGTGATATTGCAGAAGTGTCAAATATATTAACTTCTGGAAACTAGTTGGAACTGGATTTTATCCTATATCACCTTCTGAGCCAGTTTAGACCAGTTTTCAGGTAGACATAGAGATTTATTAAGACAAATTGGGCCAATCAGGAGACAGGATTCTCTCCAGTCATATAACAAACCCATTTATTAACCTTTACCCATCTAAGAAGCAAAATAATAGCTGAGAATATATTCCTGTTATTAAAATATCATCCACACACTTTCCCTTATACATAAGCAAACTTTTAAGGCATACGCATCACAATGTGTTGTTTTTATTGATGAATATTATGGTTGCTTACATCATCAACTGAAACATTGAGATGCTTTGCTGTATTGCAAATTTTAGCTGTGCTACAAATGAAATACTCATTGCTAATGTGAGATAGCAATTGCTACTTAAAATGCCATCAGAACGATTGATGATCAATCTCTGTGAATGTGCCAAACTTTAGAACAGCCAGACAGAACATATAGGTCAGAATTTATTTATTATTTAATATATAGTTACACAGATGTGGCAAGTAAAGTAAGTTTGTTTGTTTGTTTATTTTGTTGCTTTACGTCCCAAGTAAGTTAGGGCGCAAAGATCAGAAATCGATACAATCAAGTACTACACCTGACCCAGGATACCAATGGGATAGTAACAAACTCACAGTCACACACCACAACCGAGAACCAAGAGGTCAGCCCTTTCCCAGCAGGTGACCAAAGGGCACATGTAAACAGACGCGTACAAAGGCATATCATATACACAAGACAGAAAAAACATAAAAGATCCACAAAAGAAATACCCCCTTGGAACGGTCAGTAAAATAATTTACCGGAGGGCTTAAACCGGTTTAACGGTGCACCAACCTCACCCTTAGTTCAGATGTAGATTAAGACACATAGATGTTTGGTTTGCATGAAAGACCCCTAACTTATCAATGCATCATCTCCTAGAACATATAAATCAAGATACAAAAAGGAGATAAAGCAAAGATTAGGACTCAACAGTAAATAAAACTGAATACCAGAGCAAAAGAAATCCAACAGGTAAACCCTGGTGGACCCGACAAACAGCCAAAGCACCAGGCCCCTATCATCTCATCAATAGATAAGTCTTTAAGTCGGAACCGTCATAGATTCTGAAGTCTGACCCACTGGCGTGCCTGTTAAAGTCAACAGACGGTCAGTTCACCTAATCACAGTTTTTCCTGGGTAAGCTTAAACAAGCGGTTAACCAGTACTTCGTGTACATACTTCGGCTTATAACTGACACAACCCTTCTTGAATGATTCAGCGGAAGGGAGAAACATGACTGTAGAAATTATTTCATGATCAATCTCCACAAAAGTGTGGAACCGAGCCGGGATCAAACAAATAAAGTAAGTAAGAAGTAAAGTAGGCAAGAAAGCAAAGAGACATACTCGTTATTTTCGAAAAGCTCTTGAATATAGAAATATAAAGCAAGATAATAACCATTCTAAATAGATAGAGATTACTAGATGAGTGTCTTTTGATATCAAGTTTACCAGGTAAGACTTTGAGCGCGATTTTGACATCGCGATGCTTGCCAAGCGATTCAACATGCGTTCTCAAAGCAGAGCCTGGTAAACTTGATATCAAAAGACGCAAACCTGGTACTCTATTCATCAGTTTACCCGCTGATTTTCTCTTCAAACTACCGATTATGACGTATTTTCGATTTTTGTGTTGATTCAGCGTCATAAGCGATGTCATTGAAAAAGTGCAACATCATCATAATCTGATAAAGGCACATGCTGTGAGATAGACAAGGTTTATCAGGCAACGTGCAACAATGTAGTTAATATGAGAGGTAACTGATAAAATATGTTACATAACATATTAGGCTCATGCATTATTGAATTTATTTAACAAGTTGATGATATGAGATAAGATGTGTGGCTTGCTGAGATTCTTTATCCCTTTTTTGCAAGAAATTTAATAAATTCAATAATAAAGAAGCACGAATGTTAGATTCTATTTATCATAAAAAGTACTTTGATATCGCGTTGTTCAAGATTTTATCCTTTATATGCAAAGTTGTTATGCCAGTCATTGCATAAAGCTACTAAATATGCAAACCACTCTTTATAGATAGAAGATATTCAAATTTCTGGAATGAATGTGCCATTAATTTCATCAAGTGAAGCGATAGATGCATATTTCGTGAGTGACGAAGCCACATATGAAATATACATTTTCTCCCTTCATGAGATGAAATAATTGGCATATTCATTCCAAAAATTTGAATTTTCTTTTTATTATATACAATTTTAAGCGTGGCAGACTTTTTGCACTAAATGACGTCTAACACGTTCGCACATTATGTCATTTTAAGGATGACTTTGCATAACTAAACGTTCAATGTCAGCAAAACTGAAACCATAGGAGCAGGAGTAGAGAAAGTAAAAATCTTCAAATTCCAACAAATTTATTACCAAACTATTCCTTGCGATCTAACTAAGAAAATGAATACACTCACTTTGTGTTTTTGTCCACTAATAAGAAAGTTACAGGCGTCTGAAATTCTGAAGTATGCTCAAGGAAGTGAAGTTATATTTTCACGGCTGTGAAAAGCAGCTTTTTTTGAAATATGCATTATATTTAATCAATATTTTTCTGTATTTCATTATTTTGTATATAATCAAACAAACTTTTAAACGTTTATAATGATGGTTAAGTTTTTCTTACCTGAAACGAATTATAAAACATTTCACAGTAAAGATATACAATATCAGCATGAACGCTTAGTCCCTGCGGGTATGCTGCAAATCCGATATATATCACACCAAATAATGGTATTAATACCACAGCGAACTTTGCTAGTTTTCTGAAATAGAAATGAAAGTTAACAAAAGTCGTCTGCTTTCTCGTCTGCTGAAACGTTTAAGAAGCATCTATTGCAAAAGTGTGGACCCAGATCAGACTGCTTCTATAGGAGCAGTTTGTTCTGGGTCCACGCTGTTTGCTTCTATATTTAATTGGTCAGTAATGTTAGGCAATTATTTGAAGCAGACGACTTCAGCAGACGACATTTTCAGATGCATTTTTTCTTGGCGCTTTAAGGGTTAAATCTTTGAATGCAGGGTACTTTTTCAGGCTTCAAAACTAACTTTTCATAAAATTCTTTAAGGAATACTATCAGAGTGCCAAAGGGTATATAATTCCTTGGGTTCTGGTTAGAATATTCATGGAAAACGACTTGTAAGTTGGCTTTAACTCTTTGCATTCTGTGTAATTTTTCATGCTTTTGTTGTCGTCCGTTGACTTGTTTTCAAAATTAACCTATTTCAAAAAATAGTTTAGGAATACTATCAGAGTGTCAAACGATTTGGATCTAGATCAGAACAGATGTTTTGGTCCTGATCCGAGTCCAAACTGTTTGCAAAGTTATCAGCAGATGACAAAACGTCGTCATCAGCAAGGAAAGCGATTAATATTTATTTAATCTTGCACCTATTTTACAATGTAATTACCACAAATCTTCATGCTTTTTGCTTTTTAACTTCTTGTTTGACTATATGATATACAATATATTCACTTTTTATATTTTGAGTTATATGTTCGAGGAGATGTAGCATTGATAAGTTAGGTATCTTTCATGCAAACCAAACATCTATGTGTCTTGATCCCAATCAGAACTAAGGGTGAGGCTGGTGCACCGTTAAACAGATTTAAGCCCTCCAGTAAAATATTTTACTGACCATTCCAAGGCGGTACTTCTTTTGTGGATCTTTTATGTTTTTTCTGTCATATGTTTGCTATGCCTTTGTGCACGTCTGTTTATATGTGCTTTGTGGCCACCTGCTGGGAAAGGGCTGACCTCTTGGCTCTCGTTTGTGGTGTCTAACTGTGAGTTTGGCACTTCCAATTGGTATAGGTGTGTTTCTTGATTGTATCGATTCCTTATCTTTGCACCCTTACTTACTTTGCATCTGAGAAGTACCTTCAATATCCATTTCTACACTTGTTAACTATTCTCTGGTTTATAAAAGGAACTTTGATAGGAATATTCCCACCTTAATTCTTATTTCATCTCTTGATAATAGGGTCTAGATTGGCATTTTTTGTTACAAAAAGCATAACATTGGGGTTATTGTCAAATAATTAAATATGTTAATCAATGACAGGAAATGTTGTCCTTTTCAACATTATTCTGCTGCTTTATACAAAGGACAGATCTCTATACTGGCATCAATGGTTTTTACGTTTGACACCTTCCTCAATACAACACTATCTCCTATCAAATTTCCAACAGAATTTCAAACTACATTAAACGCATTTTATATGGGTCTAACTATACTTACCTAAACTGCTGTGAACTGCCATGTAGATTTCTGTGTGTTTTTACCCGTATACAAAGCACTCGAACAATATCAACAAAGAATACAAAATTAATCTGAAATAGAAAGATAGGGTTTGTGATGACGGAGCGCATCAAATGTGGTATTACGTCTTTTGTGTCCAGCAAAAAAAAGCTGTATCACTCATGAGACCAATTACCACAACCCTATTACAACCAGGCAACTAGCATGTTAGCAAAGAGATAGTTCATGAACTCGAATTCAGAGATATAGCTGTCATGCAAATATAAACAATGTGCAGTAGAGTGACAGGAATTTTGATGCCGATTGGCAGTTTGGGATGTTTAAAAGAGGTAAAGACAATGGACATGATACTTGGAAAATGTAAATTTCCAAATAGTTTTCTTCCTTATTTTCAATAACATATGTTGCAGGTACACATTGGAATGGCCTCTACAACAAATGTCTTTTGAATAAATGAGTTTTCACCATAAGCTTTTTTAAACAAATTCTCAACCACTTGTATTTATTCAAAGAAATGAGAATGTAGAAATGAACAACTTTTCATGTAGTTTGTCATGCACCTGGATGACAATAATAGACTGTCTATTTTATGCTTCTGGCAGCTTATCTTGAGATGTGCCATGGGCGTATATTGCTAAATTGCTAGTTGCGTGGTTGTATCACACCCCAATATTGATTTTGCCTATTAAGCTTGATAACATGGTATACGCTCCGCAGAAGTGTTAAGTGCTTGAAAGCAGCTTCAGTATTATATGACTTTTTGGGGTACTGTAAAGGCGGCACCTCAAGAATGCGTAATAAGGACTGGTCAACCTTAGTCAAAGTTAAAATCTGAAAATGAGGCGTGGTTTTATTCAAAAGTAACTGTATCATCTTGCGCCATTTCCTCAGTATAGATGCAAACACATTATTTAGTCCTTAAAACGCCAGCAAAATAACTGCATCTGAGAATGTCTATTTAACATAATCATAGAGGCAAACATTGTGGACCCAGATCAGACTGCTCCCACAGGAGCAGTCTGATTTCGGTTCACACGGTTTGTCTATGAGGCTTCAAATATTTTAGTGGACGACAAAAACATAAGTATGCGCTTTAAGGGTTAATAAATGTGAGATCAGTGTGTATACGGTAAGGATTTTCATGAAATGCACGCACGTTTGCGCGGCCCAAACAACTTATTTATTCTTCACCAAATTATAAATAGAACCTGATTTCCCTTGTTTAGCAGAAGAAATAGCCTAACCACGCCCAGATATGAATATTAAAGTTACCGCCTTTACAGAGAGCATGAAGTTCTATCATATGAACATATTTTCTAGTAAATGTATGATAAAACACATTAATGTAAAAACACAGTATACAGACTTTACACAGTGACTTGGACTGCAACTTGTTATCATTCTCAAGCTGTGCAAAGCGGCTTAGGCTGCAACTCATTATCACTCTTTAGCTTCAGGCTCAACACAGTAGCTTGGGCAACACAATTGTCGCAACCAGGCGTATGGTGTATCTATCTCACAGCCTATTCGTTTTGCAATAGTATGTTCAAGATAGATAGATAGAAATAAGCATAACACTCAACCAGCATAGGCATTTTACCAAATAGCTACGATAGTGAAGTGGGAACCAATGAAGATAAAAGTATACATACCAAAATAGTAATTAAAATAGGACCTTTAATTATCCAAAAATAAATGTCTTTCTTATTTACATTCCAACACCTGCAAAAAAGATAAAAACATGCATTCATTGACTCAATATCACTTAAATTGATGAAACATGGTCCCCTCCATTCCTGTGATTCCATTGTAAAATCATAGAAACGAGGAATTACATCGATCCAGCATAAAGGAGAGCAAAGAATTGCTCTTACATAATGGTCCGCAACATCTTCAGGGTTTCCGACAAAGTGAGATTCAAACCAGCCTGCCCAGCTACAGAGACTAGCCTAAAAATTGAAGATTCCTTTGTAGCAAGTCCATATATGATACTTTCCAATCAGTGATAACAAATCGTTTTGATATTTTTTATGTGGCAATGATTTAACTAGGACTCGTTTTGATACTTTCAATGTGTCATCGAGTTAACTGTGCCTGGCTTTGATATTTTACGTGTGCCAATGATTTAACTGTGCCTCGTTTTGATAATTTCAATGTGTCATCCATTTAACTGTGATCAACTGCGCCTCGCTTTATACTTTACATGTGTCATCGATTAAACTGTGCCTCCCTTTGATATTTTACATGGGTCATGATTTGACTGTGTGCACCGTTTTGATACTTTCAATGTGTCATCGATTGAACTGTGCTTCGCTTTGATACTTTACATGTGTCAATGATTTAACGGTGCCTCCTTTTGTGAATGATTTAACTGTGCCTCATTTGATACTTTCAATGTGTCATCGATTAAACGAAGCCTCGCTTTGATATTCTCCATTTTTCAATGCTTTAGCTCAGCTGCCACCTCTTTTGGTTTTGGTTTTACACGTATATTGTTACAGTGCATCACAAAGTATGGATTTAAATAGACTGGATACGTCAGCATGACAGTGCGCATATGCGATAAGTACTAATATATTACAAACAGACTCAAATAATAAATCAGGATAAAACTGATATGGCGATTTTTGTCGTCTACTGATAACCTTTGCAAACAGTTTGGACCCAGATTAGGACTGACAAAACGTCAGTCCTGATCTAGATATAATCGTTTGACACTCTGATGGTTTCCCTAAAATAATCTTCAAAAATGTTAATTTGAAAAAAAGACATCAGACGACAACAAAAGCATGAACAATAACACAGAATGCAAAGAGTTAAAGCCAACTTACAATTCGTTTTCCAGGAATATTCTAACCAGAACCCAAGGAATAATATACAATAGTGGTGACACTGAAAATATAAAAAGATATTTACATTTTCAAAGCAATCCTTCAGTGAATCTTTAGATTTGGGCAACTGTTCTTGACATACATTTTATTGACAGCTGCCAAGCTCATTTGCCCATGCGATAGGCATTAGGACATCAAATTAATTCGCCTGAAGTTACACTTGTGTTGTGATTGACAGCCAGCCACACCTGAGTCGCATGTGCAAAACAAGCTGTCTATGTTCACACTGTCTGTTGTACTAAAATATGTTCTTTCAATAAAAATCCAAATCAAGCTGGCATCAACGGTGTACACATATATGGTGACCAAAATAAACAAGATATTATGTAGTTTGACCACGTACCTGGATGACAATAAGAGACTGCCAATTTACGTTTATTGACATCTTACCTGGAGACATTTCATTGGAATGTAGTTGCACGGTTGTATTGCATAAACTTACCCCATCCTTATAAAACATAAAGCAGATATAATTTCTTTCGGTGAACAATGTTCTATAAACAAGCATATGTAAATATAATCATTCCATAGATTGTATATAGCAGCGATTCAAAAAGAAACACTGGTTTGCGCCTAAAGCTCAGGTTGCTACTGTCGTGCCAACAAAGAGTGACAGTGACGACATGTTTTGTTTAAAATTGCTAAATCAATCATTAACTTGTAGACATCACTTGAGCTAGCGTGAATCGATAGATCACTTGTGTGTTAATCCTTTCCTGTGGATAGGATTAATACTCAAGTGATTTATCGATTACAAGTCTCTGATAATTTTGTAGATAAAACATGTCGTCACTGTCACTTTTGGCTGGCATGGCAGTGAGCCTACTGAGGTTTCCTACTGGATTACCATACTGGTTCCTTGGTATAACTTGCATAAACTTACCCCATCCTAATAACACATAAAGCCGGATACCATTTCTTTCTGTGAACAATGTTCTATAAACAAGCATATGTAAATATAATCCCTCCATAAATATCCACATCAAGCTGGCAGCAACGGTGTACAAAAATATGGTGACCAAAAGTTTACACTCCCAGTGCTGAAAAGATAAAAATAGCTATGATGTAACAAACATATGCTAATATAATTCCTCCATAAATATCCCCATTAAGCTGGCAGCAACGATATACAAGAATACTGAGGCAGACATGGTGTACAAAATATGGTGACCAAAAGTTTACACTCCCAGTGCTGAAGAGGTAAATAGATAGCATGTAACAAGCATATGAAAATATATTCTTTCCATAAATATCCACATCAAGCTGGTAACAATGATATACAAATATATGGTGACCAAAAGTTTACACTCCCAGTGATGAAAAGATAAAAATATGTCCCTTTTAACTATATTATTGTATTTATACAAGTAGTATGCACATGCAAGCGTTTTGGTTAGACATTTATCAGGTACTGTCTTGTCAGACAGTGACGTGATGTTTTGTTTACTAAGTTATCAGGGACTTATGATCTATAGATTACTTGTTTATTAATCCTATCCAAGGATAGGATTAATACACAAGTGATCTATCGATTCGTATTAGCTGAAGTGGAGTGTACAAGTTAATGTTTTACTTACAATTATAAACACAACATGATGTCACTGTCACTCTTGGCTGGCAGGACAGTATATCAATTAAATAAACTTAATATTCCCCTCATGAGACTTCATCCATTGTGTGTGTGGGGGGAGGGGGGACAATGAAATAAATATCTAGTTCTAATACATGGTTTGGTTTGATTATTTGTGTCCCAGTCAACAATTTTTCATTCCTGTCAGTACGGGACGGGACTTCCTGGGTTGAGCCTGTACTTAGTAGGGTATAAAATCTTTTGTTCCAGGACAAAACACAGTAACTTCACCAGCGGTGAGGCTTGAATCAGGTCTTCCTGGGTTGAGCCTGTGTGTTTCTTCCATTTTGGATCTTGTATGCATTTAATAAAATGAAAAGCATTGTAATTGAACCACATGCCATTATATCAAACCTTCCAACCTGATTCAATTAAATGCAATTTTCAGAAAGTTTAAAAGAAATACTTGAAAAAGTGCACCCTTTCAATTGATTGCTTCTACATCAAAAGCCTGACGGGAGCCCAATTTCGTATAATGGTAGAATAAACAATACCTAAATGAAATGCACCATTGGTTTGGATCAAATCTTGCGGTAACTGTTTAAATCAGGTCAATTCTTACATCCTACAAAAAACGCCCTCCACCCGAGCCATCTGTGCTAAACGCATTATCTGTGCTAAACGAATTGAGTTGGACGGTGTGCCTGGTAGTAATACAACACGTGAGGGATAAGAAGTAAGTAAGGGTGCAAAGGTCAGGAATCGATACAATCAAGTACCACACCTGACCCAGGATACCAATGGGAAAGTGACAAACTCACAGTTATACACCACAAACGAGAGCCAAGAGGTCAGCCCTTCCCAGCAGGTGACCATAAGGCACAAATAAACAGACGCGAACAAAGGCATAACAAACACAAGCCAGAAAAAAGCATAAAAGATCCATAAAAGAAGTACCGCCTTGGAAGGGTCAGTAAAACATTTTACTGGAGGGCTTAAACCGGTTTCACGGCGCCAACCTCACCCTTAATTCAGATGTGGATCAAGATACATAGATATTTGGTTTGCATAAAAGACAACTTATCAATGCATCATCTCTTTAAATGCGGTACAAGACATGGAGGATATCCAGGGACAGGAATAATGGAAAGATATAGGAAGATTTTTATATGCTTCCTGGTCATAGTAATTTATTTTGCAAATATGACATCACAACCGATAGTTCTATAGAAGAAATTTAACATAATCAAAAGAAAGAATGTTCAACCAACACTAGAAAAAAGAAAGCATAAAATACAGTTTGTATTTGGTATATTAAAGGACACCATTAGCTAAGATTAAAGTGTCTTGCTCAAGGACCACAACACAGTGACGCCGGTGAGGCTTGAACCCGCGGCCCTTCGGTCTCGAGTCAAGCACTCTACCACTGCGCTCACTAACGCGAGGTGTGTAAGAATATCTTTTGTAATGCATTTTATCTAATAATGATGGATTTTCGCAGATAGGTTATCGTGTGTTGTTAATGATTATCTAAATAAAACACTATCTATTGCGAAAAACATTGTATATGTGTTAAATATGCAATATGTTGTTTTTGTGGGAAAATCAATCCCTTTGAATATTCTCACATTATTCTTTTAGAATTACCAAGAAGTGCAGGCCGTAATATTGACACCAACTTTTATTTGTGTACAGGCTTCATATTATCCCATTAATGCCTAATGGAATTTTCCGCCCTTATTTGATTAGGCAAATTCATTTAAGTTTTAGGGTTGTTGGATAATACTTTATAATGCCATTTAAATTGTAAAAGGATATTCTGAAAGCAAACAGTGCTAAACCTGATTAGACGCCGCATTTTACGGCGTCTGATCTGGTTCTGCACTGTTTGCCGATGTCCCATAAAATGCACGCTAGGATAATAAGCCTTGTGGTCACCTGCTAGGAAAGGGCTGACCTCTTTGCTCTCGTTTGTGATGTCTAATTGTGAGTTTGTTACTTTCCCATTGGTATCCTGGGTCAGATGTGGTACTCGATTGTATCGATTCCTCATCTTTGTCTTCTTTCTTATTTTTATTAGGGTTAACAGATTTGTTTGCTTTTCTGTGAGAGAAACGATGTATTCACATTATATATCATTAAAACGCTTTTATAAAAATGAGTGGGAGATTGGAGTGCACTGTGCAAGCGTCTATACTTACCAAACCTTCTTTTATGAATTGTACTTTCCCATTTGGTTTCCTGATAACGTCCTTGTCTAGGCCAACCCCTTCAACAAAAAATACGCTCTTGATAAACGTGACTGACGCCCGAAGAATGAAGGCAATGAATAGGTTCAAATGAAGACTGTTACTTTTACAGTGAAGCCGTCTGAAAGATAGAAATGCAAATAAGAATAACCTTCCCATACATCATAGAGTACACATGGTTCATGCAAAAAGAGAAACATTTATACCACCTTTACCAACTTTAGCATGAAATGTCTTGTGATCTACAAGGTCTACACTTATGTAGGTGGTATAAATAATTATATCATGTTTGTCCACCTGTACGTAAGATATCTCCACATACAGGCTGACAACCCATGTTAAAAATATAACATAACATTCCAAAACATGATTGCCATCCTCATTATTCACCATCGCGTCAGCGATGGTGATATACGTTAGTACGCTTCCCTGGATACCGGCTTGCTTCTGCCTTCAATCTGTGTGTACTTCAAAAACGTCTCCAAGTCAAAGAAATGCGTGATCATAGTGGCTATATAAAATGCAAAATAGTGTTGTCAAGTTACAGTAATGCGCTATGCGATAGTTCTAAGCTTTTTTTTTTACAACAAATAACCCTGGAGCCATGGGGCTTTGGATATTCTCCGCAAAGATTTACGTAATTCTCAGATTTAGACGGATCAATTTCAATATGCCCCAAGGTTTTATGCGCATGCTAAAATGTCTGCTTGGGGAGGCTGTGGTGAACTCTACCACTATTCAGTGTTTGCACTATTAGAGTTTATTGGAATGTGCATAGAAATATATATTCCCTTTTTTGCTTCCAATGGATCACCTATTCAGATTTTAGTACATACAAATAGTAAACTAAAACAAAAATACTCAGAGTTTGAAATGCATGAAAAATGAAAAAGAGTGGTCTCAGCGAATGCAAAATTAAAACACTAAAAATGTTTTCAGTCTAGTGACTTTTATACGCTATGCGATGGTTCTAAGCTTTTTTTAAAAGCTTACCTTGTAATTGACTTAGGTTGCAGTCCACAGTTTCGCACGAATGGCCTTGGGAAAATTTTAAACATTAAGGGGTAGGGATGTATGTCAGTCTGTAAAATGTTTATTCTAAATTTAATGAAGAAATGTTGGCTTGCATCTGGTAGAGTATTAGCCAGCAGTGAGAAAAATGCATTTTGTCAGTGTCACTTGACCTTACTATGTTTGTTTGAAGGAAAATACGCAACTCATGAATTTTGACTGGTTGTCCGTTTTCGCCTTGTTGATATTGGTGCATTAAGGTAGCAGAGGAGTGCTGAAAAATCAAAACGGTTGACTGATGGTGAATTGCTGATAAAATTATTTCTCTAAAGTGTGTCTGTCGGCAAATTGTCTTATTTCATGATTTGTGTTTGTTTTTTGGGATTGATAAACTTGTGAATAGGTGTCTTTTGGGCTTAAAATAGGCCATTTTTATAAGGGGTGTGGCTTTGTTAACATGCATGAAACAACAAAGTGTGTCATTATATATAGCTTTTATTTTCATAAATGATTGTGATGCATGTCTGGAGTGCTTCCAACTTGCTACTGACTATCCATATACCATTGCATTGAAAATAATGGTACTTCCTTGGCGGACGGCCAGGTAGAGCCTAAAATGAGCTAAAAAACTGTGTAATGCAACCTTAGTTTGCAACCTGTATGGTAGCACCGGCTAAGTGGTGCAGCAGCATGAGATAGCCATTTCTGTGAAAACTACCTGTATGTATTGTATCATGGCGTCACAACACTAACTTTTAAATGACCCACCCAGCTCATTCCCATCTCTGCTTGCGGAGATGGGAATAAGGTGGTGTGTCATTTAATAGATCATCACTTTCGCTTGAAAGATCTTCTGTACTAGCAACCAGTAACTTTTGATGTTCTAATTTTGGAAATAATGTTTCTATTTTTCAAGAATACAGTAAAAATACTAAAATTCAGGTTAACATGTTACCATTTTCATAAATTTAAAAAAAAAATATATATAAAAACAACAGCATTTATGTTAAATCAACTGTCTAGAATTATTGGAGTGACGCAAATAATTACCAACAAGAGGAAAACACCCCTGTTTTTTTTATAAGATAATTCACTTTTCCGTGCAGTTTTCGGCTATAGTGAACAGATTTATTGTGAAAACAAATTTTTATTCTACTTTTACAAATGATTTAAAAAGAAAATAAAAAAAATCGAAAAATGTGCATAGTTGCAGACTTAGTCTCTTTAAGTGCTTATTTGAAAAAAAACTTATTCTTGTAAAGTCCCAATGGTTGATACAAAAAAGAGGAACGGACATTTAATATAGGGACCAAAACATGCTTTTCATGCACCAACGCACGTCAGATCATGAGACGAGGACAAAGCCCAAGTTTTTCAAAACCTCCCGATCGATGTTGCTACTGATAATGCATTGAAAAAACAACATCAAAGTTTGATAGTTATGACAATAACGATATATTCACATTAATTTACGTAAAGTGTGGAACTATATTTTGTCACCAAGTGGTTGGTCATTTTTATGAGTATTCGTTTTACAGGACCAAGCAATATACACAAGAGAGAAACGGATCATTTGTGTTAAAGTGAGGTGGCCCTGAGAAAGTGTTTTATTTAAGGTACCAAATCAAAAAACTGCCTTGTCAGAACATGGGTTTGCGTAGGTTGAAACATGAGAGTTAAACGCGTGTGCAATAATGTTGTTTGCAGCAAAAGTTGTGATAGAATTAGATTATATACTGTCCTGCCAGCCAAGAGTGACAGTGACGTCATGTTTTGTTTACAGAGTTATCAGGGACTTAGAATCGAATAGGATTAATACACAAGACTTAGTGATCTATCGATTCGCGTTAGCTCAAGTAAAGTGTACACGTTATTGTTTAACCAAGCAATTGTAAAAAAAGTATTACGTCACTGCCACTCTTGGTTGGCATGACAGTAGGTACACATGCACGTGTAGCTCGTCTTTGTTTTATCTACGTGTTCTTTTATAAATAAACCAACGTCATTATTATTCAGCAATCGCACATCGTTAGCTCCCGCCTGTCTGTATGAATACGAATAAGATATGATTATCCGTATCCGCCGTCTAGATGGGCTGAAAAAAGACTCTCACTTCATCAAGCTGTTTGTAAAAACGGAAATTGTTTTATTTATTTCCGTATACGCCTGCACTGAAAGACGACCAGAGTTTCCTGTTCTGCAGAAGAGTGCCAACTCTATCTTGAAGGTGTACGGACACAGGCAGTTGCACAGGTTTCATATTCTGAACATTTCCTTAGATTGTAAAAGCAAAATAAAGCTGTCTCATAAACTCAAGAAATTATGTGTGTCAGAATGTAACAATAATTACTCATTGGGGCTACTAGGGCCAGACCTTGTGAAATTGTTTTCATGCATGCTCACTGATTCAACTAAACTTGAAATTTCAACTGCTTATAAAAACTGAAATTCGAAAAATAAAGACTTCACATGCTTTAAAACTCTCAGATGTTGAATTTATCATCCTAATTAATGTTAAAATTCAAACAATTTTAACATTTATGATAAGGACAAATTTCATATGTTGAGCATGAAAACGTCTTTAAAACTCAGGGCATGATATGTGAGTTAAACACGAAATACCCTTCTTATTGAAAGTGTGGCGATTCTATTTAAATGACAGAGAACTTAATTACATTTTGATTTGTATGCCTAGTACAACGTAAACACAATTATATTATACTAGAAATTGCATGATTTAAGCTGAAATGAAGAATATATGTATTGAAAAAATAGATGCATCTTATCATATATTCAAAATGGCGATGTGAATGGGTTGTTACAAAGACATAACATATCAATAACTTTTTTTTATTTCTCACCAAATTTTGATCAAATTTTCATTAGGATCCTTTGTATGGAAATGCACTTTTTACTCTTTTGTGATTATATTTTTTTGTATAGAATGCTGGAAGTGGGTACTTTGGCCTACAGTGATGACCCAGACGTATTGCAGCATTGTGCTGCACTTCATTTGGGTATGCACTATTTGATAAATTTAAAACAACCTTCAGGGCAGAAATACGTCGTATTTAGAAAAATAACTACCGATGACCCCTTCAAGAACACATGAGGCAGTCCCATACATATTTGGGAGAATCCATCAGAATACTAACGGTCAAACTACTGTAAGTTCGGAAATTTTCGCGAGGATTTTATTTTCGCGAAACTTCGCATATGCGAAGTTTCGTGAAAATAAAACCCTCGCGAAATAGCAAAAGCACTCTATCGTTTACTAATTAATCTAAATCATGCCTAAGTCGCAAACTTTGAGCGTCACAAATATGTCTTTTAACCTTATTCGCGAAAATAAAATTTTCGCGAAAATTTCCGAATTTACAGTATACTTACCTTGAGAAAAGCATTATAAGGACTGCAACAATGAGGGAAGCCAATGAAATACCATAGCCAATTTCTGACATAAGCTGTATCCGGGAAAGATGACCCTGAAATAATAATATTGATAATAATTATAAATAATAAATAATTTCCACGCCAACTGTAAAACACTAAAATAGTCACTGTAGCAAAAACTCTTTACAGCGAATCCAGGGAGAGACCCATATGAAAGTTTCTTCCAAATCTCTTAATTATCTTCCAATATTCTTTTCAAATTCATTGGTGGATAGGAAAGTTGACTCTTAACCTTTGAAAGAACCTTAGAGCTGATTTCATTTATCTTCATTTCAATCTTCATCAGTGATTGGTTTACAGAACAAGTGTTATACGTAGTTTACATGTGACCATACAAGGTACCTGTGGGAAATAAAGTTCTATTGTGGAGAGATTATGAACATACATTTTGATGCAAATGAGAGGAAACTACCAACAAAATATTTTCTCAAATATTCAAGGGAGTTATCAACCTACACCTAGCTTAACCAGATTTCATTGTCCTATCAACACCTTGCAATCAGTTAAAGAAACACATATTAAAATCTTTTCTTTGCTTGTCAATTAACTTTATAATCCTTCAATGAATATGAATGGTGAGTTCATAGTTTTACAAGAGGTTAAGAAGAAACTTTCATAGTGGTTTGTATGCATCTCTGTCTGGATTAGCTGTAAGGCCGATATACTTGTGGCGTTTTTCTAATTTAAGGGCATTTAGAGTAATTGTCTATTACCATAGGGGCTACTCTTAAGGACATATGCTACTAAATACTTCCCATGTTGAAATATTTTCAATACTTTGCATACAGTTTGTTTTATGGGTGGGCTTTCCATTTATGAAATGAAAAGGATATGTCACCGTGCTTATTTTTTTCAGAATCTCATGTTGAAGTTTTCAGCATTTGACCAATTTTCTAAAAATATATAATAATAACACTAGTCCTAAATATCGAGCTAAAACGATTGTAATCATCAGCCAGCTTCTTTCTTTCAACTTAAATTATTGCCCATGACCTCAAACCTTTTAAAAAATGTGCAAGTTTATTTGTTATCACATGCTGTGACAAGATACTGCATGATATATTTTGGCAATTCGTCGAAAATTGGAATTTGTTTTTAGAATAAACCATGTATTAAAAAATCTGATGTTGAAAATCTCAAAAACTTATTTTTAATTCATGGGCTATTATAATACCTTTCAGAAAAAAGAATAAAAATCTGGAGTCACCGAACTAATTCTCTTTCAAGAGGGCCAAATTTAACCCCACCCCCATAGGATTTATGCGTATTTCAATATAAAAAGCTCAGGAATGACCATTTCGTTCGTTTTGATGATGTCATTTTACTAGTATATGAAGCAATATAGCATTAAAATGTAAAAAAAGGAAGAGAAAAAAAACACACTGAAAATATGTGCGCACCCGGGAATCGATCCTGGTCCTCTGGCTTAGTAGCCAGACACGCTAACCACTAGGCCACGAGGTCAGGTCGTGCGCCGCTCTAAAATAGTCGAGACTCGGCCACTATCGTATTCGTTACCAGGGTAATTGTGTACGTCGTTTGATTTCGACTGAGCTACATTTATCTGTCTTAAGTGCTGAGACGATCAATTCTGATAAGATGTCAATAGATATTTCGGACACACTTTAATTGCTTTATTTGTCAAGAAAAATGTCGGAACACCGATATGATATCGAATATCGGAAAGCTGTGTTGATCCGAATCCGTTAATGGTCGAAAGACAGGACCCAGACGCCTTTATCCGTTTCCAGACGCGGGAAAGGTGCGCATTGGAAATAGCCGCGTATGGCTTTAAGAAAACAGTTTGTTCCCTTTAGGAGCAAGCTATTTCCGTTTAGAGTGGCCCCTTTCAATGAGAGTTTTAATGAGCGGGGAAACAGATACGAATTGCAACATATCATGGACGAATACTATCCAGTTATTGTATATTGTCTGACTAAATTGAAAACTATATTTTTCGCGGCATTTTGTTTTGGAGATTTATGCTTGTATCACAAATAGCGCAACATTAAAATTACCGCCAGCTATAAGTGTTCTACGGTAAATGAAACACATATGTGTCAAGTGTGTGTAAGCGTGTGTGAGTGTGTGTATGTGTTCTAGTGGGCATAATAGCTACTAAACTCCCAATTGATCTTCATGAACAGAGTCAAAGGATCCAAGTCTATCTGTTGTTTTCCAATTATGTAGGTTCTCTCTATTTTTGAAGGATCTGTCTTTCCAGATTATTCTGGTTAGGTTAAGCCAATGACCTATATTGCGTGAACTATAGATCACTAGAGTCAATAAAATAAGTAAGGGTGCAAAGATCAGGAATCGATACAATCAAGTACAACACCTGACCCAGGATACCAATGAGAAAGTGATAAACTCACAGTAGGCACTTCAAGCGAGAGCCAAGAGGTCAGCCCTTTCCCAGCAGGTGACCACAAGGCACATATAAACAGAGGCGCACAAAGGCATAGTAAACACAAGACAGAAAAAACATGAAAGATCCACCACAAAAAAAAAAAAAAAACAAGTACGAGGGTTAGTCAAAAATAACTGAGCCCTACCTCATAAAAACTGAATCAAGTAAAATGCACATATAATGAGATGATATTTCATTGTAGTTATATGTCATCTATTTAATCTCCAAATTTATTTATGTTGGTAGGCTTTTTGTAACGGTTGCTAGGCAACAGAATATGTCATGTCAAAGTGGTGCGTTCACGCTGTGATACATATAATTCTAAGCGTTGCTATGGAAACAGTAACGTTCAAACAGGGCTTTATTCACTGTCAACTGATATCTTTAACATGTACCTATTCAGTGGCACAGAACAGAAACCAACTGACCCCAAATTATAGATTTTGTGGTAGTCTGATTTTAGAATTATTCAAATTTTAACATGCCTGACGTCCTATAATTTACCCCACCCACGTTCATATTTACACAATTTTAATAGAAAGCATAAACTATTAACCTAATAATGCGATAACAGTGCTGCATACACAAACCAACCCTCAGAAATATTAAGTTTCTTATTTTAAAATCACAATTTTGTTTCCATGGCAACACAATCCTCCTGTATTTGAAAATTCTGGAATTTTGGCATTTTTTGTTGCTAGGCAACGCATACCATCAATGTTCACATAAACATTAACGTACTAATTGTAATGAAAAGACAATATGATATAGGTTATTAAAATAAACGTCAAATATGCATTTCAGAAAAACTATCAAACACGCACGCTTTTTTTAAAGACATACTGTAAATTCCTGGTGGCTGAGATCGTGAACGCATCAATCTGACTGACGATCTTCAGTTGCCTAGCAACCATAATAGAAGCTTCTCTAGAATAATTCTCCAGGGTCAAAACATCGACGACACAAGATACTTATAGAAAATAATCACATTTGTTGTGTACAATACCAAACTAAAATGTTATGAGGTAGGGCTCAGTTATTTTTGACTGACCCTCGTATATATGTTGTTTTCCATAATGTTGGCACTCTCTTAACCTGTTTTCTAGATCATACAGGTTAGGTTGAGTCAATGACCTATATTACGGGAATTATAGGTCACCAGATGAGCCCCTTCATGAGAGATGATGAAATAGTTTGGGCCTCGTCTCGAGAAAACCTGTCTTCGGAGGTTTGCGAACAAGGAAGGCGCAGACCAGCCTGCGCATCCGCGCAGTCGTTATTCGCTTATTGTAAAGTATCATATCCAGACATGATACAAGCGACATTTCAATTTTCTAGCTAGTCTCTTTAGCTGAACAGGCTGGTTTGAAACCCCGAAGACAGGTTTTCTCGCGTTGCGGCCCGTTTGGTATCAGGTGCAGATAAGACTTTTCTGTAGACGGAAATGGATCTAATGTCACATTTTGTTTAATCATAAAAATGAGGGCTTCTATATTGGCATATATCAATACTTATCTAGACACTATAGCGTAAAAATGAGGCCTTATATATACTCCTAAAAATAAGGGCTCTACCTCTTGGCTCTCTTGTATGTAAAGTGAAATTGTGTTTTTGTCACTTTCCTATGTGGTGTTCTGGGTCGGGTGTGGTACTTGATTGTATCGATTCCTTATCTATGCCTTCTTATTACTTTGTTTTCAGTTACAAACGAAAGTATGTGCACTAAGTACTGGTTAACCGCTTAGTCAAGCTTGCCCAGGAAACGAAGAATGTATGTCCCTAATGACCATAGCTTAACATTGCCTGGGACGTTAAGCATCAAACCAAACCAAACCATTCCAGTAAGCCTGCTTAGCTAAAGAGGCGAGCTAGAATATTGCACACATTCTTAATTAGTCTGATTTGTGCCAATATGGTTTGCTTTGAGAAAACATATTTGAATTACAAGATTAGGTTAGTCTGAACCGAAGACGTGTACTGAAGACTTAGAAGTGTGATATATCCCATGCGCGGATCCAGAGGTCGGATAGGTGGTCCGGACCCCCCACCCTCCTGCAAAATCACAAAGCAATATTGTTTCTTAGCAATATATGTCCGGATCAACTGGAAGATCACAAAGCTACCAAGCCAGCATTCGACGTTGAGCCATCATCGACCCGCTAACGGCGTTCTCTGGCGGGCCGTTAATGGTACGCTTATAGTGGTATTTGGATCCTCTCTCCCCTCATCAATTAAAAAAAACCTTGTCAGAGTTGGACCCCCTCTGACAATACTCTCTGGATCCGCGCATGTATCCTTAGGACGTTCAGCATTTTGAAAAAAAGCTGCGAAAATGGGTGTGGTTATTTGGCCCTTATCAGTCACCTAATTCACTAAGAATTAAAGTTTTAGCATGAAAACAAACTAAAGACGGATATAACGTGTTATTCTTACACTGTTTGGTATAACAAGTGACGATTCGGAGAGGAAAACATGCGCACGAATGGCGACGTTTTGACTTTGGGACTTTTTTCCACGAACACGTGCAGTGTCATTGTCTACAATGTAAGCCGGGAAGCATTTTTTAAATACTAACCTGTCTGGTTTGAGCATTGTGGGTACATGTGACATATTTGTTTACCGATAGCGTCATCAAGTCATGTTATTCGCCCGATTGGTTGATTCATACGTGTTATCAATCTGCGTCAAAACGCGTCACTAAAACCACTTTTTCGACCCAAAAATAGTTTTAGTGCAGAAAATCTAATCTTTGTTTCTTTAAAACTGTAATACCAATCATTATTATTGTTTAGCTACCAAAGGCTACTTGATGTCTCCATAAACGGATTATTTAAAGCCATTCAGTGCTTGTTACTTTTTAACGTAGTGTTTCGGGTAATGCACACGGCGTAGGCTATTGACACGAACCCAACTTTTCAGTCGTGATGTGCCTTAGCAGACAGGTCGATTCTTTAGTATCGCGCCTGCGCAGACAATGCGCGCAGAGGGACTGAGTGCAAGGTTGACTGGTCTATATGTCTTTGGTGAATATGTTCAGCGTCTAAATACGTCATTTAAACAAAATAAAATACATTTGTCATTTAGCGAAAAAGCCCGCCTTATTGCGGTCGGCCGTGGCCGGCCGCATATATAAACATCATTCAAAACACCCATCAAATTAGTATTTTTACCAAACCTTTATGCCGTGCTCATGCTATATTTTATCCGCTGCCGAACGACGAGTGGGGTACCAAATACCGTGGGTTGACCTACACGCGCGAAGTTAACTGTCCGCGAAATCTGTAGGGCTACCTATAGCGCGAGGCAAGCTTGTTAACGAATTTAATTTTCACAAAGAAGGCGTCAATTTGCCCTGTCGCTTATATAAACCCATTAAGTATTAGCTTTTCAAAAAAGCTGGCGAAAGTTAATCGTCCCAAAGTCAAAACGTCCTTGATTGAATAATAAATGGCAAAGAGTGCGAGCGAACTTCACATCAGTAAACGTACTTATGTGATTGTCATCCACATCTGATCACATAGAATTACTATGAATTCAGGCACTGTCTTATGACGGTCATGACAAACAGGTTTCATGCCCCCAAAGGGAGGCGTATAGTAATCAAACTGCCAGTCCTTAGTGTCCTAAGTGTTTGAGTGTTCATATCATATCCTGAGTATATCTCCTATATTATTTTAGGTAGGAATGCCAAAATTCGTGTCTTAATGCATTTAGGGTCATGGAGCGTCACACACATTTACCACTGCCATCAGATCTAGAAAAATCGTGTCATGAGCATAAATTCTAGGAATCCCAAATTTGGTTTGTGAACAGTAACAAATCACAGTTCAGATGTTAATAATCAGAGCTTAGAATAAATCTACATGGACAAGCTCTAGAAGTTCAAAATGGAAGCATGCAGTGGGCAAGAATACATACAATGATAGGGCTAAACGACCGCCAGCTTTTTTGAAAAGCTAATACTTGTCTCTGTTCCACAGTTCGACAAATTGCTATCGTAGATTGGCGTAATACGAGGTCAGTATACCAATCTATGTCGTTGTATAAGGTCGATGAATCAGACTACTGTTGCACGTGCGCAGACAATAACATGAAGAGGTTGGTGCACAATTCTTTGACAAAAACCCGACATATCATATATTGCCATCTTTCAAGAAAGATTGCAATAAAAGTGCTCATGGAATAACAGCCGACCGATTTTTCAATGACCTATAATTTGCATCTAGCTGCCAGATATATCTTTTAAGTAACAAATAAGGAAAGCTTATAACAAATATGTGATTAACCCTCTCTAATTGATACTACATCATTCATGTCGTGATAGCATCGTTGTATTTATGAGCCAATAACGATCAATGGTTATTTATTTATAGCACCCATACATCAATTAATTAAGTCAATAAACGATTTGTTGTTTTAGATCCATATGTTAGATTCCGACAAGATATGAAAATAATTTATGATTTTGTTGCAGAGTACAGTGACATGCCATATGTTAGATAAAAGGTAATACTTTTGTTGCATGGTAGTACAGTGATTTGCCAAAAGCGTGTTATTTTTTTCAAAACCAGTCGACTTCCATGAGCTTTTCACTTTATCTTTTCAACTTCTCATTCAACTTAAATGAAAATTGCATGGTGGGAAAGTTAATTCCGTAACGCTTTTCGTGAAGTACAAAACTATATTCAAAATTTTCATTTGGGGGTATATCGTTGGACATACGGTCGGAAATTTAGTTTTACGGCGACGCGCGAGCGGAGTCGTAAAACGTGATTTCTGATCTATATCCGACGAAATGAAAATTTTGAATATGGTTATCCCCGTTTCACGCTAATGCAATCCTGCAGTTGCGTCTCAAATTAGAAAGTTGTCAGCCACATTATGATTAATGACGCACGTCATCCAACGAAATGTGACGTCATACTGCTTCATACAGTATAAAGCAGGATATACTGTCACAAATTTTGACGTTATCCATCAGGCGTCACGCGTAAAAAACGCAAGTGCATTAGAATGTGATTTAATCGCTTCTCATGTATTATAGCAAACTAATTTTTGAATAAGAAAGTGGAAGTAGCCCCCCCCCCCCCCATCCCTCTTTTTATTACAAATTTATTTCTGATTCTGTTAGGAACGATATATTCAATAGTTTGATCTTAGTATTTTGAATTGGTCCTTTTTCTGAGAGCTTTGGAAGGGCTTTGAAATATCAGATCCTCAAACCAATACTTTACTAGTACTGTAGCGAAGCAATACATCTCTTGTACGTATTCGATACACGGGGCCATGCATTTTATTGCGTCTTACGGACGAAATCTATAACAATATGTTGGCTGCCCCACTTTATGCACATGTACATCGAAACCTGCTGGTTCAGTAATTTTAGAACATCAGTTATCTAAGAAATTTACATTTATGTGAATCTATAAATCTCCAAACACTTGTTGGCAATTTTCAGATATTGTGACATAAATAGCACAATCGTCTTCTATACGTGTGCGAGCCAACACATGCCATTGGGTACTTATCGCACTGATGAGCATCGAAGACTCAGGCGAGTTTGCGCATATGCGCAAACTCGTCAGAGCCTTCGCTGCTCGCATACACAAAGTAGGAATGTGGATGGAGACTCTGGTCAAAATTTAGATATCAAACCCAGCTAGATACGTTAAGCATGGGCGATTAACATGATTAAAGGAGTAGTTTTGCGCATATGCGATAAGTACTGAAATCTGAAGTACTGGCCCATATGTTTGCGATTTTTATCAGCTTTTGGCACTTATTCTGTGTCTGAGTGATAAACAATCATAAATCTGTAAAATCCATCACCATGCTGCAACAATCAAAATGTTTGCAGAAAACATTTGATCCGCAAAGTGTGAAAACACCACAAGGAAAATCCTTACTGGCATATGGGCCATGGAAGGCCCAGATCTGGCTCTAAGGTTATAATGTGGGAGCGCAGTGGCTCAGTGGTAGAGTGCTTGACTCGAGACCGAGGGGCCGCGGGTTCGAGCCTCACCGGCGTCACTGCGTTGTGGGCCTTGAGCAAGACACATTTATCCTAGCTTAGTACTGGTTCAACCCAGGAAGACCCGTCCCTATATAACTGAAAGATTGTTGATGGGACGTGAAGAATCAAATCAAACAAAAAAACTAAGGTTATAAAACTTCTTATAAGGATACGTAAAACTTAAGAAATATACTTTACTGACCAAATCTTTGATAGTTTATCTTGTCCAAACGACAATGATGACCACTTGTGTTAGACTCTGTGTGTCATAGGACCATTTAAATTGGATCCAAAGTAGATACTTTGTTTTTTGAGATGATGGTTAACGTCAAAGGCAACAATTTAAATTAATATACTAGCCGTTTCCTGGGCTGAGAGGATAAAGTAACTCACAGAGGCTATGGCAGGCTCAAACCAGCGATCTAAAATCAAGCTCTCTACCACTATACTAAGCCAGTGCGCCAATCACAAATAAAACATTATTTCAATGGATGATTTATTGCATTGTTGTCCTGGGCGTCGTCATGACCATACAAGTAATGAAGTGGTCATATAACTTTTATTAAATGGCGTTATCCACTGAATCACAACGGCATCATATGATACACATACATTGCTTATCCAAATGTATTGTGTGTTTTTACGGCCAAATTAGAATCCATGCGCGGATCCATAATTTTTTGTCAGAAGGGGCCCAGCTTTGACCATTTTTTTTTGTTTTGTTTTTTTTTAGTTGATGAGAGGATCTAAATACCCCCCAAAAAGCGGGCCATCATTGGCCCGCCAGCGAAACGCCATTTAGATGGCGTATCGCTGGCAGCCGATGGTTGCCCAACATCGCCCACTATTGGCCCAACATTGAATGCTGGCTTGGTAGCTTTTTGATCCGGACCAGACCCCCCTGCCCCCCCCCCTCTCTGGATCCGCGCATAGAATTCCATAAATTTCTTAGATAAGATATCTGTATTGTTTATTCACCTATTTGTTGTTCATGTCTTGCATTCTGAAACGTGTACAGATAATGATTTTTTTAAAAACAAGTGACTATGCAAGTTGATAAACTCACAGGCGCATCGCCAGAACCAACATGTGGAAGAAAAGATTCTTAAAGGCCATATTTCGGTTTATGAGGAGTCATTGGTGAATTAACTGATAAGGGACAGATAAGATAAACTGCAATATCTCACTGTGCTAAAGGGGCTCCAAGAGGGTACTAAACTGTTTACAACACAATTTCTTTCACCAAGATAAATATATTATTTTTTCAGAAAATGCACTATGTTACGTAAACAACAACCAGAATGGCTAAATAGAGAAATAACAGACGCAGTAAAAACAAGAGACAGGTACAAGTCTATTAATAATATTGAGCGGTATAAAATTTTCGCGCAATAAGGTATGTTGCCTGATCAAAAAATCTAAAAAAAAATCCATCAATATTCCGAAGGTCTAAATGAAAATGCTGACAATCCTGCCAGTGTGTGGAAATTGTTTAAAGAAATAGGAGCAAGTAAATGTAAAGACAGCTGTGGGATATTTTCATTGAAAGTTGACAATAATACTATTGAAAATCCAACAGACATGGCAAATCAGTTCGATAAATATTTTGTGCCTAAAATCAAGGAACCTCCTTTGTTATCTAACACCCTAAAGCAAGAACTTAGCACTGCAAAAACATATGAGCATACCGGGCTTGATGAGACGTCTATCGTTGATAGGCATCGATGCCATATGGCAGCTAAGTTTGGGTTGTTTGTTGATGAGGACAATAGCAAGCTTCCTACGTTATACTGGTTACCTAAACTTCATAAACGGCCCTACAAATCACGTTTTATTGCTGTTTCTAGTGCATGTACAACTACTGAGTTGTCTATTCTTTTGAAGTCTTGCCTCACTGCGATTAAAAACCATGTAATTAAATATTGCACAAAAGTTTATGAAAGAAACGGAAAAAAATATTTTGGTCTATTAAAAATTCAGGTGAAATTCTTTATAAATTGAAGTCTAGAGGTTTTCTAGCATCTGGTTTGTCTACATATGATTTCTCTACTCTCTATACTACATTGCCCCATATCTAATCAAAGAAAATCTAACAGAATTAATTGAACAAACATTTAACAGAGAGGACTCACTTTATTTGGCTTGTAATGATAAAAATGCCTTTTTTACTTCTGAACAACCTAAACGATATAAATTGTGGTCATGTCAGAAAATGTGTGATGCGCTCCATTATCTTTTGGACAATATATTTATCATATTCGGTTCGAAATTATATAGACAAAGTGTAGGTATTTCAATGGGTACTAATTGTGCTCCTCTTGTTGCAGATTTGTTTTTGTTTTGTTTTGTTATGAGAGAGACTTTATGTTGTCTCTGTCAGACAATGATCATACGGATATTATTGAAGCTTTTAACTGAACCTCCAGATATTTAGGTGACTTACTTAATATTGATAATCCTTATTTTGAACAAATGGTAGGTCAGATATATCCCGCTGCACTTCAGTTAAATAAGGCGAATTCTTCTGATACTGAAGCTCTGTTTTTGAACTTGAACTTGTCAATAACAAATGGCATAGTTTCTTCTAAAATTTATGATAAACGACGGGATAATTTTAATTTTGAAACAGTAAATTTCCCCTTTCTTGGTGGAGATGTTCCTCGCTCTCCTTCCTACGGCGTAAATATTTCTCAGCTTATTCGTTTTGCTAGAGTGTGTTCTAATGTTGATGACTTCAACAACAGAAACTTATTTTACACTGCTAAGTTATTAAACAAGGTTATAGATATCATGAAATTTGATAAGCATTTTTTTTAAATTCTACCACAGACACTTAGAGTTAATTTATAAATACAACATAGGGTTAAAACTTTTCTGCATCAAGGCATATCAGAACCTATATTTTATGGTGATTTAGTTTATAAATTCAAAAGAATTGGTCGAAAACCTAATTTTAGTGATCAATTCAAAAATATAGTAAAACGTTATATAAGGGTTGGATATAACTTGGACATCATGCGACAGTCTGCATGCCTAGTTTTAAACCCAATTACGGTTTATAGCTATGGTTTCCTCTTTAATTGCACGACGGTGTGTCAGGCCTCAGACTCTATGACGGCTCTGACGTAAAGCTTAATCGGTGGGTTGGTGCCTGATGCTTATCTGTAGCTGGACCCACCGTGGCTCAACTTGAGGTTTTCTTTAGCTCTGGCTATCCGTGAGTCATGAGCCCTTTTCTTTGTTTCATCATGGTGTGTTAATTTGATTAGAGTGTTTCTCCATGATGATACATTGCATTAGTTAGATGGCCTCCATAAGACCTGAACATTTGTTGTACTTCAACAACAGCAGAATCTAGGGCGAAGATTTGGTACCAGTAAAATGCATTTAAGCCCCCCGGTGGCTTAGGCTGCTGTCCGTTCTAAGGCGGTGGTTCTGTTGTTGTTGACTTCTTGTTTATTGTTACTCCCATTGTGGGAGTCTGTAATTGTTCTATGTTTTGTTGTACGTTACTTTATGTCCATTCTAGTATTGCAATCATCTTGATGGGGAAGAGAGAGCTGGTTGCTTTGCTTAATTTGTCTTCCTGGTGTATCGTGATGGTTGAGCGGCTCTTCCTCGCGGTGCCACAGGGTTGTCTGCGGTTCGTAATTGTGGTATTTCCTGATCATACTCACTTACTTTTTTGATGAATTAAAAGACTTGTGTGATGAGAAAATCTTAGGAAATGCTTATTTTACAATACCATGCATATCACAAGAATAAGTAGGAAAATTTCTTAAAATCTTTGATACTACTACATGTAAAGCTACTAGATATGATAACATTGGGGCAAGATTGCTTAAGCTAGTACCTCCATTTATTTCTGACAGATTAATGTATATATGTAATCAGAGCATATTTAACTCAACTTTTCCAGATAAGTGGAAAGAGGGCAAAAGTAAGACACTTATATAAAAATGGCACTTTGGATAACAGACAATAATTATAACAGACCCATTTAAGTTTGCATGTTATATCAAAAATGTTGGAAAACATGTGCATGATTCCTTAATAACTTATTTGACCTCACATGTGCATCGTTCCTTAATGACTTATTTGACCTTTCATAAATTGCTTTATTCAACACAATCTGGTTTCAGACCCAATCATTCTTGTGAGACAGCACTGCTTCAGATGTTCAATAAATACATAGAACCTATAAATAACAGTCAGATATTTGGTATGGTCATGGCTGATTTAGGAAAGCCTTTGATTTGGTAGATCGTACACATATGCTGAAAAAGCTAAGGCACTTTAAACTTTCAGATAAAGCGATTAATTGGTTTTCGTCTTGTTTGTTTGATAGGAAACAGAAGGTTGTCATAATTAATATTGAATCAAGAACTGACAATGTTGTGTTTGGTGCACCCGAGGTTCTATGTTGGGCCCAGTGTTATTTTCAATGTTTATGAATGATCTACCACTTTATACTACTATAATGTTTCTACTAATCTTTAAGCGGACGGCACCACATTATGTTTGAAAAGTGAAACTCAAGATTATATTGAACAAAACTTGCAGATGTCTTTACAAAAGCTCTCTAAATGGTGTAAGCACAACAGAATGTTATTAAACACAGATACATGTAAAAACAAGGCAATGTTAATTACCACCTCTCAAAAACGTCTTCATCTTCATAATGATATTTTGCATTTAAACTGCAGCAATGGTGCTCTGAACACAGTTCAAAAAGAAAAAGTTCTATGTGTTCGCATTGATAACAATCTAACCTGGTCTGTTCATATTAATTTTATTGCTAAGAAAATTTCTTCAAATCTATGGTTATTATCGATACTGAAGAATTATTTATCCACTGAACACAGAATACACTTTTACGAAGCATATACATGTATTCAACCCCACATTGACTATTGTTCTACAATATGGAGAGGAGCATCTCAATAAATCTTAATAGAATTTTTAGTTACAAAAAAGTGCTGTCAAAATCAATGTAATTACTGAATATGTTAACATTGCCAACAGTATGGAAAAGCTTAAATTTTCAAACATATATGAACGAAAGGCAAAAATTATTTTTAAACTTTCTAAATCTGTCCTAACCTCATATATAAATGAAATGCTTTTCTGTCGACCTTATAATGAAACCCCCGATCTCTAAGATCTACAGGTGCACTGGGGTTTTATACCTCAGTGCCGCAAAAAGAATTTTCCAACAAAACCTAATTTATTCAGGTCCTGTCATTTGGAACAATTTACTGGACTGACTGATAAATTTACAAATTCAAAAACAAAATACTTTTTTTTTCACTCAGTATAACAACATGTAACCAGCATGAGGTGCATAATCTTACCCCATCTATTTTATTACAATAACACATCGATACTTTTCATCGACATTGTATTAATGACTGTCAAAATGAAAATATTTTTGTTCCTCAGTTTTAACATGTGGTTTGGTGTTCAAAGGAACCATCTCATTGAGACGCTTCTTTGAGTAGCCACAACATGTGTTTTGGCTGCGACATATGTAAATTTGGTTTAATTATGAACTTCTATCTACTAGTATGATATACATATAAAATTTATGTACGAGGGTTAGTCAAAAATAACTGAGCCCTACCTTATAACATTTAATTCAAATAAAATTGACATGTATTTAAATGGTATTTTATCGCAGGTATATGTCATCTATTCAATAACCTAATTTATATCTGTTGGTAGGCTTTATATACTGGTTGCTAGGCAACCAAACATGACCTGTCGAACGGGTGTGTTCACGCTGTAATACATCAATATCTAAGCGTTGCCATGGAAACAATAATGCCAATGTAATGGTGCATTCAATGTTGTTTGATACGTATTACATGTACCTACTCAGTGCCACAGAAAAGAAAACAACTGACCCCAAATTAGAGATGCTGTGGTAGTTTGATTTCAGAATTTAGCAAATTTTTACGTGCCCCAAGTCCTATAAATTACCCCACCCACATTCATTTTAACACAATTTTAATAGAAATCATAAAATAATAGCCTTATAATGCTTTTGCAGTACTGCATACACAAACAAACCCTCAGAAATATTAAATATCTCATTTGGAGTAAATGATTCTGTTTACATGTCAACGCAATCCTCATATATTTGGAAATTAGTGAAATTTTGACTTACTTTGTTGCTAGGCAACGCATGCAATCAGTGTTTACCTAAACATTTACTAACCAAGTATAATGCGAAGACAATATGACACATGCTATTCAAATAAATGTCAAATATGTCTTTCACAAAAACTTTCAAGCCCACAAGCTTTTTAAAGACATACTGTATATTCCTGGTGGCGGAAATCATGAACGCATCGCTCTGACTGACGATCTTTAGTTGCCTAGCAAACATAAATGAAGCTTCACCGGGGTAATTATTTTGGGTCAAAACGTCTATGACATGTTATACTTTCACATTTCTTGTCTACAATGTGAGGCTAAGATATAATGAGGTAGGGCTCAGTTATTTTTGACTAACCCTCGTACAACATGTGTGTGCGTGTATGTAGGTTGAAAGTGTTAAATTGTGCTTGTATTATTTTGTATACATGTTATTCATCTTTATATTTTACACTTGTATTTTATTTCAAAAAGTAGCACCAAACTATTTATTGTGTATGCTTTCAGTTTGGATTTTTTTCTTACTTTAAATAGAACAATTACAAAATGTTGAAAATCTTTGAAAAAATTATGAAACCTATTCGATTATCAAGGGCAGTAGCTGTACCTTATCTTAAAGGACCAAGTTTTTTGATACATGGACCATGTATATACAATTAACTACTAAAGAAACCAGACATATACTGTGTGTCAATTTTTTGGTCGTAAATGAATACGATGCACACTTGTCTTTCCATTGTGTTATGTTGAACAAAGATGAACTAATTTCAGACGTCAGCTATCAAAATGTCACGTAACCCCTAAATTCATTTTTTGCAAGAACAAAGAAATCACGCAAAATTCACCGGAAACCACTTTTGTGTGATTCTTTGTGTGATTTTATTGACATCTTCTGGGCATTCAAATGAAGCATACGTGCATTGTTCAGCCTAAAAGCCTATTTTCATGTTCTAAACGTCAATTTTACGTAATCAGCGTTTTTTGAGCTTTTAAAAAGCACTTCCACTTTATCAACTTTTTTCACTTTGTAATGATGTTTGGAATGCATTTTGACAATGTTTAGTCCTTTTGAACCCCGTAGCTGTCGCCTACGTCCATTTAGCGACGTCAGTCGTTACAATTACATGCTGATATGTGTATACTGCAAAGCTTAAAACTCATACGCGACTTAAGTTGATACTATAACAAAGTAGGCAGCTTACACTAAACGGCGACATACGTTGACATAGAAAACCGGTTATTATCAATAGTTTACGTTGTTTCTTAATTGGCGTTAAATTTGTTTTGTTCATCTTTTACCCTTTAACATGACGCAAAACATACGTTCTGATTCTTGAAAATGCATTCTCTTACAATGATTGGCTAACTCCACGTCATTTTAGTATCCAATGTTAAGATTGGCATACATGAACTCCTTAGTGCAGTAAAATGTCGTGAGTTTTTTCATAACTCAAGGAAATGATCTATAATAGGCTACACTAGATAACCCAAACCCTAATAGGCACGCGCCGAATGAAGAGAAAATTGATTTAACTCTTCACTAAGTCCTTTTAAAATGTCTCTGTAACAAACAATGGGGACCTTGATCAGACTGCTCCGCAGTCTGACCAGGATCCACACTATTTACACGTAAACAAAAATTAGTATGTGATGTAAGCAACTAGAAGCAGCAGACGATCTAAGCAGACGACACTTTTAAGAGCACTGTGTCGTAGCAGACAAAGGGTTATAACATTTGCCAATCGTGCAGTTTGAATCAGACCTCAGCCGCTGTTTTGATAGCATAATATATACCATTGCCTGATATGTGTATTTATATACATGTTCAAGGTTTCAGCTAGTCTTTGTAGCTGAGCTGCTGGCTAGAACAGTACCTGCTAACAAACCCCAAAGACATGTTTATTCATGACGTGACTCAGTGTGACTCTTAGATTGGTTCCCCACGTTGATAAAGCTCCACTTCCGCTACGCATATGACGTTTGGTAACTAGTAATTTTTTACAAGTAGAGAATCCCACTCATCCGACTGCGCATGCTCGAGAAAGAGCATCTGTTTACATCCTGGGTCAATTTCGCTCATCAAAATGAGAAATGAACATGTACTGAAAACTGAGAAGATTTGCCGCACTTTCTTTTCGATACAAAGCCTTTCAAATATTGCTGTTATTGGTAATTTCGATTTTAATAATTTTTTCAATGTCATTACATTTTGATGTAATCGATTAACGATACCTGCCCAAATAGCGCAAGTGGTAGCGCTTTTGCTTAACGAGGTAAGGGTCCAATGATCGAAACCCACTCACCTACTTTTTTTTCTTCCGCATATGATATTTTTTCAAGTAGAGAACCTGCGCATGCTCCAGAAAGAGCGCCTGTTAACAAGCAAAGGTGTTGAAAAAGTTCATAAATAGGCCAGGTATTATATGAAGTCAGTGTGACCCAAATTCAATTAAATTTTTTACTATATAAAAGGCACAGAAAGTGGCTCATACTCACTTACTATCCAATGATGCAAACCATGTTTCAAGGTCACCAGTCTTGTGGTTCATGTAAAGAAGGTTTAAAGGGTATTCACTACCTAAAAATAGTATGTGAGCATGATCAGGAAATACCACAATCACAAACAGCAGACAACCCCATGGCACTGCAAGGAAGAGACACACAACCATCAAGAGACACCAGGAAGACAAACTAATACATCCGTGGATCATCGTGGCTACAGCATGGGATAGAAACAGGGCTGTGGAAATACCATGCCCGACTTGTCCGACCTGGTCCCATTTCATTCAGGACAAGTTGAAAATTTCAATTTACTTGTCCTTGGACAAGTGCAAATCTTGTATAAAGTTAATAAAATTTTGTATTTCATATTTTGATTAATTATTATGAGTTCACATGTTTCATTGAAAACAGTGTGGATCCTGATCAGCTGGCTTCTTCAGAAGCCAGCTGATCTGGATCTACGCTGTTTTCAAGAGAGTTGATATCTGCATGGTTTCATACTGCTTTCAAAAGTGTAAATTGTTTAAGCACAGAAAGGTATAAGCTAATCTGTACTATCGGACAAGTAAAATTTTCGTTGGACAAGTACATTATGGCTATTTACTTGTCCCTGGACAAGTAGAAAATTTTACTATTTCCACACCCCTGGATAGAAATGTATAGAACTCCCGTAAAACAAAAATCTGCACCCTGCAGAGCGTGTCTGCATGGTCTGTGGAAAGAGCGCACAAGAGGTCCGAAGGATCGAATCCACAAAAAGATCAGACATCAACGCCAAAGCATTGCTCGCCAAATATGGGGGCATTAATGTAGAGAGTGGCGTTAGGCTTAAATGAAATATATGTGTGGTTCCTGTTGCCTACCTACCCTAATTTTTTTAACCCTATATACCCTAAACAATAAAATGGTCTTTGGAGAAAAAAATGGGCACTTTTTCAATTTCTGTCACTATTTTCTTTGTTAAATGTTATAACAAAATTTAATAATTTCCCTACCTACCTACCCTAAATTTTCTTGGCATGAAACAGGAACCACACATATATTTCATTTAGGCCTTATGTGTAGAAACTGTTACTCGAAATTACAGAACCTCGATCAAAGATGTAGACTTTTTTATGAGGAGTGCCAACGAAATGCAAGGATAGTGATGCGTGCTAATACTAAAAGAATGATGCGCTCCTCTCCTCTCTCTGAAAATGTTGGACCCCCTCTGGATCCTTGAGAAAGTATAGTTTTCTCTGCAATAAAACCTTTGCCCCCCCCCCCCCCCCCCCGCTGTAAAATAAGCTGAGGACTAAAAAACGTCTCAGTCTGGACTCCCCCCCCCCCTGTCAAAAATTCCTGGATCCGCGCATGATATTATACATGCTTTAAAGTCAAATTACGGGGGTCGCGCACATGCGTTCCTTTTTCGCCACGCTCCCTAACTGTGAATGATGACCATCCCGCCCCCTCCCCTAAAATATCCACAATTTTATCATAGATCCCATAAAATATTTATTCAATCTGAACCCCCTAAAATTATTGAAATTAAAAGATAGACCCCCTCCTTAAAAAAGGTCCGAGTCCACATAGGCTACGAAAAGTCAGAGTAGCCCCCATCCGATCGGAAATCCCCGACACAGGCATGCACGGACCCAGGAAGTGTTGTTAGAGGGAGTCCAATTTATCTTTAACAACTTTTTTATGGTGAGAATCCAAATACCTTTCAAGGTGTATCACCATCGGCCAATTTCAATGGCGTTTCGCTAGCGGCCGAATTAATGGCCCAACATTGAATTCTGACTTGCCTTTGAGATTTTCAAGTGGATCCAGACGAGTATTGCTAAATAAATCCTATAGCTTTGTGATTTTGCTGGGCCCGGAGCCCCGGCCCCCTCTGGATCCGCGCATGGATAGTTTTCCTCGTAACCTGGCTTATTTAATGAACATGAGACAGAGGGGCCGCGGGTTCGAGCCTCACAGGCGTCACTGCGTTGTGTCCTTGAGCAAGACACATTAATCATAGCTTAGTACCGGTTCAACCCAGGAAGACCCATCCCTACATAACTGAAAGATTGTTGATGGGACGTAAGGATCAAATCAAACAAATCTCCTTCGCAATGCTGTGCTCCGGAAACATAAACTTCTTTTAACACCAAACACATTATTCAGAATACAGGCACAGAGGATTTTGTAATAATATAGTGGTGTTTAATAATGAGAGAATGGTCGACATTGTTGCGTTGGTACAAGGTCGCCCACATTTCCACCAACTACCATTGTGGGCCCAACGTATCTTTGCTATCTGTGTAGTGACCCCAAACACAAAATATGACGTCCGCTGATATTGTTCACGAATTCCAAGCATACTCGCACCTGGGTGAGAAAGGGGGTGGGGGTACTCTGATATTTTCAAACATACGTAGGCCCGGACCATTTTTGGGGTTAACTTTTTGGTGTTTTGTGATGACCCCAAAAGATATCCACAAAATCTTCATACCCCAAAAACTATACATTTTTCTGAAAACCCTCAAAGGTATTGAAATTCAAAATTTTGAACCCCAAAATGGTGCGAGCCCACGTATGAATGAAAATATTATAGTACCCCCCCCCCCTCCACCCTCTCCTCGCAGATAGAAACAGGGGCCGGGGGCGTCCAGACTCAAATAACAGAAAAAACTCTGATAAGGGTGTTTTTTGTTGGTTTTTTTTGCAACTATATTTTTTTACGGTTCAAAAGGGTCGAAACATTTATCGGGGGGGGGGGGGGGTGCAACTTTTTATTATTATTTCTTTTTTTTTTTTTTTTTTTTTTTGGGGGGGGGGGTTGGGGGTGCAAATCCTTATTTCTATAGAAACCTATATAACTTGTGATTTTTCGGGGGGAGGGGGGGGGGGAGTCCGGACCACCAATCCCTCTCTGGATTCGGGCATGGGTAAGAAATAAGTAATTGCCCACTTCCCTGTCACGGATTGAGTTTTTTGAAAGTCTCAGAAGGTTTACCGGCCGGCGCAGTCGGTAACATGTCTGACTACTGTTTTTTTTTTTTTTGTTTTGTTTTTTTCGGGGATGGGGGGGGGGGGGCAAATGCTTATTTCCAACGAAACTTAAAGAACTTGTGATTATTATTTATTTTTATTTATTTACTTATTTATTTATTTTTTTGGTGGGGGGGGGGGTCCGGACCACCTATCCCCCTCTGGATCCGCACATCGGTTAGAAATAAGTAATTGCCCACTTCCCCGTCACGGAATGAGTTTTGTAGGTGCAAACTGAAAGTCTCATAAGTGTTTCCCCTGTGAACATTTGAAATTCCAGAAAATAGTTGTACCGGGCCGCGTTGCGTCTGACTAGATGCGGGGTAACTGCATTTTTGTTTATTTTCGGGTGGCGGGGGATGCTTATTTCCATAGAAACCCATAGAACATGTGATTTTTTAGGGGGATGGGGGGGTAGGGTCCGGACCACCTAACCCCCTCTGGATCCACGCATCCAGTGTTGGGTTGGGGATGCTTATTTCTATAGGAACCTTTAGATCTTGTAATTTTTCAGTTGCCATATTCCTGATAATAGAACAAAATAAACTTTATAACAAAATCCAATCCGCACGTACAATTGGGCCACTATCGGCCCGCCAACGAACAACCATCCGCAGGTGACGGTTCGTCGGCGGGCCGATAGTGGCTCGTGATGGGATGCTTGTATGGAGCAGTTGTTTAAAATCGCAAATGCACTTTTTATTCAATATACCGCAGATGGACTTAAGACGCCACAGGTATTTTCCAATACTACGTATTTTTCCATTACTACGTCAGTGTATATGCCTATAAATAGACGCAATGGCGTTTAGTAGTTACCTGTCTTAATATGCTGACAGGCTATTAAAGGGAGAGAACCAGTCTATGTGACTCTTTGCCTACTGGGTAATTTGGCACGTTTTTTTGGTCGTCTGCTGTTTTTTTTTTCAAAATCATTTTTTTTCGAAAATTTCTTTCAGGAATACAACAAGAGTGTCAAGCGGTTCGGATCCAGATCAGGCCCGACGTTTTGTCGGGCCTGGTTTGAATACAAACTGTTTGCAAAGGTAATCAGCAGACGGCACTAGTAGGCAAGGAGAAAATTACGTGGCAGATGATTTCGTGCGAGTAAGTACAATCTATTTTACTGGGATAATTGAATCCGAAGATTTAATTTCAACAAGAACGTAAGACTGTGATTATTGGTCATCTCAAAGAGTATTAGACCTACTTCCCTCGTTTTATGGGATGTTGTCTGTTCCTTATTGGGTTAGAATAATCATGGTATTATTTATAAGGAGAAATATCTTTCAAAAGCTTTTATTTGGATGAAATTTTTTGTGTGTCCTGTTTTTCTTGTGTTTTTGTCACTTTCCCATATGGTGTCCTGGGTCAGGTGTGGTATTTGATCGTATCGATTCCTGATCGTTGCCTTCTTCCTTACTTTTGTTTAAATGCATTGAACGAATGAAGTACATCTACATGTATATGATTTTGCAAATGGAAATACAGGCCGTTTTCAACACAGTGTAAAGCCTGTCTGACACAGGACACGGTTGGGCACACGGTTCCAATGTTCTTAAAAGGGTATACTCGGTTGTACACGGGTTGACTGGTACGAGTATTGAGCTCCAACCGTGCATGATGTAGTATGTACGAACAAAGCACGCATATACTCGATTAAGCAAGGTTTGTCACGGTTTGAACACGATTTGCAAAACGATTTTCATACGATTGTTGTACGGTTCCAAGTACGGTCTGTTACGGCCTTGTTCGATTAAACACGACTTGTACTCGATTAACTGGACATTTACAGGGTTTACATACGGTACCACCGACTTTTGTTCGAGTTCGATTCCATACGATTTGTATACGATACTGACACGGTTGAGCTCACTCGTGGAGTGGACTTCATGTGCGGTTGTATATACGGTCTCGTAGGGTCTCTCACGGTCTTGTACAGTCTCATACGGTCTCTCACGGGCTTGTACATTCGCTAATACGATTATACACGGACATGGCATCCGTGTCAGTTTTTTAAAAGTCTTAAAAATCATACACGGCTTTCACTGATACACTCGAATGGCACGAGTGTAACTTAGTAAAGGCCACGGCTGGTTCGGTTGTACATGTATGTACGGTTCACACGGATAGCCAGCCGTATAAGCCGTGTGTTCTGTGTCAGACAGGCTTAAGAAAAGATTATATAATATTTTCTAATACACATTCCATTAACTAAATCTTAGAAAGGCCATTACCGTTTAGTGTGACCAGACTGATGGCATTTTTTGCAACATCAGACATATAAAATGAATAATGGAAATATGGCATACAATGCAAGCAGACTCATGTAATTTATTTGCATTTTTATGTAAAACATGTCTTAAGCGGCCACTCAAAAATAGACAAAGCAGCTGTCTTAAAGTAAGAAAGAGGGCAAAGATCAGGAATCGATATAATCAAGCACCACACCTGACCCAGGATACCAATAGGTAAGTACAAACTTCACAATTAGACATCAAAAACGAGAGCTAAGAGGTCAATCCTTTCCCAGCAGGTGACTATTAAGCATCAATAAACAGACGTGCACGAAAGCATATAACACATGACAGAAATAACAAAAATGACCCACAAAAACCGGTTTCACGGCGCGCAAAATGGTAGCATAAAATATGTTTGACCAGCATTAAGCGATAATCGGTCTTGAAAAACAATCTTTGGTCTTCTTATGAGTGGCCGCTTAAGGCATGTTTTACTGCACACCCACGGTCATGTGATCCATATTATGATTATCTACATATATACAGTTAACTCGATAATAGGAACCCGTATATATCGAAGAACCCGTTATTTTGATTTAAGTATGGGATACGTTATTTGGAGAAAATGTCATATTTATAAACTAGTTCATATACTGACGGACAAAAGAAACGCTAAAATAGATTTCTGTCAGGTTAGACATGTGGCTCACAAAAACGAGCTGCACAAGCTTTACTAAAACATTTGGGTTATTTGAATTGATCGATTTTTGTTTATCAGACACTGATAGATAGATGGGCTAATATACATGAATATTTTAACTGCTGTCACTAAACTATTTCCTTCCGAGTAATTTATCGAAAAGTTTGCATGTGGCGTTTCTATTGCCCGTCAGTATATTTTCATATGCATGTTTTGGATACATATAGGTACACAACGTGATTAAAAATAGCGTCTCACATTCTTTTTTCTCTTTGCCAACTTTCCAGTAGCAGAATTTCAAATAATCGATAGTGAAATAAAGGTATATCGATAACTTCCGATTGTAGTCCAAAATCACTAAATAGTCGATAGTTCGGATCAATTGGCAATTAAAATTAAAACCTCTCTACCTCTGCATCGTTACGTTTATACTTCACTGGATTGTTGGCTCTAATAATTTTTCAGCGCAGTTCATTAAAATGATTTCCCATTAAAAAAAGATTGGCTATTACATTAATGTATTGCAACAGACTGCATGCTTGGTTGTCAACCCAATCACGGTTGGCAACTTTGCTTTCCTCTTTAATTGCACGCCGGGCGATCGGACTTCAGACTCTATGACGGTTCCGCCTTAAAGACTAATCAGTTGATGAGATGGTTGGGGCCTGATGCTTTGGCTGTTTGACTTTTTGGATTTCTTTTGCTCCGGTTCAGTTTTATTTATTGTTGAGCCCTTATCTTTGCATTATCTCCTTTTTATATCTTGATTTATATGTTCTAGGAGATGATTCATTGATAAGTTAGGGGTCTTTCATACAAACCAAATATCTATGTGTCTTGATCCACATCGGAACTAAGGGTGAGGTTGGTGCACCGTTAAATCGGTTTAAGCCCTCCAGTAACATACCTTTACTGACCGTTCCAAGGCGGTACGCCTTTTATTGATCTTTATGTTCTTTCTGTCTTGTGTTTGCTATGCCTTTGTGCGCGTCTGTTTATATAAGCCTTGTGGTCACCTGCTGGGAAAGGGCTGACCTCTTGGCTCTCGTTTGTGGTGTCTTACTGTGAATTTGTTATTTCCTATTGGTATCCTGGGTCAGGAATGGTACTTAATTGTATCGATTCCTGATCTTTGCACCCTTACTTACTTTCTATCCAGCTAGTTGATTTGAGAGAGAGAGAGAGAGAGAGAGAGAGAGAGAGAGAGAGAGAGAGAGAGAGAGAGAGAGAGAGAGAGAGAGAGAGAGATTCAATACCGATATATCCGGAACTGGATCATGACCGATGCATTCACTGTAGTTGGTCCAACCATCTGTTGCATTGTAATCTAGGTTTGGTTTCCATGTTCCATTCTCAAGACACTCTCTAGTAGCATAACCTGCAAATATTAAAAGCTTTTCAACTGTATGAAATGTACAAAATATGAAATACAGTAAAACCTGTGTAAAACGGCCACTCAAAAATAGACAAAACAAAGATCTTAATGACAAATGGTAATTTAATGAAGGTCGAAAGTATTGCAGAATGCTCCCCTTGGTGCATTCTGTAATACTTTTGACCTGCATTAAGCGATAGTTAGTCTTGAAAACCAAGTTGTGGTCTTTTTGAGAGAGGCCGTTTTACACAGGTTTTACTGTATTTGATTTGCACTAATTTTATATTTTATACATTCCCTACGATTGCCACAAACAAAACATGATTATCATATGGATTTCCAGAATTTTATATCTAAAGATATACATGTGTACAATACATTTATACATTTGTATTATGCTTCTCAAAGAGCTACGTGCATTAAGGAGCTATTTGCCCCTCACTCCACTAGAGGCTAAAAAATAAGAAATGTTTTACCAATTTCTTCTTATTAATTAACTAGAACAATAGCCTTGGCGTAAAAGTCTGGTATTCATTTGAATTTTACCTATGCTATGGTAACAAAATAGGAAACGTAGGAACGTGGCCATTTTGTAGCATTTGAGACATTTGGCAGAGAAATAAACATAGAGCACAAACAAATACCAAAAAAAATATTTTAATAAATGATGAGATTTGTTATCAGACACAACATATTAAAAGTTTATCCTGGTGTTTAGCTGTGCTGATACATGTATCTAATTAAAAAGTCGGTCTCCCAAAACCTTAAATTTGGCCCAAAATGGCAATTTCTCTATTTTAAGCCGATTTTTGTGGACCATTTTAGTTACCATAGCAACGGTAAAAGTTAAAGATATGCCAGACTTAAACACTCCTAACAGATAACTCTAATGCCCAGGTCACACATTCACGGATCACCTCGCCGGTTCTACTACGGAATAAATCTCACGGATGACCCCGGAAATGCCAATTTCCGTAGTCCGATACGGATGCACTATATACGTATGATTAAGTACTACTACGTATGATTACGGATGCAATACGAAAGGCTACGGACCAATACGGATTGCCACGAATGTTCATCCGTGGCTAATCCGGCGTCCAGTCCGTGAATGTTTGACCTGGGCATAAAGAAATTAGTGAAAAGCAATTTTTAGTTTTGGGCTCCAGAGGGGACCAAATTAGTCCCTTAATGCACTTACCTCTTTGTTAATCAGAGTGTGGTGAAAAGACTTATCTATTTTGGGTTACTGTGTGCTAAACGCATAGCAGAGGGGATGGTACAAACACTTTCTCGCCCACTTATCACCCAAGACAAGCTGTTCCTTAGGCAAAACGCCGTGTGGAATTTCCTTTTCTCGCACACCAGATCGAGATTTCCGTTGTTTTTACCCATGTGAGATATTTCTATCTCACACCCCCGTACCAGCCCTAGGGAAAGATAAAAAACGAACAGCCGCACGTCGGTCGCACACTGGCTGCACGTCGATACTTGACGTCATTGTAACGTTAAAATGACGTCACTATGTCGCATCTCAGCGAGTTCAGGAATTTCTGTAACCCTTTTCATGTTTTTCTAATATAAAATGTGGTACATAGTGGTGAGCAAGAAAAAGAATCCATTATTTGTGTGAGAATGGGATAGAAAAATCCGTCCCTCGTGATCACCGCTTGTCATCACTCGGCAAGCCTCGAGATGCCAATCGGTGATCCTCGGGACAGATTTTTCTATCCCACCCTCACACTCATGATAGATTCTTATTATCCTATCCACGTGACCTGCTTATCACATCCACGTGACTTCAAATTATAACAATAAAGGCTGTTTGCAGAGCAATTTACGCCTAAATATTATGTAGAAATATCAAAACGGCAACATTTAGTGAGTCCGCCATTTTCGGATTGTTGAATGACGTCAAAAACATTTCTGACGTCACTAAAATGCAACAACAATGTGACGCGCGTTATTGACACAGTTTGGCGCCACGACGTCTTTGTCAATAGATATTGATACCAACGTTAGTTTCAAACCCCAATAAAAACAAAACCGACGCTTGAAATGCTATTTCGTTTCGTTTTTAGGTGCTAAACTATGTTTACACCTATTTCTGCATCTAGAAAATTCGTTAGTGAACTTATTTTTTAGATTGGAACAAACACAAAAAATCTAAAAAAATATGCGGAACCGACATAATTCATATGAAACCTTAAAAAGTCACAAAGTGGGCGAGAAAAAGTATCCATCATGATGTATTGTTGTGGGACAAGGAAATCCCACCCTCTGACCTGAATAATTTCGTCAGAAACTCGGCAGAGCCTCGTTTCTGACGAATTATTCTTGTCCTCGTGTGGGATTTCCTCGTCCCACAACAATACATACATGTATGAAGGATACTCTTAATCCCTGCCAGAATTGGATTTAGAGATTTTATATTGCTTCCGCGCACACGGTCTTAAACGAACCATCAAATCTGCGACGGAAGCATTTCATATTTTAGTTCAAACGTGTCCGCAAATGCGTTTTTACGTATACGGTAGCCACGCCCCTGCCTTTAATGAAATTATTCAGTGGAAATTCAGATATGATTCACCAATAACATGTTTAAATGGCTAATTTGAATGGCGAAACTTCTCTCGTGAGCTGATGTTGGCCCGACACTGTATCCTGGCTTGGAAGTTCCAAAATCTCGTGAACTGACTAAACTAGACAAATGCATGATTTATAATAGACTTGCCCCTTTGCTTATTGTTATTGTTTTTATCCCTTACAGTTGCCTTTTTAATCCAAGCTCATCTGATAACACTGGCTGAACAACATCTTTTCAACCAGGGAACTTAAGTCTGTAAAATATTTAGAGCTGTTCAAGATTTGTGTCCCTTCATAAGAAGAAATAAAATTTTAAAGATAGGGTCCGAGGCCAGACTAGATTTATAAGTTCGAAGCCCTGGAAACATAGGGAATCAGAATAAACTAAACTCTAAGTACGATTTATTGAGTTACAATTGATGGAACAATTAAAATAATGTTGCTTCTAAGGACACAAATCGCAGGTGGCGTTGTTAGATCTTATTTGCAGCGGAAATCAACATTCAAATTAGCAACAGCACGAAAACTCTATTGAAATTGCGCGTGCCGAGACGAAATTCTGTGTTGATTTTCAATCGAAATGTCTCGAAGAATAATCAAGTATAGGAAAGCAAAACAAAAAAGAAGAAAAACAAGAACAAGAAATGCATCGTTATTGTGTTATTTGAGATCTGTCGACTCTCCTTAGAGACATACAACCGCAAAAGTGAACACAATAAGACATTTGTGCAACTTTGTAATATAAAAAACCCAAAACAAAAACTGTGTCCTTTCGTGTGTACCATACAGCCACGCAAGTACCAGTTTAGCAAATGGGTATTATTCAGCTATTGGGTCACTATCGAACAACGCCCTTAACTTGTTCCTATCATCGTTAGCTTTACAAGAGACCGGGACATTGCATGCCACGTGGCGATACAGTGACCGAATGTTTGAATAATGGTGCATGAAACCATACGCTATTTTGAACAAACCAAACTCTCATCTGTGAAATGAGCACGAAGGAATGAACAAGTTTACATGTAATATAATGCACCTGGATGACACTAATAACTGTCTGTTTATGCCTTTGACAGCTTATCTTGAGACTTTTCATTGGAATATATTACTAAATTAAAGGTTGGTATAGCTGCGTGCTTATAATTTTGACTGGTACATCTAAGCAGAAGTTATTGTATGGTTTGTGCGTCTGGACGGTAAAATAATTATCGCTCGTACAAACACAAAACCATACAAAGACTGGCTTATCGTACCAGCATGCATTTGCACTTTTGGAATGTCAATGGAATGTGCAATAAGTGTAAGTTATTAGCGAGTGGATTATCTACCGGACTCGCTAAAGCTCGTGGATTATCTTACCGTAAATACGTACAACCATACAATAACTTTCTTATGAAATGTCACAGCGATATAGCCTCGTAAGGTCGTCAAGGTAAACAATGCTTTTTTCTTATGACGTCATTTATCTATGCGACCCGCTCTGTTTTTGCTATTTCCAGCACGCCAGTTTTCTGTCTCACTGGCGCAACAGGTATAAAGCAAACCAACAGAGATGATAGAAACGTTAAAATGTAATACCCGGATGTAATAAAAATGTTATGATATGGTTGAGGTCTGCCTCAAGGTCATATTGGCTTCCCAGTGTCAATATGACCTAGAGGCACACCTCGACCATATAATAACCTGTTTATACTTAACGTTGACCTAGCATTTAAAGTGATCCAATAAAATTAAACCAAGACAGTTTTCGTGGACTTTAAAAATTAGTGAAATTTTCTGGTGACATAAGAATCTAGCTTGCGAATTGCAAATGAGCAGGTTGAGTGGGTCATGCGCCGTAGCATTAGTTTGGATTGTGCTGCTGTTACTAAATGATTAATATTACAATAACGGATTTCGATGGCTTGACCTGGAAGTCAATTCTTAAAAGTGGCGTGAGCTCCTTCTGATATTTCGTGCTGATCCATCGTTGGCATATCTCAGCATGATTCAATTAAATGGAAATAGAATTAAAGACTTCTACAGAGCGTAATCTTTGTAGGCTGAAAGAGCTGAACTATCATCATGAATTTTCATTACGGATACACAGGGGGCGCCCCATATGTTTGGCCTTGTTGTCAACTTGCCTAGAGTTTTGCAACTTGTGCAATTTTGTTTGCAAATATATTGTTGTATGCATCAAAATACAGCATGCGCAGATCCAGAAAAAAATGTAAAAGTGGGTCAAACTTAACTTTGTTTTTGTTTGTTTGTTGTTGAGGGCAGAGAGAGGAGGGTCCAATGTAAGAAAGGGGACAAGCTCAGGAATCAAAACAATCAATCGGCATGCCATAGTATTTTAAATGGCGTTACTATGGCATGCCGATGATGGACCGACATAGAATGGAGACAGCTTTGTGATTGTCCAGACCAGTATTGCTGAGGAACCCTATAGCTTTGTGATTTTCCAGATGGGCAGGGGGGGGGGGGGGGGTTGCGACCAGGCAAGACTCAAATCAGTCCGCTCAGTTACATGTACATACATTACATGTAGGTAGAATATCCAAACATTATGTAGAGTTGAAGTAAATCGAATGACAAAAGTAAGGCGCTTATCAGATTACGCGGATGCGATTTTACAGTGCTATAAAATAGGTCAAGGTCAATTTGGAGCATCATTTAAAAGCAATTTCGGATTAAAACTATTTTATTTGCATACTTTGTACATATAACATATAACAATACACAATGCATATGGGATTCAAAACAAACATGGTGGGGTCATATACCGTATGCTACATTCATGTACCTAAGTGCCATTGGATTTTTGATTCTAGAGAGGGCTTGGTGGCCATTTTAGTCATGTGACAAAACAAAGTTTTAGTCTGCTACCTTTAAAGAGACTAAGTCTGCAACTATGAACATTTTTCGATTTTTTTATTTTCTTTTTAAGATCATTTGTAAAAGAAGAATTAAGTTATGTTTTCACAATAAATCTGTTCACTATAGCTGAAAACTGCACGGAAAAGTGAATTATCTTATAAAACAGGTGTGTTTTTCTCTTGTTGGTAATTATTTGTGTCCCTCCAATAATTATAGACTGTTAATTTTAACACAAATGCTGTTGTTTTGATACGGATAATTTTTTAAGATTTTTGAAATTGGTAAAATGTATACCTGAATTATAGTTTTTTACTGTGTTCTTGAAAAATAGAAACATTAGTTCTAAGATTAAAATATCAAAAGTTACAGACTATGCAGCTTTAATGGAATCTACATAAAACATTTTCAAATTACCCAGTTGTTTCAGATGTTGAATGACGGGCATAGACATTGGTATACTATTAGCAGATTAGCTGACCAATGAGGCTTTGGCTACGAAAAGCTTACAAATGAAGGGGATGGGACTGGCGGATGGAATGGCAATTCGATAAGGCTGCCGCCAATATCAGTTGATGGTCACCTAAGGCCTTCGTTTATTTCCAACTTCATTGCAGATAAAGCCATCATGTCGCCATTTAAACAGTACTAAAGCCTCAAAAAGCTATCTGTCTTGTAATTATAAGATAATAGGACTTCTGTGGAAGCCATAAAAGAAGAAAAAAAATGCGACATTGATGTATATCTGTTTTCCTTATGTTCTGCAAGTAGAATTTTTTCACTGGGTGCAACGTATTACGCTTTGTGGTCAATATTTTTTCGTTTTTTCCCCATATAATTCTTTTTGAATGGGCGTTGGCTTAAATGACCTAGTGCAAGTTTTAACATCTGTATTTGTTAACAGATACCAGCATATTAAAGTTTGGCTGAAATATGCAAATTTCAGCCAATATTTCAAGCAGAATAACAGCGAAAACTACAACCCCTTTCCATCGTTTATGTTCATATCATACAATACATAGTGGAGATGGCCTTATTATGTAAGAGTTCGTATCATTTTCACGTCACAAATTTAGCCATTAGGTGACATAACGTGCTGAGCATGCAACAATATATCCAAATGTTTGGTGGAAAATGAGGTCTCTTGTGGCCTAGCAACGGAGATATGCCAGGAAAACTAACTGACCCGATGTCTTAACATGGAAGCCATGGTTACTGGCAGATCAGTTTCAAAAAGGATATATTTTATAAAACTACAAACTAAAATATCAATTTTGTAAAGCTCACTGACCTATTTTTTTTTTTTTAGAAAAATGACAAATTAGATGGTGCCGTCCGAAAGTGGGTCAGGGGTTCATGAATGGGCCATTCAGCCAATATTAATTAACGTTGGTTGGTTAACAAATTTGAATTACTCTAAATTAGACAACCATGACTAACTAGTATGTTAATGACCATTATTATGTAACATGAAGCAAAAATAAACATGAAGAAAGTAAATGGCAAATTATGTTCAGACATGATAGACTACATTTCTTTACACACTGAACACCCTGGCTTGGCATGGAGCACCTGCTCCACACTTTAATCATGCTTAATTTTGTTTTCTTAGAAACTTGATGAAATGCAGCCATATTATATAGTGCTAAGATGATGTTTCAATAAATGATTGCTGTCTTTAAAAAAAACAAAACATGCATATGTCATTTCATAGAGGACGGGTCCCTCTATTCATATGAAGAAAACAATCTAAAGACGTTGACCCCAAAACAAACACAATGCGTTGAACCCTATAGTTTACAAAGCTTCATGGAAAACAATTGAATTTTGTCTACAATATAAGACGACGGTTCCCTTGGTACTTTAATGATAACATGAAGCTTCAATCTGACACGTTGTTGCACATATGTGCATTAGTTTGGCAAATGTTTACCGAACTTACGACAATAAGCGAGGAAAATCGGATTAAGAGTCATGAAACGCCTGACACCGCAGCTAAGTACGTAGGTTCGAGCACATTGTTAGACGAATGATATCCCCTGTCGAATATATGTGTGTGTGAAAAACGACAATAACTTAAATACATTAAGGTACTGATATATTATTTTATCATATGCAGGTCCTTAAGGAATATTGGGCTATGGTAGAAAGCAGAATATCGCCCAGTGCTATCTATGGGCTGGGATTTGTTGCATTTTCCAATGTTTACACTCTTCGATGAACTTTTATCAGTTACCACTCATATTAACTGCATTGTTGCGCGTTGCCTGATAAACGTTGTCTATCTCACGGCATGTTGCCTTTATCAGGTCATGATGACGTTGCACTTTTTGAGTGACGTCGCTAATGACGCTGAATCAACACAAAATCAAAAATTACGTCGGCAAGCCTCGCGATGTCAACATGCGTTCCCAAAGCCTTGCCTGATAAACTTGATATCAAAAGACACTCACCTAGTATTCTCTATTTATCAAGCACTTGTGGTGAGATTTGCCCGCAGGTATTGCATTGTCAAGTGAGTATGATCAGAGAATACCACAGTCACACACTGCAGACCAACCCATGGCACCGTGAGGAAGAGCCACGGGACATTAACAGTAACAAGACATCAGGAAGACAATAATTATTAAAGTAAAGCAGACAGCCCTCTTTTCCCCACCAAGATGATTGCAAAACTAGAAGGACACAAAGTACTGAAACACAAAACAGGGACCAAACACAGAACCCCCATAAACAATGGGAGCAATAATAAACAATGAATCAGCATTAACAGAATCACCGCGAACGGACAGCAGTCTAAGCAAAAATGCATTTTACTGGTACCAAAGCTTCGCTCTAGATTATGTTGTTGTTAAAACACAAAAAAATGTTAAGATCGTATGGAGACTTCCTTTCTATTGCAATGTATCTTCACAGAGAAACAATCTAACCAAATTAACACACTATGAATAAACAAAGAAAATGGCTGGTGACTCACAGAGAGTCCGAGCTGAAGAAAACCTCAAGTTGAGCAACGGAAGTCGCGAATAAACAAGCGACATGATTGGTCGACGTAATGTTCGATTGACGTCATGCCATGGCGACGGCTGTTGAACGTCATAGCCGAACATGTCAATAGATAACATTTCTGCGCCTCGTAATTTGCTTAATTCACGTCGAATTTTCACGAATAACGCTGATAAATAATTCAAATTGCGCTTCATGTAGCATTTTAGCTCAGCCCACTGTCTTCATCACATCATGAAGGTTGAAAAAAGGGCCTCGTCGCGAGAAAACCTGTCTTCGGGGTTTCCACCAAAGCGAGTTTCAAACCCGTCTCCTCAGCTACAGAGACTAGCTAGAAATTGAAATCTCACCTGTAGCAAGTTAACATATGCTACATTCCAAAAAGCGAACAACAATGACGCTGATCAGACTGCGCGGGTTCGCAGGCTGGTCTGCGCCTTTGTTGTTCGCAAACCCCCCGACGACAGGTTTTCTTGCGTTGAGGCCCAAATAAAATTTCAATTCTTTATTAACTCTTGAACAGATTCAATGAAACCCACTATGCTGTTTTACTATTTTGTAGGTTCTCTCTAATTCAGAAGGATCCGGTTTTCCAGGTTACGTGTAAGTAATGCAGATCCTGGTGAGATGTGCTGTTTTCGGCATCTCATCAGTGTCTATACCGTTTGCTTATGTATCCTCTATAGAATGCTAGACATTCACATTTTGTATGCTGGGTAATTTTGTATGCTTTTATTATCATCGTCTACTGATTTTTCGAAATTAACTTTTCCCAAAAATTCTTTCAGGAACACTACACGTAACAGGTAACGTTCTGTCTGTCCTGATCTGGGTCCAAACAGTTGCAAAGGTTATCAGCAGAGGACGAAAGTTACCGCTGGAAAGGAAAGAGTTTTAATCCAGATCAGAACCGAAGTCTACTGACTTTTCAAAATTAACTTTTCCAAAACACTACACGTTACAGATTGTCAAACAGCTTGGATCCAGATCAGGACCGACATTCAGTCGATCCTGAGCTGGGTCCAACAGTTTGCAAAGGCTATCAGCAGAGGACAAAAGTTGCAGCTGGAAAAGAAGGAGTTTGGATCCAGATCAGGACAGACATTCAGTCGATCCTGAGCTGGACCCAAACAGTTTGCAAAGGTAATCAGCAGAGGACATAAGTTGCAGCTGTAAAAGAAGGAGTTTGGATCCAGATCAGGAGAGACCTTCTGTCGCTCCTGATTTGGGCCCAAACTGTTTGCAATGGTTATCAGCAGTGGACAAAAGTCGCGACTGGAAAGGAACGAGTTTGGGTCCAGATCAGGACAGAAATTCTGCGGGTCCTGATCTATGTCAAAATAGTTTGCAAAGGTTATTAGCAGGAGAACAAAAGTTGCCACTGGAAAGGAACGAGTTTGGATCCAGATCAGGACAGACATTCTGCGGGTCCTGATCTATGTCCAAATAGTTTGCAAATGTTATTAGCAGGAGAACAAAAGTTGCCACTGGAAAGGAACGAGTTTGGATCCAGATCAGGACAGATATTCTGCGGGTCCTGATCTAGGTCCAAACAGTTTGCAAAGGTTATTAGCAGGAGAACAAAAGTTGCCGCTGGAAAGAAAAGAGTTTGGATCCAGATCAGGACAGACATTCTGCAGTTCTGTCGGTCCTGATCTAGGTCCAAACAGTTTGCAAAGGTTATCAGCAGAGGACAAAAGTTGCCGCAGGAAAGGAAAGAGATTGGATCCAGATCATGACAGATATTCTGTGGGTCCTGATCTGGGTCCGAAAGGTTATCCGCAGGAGGACAAAATATGCCACTGGAAAGGAAAGTGTTTGTTTGTTTGATTTGATTCTTTACGTCCCATCAACAATCTTTCAGTTATAAAGGGACAGGTATTCCTGGGTTGAACCAGTACTAAGCTAGGATTAATGTTCTTGCTCAAGGACACAAGGCAGGCCGGTCAGGCTTGAACCCGCGGCCCCTCAGTCTCGAATCAATACTATACAGCTGAGCCACTGCGCTCCCCAGGTCTGTCGGTCTTGATCTGGGACCAAACAGTTTGCAAAGGTTATCAGCAGCTAGCAAGGTAAGAGTAAATAGGTAAAGTCATAAATGGCAAACTCATTTATCTTGATTATGTGTTATCATCTATATTTTATTACATGTTATCAAATAAAACTACTGCGAAAATGCTAAAGGAGCAATCTCTGTATTAATAACGTTTATAAATCACCCATATTCAAATACAGAGATGGTAATGGTCGATAGCTTAATATCGTCTTCGTCGAATTTTAATCACTGATCGAACTCAGTCTGAGACAGTACAGTACGAGCGAACTGTCTTAACCTATATCACCGAGCATCCTTTATGTGGAACATGGGCAAACAGTGCAGATGCCACGCAATTTAGCATCTAATCGGGGTCTCCATTGGTTACCGAGGTTGGATTCGATGCATGTTACACAACCAGTGTTTTCCCAAGTATCTAGGATATCAAGCGTCGTGCTAAAGAGTGCTGATCTTACTCTTCGCCGTTCTCATTGACATCAAGCGGAGCATTGCGCGGCCGTTACGCTGATGTCCCTTCAAGGTACCGTGCCTGTCACCATGGCATACATATTTGACCAATGCAGTTTCTCACTTCATTACATATAATAGTTCGAATACATCCCTCAGGTCAACAGTGGCAGATCACAAGAACTTGCCCCACGCACAGTTGCAGCGTGTGTCAAACCAGCTGTGAAATTTCTGCATATGTGTTAATCCTCAAATTGGCTTTGCACCTTGTTTAATGAAAATTCTCATTATTTATTACCATAAGTACACAAGAGTAATCGATTAAGGAAGTTTCTGCCAAATTAAATAATCATAGACTTTTGTAAAGGCTGCCATGTAAATGTCAGTTGTATTAATAAATTTCCAGAAATGTGCAGCCTGAGATTTAATATCTCCGTATAATGAGACAAGGCTGTTTATTCAATTGCCCTTTGTGCATGCAATATTAAATGACAGACACCTAGTGGATGTTCCTTTTGTAGATATAGGCGCAAACAGCAAAGACTCAGGCGAGTCTGCACAGAAGCGCAGACTCGTCTGTGTGTTCGCTAGTCTCACAAGTGATACAGCTGTGTATGGCATTCCTTTATGTATTGGCTTTGATATTTCAGTGAGCTTTTTGTGCGGTAGCAGAGCTCAAAACACCATCTTATGTGCTACCGTAGACACGTTTGTGTCTGGAAAACTGTTCCGTTATTCAATTCTGATATTTGAATTGTACAATTCCGTGTCATGTGCATTACGAAAATTAAATCAGTACTTAAGGTTACGCTTAAAGAAAACGTAACTTATCTCGGCGTAGACCATCAACACATCAATCAGGTACCCTGCGCAGAGAGACAAACCATCTCAAACAGCGGGTACCAGCGACATGGCAATGTTGTTAACCCTGTATTTTAATTATATAAAATCACCATGCGTGGATCCAGAGGGGGGAGGGATAGGGGTCCGGACGCCCTTGGAAAAGCACACGTTCTATAGGTTTCTATATAGAAATTTGCATTTGAACATCCCCCTGGAACAAAGTTGGACAATGTAGTTTTCTAAAAAAAGGTGGTCAGAGGTTTTTTTTCCTGTCAGTTGAGTGGCAATTGAAAACGTTAGTGCTATCGACGAACGTAGATCAAAACTCGCTAGAAACAGAGTTTTCGATTGACATTTGGACCCCCCCCCCCCCCCCCCCGGACGAAAATTCCTAGACTCGCGCATGATTTCTACTATTGCGTCGAGAAAACAGTAAAATGCATTTAAGTCCCCAAGTGGCTTAGGCTGTTGTCCGTTCTAAGATAGCGGTTCTGTTGTTGATTATTGTTGCTCCAATTGTGGGGTTCTGTGTTTGTTCTACGTTTTGCAACACATTGCTTCGTGTCCTTTCAAGTTTTGCCATCATCTTGATGGGGAAGAGGGAGCTGGTTGCTTTACTTTGTCTTCCTGGTGTCTTGTGATTGGTACGTGGCTCTTTCTCACGGTGCCATGGGTTGGTCTGCGGTGTGTGATAGTGGTATTTCCCGATCATACCCACTCGCTTTTTGACTTTATCCTCATTATATTTGGCGTATCCAAAAAGGGTCATGTCTCCCTTATGACCATTTTTCATTAAAAAAGTTATTTGCTATTTATGGGGATTCTATGGAAAGAGATATTTTCGGGCTGTATAACTTTAAGGTACTGTCTCTTATGTCATAGCGTATATTTGAAGATGCTACTAGATCACAACGGATAGGCGGCAATCGAAAACGTTAGTACTATCGACGAATGTAGATAAAAAAAACGTTAGAAGCAAAGTTTTCGATTGGCGACAAATAACACTGTATCTATCGAATTTTGATCCGCGTTCGTCGATTGTTAAGAGCGTTTTCGATTGTCGCCTATCCTGTGTTCGAGATAACCAAATTTTTGAGCGTAAAATAAGAATATTTTCTTATCCATACTTTTTTACATAGATTTTACATGACCCGCTTAAAGTGGTATTTGGATCCTCTCTCCATTCATCAAGTTTAAAAACGGAAAAAGTCAAAGTTAGACCCCCTCTGACGAAACTTTCTGGATCCGCGCATGGTGCCCTAATGAACCGTCTCATTGAGTCGGTTCTTTTTAATACAGACAACATATGTTTGTGTTGAGAAATAAGAAAAATTAAATTTAAGTACGCACTCTTATTTAGGGACCTGTGACCTCAGTACCAATTTGAATTTTGCATAACTCAAACGTAATCAGCAAAGATCATTCCTTGCCAATAGAAACAATCGATTCTTTTGTGAGAACTTAAATGCCACAGGGCTAATTATCATTATTGCGAACCAAAATCGCAAAATGATGAAAAAAAAACTGCAAAATCAATTAATCCCAAAATAATCTTAAAAGTACTTACGTGGAAAGCGACTTATAACAAAGATCAGAAAAGAGACCATGCCTGAAACAATGCTTAGCAGAACCCAGACAAATTCTCTTTTGTAACTGGGGTGGATTCAGATAAACTGGCTTCTGAAGAGGAACGCTGATCTGAAACCACATTGGTTTGAATGCAGGCTGTAATATTTGTAATGAATTGGAGCACACATCTGCGTTGTCTGGGAAACGGTAATTGATTTAAAATATTCATTTATTCATTAGACAACGGAAACGATCGAGTTTGACCAGAAAATGCCACAATTACAGACATGCGCGGATCCATAGCCCCCCCCCCCTGGAAAATCACAAAGCTATAGGGTTCCTTAGCGATACATGTCCGCAAACCCTGGAAAATCACAAAGCTACCAAGCCAGCATCTTCGACCCGCCAGCCAAACGTCATTTTTAGTCTTCCCCTTATTAACTAGAAAAACACACAACAAAAACAAGCAAAAACAACAAAAACGTCTGAGTTGGACCCCCCCCCCCCCCCGACAAAACTTTCTGCATGACAGACCCCAACCACAGACCAATAAGGTAACACACAAAATCAAATTCACAGTAAAGAAACCAGTTTCGTCTTTTTCAGCGAACGTATTGCAAAGCTAAACAACACCAAGATCAAACTAGGACTTGGGATATGTCACCCATGCGCGGATCCCGAGGGGTGGGGTGCAGGGGACCCGCTTATAGTGGTATTTGGATCCTCTCTCCCCTCTGGTCTGAGTTGCATCCCCCTCTGACAAAATTTTCTGGATCCGTGCATGTCATCTGGGTCTTTTTCAATCCAAAGTCTAAGCCTACAATTACAATGCCTCCTAAAAGTTAAGTACTGCCTTAGTTAAGTATCATTTTATTTCAACGGTAACTGTTCGACTTCTTAACACCAGTTTTTTGTTATGTATTCTGTAGATAAAATGACACTTTTTGTATTGCACCATATAATATGTAATGCCATATGGACAATTTATCGACAATTTAAAATAAACAAGGTTAGCTTTTAAAAAAGCTTAGAACCATCGCATGGCGTTTTACAGTTATTAAAGGAGAACTTTTAAAGTGTTTTAATATTGCATTTGCTGAAGCCACTATTTTTAGCGTTTCATGTTTTTCAAGCGCTGATTATTTTTGTTTTAGTTAACGATTTGTATATAGTTGATCCATTGGAAGCAAATGGAACACAGGAAATATGCATATTCCAGTAAGACTGCTCATGAACACGCTGAATATTGGTAGAGTTAACCCCCTCCCCAGCAGTATGTATAGTTCATACAACCGTATTCCTCAATCGAAGTAAATGCACATAATGCCTAGGGGGCATATTGAAACTGACCCATCTACATCATATTTGATCTGGTTTCTAGCTCAGTAGTAAGATCTCTAATCGGCCTTTTCGTTTTCAGATGCAAGACGGTATCCAGCTCAGCTGTAAGGTCTCTAATTGGTCTTTTGTTTTTAGAAGTAATCCGGTATCCAAAGTATATCAACATCGCTCATGCAATGGTGGAATTGTGGAAGCAGCTTGATCGACGGGGAGTTTGAGAAAGAACAGTAAAAGACACTGCTGCTGCTGGGGAGTTAACACCCGATCTCTTAGTGGCCAGTATTTCCGCAACTTGCTAATGAGACAGGCCCAAATCGAATACGCGCCCATGGAAGTTTCAAAGGTAGCAAACCACTGATCGGGTCAGCTGCACATGGCAAGTTTGATAATATATGGGGGTACCCTTCAATTCTTGGCTCTAAATACACTTTGTTGTATTTTATACTGTAGAGTGCTGTTTCTGTGTCCCTGGGAATGTTTGGTCATCAATAAAAAGCATTTTTGGCAACTGAAAATACTAAATGTGGCTATCCAGCCAAAATACGAATGTGAGGCTCTGTCTGGAAATTCTACTTTCATTTTCATATGCACAAACTCGTAGCTGATTATCGAAGAATCAAGGTGGGGGGGGGGGGGGCAGGTATTGAGTTGTGTATGTTGCACATGGTCATGGGGATTTCTGCATGATTTAACAAGATTTGAGTAGTTTGCTCATGCACACTGTCCAGCAGGGGCATCAGACTCGGTACATTTTGTCGTAGAAAAGTGTCGCTAAAAAAGGGGGTACGAGAAGATTTCTTTGCTATTGGCTTTCTTATGAAATCTCAATTTTAGTGTTTTATTTCGCTAGAATCCACAAAAACATCTCTCATTTTTATTAAGATAGAAGAGAAAATGCTTTTATATTTGAAACTGTTTGCAATCAGAACTTATCTTCGTGAGCACTCCGGCCCACGCTGAGGCTTCGTTTGATGGTGGTTTGCTACCTAACGTATATCACCATCACGTTAGCTATGGTGAAATATACTGACGGACTTTAATTACGCAACACTAACTTCCCCTTATATCTTCCAAAAGACTGTTGAATGTAAACTTCCTTTGCTTCGATAATGTCATCATGAGTTGGCTTCTTCAGCAAACACTTTAGTTTTAATTGTAAAGCTAAACTGGACGACGTTATTTGCTTCGTATGAATTTAGCCATTTAAACATTCCTTAAGTAGAGGAGATTTTTAGCTATTGAATGAAAGGGTACACCCAGATAAACGTCATATACGCAAATAAGCTGTATTGCAGACCTGCCAATCAATGTGAGAGTGATTCCTCGATGGCTAACAAAATCCATGATACAAATTTGATGCTTCTAGCGTTTCTTGATTTAAAGAAATATGGAATCTTTCATTCATAACATTTGGTCACATGAAACAGTTGACCCCTATCTCAAAAAGTTTACATTTTAATGCATTAAGTTCATCTCAGTTGAACAAGTTTTCCATGTTTTACTTACAAATGAATGCTCTTTAACATACAATCAAAATTATTGCTCTGCCTTCTTTTTCGAGACATAAATTAAAGTTTTTATCCAAGTGTTGCGTTTTTAAAGTCCGTCAGTATATATTGAAATATTAAATACTTAACTTTTAAAGGTAGTACTAACATAAAGGAGATATTGTACGTTTGGGCCCCGGTGCCCAAAATATTTATTCATTAGTTTAAATGTCCATAACATTAGGCTATCTTGATACAGACAAAAAAGGGTATATCACAGCATGTGGCGCGAGAGCAATTTTTACGGCCCTCAGGATATAAGCGAGATTGACAAGAATAAATGAGCCAGTGCATGAGATTTCCAACAATATGGTAAGTGCGACCAGCAAAACCTTAGATCAGCCTGCGCATACGCGCAGTCTGATCAGAGCCTTTGCTAGTCGCTCTTAAACTACTGACTGAACACAATTTGGAGTTTCTAAGCTTAAAAGGAGACTACCCAGGCTCATCTGAGTCTACACTTGTCAAAATGTCAAGTGGTTGGAAATCTCATGCCGCGGCTCAAATTTAATGAGATATTGTACGTTTGGGCTCTGATGCCCAAATATTTATTCATTAGTTTAAATGTCCATAACATTAGGCTATCTTGATACAGACAAAAAAGGGTATATCACAGCATGTGGCGCGAGAGCAATTTTTACGGCCCTCAGGATATAAGCGAGATTGACAAGAATAAATGAGCCAGTGCATGAGATTTCCAACAATATGGTAAGTGCGACCAGCAAAACCTTAGATCAGCCTGCGCATACGCGAAGTCTGATCAGAGCCTTTGCTAGTCGCTCTTAAACTACTGACTGAACACAATTTGGAGTTTCTAAGCTTAAAAGGAGACTACCCAGGCTCATCTGAGTCTACACTTGTCAAAATGTCAAGTGGTTGGAAATCTCATGCCGCGGCTCAAATTTAATGAGATATTGTACGTTTGGGCTCTGATGCCCAAATATTTATTCATTAGTTTAAAGGGTTCGGTGCACAATTAATCGGTCCCATTCAACTCCATGTAAAAAGGCAGAATTCGAGCATCTGCAAATTTTTCCAGGACATTGCTTGGACTTTTTTGTGTCTGTGAGTGGCAAGATCTGTCATTCACCTATCAAAAAAGTGAAAAGACAACCTACCTTGATAATCTCGTTTTCTCAGCATTCTCCGTTCTTTGGGGAACAGTCAAAAAATCCGGGCTGAAATCCGACCCGCGTCAGACGTTACCTGGGGAGTACGCCGGGGAGTCTGTGACAAAATAGTCCACACAAAGATGCATTTTTCTGCATCAGCCTGACAAACATAGACCAATGTTGAATCACATGTACATTTAAAGTCGAATAAAGCACCCATTTAGGCCATAAAGGGCCCAGAAACGGCAAGTGCTAAATTTCTAAAGGTACTATTTTCGTGGGCTACCAAACCGGAAGACTGTAATTGTGTACTAACACCTTCAATGTCCATAACATTAGGCTATCTTGATACAGACAAAAAAGGGTATATCACAGCTGTGGCGCGAGAGCAATTTTTACGGCACTAAGGATATAAGCGTGATTGACGAGAATAAATGATGCTCTGAACAGAGTGTTATCTACAGCATAATTAAGAAAAAACTTGTTATCAATAAGATTTCCAACAATGTGGTATTTTGACATGTGTAGACTCAGACGAGCCTCTACAACCTCATTTTAAGCTTAGATAGTACAAATGCTGTTCAGTCAGTAGCTTAACAATCATAGAATACTCAAGCGACTAGCAAAGGCTCTGATCAGACTGCGCGTATGCGCAGGCTGGTCGGAGCCTTTGCTGGTCGCACATGTCCCATTGTTGGAAATCCCATGCCACGGCTCAGTCTTGTTATCAATAAGAATAGTCAATATAGTGTCAATATTCTGTCAGGTTGAACTATGGAAACTGCAAAGAAAACCATCTTGTTTCGGAAATGCGCCTTTTGCTGATAATAGCCTGCCATAGTACGTCTAACCCATATAAGTCTAGAGTACTTTTTGTGGGACATAGGCAAACAGTGCAGGTCCAGATCAGATGCCACAGAACGCGGCGCCACTGTTTGCTTACAGAACGTTATATCAAAGTTTGAATAAAACTGAAAAATACCTTCCAACAACCCATGAAACGTAAATGGATTTATTCAATTGATAAGAGAGGGAACTTCCATTTGGCTTAGATGTGCTAATTACTACTTCGAACTATGACAAAAATTTGCACTACTGACACATTTCGAGGGTAGATTAAAAAGTGTCAAGCCTCACCTAGAAAGCACTTAGGAAAAGTCAATATGATTGATCATACAAGGCCTTATACAGCATATTGTGAGAAGAGTTAGCCAATTAAGTATTATAAGAATCTATCACGAGTTTGAAGGTTGGAAAGAAAATTCCATCCCGAGGATCACCCTTTGACATCACGAGGCTTGCAGAGTGATGGCAGACTGTGATCCAGGAGAGGGATTTTTCTATCCCGTTCTCACACAAATAATGAATTTATATATATTATATCTTATTCACCATTGAACACCAAATTTTATTTCAAAATAAGCCCGCAGAATTTCTTGAATGTGTAGAGATGTAATATAACATGATAATGTCACTTTGACATAACAATGTTGCACATATAACTACAATGTGCACTGCTTTCAATACAGCAAATGTGCAAGCGACACGCGACAGCCTGGGTAAGATAACAATGGTAAGATAAGATTTTAGGAATCCTCGTCAGGGTTTTCACCATTTCATCATGAATTTCATTGGTGTCAATAGATACTTGATAACATCTCTATAATCTGATTTCAATGTGAGATAAATGATGGATCATCTGCATATATGATTAAGCTTGGGAAAGGGACGTAACTTATGTTTAGAGAACTTGTTGCCCAACCCCATTGACTACATACACATGTAAATATACAATAAAAATGTTTTAACTGAAAACAACAGATTAATTTGGTCGAAAAAGAGAAGTTCCAGGTTCGAGCATCACTGGTTGGATTGGGTTCTTACCTTAGACAAGATAACCACCATTTACTGATGCCTACCAAGTAAATCGTCCTAGGTTGGCTGGGTGTTAAGCAATATATATCTCAAATGAAAGCGTCTTACTACTATAAGGTTACTGAACTGTCTATAGACTCATGATACAAACCAAATAACAAAGTCAATAGGATCAGTGACTTAAATTACGTGTATTTTGTTGTCCCAATAGACATGATAACTATTCATTGGCTTGACAGGAAATCCTTCCAGCTTTGTTGTGTGTCTAAAGGAATCTTAAATGGTACAGTATGTATATGAAATGATGCTAATAAATTGTCCAGCACAGTTGCCAAGTTAATTTATTTCTAGTCCATTCAAATTGTATCTGAAAGGTGTCCATTTAGAACATTTCCATATACGGCAGGGCGATGAACTGTATAATTCTAACATCAAACAGCATTATCAGACACACAGGTTTACACCGACATACCGACTTCGCATTTTAACCCATTTGAGCCGAATGAAGCTCTCTATCGGTAGGACGAGTCTATTTCAAATTTTAGGGGTGTTGGTTGGTATTTTTCATTGTAATTCAAATTCCAATATAACATTCTGTGAGCGACCAGTGGAGACCCTGATCAGACGCCGCGTTCTGATCCTCGCATGTATGTGGGATGCTGTATCAATGTTTAACACGCTTGAGTTCCCTTTATATTTTAAATGAATTGGCACATATGTTAAGGTCACCTTATGCCTTTTATGCTATTGCTCTAGATCTAGATGGCTAAGCTAAATGGGATGTCGTCATATCGTATGGACGAACGCTATAGTTTCCAAAACCAATTTACTAAAGTAGACCAGGGGCTATTTCGTTAATACGAGTTTCCCTAACTGTCAAAAATAAAGACACAGCGCTTTGAACTATATTATTAATGCTATTTCCACGAATGTACTACCAAATACATGGAGATACCAACAAACGCTCGAATGCTCAACATCTGGTTGAATATTAAAAACAATTCCAGCAGGAAGAGAATAAAAAATCGGGGAATGTCATGCAACAGACTATGCATTTTTACGTTTGTGGTACAAATTTAAGGTCAGAAAGTTCTCTGTCGCTTTGTCAGATTTACAGTTCGCGTAAAATAGGTGTACCAGAATTCGACAGGAACGTGTTTATCGCGCGAAAAGTAATATGACCTAATGAGAATTCTTTCTGAGCTCGTATTTATACCAAAAACGCAGGAATCATTAGGCTGTTGCATGACATTCCCCGATTTTTGATTTTCTTCATAGAGCAGTCGTTTTTAATATTCAACAAGATATTGAGCATTCGAGCGTTTGGTAGGCGTGAACTTTACAGAACATCGCAGATATTTATCACAATTATGCATGCTTTCGTCATAATTTGTATATTTCCTGGTTCTGTGACAGCAGAATAAAGCGGGTTTCTTTATCACGTTTAACTTAGTTTAAAACAATAACACACTGGAAAGGCGGCAATCGATAACGTTAATACTACAATGTATCGACAAACGAAGATCAAAAGTCGTTAGAAACAGAGCATGACCGACGACAAATGGAAATCGAAAACACTGCTTCTAACGATTTTTATCCGCGTTTGTCGATTGTTAAGAGCGTTTTCGATTGCCGCCTATCCGGTGTGAATAATCTATTTCGAAAATACAAAGTATGAATCAGTAATGCATTAAAATACAAGCTCATGCTAGGATCTGATAATGAACATCACTGCTTATAGCTAGCATCCTATGTTGTCAGCTCATTCGTGAAAGTATCGGTAAAGTACATCAGAATTTCTACTGCGTGAGCTGACAATGTTTTTTTTTTTAAATAAAAGCTTTGCAATGAAATGAGTTTTCTAAGTATAGGTTATAGATCATATATTACAATTATAATGGAATTAAGTGGGAACGCTCGTTCCCACTTAATTTCTTTATAATTGTAATATATGATCCTTGACCTACTTATAGTTTTCTCCTCCCCTTCTCTGACGGCTCCATTGGAAATGGTCGCATTGACCACTTAACGGATTTACTTAATGATTTTACTTAATAGTTTTTACAAATATTGACAAGATATGTGCAAACTGATTGGTTGTGAAGCACAAGAAGGGGCGGAGTAAACTATAACTAGCTGTTAAACACACGTGAAATGTACAACATATGAAACCTGAGCAAATTGCTGAAGCAACTGTAGAATTCTGATGTAGATTTCAATCCTTTCATATTATTCATTGCGGTATTATCCCAAGGAGACCTATTTTTTTTACAAATGTCAGACAGTCTTTAACCGACTATCCCCCATTCAGAAATGTACTCGACGTGCTACTTGGAATCGCTCCCCATTATGCATTCCAGACCAAACGCCTACACCTTAATATAATACAATTCATTTATGCACACAAATGTCCGTCGTCGTTGACTAGAGCCATTGAAATCCGAAAACCATTCAAGAGCATAACTGTATCACCGTCGCTTAGACGCATACATATCAAGTGGGTATTTCAACATCTCATGTCCTTTCATAAATGTAGGAGGGTCTGAATGGGATTTATTGATTAGTGAATTTTGACCTTAGTATATATTGATTAGAAAATAAAGAGCAAAACAAATTACTTAGTATAAGATAATAATGAGGTCCAAAATAAAGAATAAAAGTAAGTAAAGGTGCAAAGATCAGGAGTCGATACAATCAAGTACCACACCCGACCCAGGATACCAATGGGAAAGTGACATACTCACAGTTAGACACCACAAACGAGAGCCAAGAGGTCAGCCCTTTCCCAGCAGGTGATCAAAAAGCACACATAAACAGACGCGCACAAAGACATAGCAAACATAAGACAGAACAAAAACATAAAAAGATCCAGAAAAGAAGTACCGCCTTGGAACGGTCAGTAAAATATTTTACTGGAGAGCTTAAACCGGTTTAACGGCGCGCCAACCTCACCCTTAATTCAGATGTGAATCAAGACACATAGATATTTGGTTTGCATGAAAGACCCCTAACTTATCAATGCATCATCTCCGAGAACATATAAATCAAGATATAACAAGGAGATAAAGCAAAGATAAGGACTCAACAGTAAATAAAACTGAATACCGGAGCAAAAGAAATCCAACAGGTAAACCCCAGAGGGCCCGACAAACAGCCAAAGCATCGGGCCCCTACCATCTCATCAAAAGATAAGTCTATTTATATAATGAATAGCAGAAAAAATAATGAATATTGAAAAATAAGTTTTAAAGAAATTAAGAAATATCCAAATACGAGTCCAAAATTGTTTTTGATGGCATTCTAGAATTTTTTAGTTTTTTAAAAGAATAACTGTTTTTTTTTTTTAATGAATAAGCACACCTTTTAGTGAGAGTGAATGCTAACTCTTAAATGATAATAGAATATCAAAACCACCTTCAAATCGAGACCCTCATATAGCAGCGCACACTAATTTTTCTGTTTGTTGTATAGCAATCCCTTAAACAGCTTTCTCATGGCGTGTGATATACACGATATACCAATATTTTCTATGGTCAAATTTTTTTTAATAAACACACCATATAGGCATCCCATTAAACGGTAGTGCATTGCTTGATTTCCCACATTAAAAACGTTTTTAAAGACAAAAAATGCACACTGTCAGGTCAAAGAAACGGTCACGTGTCACGGCTCAAATATATTCGGTCCAGTATTTTCATTCAGACCCAGCAAGAGAAACGTATTAGTCTGCATTGTTGTGCAACGCATACAGGGTGTCCCAGCAAGCATGATTCATTTTAAAATTTGATCAAAAGGTCCAAGATTTTAGTTTAGTATACTAAAATGTACTCAAATATAAGCACATATGTGAAAAAATTATTTTAAGTCATTGCCAGACTTGTCCTTTGTAAACATTGTGTTTTTCTGGCGACATAAAAGATGATGTCACCAAAACTCAGGGATTTTTCGTACTGAAATAGTGTTACAATGGTATTTTACTCCAAATGATTTACTTGGAAAGGAATGAGTCAGGATTTAAGGCATTTAACAAGACAAAATTATCATATAAAGACATTCATTGATTTTATTTGGATGCGTGCGCGCTTCAGGTATCAGCGGCTTTAATAGTGAAAAATGGGTGGGGTAATTAAAGTTGCACACCTGATACTTTTGTTAATTTGTTTAGTTATAGCGAATATATAATCTTAATAATGAAGTGGGTCATACACAAGGAGAGTCTCTTCAGTATTATTACATGACATAAATACTGCAGTGAACTGGTTACCATGGTAACAGTCTTTCTTTTTCACAAATAAAATGTCTTGAAAAACACGGTCATAATTAACAAGATGTTTATATTTCTTTTGAGTCTGTATAATACTTCGGGAACTCCTTGGAAGAAAAAGGCCATGACATGTAAGCGTAGATATAACATTATTTTAAAAACTAGCACGAAGAAATAAATATCAATGTCATGCTGCAACCTGAGACACTATACTATAAAGTGTCAGAAAGCTCACCATGGAAGTGAAAACTGTGTAAACGAGAAACACTTCGCCACTTTTTAAAACTAAACCTTGCATTAAATCGAGTCTCAATATGCCAACTAAACCTTGCATTAAATCGAGTCTCAATATGCCAACTAAACCTTGCATTAAATCGAGTCTCAATATGCCAACTAAACCTTGCATTAAATCGAGTCTCAATATGCCAACTAAACATTGCATTAAATCGAGTCTTGAAATGCCATAATATAATTTGTACGAGGGCTGAGCAAAAAGTTCGTAGAATTTGTTAATAAAAACAAAAGTACTAGTGTTGTTGCACTCAAAATTTTACGTGTTTAAGATCCATTCAAACCTGACAAAATTTGAAAGTTTCAATCAGATCTCTAGAAAACTTTCGTCACTATGACTCCTTCTACAACGTATGTATAGTGTACCCGGAGCACGCCATGACGTTAACCTCATTTGACAATATTTTTAACGATATGAAGACGCTCTATCAGCATAATATTTTGGTCTTTGCTGCATGTATGCATATTAGATGTACCTCATAATAAGCGGTAATTGATAAATCTAAATGTAAAATATCTCTAGTAGATCAGAAATTTATGGAATAAATTAAAGACTTTTACATAATACTATGAGTTTACCGTAACCCTTATGATTACAGCTTGGCATAACAGATTCCCTGTTTGTTCACACTTTTTTAACTGAAATCTCTCTCAACTCTTAGCAAATTGCACCTCCAGCTCTTTCTGTTCTAATGATAAGATTGCTACTAAATTTTGGAGTCGAACTACCAAAGCCGATTTTCATCACTAATGATAATCATGTTAAGGAGACTATCACATTCATGCGTATTTGGCCGTCAAAAACTACTTACAGTCAATAACCATTCTTTCCTGCTCCTCAAATGTCAATAATTTTTGCACCCATCGTGAGAATAGATGATGCATGTGCAAGAGATCATGCAAAATAGTTCTTACATTTTAATACGAGGATTATACAGCTCTCTAAACGTATGCATGCGGTCTTTTTCACGACACAGAGATACACGTCAGAAGTTTATCGCTTACTATCTTTGCAGGCCCACTCCTTGGGCTAATGCAAAGGTCTTTCTTCATTGCTTAAACCTTCTCACCACTTGAACACTGTCATTTTTTTTACATTTCTGATAATTCCTCAGCTATTTGTAATAAATTATAGGTTTCAGTCGGCAACTTTCATAAATTCAAAAAGAATTTTATCGCTTTGCGAGTTTCTTTCACATCTCGTAAAACCACATTTTGCTGTATTTTTCCCCCAATAGGGCTCACAAAACTATCGCCATTCCTTTATTTTTCGGATGTGAGGTCGGAAATTTAGTATGTAACATTAAATGGCACCATTTTTTGACATTGATGTAGTTTCAATAGATTTGAATAAGACAATTTTGATATTTGATGATTTTTTAAAGCATGACATCAGTGAATTAACGGCATGCTCTGGGGTAGTGGACCCTGTACTTTTTAAGGTTTAAATAAAAATACTTAAAGTGGATTTAGACTTATGAAACTTTACTTGGAAATTGATATCAGACCATATTTATGCATGTGAAAACCTAAAGACAATGGGAATTCAAATACAAAAGTTATGAAGAAATTCTACGAACTTTTTGCTCAGCCCTCGTATGTACATGTATAATACATTGATCAATAAAACAACCAGAAGTGTATCTACTGTCGTGCCAACAAAGAGTGATAGTGACGTATTTTTTGTTTAAAATTATTAAGTAAAACATTAACTTGACCACATCACTTGAGCTAACGCGAATCGATAGATCAGTTGTGTATTAATCCTATCCTGTGGATAGGATTAATACACAAGCGATCTGTCAATTATAAAGTCCCTAATAACTTTGTTAACAAAACATGACTCCACTGTCACTCTTGGCTGGCAGGACAGTACTTGGGGTCAAATATTATAAGAATTTCAAAATAATTCATGTTTTCTGGGACACCCTGTACGTGTGAATGGGTCTTCATTTAACAGTATGAAAGGCTAACCGCATCACTACAGTACATGTAATGTATAATTAAACAAGGAGATTCCAACAATGAGGGCATAGTATTTTTTTGTACTAGATTCAAGTTATCAGTAGATCTCATACAGTTATAACGGTTTTGGGATTTACCTTACGTCACTGCCATAAACTGTTTGTGGAATAGTAACACCAAGGAATTGAGAAGTAAATAAAAACAAACCTGATCGGCTTAAACCATGGACGTAATCCGGGCATTCTTTGTAAGCAACAGTCCCAGCCGGAGTGAAGTCCCAGCACATCACATTGTCCCAGGTGAGGTTACAATATACTCCTGAAAAAAAAACAAGACTAAGACTACTCTTTGAATGCTAGGTGTTTACTTGCTTTGTCGTCTTTTGATTTTCTAGGAACACCATCAGAGTGTCAAACAGCTTGACAATCGGGTCTCATCTGCTAAGACTATCAGCAGATGTCAAACCTCTACCGATTGACAAGCATTCCGTTGGCATACACACTTTGGCTTATATGCGCCAAACAATAATGTCAAGACATATTTTTCATTGATATGCTATGCACAATAAATTAAGCAATTGTTTGTATGGGTGAGCCCATCCACATCAGATCTCAATGTTCATTTGCTGTCATGGATATACAAGTGCCGATCATCTGACGAGAGTTTCCATTAAAGCAAAAACGGAATTACCAAACGCAGCTGCCATGCTAAAGTGACGTTAAAGTTTAAGACTAGCAGATATCGTGGGTATTTCTTATCATTGAGGGAAGCCAAAACCATTTTCAAGCGACTGAGAACCAAAAAAGCATAGCAAATGTTGCAATTTTCTTATCTTTCTCAGAGAAATGAGCAATTTTCTTATCTTTCTCAGAGAAATGAGCACAAAAAGATGCGAAACATAAGACATTACTTAACTTATTGTGCATACTATTATTATTAGTACATGTATATGAGCCGCAACATAATATTCAAACAATGTGGTATGTGCGACCAGCACAGACTCAGACCAGCCTGCGCATACGCGCAGTCTGGTCAGAGCCTTTGCTAGTCGCTTGAATATTCTACGAGTGTTGAGCTGCTGACTGAACATCATTTGGAGTTTCGAAGTTTAAAAGGAGGCTGCATAGGTTCGTCTGAGTCTACACTTGGCAAAATACCACCTTGTTGAAAATCAGATGTCATGGCTCATATGTAGATGTCATATTCATTAAGTTAACAGCAAAATGAGGAAAACCCTGTGTATCCATGCAGCTTGATCAGCACCTTCATAAGCATATTACCTTTCCAAGTAGGCCTGTCTGTGTTGTACATGTACCTGGTTGAAATACCACAGTAAAAGACCCAAGCATTTTATCGCTTTTTCACAAAGAGCATTTAATTTAATAAATTCAAAAGTACAGGAGCACGAATGTTAGATCCATTCAAATTACTTAAAGAGCGCATTTTTGGCGTGAAAACGTCAAGATTTTGCCATATTTACGCAACGTTATAATGGACGTCATTACGCTACTTTGCTAAATCTGTAAATCAGTAGTGGTTTATCGATTTTATTGCATGGCACTATATAACTCCCAGACAGGTGAAATTGTGTCTTAAATCTATGGCACATTCAGGAGATTTAAGACCACAAAATTGTTGCACATGGTTATTATATATAACTTGTAATTCTAAATTCTAATTTTCTGTGATAATCACACTAACCCTCTTAATTGATTCACAAAAGCACAGTTAAAGTCAAACAATCTATTTGACAACCCTCACCTGAATATACACAGTGATAATAAGAGAAGAGCAAACTAATTGTATTGCATCGTAATTTTCCATTTCCAAGGTCCATAGGTCAAATATTACACAATCGTGAGTTACGATTTTTTGCGCTGTGGACAATGTCTCACGTTGTTAATACATGTATGCACTTTCATGAAGCTACATTGAATGGGTTTCAAGTCACAGAGCGGATTAGAGACAGCTTCAGATGATGACTAAAAAGGTATAAAAATTTTGTTTTTTGTTCCTAGATTTTTCGTTTCATGAAAGTGAAATGAAAGGATACAATTCGGACAAGATTTCCTTAGAAGTAGCTTCATACAAAGTTCAAAGGGCCAAACCTCACAAAAGTTTAACACAAGAGATATGTTTTGCCTCTGCGCTTGGTCTAATGCAGGTCAGTGTTTGTATTAGGTTTCATTAAGGTACCTTGAAAGGATTCAGAGCTACAGAGACGGCAAACCCGAAAGATGTATAAATTTTTTTTTTTATAATTTATTTATTTTTTCCTGACACAAGTACAAATATTTTACATACATGTATAGACTAACTATATCAAAAAGTTGATACAGGCGAATAATGCTAGTTACCCTTTTCAGTCTCCTTTACCAATATTAAAAGCAACCACAGATACTGTTCCGTATCACCGGCACAGTACTGTAGTCGAGCTACAGTCGTGCTAGTGCAAAGGAAAATCTATGTATTTAGCGTATAGCTATACATATGGGAATCAACTGTACCTTGTTAAATTGTCCATGCTTCACTGAAGTTCAATACGCTTATTCGTGCGGGCTAGCATATATATCTATATATATATATGTATCTGTGTGTGCAATTATTTTTGACAAGTGTTTTGAAGATTTCTTTGTTAGATATATGCACATAATGCGGTAAAGTATAATATTCTTATTTGTCTGAAGCCTGACGTTATAGCAATTTTGTAAGGTCATTTGGAGACTACATTTGAGCTGCAACATGAGGTATCCGTCAATGTGGTATGTGCGACCAGCAAAGTCTCAGATCAGCCTGCGCATATGCGCAGTCTGATCAGAACCTTTTCTAGTCGCCCGAATATTCAATGAGTGCCAAGCCACCGGCCGAACATCACTTGGAGTTTCTAATCTTAAAGGGAGGCCGCACAGGCTCGCCCAAGTGTACACATGTCAAAATGCCACATGGCTGGAAAATACATGTCGAGGCTCATTTATGCCACGTCGTGAGAAAACCTGTCTTCAGGACCCTGATATTGTCAGAAGGTAAGAAAAAATATATCTTTGCCTCTGTAAAAAAATAGACATATTGGATCTCTGGTATCCCTGCCATTCACGCAGCGGACAACAAGAACGCAGACACAGACTGTGTGATTGGACAGGCTGGTCGTTGTGCCTGTTGTCATACGTATGAAGTAGGTTTTCTCTTGTCGGGGCTCATATTATTCCTCCTAAAAGTGTTTTGCGTAGGATGTGTATGGTTTATCTTTATAAAAGTTTTCAATAGGTTTGCTTTTCAAACACCTGTATAGCTGGTATAATAAGGTATAATTATATTCATATTGATCGAATAACCCCGCACCGGGCCAACATCGGCCCAATGTCAACTGCATGACCTGAATTTGAAGGCTAAGGCGACTGCAGTCTACAGTGGATCCGTAACTTGGCCAATAATTCGTCCCTCCAACCAATATCCTCTTAAAATATAGGGTCTCACATGTGATTTAACCTCAGCTAAGTATGGTGACCTCAGGCCAATACTATTGACCATTCCTCTATATTAATTTGGCTTCGATCAATACACTATAGTTAATTTATAAATGATCATACAGAACGGGATGATAAGAATGTATGCATTGTCTTATTACATAGAAATAGCTTTGTCACAGTTTGGGGTCGATATAAGTTATTTTCTACACTTGACAGCTCTTGGGGAGACCGACTTAAATAATAATGGAGTCGGTATGCACGAATGTATTACTAAGCTATTTGGTCACTGTAAAGGTGGTTTCTCACGGAAGAGTAATTAAGACTTGTCTGACTTAAACAAATAAATGCTAAAAATAGAGCACGTTTTTTCTCTCGAAAGTACCTGTATCATCTTGCACGAAACAAAACATATTATTTGCACGTAACTCTTAAAATGCCAGCAAATTAGCTATATCAAAAATGTATGTTTATTGGTTAACGTACATGTACCGAGGCAAAACAGTTTGGACCGAATCATACTAATCCTGAAGGAGAAGCCTGGTCTGGATCCACACCGTTTGGCAAAGTGGCTTCAAAACATTTACGCAGACTGCTAAGATGTATAAAATTTCATGAAGCTACTTTGAATGGGTTTGAAGTCACAGAGCGGACGTGAGGTTCTTAGAGACAGCTTCATATATAAGTTCAATGGAAAATATATTTCAAAAAGTATCAAATTTTAAATTTTTGAACTTGCATTCTGAACGACTTTCACCAAAGTGAAATGAAAGATACAATTCGGACAAGATTTTCTTAGAAGTAGCTTGATACAAAGTTCAAAGGGCCACAACTCACAAAAAATCAAGCACAAGTAATATGTTTTGCGCTCTGCACATTGTCTTATGTTGGTCAATATTTGTATTACGCTTCATGAAGGTACCTTGAAAGGTTTCAGACCTACATGTACAAAGGGGACAAACCCGTATTAAAAAATCTACTACTTTCTATTTTAAAGGGTCATAAATCCACAATTACACAATCCAAAGTTAAATATTGCTCTCCGCACGTCGAATTACAAATGATTTCAAAGTTAAATAAGATATCTTAAATGGGAGTCAAGTTACTGGTCCGTAAAGCATAAAACTTGTCTTAAGCGGTCACTCAAAAGAAGACCAAAAATAGGTGTTCAAGACCGATACTCGCTTAATGCAGAGCAAACGTATTGCATAATACTCGAGCATTCTGCAGTACTTTTGACCAGCATTAAGATACCACATGGCTTTCAGACCTTTGTTTTGTCTATTTTGAGTGGCCGCTTACGGCAGGATCACTGTAAAACAAACGAAAGACATGACTTGCACTAGAGAAGTACATCATATCCAATGTTTGTTATTCGCCATCGTTGCTTGCAACTCGCTTAGAGTACATCTGCATGTACAAAAGTGGATCAAGTACTTACTAATTAGAAGACCTCCGCTACATGACTGAGAAGCTCTTTGCAATTGATGCTGTGTCAGATTTATTGTAAATGGAAATGTCTTGGTAGCACAATATTGCTCTCTGATATTACATCCTGATTCCCGAAGGAGTCATTACCTCTCTATCAATCTTTGCAAGGCAGCCGGTATCCAGTTAAATGTTTAAGTTGACATGTGCGCCTATCAAAGACTCTGATCAGTTTGCGCATCCATGCAGTCTTGCGCATCCGCGCAGTCTGACAAGAGTCTTCGATGGGAGCCTTATGGATAGCCTCGGGTGTAGCGTATCTCAAGGCGGAACATTTAGACTCTGATCAGACACTGTTGATGCGCAGACCGATTGTACGAACATGCTAACTTGAAACTTACTCTGGTAACCGGCTCAAGCCATCTTAATTTGTAACCTAAAAGAAAGCACATTGTACTTTTTAAACGTTTTAAATGAGAACTCGTTAACAAGACACAATAGGTCACCAAGTTTAGACGACGTTTTCTTGTATAGATACGTATTCGTATTCATGAAGCTGTTTTAACCCATTGTCAAATGAAAGAAAGTCTATGTGTAAATCAGGAGACTCACGTGCTATGCTGTTTAAACAGGGGTTTAAATTTGAAAAAACTAAAACTGAGTTCTTAGGTATTTGCACGAAAGCGTTGCGGACCAGACTGATCATTTCACCGATGCTTTTGTTCATAAAACGTTGCGTACCGCTATGACATTGTGACGACGTTATGACGTTCGAAAGTATACAGCTGACGCCATTTTGCTTAGAGAAATATAGAGTAAGAAAATGGATATTTTATGTTTTAGCAGCGTTTTCAGTGCGAATTTAGTTCGAATAAGGTAAAAAATGCACGAATATTATAAACGATCACACATGTTCGCTGTATTGCAGCCCCTCGGGACATGGTTGAACAATCGGCCTTTTGGCCTGCTTCTCCGGGACCCGACAAATGTTAATTCTTGAAAAAAAAACATATGTGATACCTATATTATAAAACACAGGCGACCTCTACTTTTAAAATTGAATTAAATGTAAGTTGAATTTTATTTTAACGTGAACTTGAATATTTTTTTAATGTGCAAGTGCTCCCCCCTCCCTAGACTGGCCCCATCTAACTGATAATTTTATCATGTTACAAAAAGCTCATTGCGTTTCTTTAATTCTAAAAGTGAGGGCTATCAGTTAGTGGGAAGATTATGCAGAGAAAAATTTTGTCCAGTAGCTGCAGTAGTTTTCCTTGAATAGAACTCAGAGCCTGAGGCCAGGCTACCCCCTCCCCCGAAATGCTTCCCGTGGTGTGTGGGGTCGGGGTAAATATAAATGAATTAAGGATTGATGCCCCTGAATTGAATGAAGACCTCTCCCTATCGGCAAATGTAAAATAATGTGGAAAAATAATAAAAAAAACACATTTGAATACTATTACAATGTACTGTAGTGCCAACCAAGAGTGACAGTGACGTAACATTTTGTTTACTCTTGTTAAGTATGATATTAACTCGCACACTCCACTCGAGCTAACGCGAATCGATTGATCACTTGTGTATAAATCCTATCCTGCGGATAGGATCAACACACAAGTGATCAATCGATTCTAAGTCCCTAATAACTCTGTAAACAAACCATGACGTCACTGTCACTCTTGGCTGGCAGGGTAGTACCAGGACGTGACAATTACGTGATTACAGATTAACTTATGGCTTACTAAGGCTAAATAAAAAAGTGTGTTTCGGGGAGCGGGTCTGAACATTTTAGGTAAGGTAGGCACACATATTTTGTTTTATTATTATTTTTATTTTATATTTTTCTGGAAAAAATATAATTTTATGCATTTTGAAAGGCGTTTCGCTTTTCAAAATGTATAAAATGATATTTTTCTAGAATATTTTTTTCTAGGTTTCACCAGTAAATTTAAGCAGGGTACGGTTACCCTTTTATTGGACCTAAGGACAGACTAGAGCAGAGACGAACAAAGACTGACACATAAAACAAGAACGCAATGGCTGAAGCAAAACTCTACTTTCAACGAGCCATGCTGACGTATCCAGCGGGGCAAGAGGTCTAATTGTTGGTCTGAAATTTCCTAGACATGCATACTTCCACATTCTAGGTATGCGAGGGCTCTAATGAGACTGCGATACTATAAGCACCTACATCTCATGTGATGGAAAGTGTTACATGTAAAATATCTTTTGTTTGTTTCTTTGTGTTGATTCTTTACGTCCCAGTCAACACTTTTTAAGTTAAGTCGGGACACAGTTCTATCTTGGTTAAACAAGTACTACGCGAGGATAAAGTGTCTTGCTCAAGAACACAACACAGTGACCCCAGTGAGGCTCTGACCCGCCATTCCTTGATCTCGAGTCAAGAACAAGTACTACGCGAGGATAAAGTGTCTTGCTCAAGGACACAACACTGTGACCCCAGTGAGGCTCTGACCCGCCATTCCTTGATCTCGAGTCAAGCACACTTCCACAGAGCCACCACGCTGCTCTATATAACTTTTAACCCCTACATCCCGTTTTACATTCCATACCACTGTTGTCCCCATTGTTTGGTCCCAGTTTTGTTATGTAGAGTCATTTGTCGTTTTGCAATCATCTTGATGGGGACGAGAGATCTGTTTGCTTTACTTTAGTTGTCATCCTGATATCTGCAGACTTTTAGTGTTCTGTGTCTTTTCCTGAAGTTGGTCTGCAGTGTGTGAATGTGATATTTCCTGAACCTATCTACTTACTTTTTAGGCTTTCAGAAGTATTTTACGAACCCAAAGACGGTAAGCAACTATGCAAGAACCAGTTTAGCAAAATTTGGTAATCTTTGAAATCATATTTGATATTTATAGAGCTGCCATCTTAATAACAACAATTTGCTATATTTTAACATTGATTGGCAGCTTGACAAATTGTAAAGAGGCAAAGACCATGGACAAGGTACTTGATATTAAGCGTTAATTTCAAACTTTTTTCAAAAGTATCATTCGTTTTTGGTATATGTTGGAATTCCCTCTATATGAGACAATTCCAATATTTACGGACAACATTATTTTCATTGTTTAAAATTTGGTGACATTAGCATGATGAAATGAACACGTTTTCACTTAGTTGCGTGGTTGTAAGACATTTATACCCCAGGCTGCGACAGCACTTCCTTTTTACCTAAGCGGTAAATTGGCTCTACAGAAATATTTCGCAAAAAGGAATTAAAAATCCCAATTCTTTGCTGTCATAATATTGAAAGGGCTAATCGAGCATGTTTCGTTTAATTGCATCCAGAAACTATTTCGAGATTGTTTAATTATTTTCAGCGGTGACAGGGAGCATCTTTGTTTCAACTTTTATAATTATGCATGGAATTCTCGCAGTGCTTGCTTCATTGGAACACAGTTTAATTAAGATACCATTGTGAGACTAATTGCAGACGGTATTGAAAAGTGGAAAGATTAATTCGGTTTTGTGATAGAATGAACGAAAACACAAGATGGTGTTTAAGAAGAAGACTTATGTCCCCTCGCATTACTTGGTTATATGTGCCTGGTGTCCTTGAAAATTAGACCAAGATCACCAAAATATAATCATTAATGTAAGTACTTCCAATATTGCATCTGTGCGAATTTGGTTAAAATCTGGCCATTGGTTCAGAAAATATTGAATGTAAACAAGGCTTTTTCATAGAGGTATATGGCCCTGATGACCTTGTAATTACTTCAATGTCACCAAAATATAATACTTTATAAATGTTCTCACAATAATTCATCTGTGCTAGTCTATTAGTTCAGAAGATAGAGTGCAGACAAGTCTTGTTCATAGTTGCATGACTCCAGTGACATTAAAAATGAGGTCAAGGTCACCAAAAACTAACCACTCCGTTCAGCTGTAAAAATAAGTAATTGTGCAAGTTAGGGAGCGCAGTGGCTCAGTGGAAGGGCGCTTGACCAAAAGGCCGCGGGTTTGAGCCTCACCGGCGTCACTGCGTTGTGGTCTTTGAGCAAGACACATTTATCCTAGCTTAGTACTGGTTTAACCCAGGAATACCCGTCCCTATATAACTGAAATATTGTTGATGGTACGTAAAGAGTCAAATCAAACAAACAAACAAACAAGAAAGTGTGCAAGCTCTGCAAATATCCTCCCAATGGTTCACAAGTTAGTGCGCAGACAAAAAGCTACGCTGACCATAACACTGAAGGTGACATGATCAACACACGAAACAATATGTGCCCCCGTCCTTCAGGGGTTGGGGCATAAAAAAATAATATTTGCAAACTTAGTGAAAATAATCAGAGGACAATAAATTCAGGAAGCACTTACTTGACACTAGTAGACTGGCAATAACATTTTAACTACCTGTAGTACAACCAATAGCATGTTCAGCCCTTTTTAACACTTTTCATTCTGATGGATTTACCAAAACATGTTAATATCATAAGCATCTGATAGCCCATTTTGTTCTTATGGGTAACAGGTCGAAACTTCTTAATTATGATGCATTTATGTCCCTAAAGATTGTTTTTATCTTAGCAAACAGTGCTAACACTAATGAAATACCGCATACGTTTCAACTGGATCTTCACTATTTGCCAAAGTACCTGTTTACCGATATCAGAAATAAAATGAATAAAAGCACTAGCATTATAATATGTTCTTTAAAGGGTACTATACTTTGGAAGTAAAGACTGCACCAAAGAACTGAATCTAGTGTGTGCATATTTCCTGGGCCAGACTAGGGCGGGGAGACGTTCTACCGCCGCCACACAGTCCCAGTCACCAGCTTTAGTGAAGTCAAATATGTTCTTAAAAGGGTATCCTTTGGAAGCAAAGACTGCACTAAAGAACTGAAACTAGAGTGTGCATATTTCCTGGGCCAGACTAGCTAGTTTCTGCCATTTAGGCTTCATCAGTGACCCTCTAATTCCATATGAAACCCATGATCCCAAAGGACAAGAAAATCAAATCTACAGTGAAGGGCGGGGAGACGTTCTACCGCCGCCACACAGTCCCAGTCACAGCTTTAGTGAATATGTTCTTAAAAGGGTATCCTTTGGAAGCAAAGACTGCACTAAAGGACTGAAACTAGAGTGTGCATATTTCCTGGGCCAGACTAGCAAGTTTCTGCCATTTAGGCGTCATCAGTGACTCTCTAATAGTTTCAAAGTTCCACAATGAAACCATGATCCCAAATGACAAGAAAATAAAATCTACACTATAGTGAAGGGCAGGGAGACGTTCTACCGCCGCCAAACAGTCCCAGTCATCAGCTGTAGTGAAGTCAAATATGTTCTTAAAAGCGTATCCTTTGGAAGCAAAGACTGCACCGAAGAACTGATACTAGAATACATAAAGTTAATACATTTTATAAAAAAATAATATAAGGAGACCAGTACAAGCCATTTAAAATCAGGCATTCTCTGTATGAAATGTGACAAGTTTGCAAAGAACATGGTTTTTACTGCATAAGAAAATGTTGACGAAAATTCTATTTGAGCCCTCTTTGGTAAAAAGTTAGGTTTTCAGTATTTATTAATATTCAAAGTAAGTAAGAAGGTAAAGATCAGGAATTGATTCACACTAGTACCACACCTGACCTGGGACACCACACGGGAAATTGACAAAAACATCACACACAAGAGAGCCAAGACTGGCCAGCCCTTTCCCTCAGGTGTTCACAAGGCTGCAAGGAACAGACAAGATAACATGACAAAGACCAATACAAAATATAAATAACAAAAATATTCCACAAAAGAATCACCGCTTTGGAACAAAATACAGTTAAAATATAAATATGTTGTATCATTTAATAGAAGATCTTAATGAAATTGTCCAGTAGTTCTTGAGAAAAGAATGTATGAGTTTATTGATGAGATGGTAGGGGCCTGATGCATTGGCTGTTTGTCGGGCCCACCGGGGTTTACCTGTTGGATTTCTTTTGCTCCGGTATTCAGTTTTATTTACTGTTGAGTCCTTATCTTTGCTTTATCTCCTTGTTATATCTTGATTTATATGTTTTAGGAGATGATGCATTGATAAGTTAGGGGTCTTTCATGCAAACCAAATATCTATGTGTCTTGATCCACATCTGAATTAAGGATGAGGTTGGCGCCGTTAATCGGTTTAAGCCCTCCATTAAAATATTTTACTGACCGTTTCAAGGCGGTACTTCTTTTGTGGATCTTTTGTTTTTGTTCTGTCATGTGTTTGCTATGTCTTTGTGCGCGTCTGTTTATATGTGCTTTGTGGTCACCTGCTGGGAAAGGGCTGACCTCTTGGCTCTCGTTTGTTGTGTCTGCTGTGAGTTTGTCACTTTCCCATTGGTATCCTGGGTCAGGTGTGGTACTTGATTGTATCGATTCCTGATCTTTGCACCCTTACTTATTTTAATAATGACACTCCAATTAGAGCGATCTTTGTTGAAAGATTGATCATTGGTACTTATGCATTATCACTGTCTCGTTACACTACCCACAAACATATCTAATATGTATAATGGCAGTAGCTTGTGCCGTTTCCAAAAAATCAAATTTTATGCTATTCCCATAGCGATTCATTATCAAACAAACATTGCCTTGTCGTAAAGTAGATCGAGATCTGCTAATAGATATATTTTGAACAGTTTCTATTTGGCGTAAACCCTAATTAAATGCTACATATCGATGCCCAATGTCATTGACTCTTTGTTCTCGAAAATAGTATATATATATATATATATCTTAACTGATATGGGCATGCCAGCCATTTAGGTTATATGATTTTGTTTGCATCTATGTGTCTTGATCCACATCAGAAATAAGGGTGAGGTTGGTACGGTCAAACATGTTTAAGCCCTCCAGAATTTTTTTTACTGATCATTCCAAGGCGGTGCTTCTTTTGTGGATCATTTTTGTTATTTGAGTATCATGTTTGTCTTTGTCATGCTATCTTGTTTGTTTTTTGTAGCCTTGTGAACACCTGCTGGGAAAGGGCTGACCTCTTGGCCCTCTTGTGTATGATGTTTTCTAGTGTTTTTCTCACTTTCCCATATGGTGACCTGGGTCAGGTGTGGTGCAATATTGTATTGTTTCCTGATATTTACTTTCTTCAAAAATTTGTTGTCTTAAATATGGCATTTGACTTCCACTGGCTCATACGTTAAAATTTGAATCAGCAACCTCGATCTGGGCCGAATGTAACAACGTCTACTTAGTCATTTTGCAGTCACCAATGGCCCGTGTTACACAATGTGTAACATTTCTGGTACGTATAAATTCTTTTTCTCAGGTGTTCCTAACAAATTAGTTGTTTGCATGAAATTTCCCATATTAATGCATTAGGCGTTGGATTTTGGCATTGCTGTAAAGTAGGTCAATACCAACCCAAAACACCATTAAACAAGCTTGGTAGGGTCAACAAAAGTAAAGAAGCAGGCAAAGATCAGGAAACGATACAATCAAGTACCACACCTGACCCAGTACACCACATGGGAATGACAAAAACAAAAGAAACATCACATACAAGAGAGCCAAGTGGTTAGCCCCTTCCAAGCAGGTGACCACAAGGCTGCAATGAACAGTCAAGAAGGCATGACAGACACAAAACATAAATAACAAAAAGGATCCACAAAATAAGCACCACCTTTGAACGGTCATTATAAGATATTTTACTGGATGGTGCCAACATCACCCTTATTTCTGATGTTGATCGAGACAAATAGATGTTTGGTTTGCATGAAAGATCCCTAACATATCGATGTATCTTCTAGTAAATACAAATCGAGATATTAAAAGGAGATAAACAAGATAAGCACTCAACAGTGTATACAACTGAATACCTGAGTAAAAGTAATTCAACAGTTAAGCCCCCCCCCCCCCCCCGGGCCCAACCACAGACACAACATCGGGCCCTTACCCTCTCATCTACAGATAAGTCTTCAAGTCAAAACCGTCATTGACCTTTTGGTTTTAGATTTTTGCAAACTTTAGGTTCTGTATCTGATAGCATGGCATATACATATTCGGAAAAAAAAAATCTGATCCACACATGAAAAGTTTGCTTTATTTATTCGCATTGCCACAAGATACGTTTTAGAATGACGACGATGAATTTATTGCATCTGTGATAATTAACTGAAGAGCCATTTTGTCCACAGAAATCGAATAGTATATCAAGATAAAAAGAGAAAATACACATCTTTAATTACGGGCTAGACTACTTAAGAGATAATGGGTGGGTAGAACAAAGCAAAAATATTATCGTAGGAATCAGCTAGAGCTTGACACATATTTTGTAAATGATTGTGCAAGTAAGAACATGTTGAATTTAACCCATTTAAGCCGAATGGACATTACCACTACTTTCATTTGGACTAGTTTAATTCCATTTTAAGGGTAGTTTGGTGGTATTTTTCATTTTTATTCGAATTTGAATAGAGCATTATGTTAACAAGCAGCGAAGACCCTGATCAGACGCCGCGATATGCGGCGTCTGATCTGGGTCTGCACTGTTTGCCTATGTCCCACAAAAAGAACGATAGGCTTATATAAATGATTAAAAATAATTTTGAATATGTTTTGAATTATAGACAAATTACTCATTTCATTGAAATCTTCTTCCCCCACTACTCTTGTCCAGGAATTTCATAGGAAAATCGTACGAGTATGACGGGAAAATGTCAGACGCACAGAAGCAAGAACACAATCAAATTAAAGCAACCAACGTTCTCTCTTCATCAGCACGGTATTTTCATAACTATTTAGAACACTTAGAACTACATTACACAAAAGAAACATATGCAACAACATAAACAATAGGGGCAACAAAAACAATGAATAAGCAACAATAATTGTCTCCGCCAGGAAGCATTTTTCAAATACTAACCTGTCTTATTCGAGCATTGTGGGTACACGCGGCATATTTGTTTACGGAATGTGTCGGCAAATCATGTGAATCATCTGATTGGTTGATTCAAACTTGTTATCAATCTGCGTCATCACGCGTCGCTGAAACCACTTTTTTGACCCAAAAATGTCTTAAGCCTCGTTCATATGCACAATATACACCCCGGTGCAAATATACACATGGGGTGTAAATTTGCACCGGGGGTGTATTTTGGTCATGTAAACGGTGTTTTATGAAAATGCACCCGGGTGCAGATTTGCACCGGGGTGGAAATTTGCTCCACCTTTGGTGCAAATTCGGTGGAGCAAATTAGCACCCGGGTGCACATTTGCTCCTAGGTGCAAATTGCGCATATGAACGCAACTTGTTATCACTTATGTACAATTTGATCTTAGATAAGGATAAATCACCCATCTTTACTATATGAACATGTACATGTGTATGAAAATAACCTATATAAATAGTCCCTTTATCAAACTTAAGGTCATGGCTTCTTTCTGTAGTTACTACTTCATCGGCTATGCCGGGTTGCATTGCGAACAACTGGAAATACTGGTCCATGGGCTTCGATTTGCACGATTCTATTTCCGAACAATATCTCTTCCTAAGCTCAGCAATAGAAATCAGAGTTTGCCAGAACCCTGGCGCCATGCACGAGTCCAGGCTATCCGATGTAAACATCACATCGGTGAAAAGGTTCCCCCTGCATAATAACGGAGTACCACCCTTTACGATTCATGTAATCAACGTGATATTCAGACAGAGCAATAATTGTCTACCCTCTATCTTATCCCCACAATTTAGGAATCCAAACCTCTTGTAGCCATTGATAACCTCGGTTAAGTCATTTCCCTTCAGAAACTTAACAGAGATTTAGAAGAGTTCGTCAACAATTGAAGGCCAAACCCGTTTCACACATTCACAAGACGTTTATTTTGCTATTACGAAGAGGTTCTCGATTGTCCAGCTCTGCGCAGTCATAAGTCAAACTGTCACCAGCAGTTCAAGTGAAACAACTTAACGCACACGCGCATTCCGTTGAAGCTATTCGCGCAGTTTGTCGCAGACCCTGTGACATTCGGAAGCCATGGGTCATCAGTACATGTATAGGTCTCAAGCACTACGTTCGTCTATCCACTCTTGGCCAGATAGTCATATATTTACTTAGTACTGCTGCAACAGCTTCTATAAGTGTCATTTAATTCATGCACCAGTCATTTGTATCCACTGCTCCCCCACCTACGGGGATGGGCGGGGATAATGATTTCCACTCCACAGAGCCCTGGTATAAGACCCGCCCTGTGGGGACAAGCTGATGGTTACAACCCTGCTCTTTGTCCAACCCTACACAACAGAAAATCCCAGCAGGGTAAGTGTCCCAATGTTATAACCCCCACACTTCCCCCGCACTGCTGGGACAATAAAAAAAGTAATTGTCCAGCACCTTACCCCGGCTATTCCACGGCTATCCCCGTAGGTGGGGCCGTAGATACAAATGACTGGTGTATTATCCTCTTAAAATATTGTATAAATAAATAAAGCAAATAAAACCAAATGGAGTTGCATTTTTCTCACATGGCGGTATCTTGAACTTAACCTTTAAGTAAAACTGAAACATTTGTGATATGTTTAAAGAGCAAATCCAATAACATATGAACACAATTTATTGACATGAACGCTACAAAAGGGGGTGCAAATTTACTCCCGGGTGCAATTTTGCACCCGGTAGTAAATTTGCACCAGGGTGCAAATTGTGCATATAAACGAGGCTTTAGTGTAGAAAATCTTATCATTTTTCGATAAATACTGTAATACAAATGATTGTTATTGTTAAGCTACCAAAGGTACTATCGTGCCAGCCAAGAGTGACAGTGACGTATGGTTTGTTTACAATTGTTAAGTAAAACATTAACTTGTACACATAACTTGAGCTAACGCGAATCGATAGATCACTTGTGTATTAATCCTATCCTGCGGATAGGATTAATTCACAAGTGATCTATCGATTATAAGTTCTTGATAAATTTGTAAACAAATCATGACCTCACTGTCACTTTTAGTTGGCACGACAGTAACTTGATGTCTCCATAAACGGATTATTTATAGCCATTCAGTGATTGTTACTTTTTAACGTTGTGTTTCCAGTAATGCACACCGCATACTGACAAAAACCCGACTTTTCAGTCGTGATGTGCCTTAGCAGACAGGTCGATTCTTTAATATCCGTCTGCGCAGACAATGAGCAACAATAGAGTCTGCTTTATAGCATAAGTAGGCACTAACTATCAAATAGGTTGGGGTGCCAATAGGATAATTGCATCCCTACCTATTACAGACATGATACAGAACCATGTTTGACTTTTGGCATCAAGTACTAATCATTAGAGTCCTAAACTGCTTTTCTAATTTCATTCCCATGACTTTTTGGTCACATTCACAGTTTTATCCTATAGTTTATTTCTGTTTTTCAATATGTTATATGACGATGAGCTGTATATGCTTAAGTCTAATAAAATTTATGTTATGTTATGTTATTTTAAAAGTTTACTCTCTTTTTAGATAGGCGTGAACCACCCACCTTAAGACAGATATGTTTAATTACAACATTTGGGTATTGTGACATAAGAGTAATTGCCTACCCACTATCCTAATACAAGCAAACCCATTTCTAGAATCTGGTGGCGTTTGGCGCATCAAGAGGAAATCACTTGTGGCTATATGTTTCATTAGAAATTCTGGTAAGGACACAACTCGAGAAGCGATAATGAGCCGTTATCCAGCCAAAGGACACGTTGGCATCTGCGCCCCTTGGAGACTCAGATCAGCCGGCGCGTCCGCGCAGGCTGATCAGAGTTTCCAAAGAGCGCTCTAAGGGGAGGCAATGACCCAACGTTTCTTTCAGCAGAAAACAAAGGTTCTGACCAGACTATGTGGATACACAGACAGATTAGAGTCTTCGCCGTTCGCACATTCCAACTTGTACCCTATACTGTACCGGCTGAATTATATTGTACTTGTGTGACTTCGGGCAGTACTATATAATTTCTAAGGAAATGTCATCTCAAGTAGGTCCATTTCCAACCATCAATTAAGCATCATTTCTAAGAAGACAGGGACAGATAGCATTATAGACCTCATGACAATAATGGCAATCTCTTAGCTAATTTATAATTTTTCTGTCACTAACACTCTGCATGCTGGGTAATTTTTCATGATTTTTTGTCATCAGCTGACTTTTTTCAATATTTTTTTCGTACAATTCTTCCAGGATCACTATCATAGTGTCAACAGTTTTGAATCCAGATCAGGCCCGATGTTTTCAGTCGGGCCTGATCTGGGTCCAAACTATTTGTAAAGATTATCACAGACGACAAAAGTCTCCGATGGCAGGCACAGAGTTAATTGTAGGATCCGCATCAAGCAAGCTATTTACTGACATATGCTATCTTTAATTGGATCCATAGTTCAAGAAAAGCTTTTTTCAGGGTAAAATTGTAATTCATCACATAAAGCCGGTGCTGGGGGGGGGGGGGGGGGGGGGGTAGAGAGAGGCTCCATAAGGGTAGCTATCTATACGTAGTTACGCATGTGCGTAATGAAAAATGTACACAATATTTAATTAAAATCGTTTTTAAATCATAAAGAACTGCTCTACACGGGAAAAAATTCACTCCCTCTGGAAGCAAATTCTTTCCTTTTTATGAAAAGGACTTATGAAAAGGGACACAATTGATTGTAATCACTGCTCATTTCGGTAGTCTCCCTTTGATGTGCGTAACTATGTCAATGGTCTGGCTACGCCCATGAGAGCTGCTGTTCTCATGAAAGACTCTATGAAACCAAATCTGCTGTTTTGTAGTTTTTAGCTCACTTGAGCGAAATGCTCAACTTTAGCTATTTTGATCTATTGTGCAACAGGTCATATATCTCAACCAGCATTGTATGCTGATTGTGCCTACGAATTCAAAAGGTTCCCTGGAAAGGCTTCTTTTTCTGGTTAATTTAAAAGTAAAATTATACTTTATTAAAGCGAAGGCTTTGCAATGACTGTCTACGAACGTCTGCACGAGTTTTTCTAAACAGTTATTTCAGGCCTACCAAACGCTCTGATGCTCAACCGCTGGTTGAATATGTACAACAGCTGCTTTAGGAACAGAATCAAGAATCGTGGAATGTCGTGCATTATGCCATATTTATAAAATGTACCTTTCGAGTAATAAACTTGTTCTTGTCGAATTCTAGAACACTTTTATTATGTGAAAAGTAAATCTGACAAAACGAGAGAACTTTCTGACCTCATATTTACACCAATAATGTAAGAGTCCATAGGCTATTGCATGACATTCCCCGATCTTCGATTCTCTTCCTATGCCAGTTTTTTTTTATAAAAAATCACCAGCAGTTGAGCACCAGAGCGTTTGGACTTTGAGATCATGCAATACAATTGACCAAATGCCAAACTAAGCCTTCGCTGGTCGACTAAGCGATAACTGAGCTGGTATGTGGCATAAGGTACAAGTTGGCGTATGCTAAAAGCGAAGATTCAATCAAACTTTGCATTCGCAGAAAGATTAGACTCTTCAGCTTTCCGCCTGAAGAAACATAGGAACCTCAGCTACCCAAAGAGTGCTCAGCAAAGACTCTGATCAGACTATGCAGATGCGCAGGCTGAAAATATTACCCCATAGGCGCAGATGCCAACATGTACCCTTTACTGGACACTGGCACAATTAAGGGAATCTCGTATGCTGACTCTAGTCTCGTACGCTGGCTCTTATATGAATGTATGATCACCTCTTAAACGGACATGTTGGACATTTTTAAGGATATTAATTTGAACATTTCGAGTAATCTGTTTCCTCGGTCAAAGGCAGATATATTGCATGACACAAGAATCGAGGGATGTCATATTGTAATTTCTTATTGTAAGCACATCAGAACATGTTCTACAGTAAAACCTGTCTAAAACAGCCACTCAAAAATAGACAAAACTAAGGTCTTTGTGACAAATTGTAGCTTAATAAAGGTCGAAAGCATTGCAGAATGCTCTCTTGGAGCATTCTGCAATACTTTTGACCTGCATTAAGCGATTATCGGTCTTGAAAGCCAATTTAGTCTTTTTTGAGTGGCCGCTTAAGGCAGGTTTTACTGTGCAGCCTTTGAATGCTGTTTTTTTCTGTTTTCTCGATAATAAAGTTGCAACGTTTAAATTAGCCTCACCTTTCGAATCATTTATATTGGTAGATTTGAATTTAATACAATGCAGATTTATATCAATACTACACATAACCAATACTATCAGGAATGAGCCAATAACATGTTCTTTCAAGAAAAGTTCTTGAATTAAATAACGTGACTGTGCAAGATAAATTTTGCCGTTATATTCCTGGGAAATATACAAAATGTCAAACTTTTGCAAAATTGCACGTCTTTCATTTTTATACAAACAACACCATGGACCAGCCTTGTGGTGAGGGGGGACCTTTCAAGTATTTTGGTTCAAACGTGCGTCTGAAATTAAAATTGCCCACCCCATTGATTTCATATAATAATTATATGATAATAATATAATTATATATATATATATACTAGTCAAAAGTTCTAACCGGCCACGTGTGTTTTTACAGATTTTCGGAAAAGCTATAAGGACTATATCAGTTTCATTTGCATTCCCGAATAGGCAAGCCTATCAGTCATCGATAACAGAAAACGGCTAAGCAAAACTCCCTAAGTTGCATCCAGAAGGCTTTGCCGAACACACTTACCCTCAATTTCAAAATTCACAAGAATTTGCATTGGATGGTGGGGTTATTCTTGATACTTAAGCCAAAAGCAACGAGTTTCATGCAGACGCAGTGTTCGTTTCAGCACGTTAGTGTTCAATATGAGTTCTGCTTTTGAAGTGAATACGTTTTGCGTGTGAAAGGGGTTATTTCAAAAAGTCATGACTCACAAATTGTGCCAAAATGCGAGTTTTGAAAATGGGGGTACCACTATTCAAGTTTGCATCCTGCATGTACTGTTGAATATTTTGTCAATATCTTCATTGCATGACACGTCTGTCAATTTCGAGATGTAAAAGGAGTAGTCATGTCATTTAACGTTTGGAAGAAAATTAATAAAATGCAGGTGGCCGGTTAGAACTTTTGGCTAGTATATTAATGGATTTAATTTCATACCCATTGATATTAACAACATTTGAACTAATGCGTACATCAGTACAATGTACATGTAATGAATATAGAAGATGATGTTTCTGTAGCCACAAATGATAAACTTAGCCGTGTTTATGTTAAAAATAGGGCACCTTACAAGTTTATTGGAAGGTTTATCTGCTTTCCCTGACATATAGCCCAGCAATCCAGAGTGCCACACATTCATATGTTTGCATTTTGAAAAGGGGGCATTTCATATATTTTGTTGAAAAAAAAACACATACCAATTGATATATCTGCTGATATGTAAGGGAGCCATTTCGGACACACACTTGTACGAAACAATATAAAGGAATCTAACCCCCTAAAGGGGCCAACACACGAAATAGTGGTACTTATTGCATAGGGGAATAGAGAAGGCTACCACCTGGGTCAGTATTTTTTCTGGGTGCATATCGCATCATGTACATGTACACCAGCTGAACAGTTCATTATTGTATAATATACATGTACTCTAAGGTTACGTTGCACTCCGTCCCTTCCTGTGCTTCACAACCGATCAGTATGCACAGAAATTAATTCTTTTGGCCAACGTAATCGCATATTTTGTCAATGTTTATAATATCTACTAAGTTAAAACATTAAGTAAATCCATTAAGTGGCCGATGCGACTATTTCCCAAGGAGAAGTCAGAAACTAAAAGTAGGACATAGCTCACATATTATTATTATAAAGAAATTAAGTGGTTCACTCGCTACGCCCATTCCCACTTAATTTCTTTATAATTGTATTTATAATATGATCTATAACCTATACATATATTCATACCAAGTTCTTTTTAAATTGCGCAAACTAATAAGCATGTTAAATGAGACTGAAATTTAACCTAATTTCCGTCGGAAATAGGATTAGTTTTTCTCTCTCGGAAGTGCGTGCTACTAGCGACAGAAATATAGTTGAACAGATCTATCTTTTACACAGGAGTAATCTGCAAATGGGTTTTGCATATCAAGCGGAAATGAAAGCAAGCTTAGACTAATTTTTAGTAATATGTTGGCATTGGAACATGACAAAAGGAACAACGTTATGGATGGAAAGGTTAAAGAAACGCCACAATTTTTTAATTTTGGAATATGTAACATTTATGTCACGTCAATCTCGTTCTTACATGAAATTAGCCGTGACATGTGATTTCCAACAATGTGGCTTTTTTTTACAAGTGTAGACTCAGACGAGCCTACCCTTTGCACATCACAACCTGCCCAAGGTATAAAGTATGAAAGGATACAATGATAAAATTATGACCAGGTCTCAAAAAAGCTTTTTCCATGCTCAACTCAACTGAGCATGAACTTTCACATTCTCATAGAAACTAAAATTCTTAAAAATCAAGACTTTTCTAGCCTCTAAACTCTGAGATGTTATATTCATCCTCGAAGCCAGGCCTCGAGGTTATAAAACTTGAGTACAAGCTCAGACTCAAAATAAAGCGCAACGATTGGCTGCTTGCGGACACGTGTCCGCAAACAGCCAATCATTGCGCTTTATTTTGAGTCTGAGAATGAACTCAAGCTTTATAACCTAGAGGCCAGGATAAACTACAATTCCACAAGGAAGCTCAGTGGCTCAGTGGAAGACTGCTTGTCGTGGGATCGAGGGGTTGCGGGTCTTAGCCTCACCGGCGTCACTGCGTTGTGTCATTGGGCAAGAAACATTAATCCTTTGGTTCTAGGAAGACCCGTCCAACATAACAGTACCGAAAAATTGTTGAATCAAATCTAAAATTTCCACTCCAGATCTAACGCAGGGTGCCAAGAAGAATTATACAAGGGGAAAGTGTATATGACTAGGATCTTCCACATCGATTGCACATATCAGCTATGGGCCCAGACCTGTAATTGTTTTCAATATACCTCCATTATAGCTTTTAAATAGGCTGTGGTCCTCAAAACTCTTCAATCACAATGAGGCTGCCATAGAGTTACAGATTGGACCTAGTTCAATCAGTAAAGAAGAATGAGTTACCACCATGTTTTACCACTTTTGGCCCCTGTAGGTGGGCATCCTACATGAGGGGAAAATACTACTGAAAAAATACCAGAATGCAAGGTCCATCTTTCTAAGCCACACAAGTAAACATAATCAACAAAAGCAATCAGATGTTGTTTCAAAAAGAACAGAAAAGATATACCCGTCTAATAAATACAATATATTTCCTAGTTTTATTATTGACCAATCATGACACACCTTACAACTTAAAAGTATTGTGCTGAGGTTCCACCCACCTTTTGAGCCTATCACTGCCCTTTTACAATTACTGTGACCTTCACCAGGTGCATGTTCAAAGAGTAGATGATAAAAATGATACATGCATACTACCAGGCTATGGTGCTTAGTTTCTTAATACTGGCCATACCATTTTTGCACCATATCTTCTGAAATAACTAAACTTACTCCTTAACTAGCTATCGACAAAGACACAAAATACAATCAGCTTGTATAACAGACAAGTTACAGTAAAACCTGCGTAAAACGGCCACTAAAAGTGACAAAATAAAGATCTTAATAGCGAATGGTAGCTTAACGAAGGTCCAAAGTTTTGGGAGCATTCTGCAATACGTTTGACCTGCATTAAGTGATAATTGATCTTTAAAACAAATTTTCAGTCTTCTTGAGAGTGGTTATTTTACACAGGTTTTACTGTACTGTACACACAGCATATATTTTGTGAAAAAAAGAGATGCAATGGTCATTCCGGCGAGAAAGAACCCAAATGTGTATGACAAGATAGAAATTCATTGCACGTAAACAACAGAGGCATCTAATCAGCACTTTTGTTATTTGCCCTCTCGAAAGTAAACTAGGTTTAATTTCTACACGCCAAATATCAATATTTTAGCTAGGCCAGAATTTTTTATTAGTTGATTTACGAACCCTCCTACTGTAATTTTCCGGAAAGTAGGAAAAAAATAAAATTTGATTTCATTTTTTTTTAAATTTTATCCGCCGACTCTAAACATTATTTGTTTCGTTGAAAATAATAATATATTTACGAGGTTCTGTCTGTGTATTTTTGAAAGCGACACTGTAAAAAGTGATTGTCCTGTCCAGAATTTTAGGAAAATGATAAAATATCTAAAAATTTAATACAGACTGTTGGTTTGCCTTACTAGTTTAACTGTTTTTTCTGAAGAAATCTAAAAAAAACCTCTGAAAATGACCAGTTTAACTGGTCATTTTCAGAGCTTTTTTAATTTTTTTTTCATCCCCCGACCCTAAATCTAAAAAAAACCCCTCTGAAAATGAACAGTTAACTGGTCATTTTCAGAGTTAACTGGTCATTTTCAGAGCTTTTTTATTTATTTTTTTTCATCCCCCGACCCTAAATCTGAAAAAAAAAATCCCGTAAATCAACTAATAAAAAATTCTGGCCCTAGCCACCGTTGCCCAATAGACTTGCTAAGCCTCTGGTCGCAAACCCTGAAGACAGTTTTTTCTCGCGAGGACACACATTAAATTCGTCTTCGTCAATGTCCTGTTCTTTCGAACGACTTAATATGTCACTAAAAGTATTATCTTCTGGGGTGGCTGACTGCCTCGTAAATCCAGTAATTGATATATCGCCACTGATGGGTAAAACAAGAGGATTTTGACACAGGCTTGCCGTTGGAGACAAACATGTCCTTTGTGGATTAGTGAAGTCTATCTTAAGTAAATTATTAATGTGTATTTCTAGGAGTTTAACCAAAGGCGACAGCTTAAGACAGAGACAATGTTTCTATATATCTGTTTAGGTTCATTGTAACTAGCACTTGGCACTCTATTCCAACAACAGTCCACAATAATTTACTGAAGGAAGATTTATTAGTCTATCGTAGAGGGAACACCAATATAATGCATACACGACAGTGCAATCAACTTGTACTGTGGTGCGCGACCCGTAAAACACGCCCACCAATCCACACCTAACAATCCAACTCCTTCATCGCATATACATCAGGCCATTAATTAAGAGTGTGTAACAGAAAAATATTTCTCTTATTTCTCAACCGTACTCAAAAGAACCGTCTCTTTGAGACGGGTGTTTTGAGCACCCAAAACATATGCTTAAGTGAATGGGTAAGACAATATTTACAATTTTACGCTGACATTTTTGTTCAACTGAATATGTGACAATACCAATGAAGGAAATCCTTCTGCTTCTTGTTTTAGAGCAACGAAAAACTCACTGAACTTTTAGACACAGGCATACGTTTTAATGCTTGATAATTTAAAATATTCTAAAATGAAGAAAATGAAATTTTTTCAACTTCAACATAAATTCTAGAATCATTATTAATTCCAGGACATAGTTAAGGTATGTCGAAGTTAAACATCAAGGTTATCGTAACTATAGCATTTCCAGAATTCTAAAAGTTTCTATTGTCAAGAAAAAAACACACGTTTTATTGAATTTAAGGGACATCTAATTCATTGAAACCAGATCCTTCTTCTTCATAACAGAGTCCCTTTTCAAACAGGTTAACTGCTCTTAAAGGAAAAAGTTCGCTCCAGAGGGCCATTCTTTTCTTTAAGAGAAGTTCCAAATGATATGGAATAAACGTATCGCACCATTTAGGCGATCCTTATTATGCATGACCGTCGTGCGCACTTTGCTTAAATAGGCTTTAGGGCCCAGACCTGTAATTGTTTTTCCATAGACCTCCATTATACTTCAGCCGGAACGCTGCAAGTCAAGGTCAGTGAAAGGGAGATATCAAGGTCATAGAGGTCAAAGGTCAAGGTCACTTTGCAATTTTATTGGCCAAAAAGGTACACATTCTACTATTTATGACCTATTTGTCTTAAAATGAGGTAAAATGGTCAGAGAAAAGCACCAAATTATTGACAAAATTTAAAAATTACTAGCCTAAAAAACTCATTTTATAAATGGCAGGCTACAAATTTGCTAAAAGCATGCATGTGAATTGGAATGTTGAAGCAGTTTCATAATGCCATTTTTTTCAAAGTGTCATCTATATTGTCGGATCGAATAGTAAAGATTAAAACGGACCAATACGCATACATATAACCATCTGAAATGGCTCCTTTTATAAAAATTGAGGTCATCAATAAGGTCTAGGGTCAATTTGGCCAGCAAATCAACCAAAAGGGCCCAGGTGGATTAATTAACAAAGTAGACACTGCAACTACAGACAGGTTTCCAAGTTGTTCTTCGCTGTTGCTCAATAGAAAGGTCAATTTTTCAAAAGTCAAGGTCATATTGGGTCACATTACAGTCTCCTGTGCTATCTCTATGTTCAACTTATGCAAATGACAATAAATGAGCATGCAAATGTGGGTTTACCACATGTAATACTTTTCAACAAAATTGCATTTAACTCGATCAAGTGACCACAACTGCCGTTTACGGAAACTTGCGAAAGGGCCTTTTTTACCAAATTTTGTCAACTAACAGAAGAAATACTCAACAAATGCTTCAGCATAACAATAAAAAATACAAATGTATGTGATATAGGGACCCGTAAGCTTTTGATAAATGATATGATGCTTCCAGTATAGCCCCATAGTGCAGCAGTGGAACTCACATGCATCCCAGCCCAATATGCAGTGCAAAACGGAGCCAGCCATCACCCCTAACTACTTATAAGGCTCTTTTTCTGCAGTGTAAATGATTTTTGTTTTAAAAAGGTGGACTTTTTGAAGCTGAAATCATTATAGGACTCACTGAAACCAAAACAATGCATCAAAAACATACTACAGGTCACATGCATAGCAGCCAAGGTATCCAACAAAACAGGCCTGATTTTCTTCTTTAGGGCCCAGACCTGTAATTGTTTTTCCATAGACCTCCATTATAACTTTTAAGTAAGCTATGGTTCTCACAACTCTTCAAGCACAATGAGGCTGCCATAGAATTACAGATTGGCCCTAGTTCAACCAATAAACAAATATGAGATACCATGGTGACCACCATGTTTTACCCCTTTTTGGCCCCTGAAGGTGGGCACCCTACTTGAGAGGAAAATTTCATTGAAAAAAACCCAAAATGCAAGGTCCTTTTTTCTAAGCCACACCAGTAAACTTAATCAACAAAAGCAATGAGATGTTGTTTCAAAAAGTACAGCAAATATATACCCATTTAATAAATACAATATATTTCCGTATTTTTATTATTGACCAATCATGAAACACCTTACAACTTACAAATATTGTGCTGAGCTTCCACCCACCTTTTGAGCCAATCAGTGCCCTTTTAACAATTACAGGTCTGTGACCATTACGTGGTCAAAGTCATGTATATATGAGGGCGGCGATTTTACAAGAAGGTGTGTGGAAGATCAGGTGAATATTTTAAAGTAATATGTCTACTGATTGGGCATAAATATCTGCATTGAAAAGGACGGGGAGCAGAAATAGACACTATGCATTTATGGTTTTGTACTATACAAACTTTGCTGCAGGATAGGTGTTCAGCTTCCGAGCCCCAAAAATGATCCGAGATGGTGGTTACCAAGGTAAATAATTGCATTTAGGTGGTCAGTCTAAGGCCAAGCTACAATTCTGTGGTAGCCATTTATGAGTCGTGATTTTTATAATGGAGGTTTATGGAAAACATTTACAAGTTTGGGCCCACGTGTAAGGTTAATATCAAAACAGCAACTCAGCCAACTAATTAGAGAAAAGCGATGACTCAGTGGCGGAGTGCTTGATCCGAAGTCGAGGGGTCGCGGGTTTGATACTCATTGGAGGCACTGCGTTGTGTCTTCCACTCGACCAAGACACATAATTCCTGTCTCGGCATGACCGAAAAGTGTTGTCTGTGACGTAAATCATCAACAAAACCAACAAACCAATGGCTTACCTTCGTGTGACGTCGGCTTCGCCATCGATGCAAGGCACGATTGTCTGTGGTGATCTAACTTTCCCATTTGTTCTGATATACTGAGCGATACTACCTGTAAAAGAGAAAGAAACAAGGATAAAAATCATGAAAGCTCGAAATATATTTCATCTATACTCAGAAGAAAAAGTTTAGTCAGTATTTATGTTTTCTCAGAAAATCAACAATACTGCATATATATATATATAGGCCAATTTTGACCTCAGACGGATCAAAGGTCAGACGAGTTTACTAAGGAGCACGAGAAAGGTAAATAAGATTGTAATGGTTGTTTTCTCACCAAATACTAACTGCTCATGCTATCCAAGTAACAAAATTTCCAATAAATATGTAACGACATGACCAATACAACATCTACAGGCTTAGTCGAGCGGTCTACGTCTTAAATTGCAAATAATCCGTGGAAAGTTTCAGATTTAGAATCCCTGAGTTCGAGTCCCAAAGTTTTTTTTCTCTTTAGCATATCTTTTTGTTCTTCGAGAAAACTTGAATTTCTCATGTTTTACGTAAAGGCTTTTTTCTATTTGGTGCGTGCTCAATTCATTTGCAAACGAATCCAAAGCAAACACCATGCCGATGCAGTGCAGATGCAGAAGATCCATAACCTTTGTAAACAGGAGAATGAAGTTGGGCTAACAATATCACTGGACCAGGCAAAGGAAAGGACTTCAACCGAGACAAGCGTATCATTGAGCGGCTGATGAAGCGAGACCAGACAAAAGAGAAGGAACCTGAACGGTCTAGAACGAAAGAGGGTCCAACTGCACGACTTTGAAGTACGTAGAGCATGTTTGTCAGTAGATTGTGTATACTGGTTGGGAAGATCGCGATAAAGGAAGAACATTAGCCAGTGGTGATCGATCTTGAGTCGGAAACCGACTACAGCTCCGATGCTGACACTGCCAGCGAGACGGAGGGCATGTGAAATTAAATGAATCTGAAAGTTAATACGAAATAAAATACATACCATGGTGAAAAATATAATATAAAAAAGCGCACACACACACACACACACACACACGCACGCACGCGCATTAAAAGTAAAAAAATATGCCTGACCGAGACTCGAACTCACATTGATTTCTTTCGCCTTATAAAACAAAATATAATATAGTGATCTTTACCTACTGAGCTACAGAGAACGTTGACTAAATGGTTGAAAGTTTACTTCATACTGTATTATGTATTATACATGTAAACACCTATGATACCGCTTTGTAACGGTTTCTACCTGTTTCCCCTTTCACGTGCTGTAAATTCGAATAGTCTGATCTTTGATCCGTCTGAGTTCAAAATTGGCCTATACCATTGTCATTTTTTACATGAGTTGTATTATCGTAACTTTACATTTACCTGTTCATTGCGTGACAAATAATGCCTCTATTAGACTGTATCAACCAAATTTCAAAATGCACGATGTGCACGTGCTGCGGTAAACTGGCAGGGTTATTTTCTCATATACTGTTAGATATTGAAAGAGTTGTTCCTATTGCAATAATCCGGAGAAAATTCAGTGCTAGCATGCTTAATTCGACGGTCAGGCTATCTACAAATTACAGAAATACCGCGTTTTGACGTCTTGAAACAGGTACACGTGTTGCTGACGTAACACGCAGTTTTGGATGCAGTGAACAAAAATAGTAAGTGAGTATGATCAGGAAATACCACAATCACAAACTGCAGACAACCCCGTGGCACCGCGAGGAAGAGCCGCTCAACCATCACGAGACACCTGGAAGACAAATTAAGCAAAGTAATCAGCTCTACAATTTATCGTCTGCAAACACGTTTTCAACGGCCTGGCGGTAAAAATGACAAGCCTCCGTTGGGGAGACCACGGATAACGACGCCATTTGAAGTTCGGGTCATAGTGACGTCAACATGACGTGATCACTTCATGGCCGCTTGGAACCTTCTTAAATTCCTTAATCATGCAACAGATACGAATATTTCCTTCTGTACTACCAGAAATCGTCTGAGGGATGCTAGACTGATTTTTGAGTTATGAAATTTGAATTTTAAAATTGAACACTTTGTGTATTTTTGATGAAGAAAATGGGTATATTTTCGGAATGTTTTGTTGAAAATGTTTACATTTGTAAGACATTACATGAATTTTATGTTTAGTAAGGTTTGTCAATACTAAGAATGTCTTACAAAAGTATTGCACAAAGTGTTTGTACTGACTAAACTTTTCCTTCTGAGTATATTATGTCACTGTCTAGCCACGCCCCCCAACTGGTTCCTTTCTCAGTTAGCTTTACAACAAGAGACCGGGACATGGCATATCACATGGCGATACAAAGACCTAATAGTTGAAAATCAACCGCTTCAGTCGAATTAAGGAGCTAAGTTTTACAGCCCCTAACGCTTGAAGCAAAAATATTAACCCATTTAAGCTAGCCTGCCCTAATCATTTCGACGAACCCATTTCCAATTTCGGCTATGTTGGCTTTTTTCAAGTTTTTTTCTTCACATTTTAACAGAACATTCCGTCAGTCCTTATCAGACACTGCATAATTCGTCAAATAGTGCCAAAAAAGGACGCTAGGCTTATATGGGTGAAAAGTTTTTGTTTACCATTGTATATTGATTGGTTTATTAGAACAGTAGCCAGGGTTACCTAAGTGAAACAGTCTGGTATCTATTTGACTTAAACCATTACTATGGTAACCGAAAATGGCCACCGAAATGGGCTAAAATAAGGAAAATGGTCATATTTTTAAACCACATTTTTTGAGAGTGTATATTACATTAAAAAAACAAATTTCCAAAAAATATCTAAAGATAGGGTAAATAAATATATTTATTAATCGATGCGATATTTATTTGGGTAGGATTTTTAGTGTTGATACTTGTTTTCTGTAATAACTTTTATTACAGCAAATATGGTAACTACTCACTTGTTAGTCACGAGAAATTCGCTGAATTGGGTTATAAAAGGTTATATAAGAGCATGAATTTCGTGATTCATGCGCTGTGATAGTACAGAAAGACTATAGTCATTTGAGGCTAGACAGACCATACAGAAATTTTGTTGGTTTATGTGACTTTTCCCACCCACCCACCCATTACTTGATTCATAAAATTGGCCAATATGAAAACTCAAAGAGATATCGCATAGGTTAAAATATTCAGGAATTATTCAAAGATATGATCTTTAAATTTATTATTAGTTTCTTTCAGATTAATGCTTCAAACATTGTGAGGTAGAATGCGTTGAGTCTGTGATGTGTTCCGAACTTTGAAGTGCATTGTGTAGCCTTACGGGATAAAGTGAGATCAAGTGTATGTGTTAGGTGACATTCCACTTCATATTCTATGTGGATCCGGAACTACATCGGGATGGATGGATGCTGGCTAGAAAATTGATTGTGATGTAATTTTATATTGAATAAAAGAGCGCGCTTCAGGTCTGTGCTTGCCATCACACACGTATATGTTGTTGAGTTTGGTATTTTAGGTTTTAAGATATAGTACAAAGAAATATAGAGGGTTATGATGTACATGTACGACGCTAAATACTGATGTTGAGGCATGGACATGTACATCATAACAGTTGATAATTCGAGGTACTATATCTGGTTTCCCAGAATAAGAAGTCTAGATAATAAATAATTTATTTTCGGCTGAATGAAATGAAAGAGAACGTAACACAACATATTTAAGTTGTAGGTGGCATGTAGCTGTGCTGGCATTTATCTGTGCTGGTAAACATAACTGGTACCTGTAAGCCTTGTCCCGAGTTTATATTCAAACTAAAGCCTCGTTTATATGCACAATATACACCCCTGTGCAAATATACACCCGGGGTGTAAATTTGCACCTGGGGTGTATTTTGGCCATATAAACGGTGTTTTATGAAAATGAACCCGTGTGCAAATTAACACCCGGATGCGGATTTGCTCCACCTTTGTAGGTGGTGCAAATTCGGTGGAGCAAATTAGCACCCGGGTGCACATTTGCCCCTAGGTGCAAATTGCGCACATGAACGCAACTTGTTATCACATATGTATAATTTGAGCTTAGATTTTGATTTACCCATCTTTTCTATATGAACATGTACATGTGTATGAAAATAAACTATATAAATAGTCCCATTGTCAAACTTAAGGTCATGGCTTCTCTCTGTAGTCACTACTTCATCGGCTATGCCGGGTTGCCACGCAGAACAACTGGAATTTCAGGTCTATGGGCTTTGATTTGCACGATTCTATTTCCGAACAATATCTCTTTCTAACCTCAGCAATGGAAATCAGAGTCTGCCAGAACCCTTGCGCCATGCACGAGTCCATGCAATCCGATGAGCATATCTGTGAAAATGCCCCCCCCTGCATAATAACGGAGTGACCACCCTTTACGATTCATGTAATCAACGTGATGTTCAGACAGAGCAATAATTAAAATATGTCTCCCCTCTAGCTTACCCTCCCCCCCCCATTCGGGAATCCAAACCTCTTGTAGCCATTGATAACCTCGGTTAAGCCATTTCCCTTCGGTAATTTAACAGAGATTTAGAAGGGTTCGTCAACAATTGAAGCCCAAACCCGTTTCACTCATTCACAAGACGTTTATTTTGCTATTACGAAGAGGTTCTCAATTGTCCAATTCTGCGCAGTACTAAGTCAAACTTTCACCAGCAGTTCAATTAAAACAACTTAACGCACACGCGTATTTCGTTGCAGCTATTCGCGCAGTTTGTCGCAGAGCCCGTGACATTCGGAAGCCATTGATCATCAGTACATGTATAAGTCTCAAGCACTACGTTCGTTCACCACTCTTGTCCAGAGATATGTAGTCATATATTTACTTAGTACTGCTGCAACAGCTTCTATATGTGTCATTTATGCACCAGTCATTTGTATCCACTGCTCCCCCACCTACGGGGATGGGCGGGGATAATGATTTTCACTTTCCAGAGCCCTGGTATAAGCCCCGCCCTGTGGGGACAAGCTGATGGTCACAACCCTGCTCTTTGCCCCACCCTACGCAACAGAAAATCCCAGCAGGGTAAGTGTCCCAAAGTTATAACCCCAACACTTCCCTGGCACTGCGGGAACAATCAAAAAGTAATTGTCCAGCACCTTACCCCGGCTATTCCACGGCTATCCCCGTAGGTGGGGGCCGTGGATACAAATGACTGGTGTATTATTTTCTTTAATTTTGCATAAAAAAATAAAGCAAATAAAACCAAATGGAGTTGCATTTTTCTCACATGACGGTATCTTGAACTGATTAATAATCGAAAAATTCTTAACACATCGAATTTCTCCTTAAAGTAAAACTGAAACTTTTGTGATATGTTTTAAGAGCAAATCTTATAACATATGAACACAATTTATTGACATATGAACGCTACATAAGGGGTAGCAAATTTACTCCTGGGTGCAATTTTGCACCAGGGAGTAAATTTGCACCAGTGTGCATTTAAATGAGGCTTAAGAAACGAATAAGGTGTCCAAACAAAATGTGTGTGTACATGTATTCATTTCCGGCTAAAGCACCTAACATAACTGCCCTTATTGGTTTCTGTCGAGAGAAACCCTGATTTTGTTGCATTCGAACAGCAGAGACGCAGACCAACCTGCGAATCCGTACAGTATTATCATCGCCATTGCATTTCGCTCTCTGAAAAACAAAATAGTAGCTAAACTTGTTGCATATGGATTTGCAAAACTGTAATATTCCAGCTCAGCAAGCTAAATTGAGACTAACACGATCACAACCCCCGGATACTGGCTTTCTCGCGGCATGCCGATATGAGAATTATTGCCATTACGAATCATAATTATGTTAGCTAAGCCTCAGTTAGAAACCATAGACTTAAAATGAGCCGCAACATGTGATTTCCAACAATGTGGCATATTGACATGAATAGATTCAGAGGATCCTGTGCAGCCTCCTTTTAAGTTGATGTTTGGTCAGTAGCTAAATATTCATATAATATACAAGCGACTAGCAAAGGCTCTAATCACACTGCGCGTATGCACAATCTGATCTGAGCCTTTGCTGGTCGCACATATATTGTACCACATAGTTGGAGTTCTCATGTCGCGGCTCAAATACCCTTGCATTGAGACACAACGCGAAAGAGGTCCGGTTCAGGATACGTTAACAACCACTAAAGCTAAAGAACAAAAATTGGTTTAAACAGATGTTATTCCAATGCAAGAGCAATATACAATTTTATTCCAATTCAAGAACAATCTACACTTTTATTCCATTTCAATAACAATCTATATTGGCTATCGCACGAGATCTCAGTATATGCGCCGATCACGAAAGTTTCGTCAGGGGGCAGGCATCAGCTCTGACAAGGTTTTGTTTTTGTTTTAGACCTTAACGCGCCAAGAAAAATTGCATCTGAAAATGACGACAGTCTGCATCAAATAATTGCCTAACATTACTGACGAATTTAAGTATAGAAGCAAACAGGATGGACCCAGATCAAGTGGACCATCATCGGAACGCCAATGAAATGCTATTTGATGGCGTTTGGCTGGTTGGTCGACGCGGTAGCCCAATATTCAATGCTGACTGGGTACACTTGTACATTTTGTAGCTTTGTGATTTGAAAGGCAGCCCAGACCAGTATTCCTGAGAAATTCATAGCTTAGAGATTTTCCGGGGAGGGGGGGGGGGGTCGAAACCCTGCCCCCTTCCATCTCTGGATCCGCACATGCGTTACAGTACTTTTCGCCTATGCACAAATGCCTATAGCAAACGTCAAATGCATAGCATAAATTTTTTTCTTTAAAGTAAAACCAAGGTACATGTAATAAACGGGTACATGTACATGTTGTTACATGTACATGTATGTGAGAATTGTTTAGCATGAATTTACCATGTTTCCAAAATGAAGGTTGTACTATGTTGTAGTGTTTACCCTTTTCACAAACTCGTTTAGTCCGTTCTAACAAACAGATGGGGTATTATTGTCGTATTTTTTTTGACCCTGGAGTTCAAAGGGAGTGGCCTATGCTAATTTTATCTCCGATCTGTTATCCGTAGTTTTCGCCGAATATACGGGAACTAATTAGGTTATTTGGAATGGAATGTGTTATAACAGAACATAAGTACATGTAGCAGATCGACAGTATCGTCCGCTGTAGTGTAGCGGGTTAGGCGCAGGACTCGTAACATATGGCTGGTACAATGTAAGTTCGAATCTCACGAGGACCGTTTTACTTTTTTTTCTATAAAGGAAAGGGTTGGTATGTGCTAAAAACCCCGGAAAACATGAAATGATTTTTGCGCTCCTGCGAATTGTGTCTAGTAAATGTAAATGAACACATGAAAACACTGCAGGTGCTAGAACATCAAAAATGTTGGACAACCATTCTTGGCTACTAGGCGAAACAGTTTCAATTTACTAGCGACTGTATGTGTTGACCAAGTGTACATATGCACAACTGTACAAAAATAAACATTTTCACGCTTTTGTAGAGTTTTCTGTCATATCAGTGTATAAAAAGTGTTCTTCTGAAAAAACAAAACAAAAAAAAAACAATAACTAGATTCGAACTTCCCTCTTCTACAATGCGAGTCCTGGACTAAGCGCACTACACCACAGCGAACGATATAGTAATATTATTACCGTTATGTAGATAATCTAATTTATTCTCGTATTTTCGGCGAAAACTATCGATAACAGGTTTGATATATAATTAGCATAGGCCACTCCCTTTGAACTTCAGGGTCAAAAAATACGACAATAGCTAGTGGTGACGTATACCGTAAACGAGGAGCGTCTTGGTCATATTAGATTAATATTATTTGCTTTTAAGAATATAACATTATATTAGCCACACCGCTGAGGAAACGACCAATGTACATTGTATACAGCCTCCGGGGAGGAGCACTCGCATATTAGGATAATAGGGATGGGCCCTCGGTGGAGTAACTTGAGAGAAATTTTGGCACGGGTGTGCAGGCCAGTTTTTTTAAACCTACCCCAATTATATACCTGGTCTTCGAAAAAAAGACCTCTTCATATACTTGATTGAACAAAATGTTTACATTGTACATATTCATATACTGTTTTTATTATTATTTTTAAATACCCTTTTTGTTGTCTTTAAACAAAGTTTACAAATAAATATTACGATTGTGGTTTCTGAGCTATTCGCGCCGCACATCCGTACTATGTCATATATAGGTAGCTACCCCCCCCCCCGAGGATGGGCCACATGGGGAAACGCAATATCGTTTGGTCTTCGAATGTCAAGGCCTTTGTATGTCAACTTTGACCTGGGTACTATAACAACCCACCCCACCTTCGGGCTTATTAAAAGTTTGTCTGTAAATTTAAGCTTTTAATTCCTTTTCTTTCTCAGCATTGAAATAATAATTGAGCCGCGGCATGAGATTTCCAACAATATGGTATGTGCAACCAGCAAAGTCTTAGATTAGCCTGCGCATACGCGCAGTCTAATCAGAGCCTTTGCTAGTCGCTTGAATATTCTATGAGTGTTAAGCTACTGGCTGAACAACATTTGGAGTTTCTAGGCTTAACAGGAGGCTGCAAATGCTCGTCTGAGTCTACACTTGTCAAAATACCACATATTGTTGGAAATCACATGCCATGGCTCAAGTATGTAAGTGACCGTTTCCTTAGTCCACTCTGTACAAACCTAGCATGGGACATGTAGAACTTCTTTTTTATACATGTAATTGAACTGCTCCGCATCTACCCCTTCCCGGGAGATGATGACAACGATGGCCCTAAACAATTTCAATTATAATATTGACTAGCACTGCAAAAGGTACGCTTCCCAAAGGTGTAGACCAGGATGTTATTACAAAACAGGATAGCTAATAAACTACGTTATTCACAGCCGGTCACTCAAAAGCTTACCAAGGTAGGCATCTATGGGTATGTCGAATTTTTTAATCCTGAAAAAGTTATTTTCAGGCTTAAAAGGCGGCGTTACCATAGTGCCATGTACATTGTACAACAATAAAAGATAAAACGTAACGGATTTATCACAAACACAAAAAACAAGCTTTAAGCTGGTTTAGTTGGAAAGTACATGGAACCAAAGGAGGTGGAAGCTCAGCTGTCGGCTCTTTTGGTGTACAGTAACACTTATTTTGTACAGTGCAGTTTTCCTGCCATCACTCATATTTTAGTCGTGATGTTTGTGGATAAAATAGCATAACATACATGTAGCAAAATACCGTCTCCAACCAATTAACTATACATGTAGTTCATATATACATGATATACATGTAGAAGCACTCATGCAATACAATTTTACTTGAAAAATAAATAAATAAAAGTGTTGACCGCAAAACACAATACGTTGCACCCTGTGGTTTGAGTGAACTTGAGATCCCGAAACAATACTATGCACTAACCCATCCATTATGCCTAGAGGTATTTTCCACCTTTATTAATTTGAACAATACATTTCGAATTTTAGAACTGTTTGGCGGTAGGTTTCAATTTCATTCAAAAGTTAAAAATACATTCTGTAAGCAGTACAGAACCTGATCAGACGCCGCACTCTGCGGCGTCTGATCTGGTTATGCACCGTTTGCCGATGTTCCACAAACAGGACGCTATGCTCGAATGGGTTAAGGTGAAGCATAATGGAGATTCGTATATTCTCAGACTGCGATGGAATCTTGGAACAGACAATACAGGGATTAATGATTACATACATCTATTTTTTGTCTATTTTTTCATTTCTGGCTGACATATTAAATATACAATTTCGGCTTTGCGATAAAAGGGACATTTCGCATGTATGTGGACAACGCCAAACCAGCCTGGAGTACTCAGCTTTCCCTAGCGTTCCCTAAAGAGTACTATGCATCTTGGTGAAGATTAAGGTGATCCGTATATTCTCAGACTGCGATGGAATCTTGGAACAGACAGTAGAGAAATTAATGATTACATACATCTATTGTTGTCTATTTTTTTTCATTTCTTGCTGACATAATAAATAAAAAATTTCGGCTTTGCGATAAAAGGGACATTTCGAATTTACGCGGAAAATGCAGCCTGAGCACACTGTTGAATTGTTCAGTAGTCATACAGAAATACATACACTGGACCATCAGGTGACGTCATTGCCATTCCATGTGAAAAACATCTTGATGCATAATAGTTATTACTTGACTTTTCGCTTTCTGCAAAGGCGGCACCTCATGAATGCGTAATTAGGACTGGTCAACTTTAGACATAGGTGAAAGCTGAAAATGAGGCGTGGTTTTATTCAAAAGTAACTGTATTATCTTGCGCCATTACCTCAATAAAGACACAAAATACATTATTTAGTCCTTTAAACAAAATGACTGCATTTGAAAATGTCTATGTAACATAGGCAAAGAGGCAAACATTGTAGACCCAGATCAGACTGCTCCTACAGGAGCAGTCTGATCTGGGTCCACACTGTCTATGAGGCTTCAAATATTTTAGTGGACGACAAAAACATACATTTTGTGATTATGCGCATTAAGGGTTAATAAATGTGAGTTCAGTGTGTATACGGTTAGGATTTTTATGAAATGCACGCACGTTTGCTCGGCACAAAAAGCTTATTAACTCTTTACCATATTATAAATAAAACCTGATTTCCCTTACTTAGCAGATGAGATAGCCTAACCACGCCCAGATATGAATATTAAAGTTGCCGCCTTTACAGTAAGCGAAAAGTCAAGTAATACACAATGTATCAGCGGAAGGACTTTTCTCTCCGCCACTAATGCATACTTTGAACATATGAGGTCCTCACAGGGATCTTGTGGAACATGGGGATAAGGGCATTTATTTCAGGGTAAAAAGGGGATAAAGGCCAATTTTTGAGGGGAACAAAGACAATATTGGGAAACAGGGAACAATCCAATTTATTTCAGGGAACAGGTACCCCAAACCCTAGGAGGGCCTCACATATCAACGGAATTTACATGTATATTCAAATCTCGTTAAAATGAAACCCTCCGGACAAAGATAATATTACTTTGATTTATCAGTTTTTCGAATTAAACTGATGAGTTATTTATTACGTAATATGCAACCCAAAAACTTACTGTTTTAGCGTTTCTATCAAAATACGTGTCCTTGCTGCTTAATAGACGACGCACAGAGACGTTTCTTTAAAGTGCAGGGACGATATGTTTTCAAAGGAAATAATTAAAACGGTTCAAAGAAACACTTTTATCTAAACCAATGTAAAAATTGAGTTAGCTGGTACTTCGAAATATAGAATTTTATGGCATTATGTTCCTTCTATCATGATGTGGCTTTATAATCCAGTTTTTTTTCCTGTAATCAATACTTAGTTATTTAGAAACATTTTTTGTGTCATCAAATAATGGGATTTTTAGTTTGATCTTAGGAAAAGGTTTATTAGAAGAGTATTATGAAACCGCTATGGTTGATCATTTATCTGGACAATAATAGTAATAAGGTTGCAAAGATCAGGAATCGATACAATCAAGTACCACACCTGACCCTAATCCTATTTCTCTGGACCCGCATGTTGTCATTAGGCGGAAGAAACCTAGAGGAATTTCGTTCTATGAGCCTCATATTAACATGCTGAAATGTCAGTAATTATCCTTAATAACTATTCGGACACCATATACATTTATAAATTCGGACACATTATTTCCTCATATTATTTGAACACCACATATCCTCATATATACTCAGAAAAACATTAAAGGATATTAAAATTCTTTTGACTTTATAACATTTGAGAAAATCATTTCCAAGCACAGGAATTTTGTATCTGATACAACTTTCAATAAGCAATTTTGCAAAATGCAAAGTGACGGGTCGTTGGTTCGATACAGTACAATACCAAATGTACCTTCCCAATTTACCCAAAGTTCACAAGCAACAAATTTAGCGTACATATTTTTTGCTGCAATCTTTACCTGGCCATTGCTTATGTTCTAATTCCGACCACAGGCAGGAGTTGACACTAATTTATCAGCCATTGCTCCTTTAGATGCGACAAATTCTTCAACAAAAATGCACAGATATGGCAAACCCAAGCCAGTCTTGACAAAGTATTGGCGGTAAAACACTGACAACATCTACAAAACTAGGTGTCAAACTCTTGGCGGAGAGCCGGCAATGATTTGGAGCTGGTCATTATGGGATATAAACGATAAAAAATGGGTTTCAATCATATTTGAATGTTTGTGACTTTTCAGTATAGAGGGTTGCAACAATTGGGCGTGTACTGTACCTAAACGATTGAAGCGTGACTGAATTCAAGCTTCCATTTTGATAGCAGATATCTTGAACTATAAAATGCATGCATAATTTTTTTATTGTATCGAATGTTAGAAATGGAACCTTCATTGTTTTCTGAGTATATATCAGACATTTATCCGCAAACATTTTCGGACACAATATCTCCCTAAAATATGCGGACGTCATATATCCTTAAAAGTATTTGGGCACCATATATCTTCATAAATATTCTAGACACACTTTACCAAACGTTTCACGAATTATAAAGCTGACTAAATGTTTAACAATATACAGTAGACATCTAAAAATGCATGTGGTTTTCTAGTGTGCTGTTTCATTTGTGCAAAATGTACAATATTGTCAAGGTTTCGTGTTGCTAAACAATGCTAAAGCGCACATTTAACGAATGCACTTACAACGTTAATTACTAATATCCCATGACGCTGTTCTCTAACTGCTAGCTTCAAAGGACTTTGTTGAAGCAAATATAATCTGGACAATCTTATAGATAATTAGAATATGTACATCAAAGGTATGGTCAATTAAATTTATCAATAAGTATTACTTGTCTTTTCGCTTACTGTAAAGGCGGCGCCTCATGAATGCGTAATTAGGACTAGTCAACCTTAGGTATTAGTAAAAACTGAAGAGGAGGCGTGGTTTTATTCAAAAGTAACTGTATCATCTTGTGCCACCACATCAGTCATTATTTAGTCCTTAGAACGCCAGCAAAATAACTGCATCTGAAAATGTCTATTTAACATAAGAAGGGAGGAAAACATTGTGGACCCAGATCAGACTGCTCCTACAGGAGCAGTCTGATCTGGCTTCACACTGTTTATCTATGAGGCTTCAAATAGTTTAGTGGACGACAAAAACATACATTTTGTGATTATGCGCTTTAAGGGTTTATAAATGTGAGTTCATTGTGTTTACGGTTAGGATTTTACATGAAATGCACGCACGTTTGCGCGGCTCAAAAAGCTTATTAACTCTTTACCAAATCAGAAATAAAAAACCTGATTCCCCTTCCTTAGCAGTTGAAATAGCCGAACTACACCCAGATATGAATTTTAAAGTTGCCGCCTTTACAGTAAGCGAAAGGTCAAGTAATACACCAAGTTTCTCGGAATGCACTCGTTTTTTTTTCACATTGGTTTTGATAGATAGAACCTTTGAAATTGAGGATCATACAATCGTGATCACTTCATATGAAATTTATTAAACGAGCGAGTTGAATACATTTAATATGAAATGATCAAAAGTGTAATATTTTGTTTATCATTCATTGTATGACTTTAAAGTGCGATTCTATCGCCTTAAAAGTTTGTTTATTTCAATAGAAATTCGCATTGTTGTCATGTCATGGACGTCGTCATGGCGTTACCTGGTCCCGCAGAAAGTGTTATGTAACGTGTGACATAACAGTATTAATGAAATGACATTATCCGCTTAATAACAGTGATGTCATTTGATAAACGTAATAACCTTAACTTCTATATCGTTTTTTTCAACATTCCTGATTTTAGAGTCGTTTGCCGTGGCACACATTTTCTGGTCGGTTCATTGTTTTCTAGGACATCAAATCATAAACTGCTGGGTAAGCCTTACAATCAAATCTTAAAAGCAAAACTTCTCTTCTAAACGTAATCAGTCGGGCAGTGGAATTGCATTTGCAAGTTGTTGATTGAACCAAGCAATTGTTCAATTTTTATAAGCTTTCTTCATCTGTGCATATTACAGTGTTATCGCTTTTCAATATCTTTTGAAGTACTATCGAAAGAATTACTTTTAAAAACAGTCCTTTCTCTGAGGACATAAGGCTTGTGAGTTTGTCACTTTCCCATTGGTATCCTGGGCCTGGTGTGGTACTTGAATGTATCGATTCCTGATCTTTGCACACTAACTTACTTTTCTAACATATAATGAACCATCTGCTGGCTGCTGATTCGATGTTACATGTAAGTCAAGCGTAGTTGGATCCCCCTCATCCCCACCCCATCACACACAAACAATTACAAAATATGTCATGTATGCTTATGGTTTTTGATTTGATGCTTTACGTTCCAGTCAACAATAGCAGAAAAATATTTATGCTTAATTTCGTGGCCTCATAGAGTCCTAATCTGCTTTTCTAACGCCACCCCAATATGACTTTCTTGCTCTTCCTCAGTGCTATTGTATGGAGTGTTCTTATAGTTTAACACCCTGTTTCCAGACAGGCACAAACCATGTTCCGGACAGGTATTTTGAAACCCCTTCCTAGAATTTTGGTCATGCTGTTCCTGACAGGTATTTTGCAACCCCTTCCTAGAATTTTGGCCATGCTGTTCCTGACAGGTCTTTTGGAACCCCTTCCCAGAGTTTTGGTCATGCTGTCCCAGATAGGTCTTTTGGAACCCCTTCCTAGAATTTTGTTCATGCTGTTCCAGACAGGTATTTTGGAACGCCTTCCCAGAGATTTGGTCATGCTGTTCCAGACAGGTATTTTGGAACCCCTTCTAGAATTTTGGTCATGCTGTTCCAGACAGGTATTTTGGAACCCCTTCCCAGAGTTTTGGTCATGCTGTTCCAGATAGGTATTTTGGAACCCTTTCCCAGAATTTTGGCCATGCTGTTCCAGGCAGGTATTTTGGAACCCCTTCCCAGAATTTTGGCCATGCTGTTCCTGACAGGTATTTTGGAACCCCTTCCCAGAACTTTGGTCATGCTGTTCCAGACAGGTATTTTGGAACCCCTTCCCAGAGTTTTGGTCATGCTGTTCCTGTCAGGTATTTTGGAACCCCTTCCCATAATTTTGGCCATGCTGTTCCTGACAGGTATTTTGGAACCCCTTCTCAGAATTTTGGCCATGCTGTTCCAGACAGGTATTTTGGAACCCCTTCCCTGAATTTTGGTCATGCTTTTCCAGACAGGTATTTTGGAACCCCTTTCCAGAGTTTTGGTCATGCTGTTCCAGACAGGTATTTTGTAACCTCTTCCCAGAATTTTGTTCATGCTGTTCCAGACAGGTATTTTGAAACGCCTTCCCACAGATTTGGTCATGCTGTTCCAGACAGGTATTTTGGAACCCCTTCCTAGAGTTTTGGTCATGCTGTTCCAGACAGGTATTTTGGAACCCCTTCCCAGAGTTTTGGTCATGCTGTTCAAGATAAGTATTTTGGAACCCTTTCCCAGAATTTTGGCCATGCTGTTCCAGGCAGGTATTTTGGAACCCCTTCCCAGAATTTTGGCCATGCTGTTCCTGACAGGTATTTTGGAACCCCTTCCCAGAACTTTGGTCATGCTGTTCCAGACAGGTATTTTGGAACCCCTTCCCAGAGTTTTGGTCATGCTGTTCCTGTCAGGTATTTTGGAACCCCTTCCCAGAATTTTGGCCATGCTGTTCCTGACAGGTATTTTGGAACCCCTTCTCAGAATTTTGGCCATGCTGTTCCAGACAGGTATTTTGGAACCCCTTCCCTGAATTTTGGTCATGCTTTTCCAGACAGGTATTTTGGAACCCCTTTCCAGAGTTTTGGTCATGCTGTTCCAGACAGGTATTTTGTAACCTCTTCCCAGAATTTTGGTCATGCTGTTCCAGACAGGTATTTTGGAACTCTTCCCAGAGTTTCGGTCATGCTGTTCCAGACAGATATTTTGGAACCCTTTCCTAGAATTTTTGTCATGCGTTTCCAGACAGGTATTTTGGAACCCCTTCCCAGAGTATTGGTTATGCTGTTCCAGACAGGTATTTTGGAACCCGTTCTCAGAATTTTGGTCATATTATACCAGACAGGTATTTTGTAACCCCTTTACTGAATTTTGGTCACGCTGTTCCAGACATAGATAGGTATTTTAGAACCCGTTCACAGACTTTTTGGTCATGCTGTTCTAGACAGGTATTAGGAACCCGTTCCCAGAATTTTGGTCAAGCTATTCCAACCAGGTATTTTGGAGCCCGTTCCCAGAATTTTGGTCATGCTGTTCCAGACAGGTATTTTGGAACGGGTTCTCAGAATTTTGGTCATGTTATACCAGACAGGTATTTTGGAACCCCTTCCCAGAATTTTGGTTATGCTGTTCCAGACAGGCATTTTGGAACCCGTTCCCAGAATTTTCGTCATGCTGTTCTAGACAGGTATTTTGGAGCCCGTTCCCAGAATTTTCGTCATGCTGTTCTAGACAGGTATTTTGGAGCCCATTCTCAGAATTTCGTCATGCTGTTCTAGACAGGTATTTTGGAGCCCATTCTCAGAATTTTCGTCATGCTGTTCTAAACAAGTATTTTGGAGCCCATTCTCAGAATTTTCGTCATGCTGTTCTAGACAGGTATTTTGGAACCCCTTCACAGAATTTTGGTCATGCTATTCCAGACAGGTATTTTGGAACCCCTTCACAGAAGTTTGGTCATGCTGTTCCAGACAGGTATTTTGGAGCCCCTACACAGAATTTTTGTCATGCTGTTCTTTACAGGTATTTTGGAGCCCATTCTCAGAATTTTGGTCATGCTGTTCCAGACAGGTTTTTTTGAGCCCATTCTCAGACTTTTGGTCATGCTGTTCCAGACAGGTATTTTGGGACCCCTTCCCAGACTAACACCCCATCCCCATTCCCAGACAGACTCTGAAAATAAGACTCATTTGATCGGCACGCCCCTACCAATGCATAGAGTGAGGTCTCCAGGATTTCACAAATGCATTTCACATTGTTATTTTTACGTCATACTTCAAAGCGTTTGATGTGCACCTCCTCAGAGAGTTGAGGCATGCTAAAGTATTTGATAGCGCGAAGAGGTTCGATAGTAGGCGATAATGAGAGTACCATTCAATACAATATATTTCCACTTGAGCTTGAAATCAGGTAAAATCTACTTTAACCTTGTCCTGCTGAACCCGCACTTTTTGTTTTGAAATCACTGTAGATCCAGATCAGCTGGCTTCTGACGAAGCAATCTGATCAGGACCCACACTATTTTCTACTCTGATTGAAAATGCATGCTTACAACTGTACTGCTGTAGGATAACAGGATGAAAATTCAGGACTTTAGTTAAGAGTGCGTAATGAAAATTTAATTTTCTTATTTCTCAACCAAAGCATATGTTGTGGATACTCAAAAGAACCGTCTCAGTGGGACGGTTCTTTTGAGCACTCAAAACATATGTAAAAATTGATGCGCAAGAAAATATTTACAATTTTACGCTGAAAATTTTTGTTTATTCAAACCTGTGAAATTTGGTAAGAGAAGAGTACATGGAACTATTCAGCATGACAAGAGTTAACAGGTTGTTTCAAAAGAGAGCTACAGACGCATCTCTCCAGGTAGGCAAAAATCTTGAATGATAAAAACATACCAACGATTCTGTTTTGATTGTCAAAAACAAAGTTTCCAACCGCTCAAATTCATAATATTATTATAGCGGTTACAGGTAATTTGGTGGTCGAAATCATTAAAATTGCGCTCGAGAAGCAGTGGTTTGGCTATACAATACGTTGGTTTTGATTCAGATTATATAATTGTCTGTGCTTATGTATTGAATAGTTTATTCTAAGAGTATCTCTGTGAATTAAACCATCTGTGTGTTGAACATGTTAAATATTTATTTTATCCTTTAAGTGGCCATAGATGCAGCCTGTTTGCGGCTTGTAGACTGTTTCTTTTCATAGATTTGGGCAATTATAAGTGTAAGGGTCTGGTATTGTGCCATGACGTTACAGCTACCTCGCCCAGGACAGAGAAATGATCACTCTACTTCTATAACAGCAGAATCTAGGGCGAAAATTTGGCAAGTAAAATTAATTTAAGCCCCATGTAGCTTCGGCTGATATCTGCTCTAAAATGGTGTTTCTGCTGTTGTTTATTCATTGTATAGTGTTGCTCTCCTTGTTTGTGTGTGTTTTTTTTGTTACGTGCGGTACTTTTTGTCCTTTCTTGTTTTTGCAATCACCTCGTTGGGGAAGAGAGAGCGGGTTGCTTTTCTTTTGTTGTGTTCTGAATGACGCTACCATCGCTCGCGGTGCCATGGGTTGGTCTGTAGTATGTGATTTTGGCATTTCCTGACCATTCTCACTTTTGTAATGAGATGACGGTAATCTACTAAAAGGATTTCTCTTATTAAATAAGAACACTCGCTAAAGCAGATATTTCTGGGGCAGTTACAATGTACATCTCCTCATACCATCTGTTATAATAGAGGATCATACATTATAAGAGCTTATTTGATTTATTAATCAAAGTCGAGGCTACGCCTACGCCGTTTTTCGCAACATGTTTAACAGATTCAATAAAACAGGAGCACAAATGTAGATTATATTTGTAATTTGACACTAAAAATTGAAACTGTGAATCTATCAAATATGACCTGGAAATGCCACAATCATACAAGGTATACTACAGATCAACCCATGCCGTCGCGAGGAAGAGTAAAAAAACGATAACAGTGACATGACATTCAGAACACAACAAAAGTAAAACATACAGCTCTCTCGTCATCAGCGAGAAGGTTGCAAAACTCGAAAGGACGCTAAGTACTGCAAAAGAGAACAAGGACCGAACACTTATCACCCTCAAACAATAGGAGCAACAACGAAATTAGCTTAGCTTTCATGGCGGCTTCATGACTTATGTTATGTATCATCACAGGAAAAAAGCCAAATCAATTAACAAACTGAGATGAAACAAAGAAAGGGGCTGTCAATAACAGACTGTAACAGCTAAAGCAATGCCCAGTTGAGCCATGGTTGACTCAGCGGGCACTGAAAGCAACGAGAATTTTGTCATATATACGAGATGTTGCTACCGGCTTCACTTCATAAAGTTACCAAAATATGTAATTTGCTTGCCGTATATCGACTTTGATGCATGGCGTCACTATGTCAAATTATGTTCATAGCAATGTTTGAGTTCTCCAAGGGGAGAATTTTTCACCTATACCTCTATCACTGATTTTGGATAGCAAAAGCTTGGCCTTTGTTTTGTGACAATGATGTTGTAGAAGTTTATTTCAAGCTATATGCTTTCTTACATGCTGACGATACAGTAATTTCAGGCTAAAACACAGAAACAGCTGTAAGCTGCCTTAAATCCAATGTATTAATATTGTACGACATGGTAACTTTAGTAGTTAACCCTGCAAAATTAAAAAGTGAGTATGATCAGGAAATATCACAATCATAAAATGCAGCCGAACCAACGGCACTGTGAGAAAGAGCCAAAGAACAATTATAGTAACAATACACCTGTAAAACAATAGTAAGAGTGCAACTAGCTTTCTCTAAAAAGTAGTAAATATTTACGGGAAGACAAACCTAATTTACAAATGGCCCCGTCGCGAGAAAACCTGTCTTCGGGGGTTTGCGAACAACACAGGCGCAGACCAGCCTGCGCATCCGCGCAGTCTGATCAGCGCCTTTGTTATTCGCTTTGTGGAAAGAATCATATGTAAACTTGATACAGGTGAAATTTCAATTTTCTAGCTAGTCCGTGTAGCTGAGGAGACTGGTTTGAAACTCGCTTTGCCGGACACACCGAGGACAGGTTTTCTCGCGACGAGCTCCAAATGATGACAATATTACTGTTGTTGGTGATTTTGTGAATGTAGGTGTCACTTTTACTTTTATTAAACATAATAACACCTTTTAGAACAGGGTCAAAATGCTATGTTCATTGTTTTTAGAAAAACAAAAAACTTAATCTACCATTTGATATGCTAGTTGCAAAATGTTTGACTGTATACATACATATGTAGTAGTGCCAATTTTATCGTATGACGCTGAAATCTATGGTTATCAGAAATCCGAGATAATCAAGTCATTATTTTACAATTTTATAAGATAATTATGTTCTTGTAAAAAAATGTTATTCTGTGCGGTGAATTGGGCCTTCATCATGGTGATATTTTGATCAAGTCACATGTCAATGGTTTCCGTAAAAGATTATTTTGTAGCAAGCAAGTCAAAACGATTTTTCGCAACAAGTTTAACACATTCAATAATACAGGAGTACAAATTTTGAATTATATTTGTCATTTGACACTAAAGCTACTTTTAAACCATGCTTTTAGCATAAAAAAAGTCAAGATTTTGCCATATGTACGAGGCGTTGGTACAGGCGTCGTCTCAAAAAGTTACTAAAACATGTAACTCACTAGAAGCGTATCGCGTTTGATACATGGCGTCAAATATAACAGATGACCTTATAGCTATGTTTGAGTTTGCCAAGGGGAGAACTTATCACTAATACTTTTTCTGCACATGAAATTTTACACTTACTGCATCGTCGAGCAGTAAATGCTCGGGCAAGCCTGTAAAAATGTACAGACACGTCAGAGGCTTTGCTGCTCGTGTACACTAAGTATGGATATTGATAAGGACTCAGGCCAAATTTTAAGCCCCTTGCCCCTCTGGACTCATTAGTATGGGCGTTTATTGTAGGCCTTTGCGCAAACGTGATAAGTTACTAAATCAAATGCGATTACCAAAATATCAAACTAGTTGATTAGATTGAATGCTGACTGGTCTATACATTAGTGATTGGCTGACAAGAGAAAAGCATTGTTCTTTTTTCATGACGTGAATACAGTTATCAATGGAAGAAATGATATGAGCCATGACATGTGATTTCCAACAATGTGGTATTTTGACAAGTGTAGATTCAGAAAGCCTGTGCAGACTCCGTTTAAGCTTAGAAACCTCAAATGAGGTTCGGTCAGTAGTTTAACAGTCATAGAATATCTAAGCGACCAGCAAAGGCTCTGATGAGACTGCGCGTATGCGCAGGCTGATCTGAGGCTTTGATGGTCGCACAGTACCACATTGTTGGCAATCTCATGCACTGGCTCAATGACACGTGTCTCTGCTGATTTGTGTTTCTCGAGATTTATTTGTCTGTATGCATACTGGCAAGAAAAATATGGAAGTGCGAGAATAGACACTTAAAAGGTAACAACCTGTTTTGGTTTCTAAAGACTGATCTGCGTCTTCACTGTTTGACTTCCATCGGCGCATGACGGTTTTGAAATGACGTGGTTTTTGATATATTTCCGCCAGTATAACTCAAGCTGGTAGCGTATGTATTATTCTGATCGACTGTATGTGGGCTTTGGCGCGAGAAAACCTGTATTTGCGCCCAGGTTTAGTTCAAACCAGTCTTTCCAGCTACAGAGAAAAGCTATAATGATGAAAATATTGTACATGGGAAGTCTAGTTATTCCACTTTCCCTGTAGCGAATAACAAAAGCACTGAGCAGACTGCGCGGATGCGCAGGCTGGTCTGTGCCTTTGTTTTTCACATGCAGCAAAGTCAAGTTTACTACGGACGAGGCCAATATTATCTTTTTTCATTATGATCTAAGCTGATTTGTTGCCACTATTTCCAAACCTTAGAGGGAGCTGTAATTAATTCTCACTTTAAACCTGTATATTTTACGATAAATAGAACATAGACACGCAAACTCAGAGAATTTATGTCGCCCCGCCACTGAACGTTTGTCTTTTAATATATATATATGAGCTAATATGAAAATGTCCGAGTTTGTCCTAAGTACATTGTACATCTATATCGTCAGGCCATAAAATACGCACATGAGAAGTTTCAAAAAGAACGATGTAAAACTAGGTGCAGTTGCATATACACGGTACCGTTGATGTTAATAGCCATTGATAGCATTGAATGTCTAGGTTCACATCCTGTAAAAAGTGAGAAATTTTTATCTGAGGATTATATAAAGTACGCAAGAGGGCAAATATCAGAAATCGATACAATCAAGTACCACACCGGACCCAGGATACCAATGGGAAAGCAACACTCACAATTAGACATCACAAATGAGAGACAAGAGGTCAGCCCTTACCCAGCAGGTGACTACGAGGCATCAATAAGCAGACACGCATAAAAGCATAACCAACACACGACAGAAATAACATGAATGATCCACAAAAGAAGTACCGCCTTGGAACGATCAGTAAAATATAAACTGGAGGGCTTAAAGACATATATTTTTTGATATATGGAATCATTAGTGACTTTACTGATAAGGGACAGTTTCAGTATTTCACAAACTTAAAGGGGCCTCAAGAGGGGACTAACCTGTATACAACACAATTTCTTTCACTAAGATAAAGATCAATATTTTATCAGAAAATACCTAATCCCTTCATGGGACCACTTTATTGCCCCCTGTAAGGAAGTCATAATCACCTCATAAAGATTAGCCTTTGATCTGTCCAGTATGACCCCTGGAGAGAATCATAATGAGTGGTACCAGTATTACTGCTAAATTTTCTATGCCTTTAAACCAGTTTCAAGGCGCCAACCTCACCATTGATTCTTAAAAACTGACCTCATGACAAAATCCACTGAAAAGTCTTTAAAAATTCAGCATAAAATGGTAGGTCCCTTCAATAGTAATACATGCTTAAAAAGCGACTACTTAACTTATAAAAGGTAACAGCAAAAATCTTAATATAATATCCAAAATATATGTACATCTTCAGGTCATGCCAAAACACCCGTAAAGTTCTAAAACAGTCAACATAAAACTGTAGTGGGAGTCGTGCACAAAAGGTACCAACTTTCTATCTACTTTGTAAAAATGACTCAGTTCAACTTGAATCTTAGGTTTTAATCAAATAATATGCACATCCTTAAAACATGACCTAAACACAGTAATCGACATAAAACTGTATGAGTTGCATACACAAGATACCTAGTATGTATTCACTTTGGCCGGAAAAATGACTAAGTTCATTTTGTAAAATAGTGACAAAAATATTCTGAGGATTTTATCCAAACAATATGCACATCTTCAGACCATGAGATACCTGTAAAACATACAATGAATCGATATATAACTGTAGGAGCTGCATACACAAGGTAACCACCTACTACTTGAAGGGGGACGGAAGGACTTAATGCCCAATACTATGCCCCTCACGTTTCTTCGAAAACGGTGGGGGACAACAAGCTGTGAACAACAAAGTACCATGTATATAGGATGAGCGCAAAGTAATTGAACAGGAATATTTTCCCTGTCTGTATTCAAGATGTTACTTTCAAAAATATAATGATTTCACACTATTACACAGGTTGCAAATTATGTCACCTCTTGCAATACCTATAATCCTGACAGTGTTTTGTTTTCAATTGGCAAATTGTGATAGAAAGGTTTTTAAATACGATGTAGGCAATACAGTTAAATAGTTTTCCAAATACACGGTTCTGCTTGAAAATTCTAAAATTCAAACACTTTGAGAGTCTGTGTGGTGTCGGTTCTCTATTTTTGAAGAATCGCTTTCCAGGTTTTTGTTTCAATGCATGTTTTCCCATGACGTGACTCGCTAAACAACATACTCTTCTAATACATTATATTTATCAGATTACTTTTAAGCTAATGCCATTTATTTTTTAAATTGTGAGGAATCAAAAGGAAAATGGCGATTATTCAAATACTTTAGTTTCTGGTCCTGTTATGCATAACAAGAAGTATCTTTGAAAAAAGATATGCGACTTTCTCCCATACAAATAAAGTAAGAAAGAGGGCAAAGATCAGGAATCGATTCAATCAAGTACCACACCTGTCCCAGGATACCAATGGGAAAGTAACAAACTCACAATTAGACATCACAAACGAGAGCAAAATGGTCAGCCCTTTCATAGCATGTGACCAAAATGCATCAATAAACAGACGCACGCGCACGAAAGCATAATAAGCCCATTTAACCTTAATGACTGATCTAGGAAAAATGTTGGTACTATAACCATCAGATCATATACAGACACATTTAAGAAACATACTTATTGGAGATGCTCTGTTTTAACCCCCCACCCCCCAAAAAATCAGAAAAGGTTTATATTCGTACATTTGTAATTTACATGATCATGATTAAGTCATTTTTCTGCTTTGATGTAATGAATGTTTTCGGTATTCCATTGCTGATTTGTTTGGGAAGACAATGCATGTCTTACTCATTCATTTGCGTTTGTGGTATCAGACTTTGGATAATTTGAACAAGAAACTTTGTAATCCATCTAACACATGAACGTTCTATTCAAAAGTTTTTAGAAAATCGATTGTTTGCTGTGGAATTTTGCATATACTGCAAATAAATAGTACTATTTGGCTTAGAAGTTGAGAACCATTTTTCCGATTTCTAGCGGCAAGTTTCATATATCAAAATAACTTTTATCATAAAATGCTACAATCTTTTGTTTATCTAAATGTTTCAAGTTTCTTTCCAACAACGAATATCTTTAGATAACTGCTTTTGTTTAAAACGCAAATCCATGGATCAGTCAGGGGCATAACCTGTAAAAGTTACAATATATATCACTTGAAGAAGTTAAAATTGTGTCTTTTCAACAATGAGTTCAAAGTGAGGCTATCGAAAGTAACTTGTAACCCTGGTTGCAGATTTATTCCTGTTTTGTTATGAAAGGGACTTTATGATGTCTCTTTCTGATGATAAGCAAGCTGATGTTATTGATGCGTTTAACACTACTTCCAGATATTTGGACGATATTTTAAATATTTATAATGTTAATTTTGAAAATATGATTAGTCAAATATACCCTTCAGAGCTCCAACTTAGTAAAGCCAATGCCTCTGATACCGAAGCCGCATTTTCAGACTTGCATTTGTCAATTTCTAATGATATTGTTTCTACCAAAATTTATGATAAACGTGACGACTTTGATTTTGAAATTGTCAATTTCCCATTTTTAGATGGTGATGTTCCTCGTTCTACATCCTATGGAGTCTATATCTCTCAACTCTTTCGTTTTGCTAGAGCATCTAGCTATGTTACTGACTTCAACACTCGCAATAAATTGTTAACTCAGAAACTTCTTAAACAGGGCTATCGGTATCATAAACTTCGAAAAACATTTTCAAAATTTTATAGACGATACTATGATTTGATTTCTAAATTCCAAGTTGGACTTAAATCTCTCTTGCGCCAAGGACTTTCGGAACCTGATTTCTATGGTGACTTGGTGTATAAGTTGAAGAAGATTGTTGGCTCTAATAATTTTTCAGCGCAGTTCATTAAAATAATTTCCCATTATAAAAAGATTGGCTATAATATTAATGTATTGCAACAGACTGCATGCTTGGTAGTCAACCCAATCACGGTTGGCAACTTTGCTTTCCTCTTTAATTGCACGCCGGTTGGTCGGACTTCAGACTCTATGATGGTTCCGACTTAAAGACTTATCTATTGATGAGATGGTAGGGGCCTGATGCTTTGGCTGTTTGTCGGGCCCACCGGGGTTTACCTGTTGGATTTCTTTTGCTCCGGTATTCAGTTTAATTTACTGTTGAGTCCTTATCCTTGCTTTATCTCCTTGTTATATCTTGATTTATATGTTTTAGGAGATGATGCATTGATAAGTTAGGGGTCTTTCATGCAAACCAAATATTTATGTGTCTTGATCCACATCTGAATTAAGGGTGAGGTTGGCGCCGTTAAACCGGTTTAAGCCTTCCAGTAAAATATTTTACTGACCGTTCCAAGACTGTACTTCTTTTGTGGATCTTTTATGTTTTTGTTCTGTCTTGTGTTTGCTATGTTTTGTGCGCGTCTGTTTATATGTGCTTTGTGGTCACCTGCTGGGAAAGGGCTGACCTCTTGGCTCTCGTTTGTGGTGTCTTCTGTGAGTTTGTCACTTTCCCATTGGTATCCGGGGTCAGGTGTGGTACTTGATTGTATCGATTCCTGATCTTTGCAACCTTATTACTTTTATTTAGGTTACATCCGAAATTATCTACGCCAAGGTCAAATTTTAGGCCGTCAAAAATACAACCTATTCAAGTTAAAAAGTAGTTTATTTTTCTGATCTTCAATGACTTCGCGTACAAATTTCTAGACGATGCGTACACAATTTTATTGCATAATCGTAAAGCTATGTTTTAGGTCTTTCAGATAAAATTACCCATATGGCCGTGAAAATTGCGGTAACTCCGGAATATGCAGATGAAAAAAGTCAGTTTTACTCAAACAGGTTACTTTTGTTTTTGTTGCTAAAAAGTTAACTGCTTTAAGTGATATATTTTTTAACTTTTGGAAGTTACGCACCTGACTGTGGATACATTTCCAAAAGATATACATAAATTTTCTTAACACATTGTTGGGCATCGAGGCACTTACATTACCGCTTCTATTTTTAATTGCCATCTTCGTAAAAACATAGTTCATCCAAGCCTCAGGCCGCCAGATAAGAATGCGTAACTGAAAATTATTTTCTTATTTCTCAGCCAATACATATGTTGTGGGTACTCAAAAGAACCGTGAGACGGTTCTTTTGAGCACCCAAAACACATGTTTAGACTGATGGATAAGAAAATAATCGCAATTTAACGCAAATTATTTTTGCTTAACTGGCCCTATGGACCTGGTAGATTCATTATTTTCTCTTCGAACACATTGACAATAAGATACGTATAATTGAACACTAAAAGGGATATCACGTCAGCTGTCTCCTTCTAGTGTGAACTTACTCTTACATTCCTACTTAAACAATCCAGTGCTTTCAATCCAGTGCTTTCAGGGGATTTTCTGCCCTTCTTTAGGAACCGAATTTCGGCCTCATTCCAAATCGTAATAGCCACCCTTTCCCCCAATACCATGTCTGTTTTTCTCAATTAAGAAAATTAAAAAAAGGGTTTTTTTTTCATTTTAGAGACCACTACTACCTATGAGAAGCAATGACCTAGAATGATACTTAAACACTTGTGCTTAAGTGTATGTTTGGCGTAATACAATCTAAAATAACTTGATTTCGAGGATATATTTTGCTACCCTTGTTATGTTCTATGTCGTTAATTTCTCCCAATTTTGATGTTAAGTCGATAATTTTTTTCCCAAATTTTGATCAGGAGCCTTTTCCCAAAAATGCTAGAAAAGGTCCTGGCTTTCGGATACTCTTCATAAAAGGCAGTGGTTTTGCTGTTGTTTATTTATTTTACATTGTTGCTCCAATTGCTTGTAGGGTTTGTGTAATGTTCGCGTTTTGTTTTGCGATGGTTACTCCTTTTTATTTTTACAATCAATCCGCCGACAAAAGGAGGCCTGACTGCTTTACTTTCATTGAAATCTGAATGTCATGTCGCTGTTATAGTCTTGCGACTTGTCCACACGGTGGTTCGGGTTGGTCTGTAGTGTGTGATTGTAGTGTTTCCTGGTCATGCTAGCTTACTTCTTGAGGCCAAATTTTACCCGCATAGCTCTTAATAATAGTACTGTAGTTGCTCTTGGATCAAGTCAATATACTTGCACTTTTGCAGATGTCATGAAAAACAGCGAGTGCTAGTATGAATATATAAAACATCGAAGTCATTGGAATCAATTTAGTTCAATTAAAAATTACAACAGACAGATAATTGCTGTTGTAACGCCATAGCTAACAAAGAATGAACAATTGCTGATCCATCCAATAACTTCCTTATAGGATAGTTCTTCAATTATGAAATTGTGCAATTGAAAAAATCAATCAACTGAAAATTCGATTTCAGTTCTTAAAGATAAAAATGACATATAACTCTTACATAGAATCCAGTGCTTGCAAATAACACGATGTCATGTAATTGCAGAGTCCCATTGCTCTATTGTGATGTCATGAATTGTTTGGTAAAGTGCAGAGTCCCACTGCACTATTGGAGTCCCATTGCACTATTGTATAGAAATGCAAATCTACCTACATAAGGGATATCAGCGATTATGTAAAAAATAGTAAGTGAGTATGATCAGGAAATACCACAATCACAAACTGCAGACAACCCCGTGGCACCGGAAGGAAGAGCCGCCCAACCATCACAAGACACCAGGAAGACAAATTAAGCAAAGCAATCAGCTCTCTCTTCCCCATCAAGATGATTGCAATAATAGAATGGACATAAAGTAACGTACAACAAAACATAGAACAATTACAGACTCCCACAATGGGAGTAACAATAAACAAAAAGTCAACAACAACAGAACTACCGCCTTAGAATGGACAGCAGCCTAAGCCACCGGGGGGCTTAAATGCATTTTACTGGTACCAAATCTTCGCCCTAGATTCTGCTGTTGTTGAAGTACAAGAAATGTTCAGCTCGCATGGAGGCCATCTAACTAATGCAATGTATCATCATTGAAAACACTCTAATCAAATTAACACTCCATGATGAAACAAAGAAAAACGCTCATGACTCACAGATAGTCAGAGCTAAAAAAAAAATTCAAGTTGAGCCACGGTGGGTCCAGCTACAGATAAGCATCAGGCACCAACCCACCGATTAAAGCTTTACGTCAGAGCCGTCATAGAGTCTGAGGCCTAAAGAGGAAACCATAGCTATAAACCGTGATTGGGTTTAAAACTAGGCATACAGACTGTCGCATGATATCCAAATTATATCCAACCCTTATATAACGTTTAACTATCTTTTTGAATTGATCACTAAAATTAGGTTTTCCAACAATTCGTTTGAATTTATAGACTAAATCACCATAAAATATAGGTTCTGATATGCCTTGTTGCAGAAGAGTTTTTAACCCAATGTTGTATTTAACAATTAACTCTGAGTGTCTGTAGTAGAATTTAGAAAATGCTTTTCGAATTTTATGATATCTATAACCTTGTTTTAATAATTTAGCATTTAAAAATAAGTTTCTGTTGTTGAAGTCATCAACATTAGAGCACACTCTAGCAAAACGAATAAGCTGAGAAATATATACACCATAGGAAGGAGACCGAGGAACATCTCCGTCAAGAATTGGGAAATTTACTATTTCAAAATTAAAATCGTCCTGTTTATCATAAATTTTAGAAGAAACTATGCCATTTGTTATTGACAAGTTCAAGTCCAAAAACGGAGCTTCAGTATCAGAAGAAATCGCCTTATTTAACTGAAGTTCAGTGGGATTTATCTGACCTACCATTTGTTCAAAATAAGGATTATCAATATAAAGTAAGTCATCTAAATATCTGGAGGTAGAGTTAAAAGCTTCAATAACATCAGCTTGATTATTGTCTGACAAAGATAACATAAAGTCTCTCTCATAACAAAACAAAAACAAATCTGCAACAAGAGGAGCACAATTAGTACCCAGTGGAATACCGACAATTTGTCTATATAATTTAGAGCCAAATCTTATAAATATATTGTCCAAAAGATAATGGAGCGCATTACACATTTTCTGACATGACCACAATTTATATCGTTTAGGTTGTTCAGAAGTAAAAAAGGCATTTTTATCATTACAAGCCAAATAAAGTGAGCCCTCTCTGTTAAATGTTTGTTCAATTATTTCTGTTAGTTTATCTTTTATTAGATTATGAGGCAATGTAGGATAGAGAGTAGAGAAATCATATGTAGACAAACCAGATGCTAGAAAACCTCTAGACTTCAATTTATTAAGAATTTCACCTGAATTTTTAATAGACCAAAATAAATTTTTACCATTTCTTTCATAATCTGTTGTGCAATATTTAATGACATGGTTTTTAATCGCAGTGAGGCAAGAAGTCAAAAGAATAGACAACTCAGTAGTGGTACATGCACTAGAATTAGCAATAAAACGTGACTTATAGGGCCGTTTATGAAGTTTAAGTAACCAGTATAACGTAGGAAGCTTGCTATGGTCCTCATCAACAAACAACCCAAACTTAGCTGCCATATGGCATCGATGCCTATCAACGATAGACGTCTCATCAAGCCTGTTATGCTCATATGTTTTGGCAGTGCTAAGTCCTTGCTTTAGGGTGTTAATATAGTATCTTTTTCAAACGACCACAACATTGTTAGCAGCCTTATCTGCGGGGGCCAAAACAAACTTCCTATGGAATTCCTGGATCCCTTTCTTCAAGTGTCTAAAGGTGAATTTAGGTTTAGGTGGTAGAAGATCTAAATTGTTGCAATAAAATGAAATTCTACCATCAATAATTTTGAAAATATTAAGTTTCCAACTATTTAAGGCATTCGACTCAACATGCTCTCGTTTACACCAGCAATTACATTTATGATTATGCAATTTTGAACATTGTATTTTTATCCTAGATAAGCTGGTTGCTGTGACAGTCCTTGTTCTGTGGCTCTTCCTCGCGGTGCCGTGAGTTGGTTGCGGCGAATGCTATTTGTATTTTCTTCATCAGTTACTTTTTATTTTATAAAAAAGTACAATGTGAATAATAGCTTCTCACAAAATAGAAAAATACCGTCCCACAATGACCATAGCTGTTGACTTGGGACGTAAAGCAACAAAACCAACAAAATAGAAAACATTTATAAATAAGAAGATTGTTAACTAATTAAGTGATGGCAATTAGTAGACATGTTCTTCTTTGTATAGCTGGAAAGTAATGGTGAAATATTCACATAACAGGCTTATTTTTGCTCCCAAATGGCGATTTTGATAAAATAAAAATATGATGTTCAAAATTGCCTAATCTCTGGTATCCTTTATAAAGCTGGATTAAATATTCCATACATTAGTGCAGTGGGACTGTGGCTGCACTTTACCAAACTATTCACGACTGAGCTGGCATCATGTTAAATAAATACAGTAAAACCTGTGTAAAACGGCCATTTGCAAAAAGACCGAAAATTAGTTTTCAAGACTAATTATCGCTTAATGCAGGTCAAAAGTATTGCAGGAGCATTTGTCATTAAGATCTTTGTTTTGTTTATTTTTGAGAGGCCATTTTACACAGAATTTACTGTATTCTTGTACAAGCGTGCAAAGTTGGCAAAATAAGAAACATGATAAAATTGCACAGGTATAATTTTTTGTAGATTTCCAGTGATTGTACACTTTTTTGCGATGGCGAAGACTTATACCAACAAGGATATATGTACCAACACAGTCAGGTCTGAATAGCCATTGTTCTCATATTTAGTAGCTAAGGACTTCTTCTTGCAGCAGACAGCAAAGACTCTGGGCAAACTAGGTGGGTACCAAAAGTGATCAGAGGCTTCGCTTAAGCACATTAACATAATGTAGTAAATATATATGGAATAAAACACTTAATCTACCCTACTAGCGACACATCGGATATAGGATGAAGTAAACATGGTAAAGGTTAATTTCTTTTATTCTGAAATGTTAATGATCGATGGTCTGCAAGACATCCAACTAACCGATTTAATACGATTAATTCTAAATAAATCTATATCTAACGTGATCGTACCACCAATTTACATCTCTTTTGCTACAAGGACATAATAAAACGTACTGTTATATGGCCAGAAAGAGAAGGCAAAACCAGTGAGTGAAAGTAAGAAATGTGACAAAGATCAGGAATCGATAAATTAAGTACCACACCTGACTCAGGCAACAAATTGGGAAAGCGACAACTTAACAATTAGACATCACAAACGAGAGCCAAGAGGTCAACCCATCGATTAATGACGGACGTCAGAGCCGCAACAGAGCCCGAGGTCCTTCCCATTGCTGCGCATCCAAAAAGGAACAACAGCCACAAGCCGCGACTGGGCAAGGTATCTAAGCTACACCCAATCCCTACATAACATTTGGCAATCCCTCCGAATCGATCACTAAAACCAGGCCCCAAACAATTCTTTTGAACCTACAAACCCAATCACCACAAAACACAGGCTCCAACATGCCCCGCTGCAGAAGAGTTTTAACCAATGTTTGTACCCAACAACCAACCCTGAGTGTCTGTGCTAGAATTCAGAAAATGCTTATGCTTTTCGAACTCTGCAATATCTACAACCTTGTTTAACTTCAATTTCCAAATAAGATACTATATGAATAAGAGAAACAATACATAATTGACAGAGTATACAAATGTACTATGTAAATGGATATGTGATCTTTCAGACTTTTTATCATGGCATCAGACTGCCAAAACAATACGTGTTTGAGCGTTTCTTCAAGATATAAACTAGAGGACCTGACGGTCCTGAGGCGCTAACCTGATCTCCTTAATAATGTTAAATATAGGTCAAGGTCACCACAGCTTATAATGAAACCTATTTTGTTTTACCATATTTGAGTGTTGCAGCCATTTTGGTCAAGTGCCCTACATAATCTTACGAATGCTCCATCAAACAGTCCAGTGATTTCTGAGAAAAAGATGTTTAGATAGATATATGGCAGTCCAAATGAGTGGCCTTGGATAAAAGGTCACATGTCAGCTTGACATTTGGTACTTATATAAAACCATTGTCTCATTAGGTTAAACATTTCTGGCAAGTATTATGATTTCGGCTTAAACAGTTACATGTATAGAAATATAAATGCATCAGGAATTAAATACGTTCTTGCCATAAAGTAGGTCAAGGCCAACCTAGATTCATCATTTGTGCAAATCTGGTAGGGTCCACATCCCAAATGCTACATACCAAGTACCAAGGTCACCGGCCTTTTGGTTCTGGAGAAGATGTTTAAGGGTTTTTACCATATATGGACGTGGCGGCCATCTTGGTCATTTGACCAAAAGATTTTGTTCAAATTGTGGCTAACTTATCATAAAAAGTCTTCACATGAAATTTGAGTTCAATTGGGCCAATAGTTTGTGAGAAAACTATGTTTTAATATATTCATGGGACTCCAATATGAGTGACTTAGCTGAAAGGTCAACCTTGACCTTTGGAACTTATTTATAGCCATTGCCTCATTAGGTTAAACATATCAAGGGAGAATAATGACAAAGGCTTCTAATCAACTTTTCAAAAAAGTTTTGATTTAAATGCATTAGAAAGCATATTTGACCTTGACTTAAAGTAGGTCAAGGTCAACCTAGGATCATAATTTGAACAAACTTGGTAGGAACTACATCCCCAATGCTACATACCAAATCCTGAGGTCATCGGCCTTCTGGTTCTGGAGAAGAATATTTTAAATGGTTTTTACCATATATGGGCATGGCGGCCATCTTGGTCATGTGAATAAAACCATTTGTTCAAACTTTCGTTGCCCCATCCATAGGAGTCTCCATATGAAATTTGAGTTTAATTAGCCCAGTTGTTTCAGAGGAGATGTTTGAAATTGTGGACGGACGGACGGACGCCGGAGTGACTGGTATACTATGAGCTCACCCATGAGCCTTTAGCTCAGGTGAGCTAAAAAACCTTAAGTATACAATGTACGAAATTGCCTAATTACTGGCATCTGAATAAGCCCTTCTATACAATATTGATCAATAGTGTAGTGGGACTTCAGATGCACTTTACCAAACTTAATAAGCTTAGAGGTTTTAGCACTTTAGTAAAATATTTTACTGACCGTTCCAAGGCGGTTCATTCATTTTATTTCTGTCTTGTGTTTGTTGTGCTTTCGTGCGCGTCTGTTTTTTGCTGCCTTGTGGTCACCCGCTGGGAAAGGGCTGACCTTTCGGCTCTCGTTTGTGATGTGTAATTGTGAATTTGTTACTTACCCATTGGTATCATGGGTCAGGTGTGGTACTTGATTGTATCGATTCCTGATATTTGCCCTTTTTTTACTTAAAATACACATACGTTGCCATTTAGTGTGCTTTTTCACTTGATTGAAATGCACGAAATATAAAACATGCGGCTGTACACTTCGTAGTTACTGTTTGTTAAAATCATGCAAACTGTACATTTAGATCTTCAATGAAATCTAAAGCGCAAATCAGTATTTTTAAGAGCAAAATTACAGTGTCTTTATCGCGGTATGTTTAGCAATCAGTCAGTATGAGATTCACAGAAAGTCTGCTATTTATCAAGTATGGTAGATACCTTGTATAGCTTTTGATATTTTATCACTATTACACTATTTACTGATATCCAAATATCTGATATCAAATACCATACCTAAAAGTGCACAGCATGCTTATGCATTAAGAATTTTATTGTGTGAATAGTGCATATGTACGGGCTACAACTGAAGCGTGGTGTATTCTCCTGCACAGACACGAAAAGCCCTGACCTGACTGAAAAATTGTTGCCTGGGACTTTAACCCATATAAGCCTAGCGTCCTTGTTATGAACAGGCTAAAGCAATGCTAACGCTGCATCATGCGGATTGCAGTTTGTTCAATAAAGTCTGTAAGAAAAGAAAAATGCCACCTAACACCCCTAATATATACTCATGTCCAATGAAAACGCACCACCCTTCCGATGCGCATATTTGTGGCCTATCAAAAGCTGTGCAAAAATGTGTTATTTATAATCAATATTTAGGACAAATACGATGTTTTCGCACAAAAATTTCAATTCCAGTGACTCCGTTAACACATGACGTAACGTCAGCCTCAAAATTGCGTTAATCGTATTTTTGGCATATACAAAAATACCCCAAAATCTGGTTTAAATGTTTTCTGTTTGCAAGTAGATCCTCTGTCATTTCGCCACAACTTTGACAGTTGTGACGAAACAGCTAACGCTACAATAACGCGAACAATGTCACTATGTAAGCTTAAATATGGAGTGGTCAGACAAAATTTGACGTAAAATGTTTAATTGCGATTTCTACAGTCCTAGTGTTCTACACAATGCTTATTATCGTCGTACAAACTCACACACATGCAAAACGTCATACTAATCCTCTAAAAATGTGACGTTGCATCATTGACGTCAACTTTGAGCGCGTCGCCAGCCATTATTCGCAACGCTAGCGTTTTAAATCTTCTAAAATTTGTGTTCATCTGCTAGTGCGCGTATTATCTAACATTAAGGTCAACACAGATACTCTTAAGTTTGTGTAAACGAGCTTTTAGAGATTGACGTTTATCAAAAAACGTTGATAACTACGCTCCATCGATGTTAACGACCCGCTACACGAGCAAGAAATTTTCTCGCTACAACCTTATGGTAATTTTGTATCAGTAAAAGAAGGATTCTTTGAATGTCTCGATTTTACGCATAGTCAAAATTATGCCAGTGATGTCACATCGTGACGTTATAGCCGCTTTCAAGGCAAGACGACTATTCCTGGCTATCAATTTAGAGACTTTTTGCAATTTCTACAAAGAAAAATGCGAGAATAACGCTTTTGAAAATTTTGACACATTCGATGGCTGGTTCTGTGACTTTCTGTTTTGACGGTTGTTTTGTTAAATGGTTCCAGCACGTGTCATCAGTGATCATTCGGTTTTAAAGACCTATCAGTAACTTACAGAATTGCTACAGTACAATAAGATGCAATTGCAAAAATAATATTTTAAGGCGTTAAAAAGATATAGTCATTTTTGAAGGTGGTGCGTTTTCATTGGACATGAGTATATATTTGAAATCGGCGCACCCTACCAATAAGATTAGGATAGTCTATTTGTCCTAAATTGATTAAAGACCTTTATTCCTGTCTAATAGACATCATTAAATAATTGACTGATAAGGGACAGTTTCAGTATCTCACAGGATCAAAGGGGCCTCAAGAGGGGCGTATTTGTATACAACACAATTTCATTCACTAAGATAAATACTTATATTTTATCAGAAAATACCTAAACCCTTCTTGGGACTACTTTAATGCTCCCTGTAAGGAAGTCATAATCACCTCATAAAGATTAGCCCTTAATCTGTCTGGAATAGCCCTCAGGCATTGGTACCACTTTTAATGTCTAAGAATTTACCCTTTTAAGAAACGACGCAAACAAACATTTGCAGCGGTTGTACCCTTTTAATAGCAAGATTAGATGAAGCTATCACATCAACGGGTTTTTACAGATATTTCAACCACTATATGAAATATATTTTGTTAGATGCAAAAACAAACACAGCGGTATGTCTGGAATCTCATTTCAGGTAGACATGCGATTAACAACGAATTCATTTATCAGCCGACGCATCTTTGTAAGAATTAATTCCACACAAAAGCATACATCTTACGGCGAACATGTCTTTTGTATAATTAATCAACATACATAATAATCATTCGACTGGCTCCAGTCCTTAAAACAGTTTTCATCAATGTGCCATATCATAATATACTTGTAGCCAGTCTAACTCTGATGAATCTGTATTACAATGCCATCAGAGTTAGACTGGCTACAAGTATATGATACGACACATTGTTAAACAAGTATAAAATACTTGCCATATCATATTGATGAAAAATTGTTTTAAGGACTGGAGCCAGTCTAAATAATCATACATCGTACTCTCAAACGTTTGCGTCAGCGCATGAGACCGTGGTACTTATCTGACTGTCAAGTAAAGACTGCTCAGGAGAGTCTCCTCTCGCGAGCTCCAAGTACGGATGTCGATGAATGCTCAAACCACAATTCTTACATGGGAATTCGTTACGCGAAGCTGTTTGAAGGTGCAAAATCCATGTTCAAATCATGAGATTCACGTGCTCTTTGAACATGCATTCACTTGAAAAGGCCTACTATGGGCCCTGATTTGCATGCATGACGTAACACTGAAAAAGCGTTGCGGCCGTGACTGATCATTTCGCCGATGCTTTCGTTTGCGGAAACGTTGCACGCGTATATATGACGTTGTGGCGACGTAATGACGTTCGAAAGTTGACGCTGACGCCATTTTGTTATGAGAAATCAATTGTAAAAATGGATATTTAATGTTTAAGCGACTTTTTCACGCGGTTTATGCTGAAATTAGGTAAAATATGCAAGAATGACGATCACACATGTTTGTTTCAGTCATTGCATTAACACTTGCCGGGTCCCTCAGACGATGACTGAACACTCGGCCTAACGGCCTCGTGTTCAAACAGCTTCCTCGGGACCCGGCAATTGTTAATGCATGAAAAAAAATGTATGATCCTTATATTCACACCCCTACCACACTTGAAACGTCAGCCCAAGCGTTTAAAGGAGACACATGCACATATGCTTAAAGTTCCTGCTAATATTTTCCTTTCCGCATCTCCAGTGTGGCCACAGTTGGAGTTTAGAGTTGTGCAGTTAGGTTTGACCAGGGTACTATACAAGCATTAATCATAGCCTTCACTATAAATATACCCAACAAAAAAAAGAAACGCACCACTACGATTTTCCCGTTAAGTTCTCCTTTTAATGCGAAAATGTTAATTGTCATGAAATGCTTATTTCTGATCAAATCTTACTAAAACTTTAGTGAGGTATAGATGAGTATCTGTACCTTCCCTGACTTGAAGCAAAAACACATCAAGGCAAATGATCAACGAGTTTTTGAAGCGTTTATTCAATGCTACTGTCTACATGGATTAAGAGTATGCTTTACAATTGCAAAGTATGAAATCGACATGCTGTCGTTATGTAAGACAATCAATGTGTTTATTGATGCTTTTTGCTATCTCAAAGTCCATTTTCATCAGTTAGGACCCTTTAAATTGATTAAAACAATGTTGAAATCTTTACATGTTTTGTTAGGTTTATCTCCAGTATGGAATCATTGTCGAGAAAGGAGCTACCTAGCGTTCAATAATCGCGTATGATGAAATTAAAGATAGAAGTTCCAAAGAATAAGTGTCTAAGTACAATTTGATCTACTGAGGCGATTCCCATTGCTTGAATTAACCCAGCAAAAGAACATTATAAAAACACTTGTTTCCTGTGACTTTACAATTTGACCCCCACTTGGTTCATCAGCAATTTTCATTAACACATTTTTGACGCCTGATTGCAAAAGGTGTGTTATGCAGCAGTATGTGACATACCTTTGCACTGATATAAACGAAACCGGCCTATCCTTTGTGGTCATTCTGTGAGTTGAACAGTTCTACGTGGTGTGTTTCTTTTTTTGTCAGGTATATAAGTGTATGTTAACACAAAACTAGAGGATCTGACGGTCCTGAAGCGCCCACTTGATCTCCTTAAAAATGTTAAAATAGGTCAAGATCAACTATGGCTTGTAATGAAACATTTTATTTTTGTTTTAAGGGGGTTGTGGCCATTTTTGTCAAGTGACCTAAAACAATCTAATGAATACTCCATCAAACAGCCCAGTGATTTCTGAGGAAAACATGGTTAGATAGGTATGTGGCAGTCCAAATGAGTGGCCTTGGATAAAAGGTCACAGGTCAGCTTGACATTTGGTACTTATATAAAACTGTTGTCTCATTAGGTTAATAATTTCTTGCATATATTAAGATTTCGGTCTAAACAGTTATAGAAAAATGAACATTTCAAGATTTTTCCCATATAAATGCATTAGGAATCAGATTTGACCTTGCCATAAAGTAGGTCAAAGTCAACCTAAATTCATTTTTTGAGCAAATCTGGTAGGGCCTACATTTCTAATGCTACATACCAAGTCCCAAGGTCATTGGCCTTTTGGTTCCAGAGAAGAAGATATTTAAAGGGTTTTTACCATATATTGGCGTGGTGGCCATCTTGGTCATGTGACCAGTACAATTGGTATAAATTTTGGCTAACCTATCATAAGAAGTCTACCTGTTTACCGGGGTTTACCTGTTGGATTTCTTTTGCTCCGGTATTTAGTTTGATTTACTGTTGAGGCCTTATACTTGCTTTATCTCCTTGTTATATCTTGATTTATATGTTTTAGGAGATGATGCATTGATAAGTTAGGGGTCTTTCATGCAAACCAAATATCTATGTGTCTTGATCCACATCTGAATTAAGGGTGAGGTTGGCGCCTTTAAACCGGTTTAAGCCCTCCAGTAAAATATTTTACTGACCGTTCCAAGGCGGTACTTCTTTTGTGGATCTTTTATGTTTTTGTTCTGTCTTGTGTTTGCTCTGTTTTGTGCGCGTCTGTTTATATGTGCTTTGTGGTCACCTGCTGGGAAAGGGCTGACCTCTTGGCTCTCGTTTGTGGTGTCTACTGTGCGTTTGTCACTTTTCCATTGGTATCCTGGGTCAGGTGTGGTACTTAATTGTACCAATTCCTGATCTTTGCACCCTTACTTACGTTCATATGAAAATCGAGTTAGTTCAATTGTCCTAGTGGTTTGAGAGGAAACTATGTTTTAATGTGTTGATGGGACTCCAATATGAGCGACATTGGTTGAAAAGTTAAAGGTCAGCCTTGACCTTTAAACTTATTTATAGCCATTGCCCCATTAGGTTTGACATATCAAGTGAGATTCATGCCTTTGGCTTCAACAGTATTCAACAAAGCATCTTTTAAAAAAAATCCATTTAAATGAATAAGGAAGCAAATTTGACCTTGACGTTAAGTAAAGTCAATATCAGCTTAGGATCATCATTTGAACAAATATGGTAGGCCCCACATCCCCAATGCTACATACCACGTCCCAAGGTTACTGGCCTTCTGGTTATAGAGAATATTTAAAGGATTTTACCATATATTGACATGGCGGTCATCTTGGTCATGTGACCAAAATATTTTGTATAAGTGTGAGCTAACTTATCATAAGGAGTCTTCACATGAAATTTGAGTTCAATTGGGCCAATAGTTTGTGAGAAAACTATGTTTTAATATATTGATTGGACTCCAATATGAGCGACTTATCTGAAAGGTCAAAAGTCAACCTTGACCTTTGGAACTTATTTATAGCCATTGTCTCATTAGGTAAAACATATCACGTATGTATAATGATTAAGACTTCTACAGTTTTCAAAAAAAAAAAACTTTAAAAAAAAATCTCATCTAAATGCATTAGTAAGCAAATTTGACCTTGACGTTAAGTAGGTCACAAGTCCCGAGGTCATCGGCCTTTTGGTTCTGGAGAAGAAGGGTTTTTACCAAATATGGGCGTGGCGGGCATCTTGGTCATGTGACCAGAACCATTTGAACACATTTTCGTTCCCGCGTCCTAAGAAGTCTCCATGTGAAATTTGAGTTGCAGATTTATTCCTGTTTTGTTATGAAAGGGACTTTATGATGTCTCTGTCTGATGATAAGCAGGCTGATGTTATTGATGCGTTTAACACTACTTCCAGATATTAAGACGATATTTTAAATATTAATAATGTTTATTTTGACATTATGGTTAGTCAAATATACCCTTCAGAGCTCCAACTTAATAAAGCCAATGCCTCTGATACCGAAGCCGCATTTTTAGACTTGCATTTGTCAATTTCTAATGATATTGTTTCTACCAAAACTTATGACAAACGTGACGACTTTGATTTTGAAATTGTCAATTTCCCATTTTTAGATGGTGATGTTCCTCGTTCTACATCCTATGGAGTCTATATCTCTCAACTCATTCGTTTTGCTAGAGCATCTAGCTATGTTGCTGACTTCAACACTCGCAATAAATTGTTAACTCAGAAACTTCTTAAACAAGGCTATCGGTATCATAAACTTCGCAAAACATTTTCTTAATTTTATAGACGATACTATGATTTGATTTCTAAATTCCAAGTTGGACTTAAATCTCTCTTGCGCCAAGGACTTTCGGAACCTAATTTCTATGGTGACTTGGTGTATAAGTTGAAGAAGATTGTTGGCTCTAATAATTTTTCAGCGCAGTTCATTAAAATAATTTCCCATTATAAAAAGATTGGCTATAACATTAATGTATTGCAACAGACTGCATGCTTGGTAGTCAACCCAATCACGGTTGGCAACTTTGCTTTCCTCTTTAATTGCACGCCGGTGGGTCGGACTTCAGACTCTATGATGGTTCCGACTTAAAGACTTATCTATTGATGAGATGGTAGGGGCCCGATGCTTTGGCTGTTTGTCGGGCCCACCGGGGTTTACCTGTTGGATTTCTTTTGCTCCGGTATTCAGTTTAATTTACTGTTGAGTCCTTATCCTTGCTTTATCTCCTTGTTATATCTTGATTTATATGTTTTAGGAGATGATGCATTGATAAGTTAGGGGTCTTTCATGCAAACCAAATATCTATGTGTCTTGATCCACATCTGAATTAAGGGTGAGGTTGGCGCCGTTAAACCGGTTTAAGCCCTCCAGTAAAATATTTTACTGACCGTTCCAAGGCGGTACTTCTTTTGTGGATCTTTTATGTTTTTGTTCTGTCTTGTGTTTGCTATGTTTTGTGCGCGTCTGTTTATATGTGCTTTGTGGTCACCTGCTGGGAAAGGGCTGACCTCTTGGCTCTTGTTTGTGGTGTCTTCTGTGAGTTTGTCACTTTCCCATTGGTATCCTGGGTCAGGTGTGGTACTTGATTGTATCGATTCCTGATCTTTGAACCATTACTTACTTTAATCGGCCCAGTGGTTTTAGAGGAGAAGATGTTTGAAAATGTTGACGAAACGGACTGACGCCAGAGTGACTGGTTTACTACTAGCTCACTCATGAGCCTTCGGCTCAGGTGAGCTAAAAAGATGACAGCTGAGCTGCAAACCCTTTACACCAATTGATGAACACTTGCACCTACTCATTTTAGTTGTGTTCTTGCTGTCATTTGACAACAAGAACATAACTAAAATTAGTAGGTGTACACAAATTACTCTCTATCTCTTCCTTGCTGTACCGTGAGTTGGTCAATGGACTGTGATTGTGATTACTTACTTTTATACTCACATGCTGTACCATATCTTGTCCATTTCACGTATGTGAAACAGCACACTACAGCGTTCACGTGCATTTTAAGAAGTTTATTCTTTTAAACATATTGTCATTCATGAAAAGTTTGGTGAAAATAGATACCAGCGATTTGACGAATATTGCAAATTTGTTGTCGAAAAATTACAGTTTGGCGTAAAAAAACAGCTTATGGTCACTATTTTCCAGCTTTACCAGAAGAGCAGGCTCCGAGGTTACAACAACTTCTTAATGCTTAACTCAATAAAGCACGAAACTTCGACTGCACATAAAAACTAAAACAAATAAAGACGTTTCTTGCTTTAAGTCCCTCAGATGTTGTATTTATCATGCTGATAAATGTTAAAATGCCAACAATTGTTGGCATTTTAACATTTATGAGCAGAATAAATTTCAGCTGAGTTGAGTATGAAAAAGTTTTATAACCTCATGGCCTGGTCTCCTATTCATTAGTTTACCACTTTCTTATATTATTCATAGGTCCAGATAAGGAAAGTTTAAGTAAGAAATAATTGCTTCCATGTTGATAACTTCAAGATATACATATTGATAGTATTATGACATTTTTAAGACAAATAAATCTTTTTAACAAAATCTAATTGCTATTTTTAAAATCATGTTTTGTCTTACATTCGTATCAGACCATAATACAGATTTTTAATGTTGTATTCTGTTCAGGTAAAGAACATGTACAGTTATCTGAATAGCTTTTTGAAACTGTCAGATATTGTACGTGGTCTCTCCTGTCAACAATCGTATTGCAACTAATTATCATTATACAAACTCATCATCATCTTTCCTTTTATTTTATCTTATAAATTTTTACTTTTTCCATCTTCATCATGTTTAGTTTAATACCGTCTGACGCTAATGACCCACAAGGGTTGATGCGTCGTTTTGAACCAAACAAACAAAAATAAGGAAAGTTTATTTGCGTAAAATTTTAATTATTTTCTCATTCATTTATTTAAACATGTGTTTTGGGTGCTAAAAAGAACCGTCTCATTGAGATTGGATGAGAAATAAAGAATATAATTTTCGAATACACACTCTTATCTGGAGGCCTGAAATTTTTTAAAAATTTATTTGCTATTCTGTGGTCATGTTGAACATCTGCAAGAACTACCTAAATCGGTATAATGATTGTTTATTTGTGATCTTATTGAACTGTCTTTACTGGATTGATTTTTCTATAGGACTATTCCATTATGCACCTATCTCAAGAACTATCATTTAAGGAAGTTAATGGCTGTATCGGAAATGCAAAATATAATTCGCTGCAACTGCAAGTACCTGGCTGTTGAACTTTTTATTGATTTAAATCGATTTCATTTGATATAAATGAACTTATTGCTCTCATATGTATTATCATCCATTGATATAATCTGGCTTCAGCAAACGTACCCTCTTTTAATGAGTAAGACAATCAATCCTTTAGGATGTCATATTGTCATCTAAATCGTTATTGCATCTGGAGTCCCACTGCACTTAATCGTTAGTGCATCTGGAGTCCCACTGCACTAAATCGTTAGTGTACCTGGTGTCCCACTGCACTAAATCGTTAGTGCACCTGGTGTCCCACTGCACTAAATCGTTAGTGCACCTGGTGTCCCACTGCACTAAATCGTTAGTGCATCTGGAGTCACATTGTACTAAATCGTTAATCTGGAGTCCCACTGCACTAAATCGTTAATCTGGAGTCCCACTGCACTAAATCGTTAATCTGGAGTCCCACTGCACTAAATCGTTAGTGCATCTGGTGTCCCACTGCACTATTGTATAGAAGTGCAAGTGATACCAGCGATAATGTAGTTTTGAACATAGTAGTTTTGTTGTTGTAAAAAACCCATCGTTCTGCATCAATTTTAACTAGATTTACAAAACTATTTGCTGCATGTACACTGTAAAAAAGGAGTGAAAGTAAACACTGAAAGGCGTGGCAGCTGAGCTGCCACGCCTTTTGATGTTAATTTTCATTTTCTTTCTTACTAAACATTTAAGGCCAACATTTCTCTTGTGGCAAATGCTTTATATTTCTACCTACCATTGCTTAAGGTATTATTCAGATCGATTCACTCAAGCAGAACCTAGCAATTACATCAGTTGAAAGATAACGCAAAGATCAGTGGCAGTCTAGCTGCAAGTAGTAGCATTTTATAGTGCTCTCTGTGAAAAGCGATTTATTTACGTTATATATCTTAGATCTAGACATATAAGAATATCATGATGACAGAACCATATCATTAAAGTAATGTTTAAATCAAAAGAGGTTTATATAAATCGTATAATAATTGGTCGTTGGAATAAACAATGTCATTTTACCCGCTTTTTAAGATTATATGTCGTTGTTTTAAATATAAATCAAATACAAATACATGTAATTTTGCAAGAAATACAGGTATTACATGAAAACCACGATTTTGAACAAATATTAAGTTGAAAAGGAGCTATACCTCTCATAATAGCTAAATAATTGTAACCCAAATTAATTTAAGCTGATGTTATGGCTTTACGTCTGCGTTTTAATATAAATATAGTCAACTCAACCATTCAAGAACCACAGTTTGGCCAAAAATGAAGTTAAAAAGGACCATATTCCCAATAACATCGAACAACTTTTACCCAAAATAGAGCTGGACCTATATTTCATGATTATATATTCGTATGTAAATCCAATCAATTAACATTATTGATATTGAATGGGGACCTTTTTGCAAACAGGGCGTATAATGGAGGTACGTAGGGACAGCAGTTATGCTATTTACCTATAAGCCACTGAAATTAGCGGTTGCATTTTAAAAACAACAACAAATACAATAGGTGGGTTTGGTAAAGAAATGGCGAAATTACATATCAATTTATGACATTATGAGAAATAGACTCAAGAACACAAAGAAATACACACACACATACGAAAGCAAGGAAAAGATCAGGAATCGATTCAATCAAATACCACAGCTGACCCAGGACACCATATAGGAAAGTAACAAGACAAAATACACAAGAAAACATCTCATACAAGAGGTCAGCCCTTTCCCAGCAGGAGACCACAAGGTTGCAAGGAACAGACAATACAGTATGACAGACAAACACTAAACACAAATAATCCACAAAAGAAGCAACGCATTGGAACGGTCAGTAAGAAAATTACTAGACTTGCTCCAGTCCTTCATCAATTTGTCATATCATGTACTTGTAGCCAGTCTAACTCTGATGGCTCTGTTTCAAAACAGAGCCATCAGAGTTAGACTGGCTACAAGTATACGATATGACTCATTTATGAAAAATTGTTTAAGGACTGTAGTCAGTCTAGAAAATTTCTAGTCCAAGAGGACTTAAACATATTTGACGGTACATGTACAACCCTCACCCTTATTTCTGATGTGAATCATGACAAAATTAATAGATGGTAAGTTCGTTTGAACGATCCATGACTTACCGATATACCATTTCCTAGTACATTCAAATCAAGATATAAAAAGGAGACAAAACAAAAATAAGGACTCAACAGTAAATACAACTGCACACCGAAGTAAAAGAAATCCAACAGCTAAATCCCGCATGGCCCTACCACAGACACAACATCAAGCCCACTACCTAGGAGCCAACAACTGGAGATGAATCGGTGAAAAAAATGTCAGTTATCAAAATATTGAGCGGGAACGAAATTTAGGCGTAAATCAAGGGTCATAACTCTGGTACAACTTTGCAAGGAATGACGTGTAACGATCCAAAGCTAGATCTTGCCAAGATGAATGCATATATACAATTTGATGAAATTCTACCGATTGGTTCTCAAGATATTGAGCGGAAACAAAATTTTGGCGTAAGTAAAGGGCCATAACTCTAGTAAAACATTTCCGCAAAAATTACGTGTAACAATCCCAAGATAGATCTTGACAATATGAACGCATATATAAAAATTGGTGAAAATATGTCAAGTAGCTCTCAAGATATTGAGCGGAAACAAAATTTCGGCGTAAACCAAGGGCCATAACTCTGGTACAAAACGTTGCGAAAAACGACGTGTAACAATCCGAATCTAGATCTTGCCAGGATAAATTCACATATAAAATTTGGTGAAATTCTACCTTTTGTAATATGGTAAAGATGTCTATGAGTTAAGTTATATTTACAACATGTGTTGTCCGCCTGTACGTGGATATGATCCACGCGCTTTAGCGAGTGGATTATCTTACGTACAGGTGGACAAACATGGTATAACTATTTCATACCACCTACATCAGCATAGATCGTGCACATCACGAGATATTTCGTGCTAAAGTTAGTAAGGGTGGTATAAATATTTTTGTCTTATGCTCAGAATAGTTTACTTACATGTAAATGTATGTCAACAAAACGTGCATCTAGGGAATATTGCATATTAATATGTTCAACCTTTTACACGAGCATATAACTCTGTTATTCTGGCATTAACTGTTATGAGCACTCACAACTAACTTGGTCTGATTAGATTGCTTGTAAGCTATGCTATCCTGCTGATTAAGTTAAGAAGCATCTACACCAATCAGTATTTATATTGGAGTCCTAAGCGATCATTACATAATGCTGCTACATGTTTCTACCCGTTTAAGTCGAATGGAATATCCCACTCTTATCAATCGGACCAGTCCATTTACATTTTTAAGGGTTGTTGGATGATACATTTTTTTTGCTTCTATTAAAATTTTGAAAGAACATTCCGTTAACATATAGTGGACACACTGATCAGACGCAGCGTTCTGCTGCGTCTGATCTTGGCTTGCACTGTTTGCCTTTGTCCCATATAAAGGACGCTAGGCGTATATGGATAAAAAATGTATGCATGTATGTATGGCATGTACAAAATATGTCACTTGTTATTTGTTTATTTATTTTTTTTTGTATATTTTCCACGAATGTAACGGTGAACTAAAGCCATCTCGTGTGCAATTTTAAGGGAGTGCATTATTGTCCCTACAAGGGATTCCAGCCATAATGTAATTTTACACAAAGTTGAAAAAAAAAAACATCGAAAAATTACAGATTTCATGTTAGTTCCTTTCATGTGACTGTTCACTTTTAAACGAAATAAATGTGGTGCAACATTTTTGATGAAACCACTTGACTAAGTGTATCAAAAATAATTAAATTTACTTACCAAAAGCTATGAATACCTTTAATTCCGTTTAATATTTCACGTTACAACTAGCTATTGGCTCTATCAGCCTCTTATGATAGAATTCTCCTGGAACTTTTCAATCAGTGATGCGCGCTTCCCAGTTTTGGATAACAATGATAGTACGTTATAGTCAACTTGAATATTTTATATTTATTTAAGTTGGAAACGTAAATAAAAGTTATTATATACAATATGAGTAAATGTATGTTGCTTCAGCATATAGTTTTTGATATATTTGCTAATAAGAACACGGTAAAGCTGTCATTTTTTTATAAAAGTTAAAAGCGCGGACCTAGTTTCCCGCCAAATTTTACGAATTATCTAATAAAAATACAATGTTCAAAATTAATAGTAGGTATCTATAATGTAGGTTGTACAAAATCCAATGCACATTACCAATAATTTGTAGAATGAGCTGACATGTTTAAAACAATTAAAATGAATCTGAACGTTTTTTTTTTTGCTGCTGCAATGCCCTGAAGTATGTGAAATTACGCACGTAGGCATGCGCGTATCCAGACTTTTTACGTTTTTTTTCGATGGTGGCCCAACACTGAATGCTGGCTGGTAAGCTTTGTGGTTTTACAGGCGATCTGGACCAATATTGCTAAGAAACTTGTATTTTTGTGATTATTGGGGGGGGGGGTCCTGACCCCTTGTCCACCCGGGGGGGGGGGGGGGGGTCCTGACCCCTTGTCCACCCTCTGGATCCGCGCATGGCAGGCATTTGTACAATGATGTGAAATGTACAAAATATGAAACTTGCGCAACTTTGAAAAGTAGTGCTATCAGCTAGATTATTTTCGAAATGTAGTATAGAGGGATAAAAAAAAATCACTTAAAAAGCTTAGGGAATTTTGACCATTGCATTGTTGTTTAGGCAATTTTGAACATTGCTGTTGTTTAGTCAATTTTGAACATTGTATTGTTATTGTAGAAAGTTCACATTTTTAGCGGGGAAACATGTGCTACGGTTTAAGGGTCTTCATATTGCTATCTTAAATAGTTTTAATCGCTTACTTGCTTTCACATTTATTTGCTATTCTGTGAGAAGCGATTTGTCCACGCCTTCTAAGTAATTAAACGCGACTTGATAGTCCCCTGAATTGTCTACTAACTGACGATCCAGACGAGAAATTAAAAATGAAATATATCAAACCAGTTGTCATACAAGTTTCCAATCAACTTTTTCCTACTAGCAGAGGGATATGTCCGTATTATATTCACCAATATGACAAGCTGTATTTCCAGGCCAAAACAAAAAGTAATTGTTTCTAGTTTTGTTTACTGTCCATACACATTTTATCTCGAAAACTTTTAAACGAATTAGCCTTAAAATTTTATAGAAAGGTTTAGCACAAGAAGGCCACTGATAATATTGATAAACCTGTATTTTATATCACTTTTTAAACTCTCCAAGACCTTTTTAAGGGTAAAATCTATGAGAAGTCAGAAAAATGTTGATTATCAGTAACCTATATTATTTTATCCTGATATCTTTGATTGTACTGGAAACTTAGAAATAGAGAATTTCTTTATGAACTTATTTTAAGAGTGCTTCATATTATACCGGTACGTTCGATGCCAGCGCCTGTAGAAGATATTATTGATCATAATGTATGCTTATCCTACGCCAGCACGCGGAACAGCCTCGTCATCCAATAGGACAGTAGTTAAGAGTGCGTAACGAAAATTTTATTTTCTTATTTCTCAACCAAAACATATGTTGTTGGTACTCAAAAGAACCGTCTCAATGAGACGGTTCTTTTGAGCACCCGAAACATATGTTAAAATTGATGGGTAAGAAATTATTCACAATTTTACGCCGATTTTTTTTTTTGTTTATCTAAACTGTTTTCTTGATCCAATTTAATCTGACCAATGGAAAAGGAATTAACAGCATCACGAAAACTTGCTTTGATCATAAGTTTATTAAAATATAATAAGAATCACAATGAAATATAAATAGTGATGTTAAAAAAAGGCTAACCTTATTTCAGACATAATCTATGTACGGTCATGTTTCTTTCTATATTTTTTAACAAAAAGTACATAACTTTATATTTACACTGCAAGTATTAAAATAAAAATTTACATTTCCACTGCGAGTCTTTAAATAATCCTTTACATTTGAGATGTTGTTCATAGCTTCATGAACGGAACTACTTAAGCCACGCCAACACACCCGCTGTTTGGGCGGACCAACGTCAACGCCTTCCAATAACGTTGTTTGGTTACTGACGTTTGTCTGACGTCGAGTGCGAGTCTGACGTCAAGTGCGAATCGTCATGACGTCAAACGCAGGCATTTGGCGTTTTGGCTGTTCTCAACCCTCCGTTAACGTAATTTAAATATCCAGAAAACCAGCCAAGTTATATGAATGTTGAAAATTGATTCTTGACAGATAATATAAAACCTTAATTTATAAATTTCAGTTTTTGGAAGGTTCATGGAATCATGAATACTTCAGGTTTCTTGTAAAGTAAGTGAAGCCCTTCATCTGGCTTCACATACTTTGCAAGAGACCCGAAATATTCATGATTCCACGAGCTTAAGCCACGCCCAAGTACGCCCCATTTGGGCTGACTCACATCAACGTCATCTAATAACGCTTTTTGTTTACTGACGTTTGCGTGACATTGAAGCCGTATCGTTGTGACGTTAAGCGCGGAAATTTGGCTAATCAGAAACCTCCGTTATTTCTGATTTAATTCAAATTGTCCGGAAAACCAGCCAGGTTAGGTGAAATTAATACTTGACTAATAATTCAGTGACTTCACTGAACTTTTAAGAGGCACAACGTGAACATTATTCTATGAACAGACCAAAATTGAATAAGAGTGGAGCGATTAATCAGGTTTGCTGTAAGAAACACAAACTTGACCTGTCATGCTGGAAACACGAATTTGTCCAGTCATGTGAATAGTAACATGACTTAAACGCTTACCGTCATGGTTATTCATGCCAGACTCCATCCACTATGCATACTTGTTTAAATTAACTTTCAAGGTGGTAGGACCAGATACATGTATATCAAACTTCCATGAGCAAACATAGTAGACCCTGATCAGACAGCTCTTTTAAAGGCTGCCTGATCGAGGTCCTATCTCTCTGCAAAAGCGTTAAAAGGCATCTATATGAGGTACATGTAAAGTTGACAACTACGTGAAGTAAGAAAGGAGGCAAAGATCAGGAAACGATGCAATCAAGTACCACACCTGACCCAGGTTACCAGAGAAAGTAACAAAAATACAATAAACATCACCACCAAGAGGTCAGCCCTTTCCCAGCAGCTGACCACAAGGCAGCAATGAACAGACGCAAAAGCATGAGAAACTAAAGACACAAAAATACAAATGATCCACAAAAGTACCGCCCTGGAACGGTCAGCAAAAAAACTCCATCGGAGGGCCCAAACCGGCCTCACGGCGCCAACCTCATCCCAGCTCAGATGCGGACCAAGACACACAGATGTCCGATGTAAATTAATTCTTATAAATGGGAACTGTCACTACGTAGCTTTTAGCAAAGACTGTTACTCTACTTTGCTAAGTGTACAACAACAGAATTTCTCGCACATCAGGGCCTGGAATTACAATGCCTCTTAAATTTAAGCAAAATTTAAGCTAAGTATTGATAATACTAAGTACTTTGAAAACGCATCACCATATTTTTGCGCTTTTCTTGCAAACCGTACTTGCGATTGAAAAGTTACACGCAGCTTTTAATGTGCAACCTAGAATTGGTATGAATCAGTAGGTAATTTGACTGAAATTTCACACGACGCTGCTAATGACGTCACATGGGTACATACAGCATCCAGCATATTTCTGCACAGTCAGTTGAAGCTTTATGATTATTTTTAAGTTGTTAAAACTGTGGCTTGTATGATACCATATCAGCAACAGAGTTTACAGACTTTTTCTAATTAAAAGTAATTTATAACTTCAATATTACAAAAATAAACGTCAAATTTGAACATCGATTTACAGCTCCTTTTTAGAAACAACTCCATGAGTTACCCATATGCACGCTTTCATTACTGATATTGACTAACATAGACTGACAATCATGTTGGGAAGACGTTTTGATGTAAATCATGGCAGGGGATCTGCTGTCATTTGTTCATGAACGTCTTAAGAATTTGCGTTAACGTCACTTGCACAATACAAAAGACACGTGATACAAGCGTAATTTATGCATAATCTCTTATTTGTGTATGCCCTTATCCTCTTCAAACAAAACCGGACGTAAAACAATCTTAACTTTGAAAAGGCCCAGGATGTTGAATGTTATTTCTTAACTATAGTAATCAGGGTGGGTGGGGTTTGTGGGTATCTTTAAAGGGGTGTAAATTTGAGCTAACCAAACTGTCAATTCATTTCAAATCGTTCAATGATGAATATGCAATCATGAAATAAGCACAGGGCGCAAATTTGTTGTCAGTAATCAAACCTAACGCGTGTTAACTTGTAGCTGAATTGGTGTCCTTCAAAATCGACCACCCCTGTCGTAAAACGGATACTTTTTCCATACCTTAAAGAAAATTTACAACCATGAATTTTCTAGGACACCCTACAAGCTAGTCAGACTATGATATGAAATAAAAGTTATCTCGCTGACATTCTCAGGGTTTGTGAAATAAAGGATATAATCTAGGTGATGCGTTTTCAAAGTCCTTAAGTATATTCCAACTTTATTAAATTCTAAATAAATTGCCTAGTTCAATGTGGTATTTGTGGTCAAAGATATCATTGTGATCTTCAGAAAAAATAAAATTATTTTGATTGTTATCAGTTTTATTTTGATTGTTTTCAGTTTTAAACGTTATTTTTCGCATCCTGAAAAGTCAATAATTAACGTAAGTCTTCCTTGACTGTAAGGAGGCATTGAAATTCTGGGCCCAGCTCGGTATTTCCGTTGTTTTTACCCATATGAGATTATAATCATCTATAAAGAGTGTGGGATAGAAACATCTGTCCCGAGGATACGACGCTTGCCGAGTGCTAACAAACTGTAATCGCAAGGGTCGGATTTTTCTATCCCACCCTTTCACAAATAATGATTAATAAATTATTTGTTAGAAGATGGTATAGAAAAATCCGTCCCTCGCGATCACCGTCAGTCATCACACGACAAGCCTCGTGATGCCAATTTGTGATCTTTGGGATGGATTTTTTTTTTTATCCCATCCGGGAGGGACCGTCCGAAAACCCGCTGCCCTAGACCTTTTAACCCTAGTCGGCCCCCAACCAAACGGTGGTTTGGGCCCCTTAACCCTAACATTCAGCGAGGGTCCTAACCCTGTTACAGCAGCCCGCCAAAGGGTCTCGCGCAGCCCGCGCCTTTACCCGTTCCGCTTCGTACTCCAGCCCGACCGGCCCAGTCCTTAGAGCCAATCCACTCATGATAGATTCTTTTAAGACCAACACATGCTTCATGTTTTGCAATTTTCCAACAATTGAAGAATAAGTACATATAGAGAATACATGTACCACAGACTATGTAAGAAATTTTGATTTTTTAATGCTGTCAGCTCATTCTTGAAAACCATTGCAAAATGAACGTAGTATTTCAATGCACGATTAAGAAACTGATAACGTTCCATTAAATGGATGCTAGAGATTGGGCAATTATAGAGAAAAGCGCGAATTAAATATTTTCAGCATTTGACGCAAGTCCTTTCGGTAAAGGTGGAATATATAATATATTCCACCTTTACCGAAAGGACATGCGTCATCGACTTGGAACCCAATTAGAATTGCTCAAGGACCTAATAAGCAAGTATAATTACTTTGTAATGCATTGATATTTCAACATATATTTTAAAAGTTAATAAAAATTGCAAGGGTCTTTACAGTAAATATATTTTCAAAGATTTCATTGTTACCTAGAGTATACATGCGCACATATTTTAAAAAGTTTTAAAGACTATTTTGCGTGTCACAAAAACTAATTCTTGACTAAGGTAATTTACTTTAATACGGCATAATGATTTGTAATTCTTTGGCCAGGTCTCCATGATGACATCTCTGACTTCCTATACACAAAGACGTGAGTATGATCATGTAATACCTTATTGACTTGGCCGTATATCACAGTCAGTAACGTGTCTGGCTACAGATGCGTATCTGACTGCAGATCCAGGGGTGGCGTGTTTGATCACGGCCCTGTCCCATACTTTCGTGGAGATTGATCATGAAATAATTTCTACGGTCAATTTCCTCCCTTCCGCTGAATCATTCAAGAAGGCATGTTGTCAGTTACAAGCGGAAGTGTATGCACGAAGTACTTGTTAACTGCTTGTTCAAGCTTGCTCAGGAAAAAGTAGGGTTAGGTTTACTGACAGTCCCGCCATGACCATAGCTGTTGACTTGGTACGTAAAGCAACAAAACAAACAAATACCATATTGGTTTAAAACCTTCTGAGACAGGGCATATCGCAGCCAGTATTTTACGGTGATTTAGTTTATAAATTCACAATAATTGTTGGAAAACATAATTTTGGTGATCAGTTCTAAAAGATAAATAAACTTCATAAAAAGTTTGGATATAACCTTGATATCATGTGACAATCTGCATGTCTGGTTGTAAACCAAATAACAGTATATAAGAGTAGTACTTTAATTGTACGACGGTGGGCAGGACTCAGACGCAATGGAGGCCCTACCGTAAAGCTTTAATCGGTGGTTGCCCCAGGGGGGGGGGGGGGTTACCGTCTGATATTTTTATACATACGTAGGCTCGGGTCATTTTTTTGGGTTCACAATTTTGAATTTCAGTAATTTTTGGGGTTTTCAGAAAATATTTTTTGGGTATGAAGATTTTGTGGATATTTTTTTGGGGTGATCACAAAATTGGACTATATTTAGGGGTCATTTCTATGCATTTTTGGGTCTTTTTTAAGGTCAATGTACAGAATTGGGGATATTTTTGGGGATTGCTAAAATTTCCAATATTTTTTGGGATGCTTGAAATTCCTGATTTTTTTTTTTTTTTGGGGGGGGGGGGGGGGGTGAACGGTAGATGCTGGGCCCGAGCCTATGTATGAAGGAAACATGAGAGTAACCCCCCCCCCCCTCCTGGAACTGTCGCATGACAACCACTAAATCGTGCAGATTCGTTGGAGGTCGTGACGCTACAGGCTTGAATCGTACTAGCGTCGTATCGAATCGTGGAGGCATCGTGAGCATTCGTAGCTCCACCCTTGTGAATCGTAGCGCTGCCGTCATGAGTCGTAGTGGATCCGTATATTAATCGTGCAGGCATCGTAGGAGCATCGTGGGACACCGTATTGGTGTTTGATTTTCTTTTTTTTCCATCCCGACACACCCCTGTTTTACCATCTGGCTCATATCGGGATGAATCGTGGTCGGAATCGTGACTATGTAACTGGGGCTTAAAGTCATTCAGTGACCACTCCACTTGATCTAACGCAAATCGATAGATAACTTGTGTATTAATCCTATCCTGAGGATAGGATAAATACACAAGTGGTCTATCGACTATAAGTCCCTGATAATGTTGTAAACAAAACGTGACGTCACTGTCACTCTTGGCTGACAGGATAGTAGGTAATAGTGGGCTACGGTTATAATCAAATAATTATACATACCAAAATGCAATGATTATATTGAAATACTTTTATTATTCCACAGAACGCACTGTTGATGTTGGCTCTTTCAGACTCTTATACCCTCAGCCTTTTATATGATAGATGCATTAGTTGAATTGAACCCTTGTCATGTTGAATACTTTCATGTCTTGCTGAATAATTTCACGTACTACACTCCTCCCAAAGGTTGATGCTGTTAATCTGCAGCAGTCCATATGTAAGCGTGTATTTTAAATAAGAATGGAAAACAGTGTGGAACCTGATCAGATGGCTTCGTCAGAAGCCAGGTGATATAGATATACACTGTTTTCAACAGATAATTCCAAAATCAGCAGACAAGGGTTAATTATCCAATGCATTTAATGCCCAATCCTCCAATTCGGATAACAATGATATTTGTTAAGACATATTTATAATCCACTTGCCAATTATCCATAATTTATAGTTGAACAACCTTATTTATCGCTTTTACTGGAAATAGAAAATCTCAACTAAATTATTAACAAAAACTGTAAAAAATCGGGAGAGTCTATTGCTGATATTCAGACAAAACAATTGTATATACTCGCCATGAATATAACCATTTTGAATAAATATATGAAAAATAGCATGTGCGTATGGTTAGGAAAAAAACACAAACACACACTGCAGACGAATCCATGGCACCGCGAGAAAGCACCACATTCCAATCACGAGACAACAGGAAGACAAATAAAGTGAAGCAACCAGCTATCTCTTCCCCAGGAAGATGATTTCAAAACTAGTATTGGGCACAAATAACGCACAGCAAAGCATAGAACAATTATAATATCCCACAATGGGAGCAACAACCAACAACAACAGAACCACCGTCTTAGAATGAACAACAGCCTAGGCCACTGGGACAATATATTCAAATTAAACAAGTGACAGGCGATTGACCCGTACTAAGAGTAAATATAAAATTTTGGCTTAATATAGTTAGAAAATATTTTGCCAAGAAGTATTACAAACACCAATTGTATTAGCAGACAATTACCAAGTCAATTTTTAAACCGACAAAAAAAACCCATAAAAGATCCACAAAAAGGAGTACCGCCTTGGAATGGTCAGTAAAATATTTTACTGGAGGGCTTAAAACATATATTTTGTTGCCTAAAAGTTGTATCACTGTTGATTACTTTTTGACTACTTTATCATAAACTTGGCAGATAGAAGAGCAGATTATGAGGTTTCTGCATATATATATATATATATATATATATATATATATATATATATATATATATATATATATATATATATATATATATATATATACTTAAAGCCAAAAGTAACTTTACACTTTGAACTATCGAATATATCTTTACTGTTTTTTTAGTTTAACCAAATTAAATATTGCAATGAGTTGCTGGTTCCCGCCCTGACCTAATTCGCGAAAAACAACTTAGGTAAATTAATCTTCTTTCGAGTTATCTGTGCTTTCATTAAAAGCACAAAATCAGCATTTCCTAACAAATTCCAAAGTAAACCTAGGATTTGAACACGTTATTTTAAGGGCCATCGATTGCACATTAAAAATACTGCAAGACATTCTGTCTCTGACGTATAGTTTGTTTTTGGCAGCATTTTAAAGTTGGCTCACTTTGAAATTATCTCCCTTTGAATTCAAACAATAGTAAATATTAGTCCCTGCTAAAAGCTTTATCTTAGATGGCATTTTGATTTTTTACCAGCGATTTTTTGGGACTTCTGTCCTGAGTATGTGACGAGATAATCTGATAAAAATTCCCATCGGTTTGGAAGAAAAACGGCAAACAATTTCGTATGGAAAATTCCATTGAAAGCATTGTAAAGTTTACAAAAAGGGTTATGTACGTGAATACACAACTCTAATTTGTGTTACTCTAAGGGTGATCTAGGCCGAATTGAACTTTAAACAACAATTCAATAGCCTGTCTTTCAGACTGGTTCTTTAAAATTAAAAATTGTCCAATTGCAAAGCTACAGTAACACATCAAAAGTGATGCGTTTTGGAAAAGTTAATATTGCCCCCTTGCTTCTTTCATTAGGCATTGTGGTTGCATCTATGACAGCAACAACATGAAATTAAAAAGTTCATATGAATAATTGATTGAACTTTAATAAGAATTAAACACATTTAAAAAACCACTCACCAATACCCAGAAAAGGTATATATAATAACAGTGTAAAGTTACTTTTGGTCTTAAGTATATATATAAGCGATAGCTTTATTCCCAGTATGGGTCGCTGTCACTCTGATAAGCTATTCTGATGTACTTGATTTTGCTGGAGGCAGTCTCTAATCAGTTTAATTCTAATAGCCACCTTTCATCACAATACAGATATTTAAGCCGCTAGGTGTTTAGGTGCTGAAAAGTCAATAATATCTATATGACCTTTACCAACTTTAGCACTAAGTAGCTCGTGTTGTACAATGTATACATGTACGTAAGATAACCCACTCGCTAAAGCTCGTGAATTATCTCCACATACATGCGGACAAGCCATGGTATATATTTTACTTAGTGCAGTGCTAGATTGAGTTGTCAATTTCATGCGGTTGCAATCCTGTACTTCAGCAGCCTACAAGCATTGTTGATTTATGATCAAATTAGAGGTAATTCCGACCAGACAGAATTTATTTTCTTTTTGTTTCTTGTCTTAAGCATCATTGCATCATTGTTATTAATTGCCTTCCTGGTGCTGTGGTATAATGGGGACTCTTTACAAAAATATAAATTATGTGTCTTTAAAAATACATGTCAGTACCATCGGTATAATGCAACAGTCGGTGTGCAGGATTTTAGTTGGGCCTCGACGCGTGAAAAACTGACTCTGGCTGTTGTCAGGCCCATCAGGGTTTGACTGTTGGATTTCTTTTGCTCCCGTATTCAGTTTTATGTACTGCATGAAATCCAACAAACAAACCCCTGTAGGCCTGACAAAAACCAAAGCATCAGGCCTCTATCATCTCAATAATAGATAAGTCTTTAAGTTGGAACCGTCATAGAGTCTGAAGTCCGACCCACCGGCGCGCAATTAAAGAGGAAATCAAAGTTGCCAACCGTAATTGGGTTTACCACCAAGCATGCAGTCTGTTGCAATACATTAATGTTATAGCCAATCTTTTTATAATGGGAAATTATTTTAATGAACTGCGCTGAAAAATTATTAGAGCCAACAATCTTCTTCAATTTATACACCAAGTCACCATAGAAATCAGGTTCAGAAAGTCCTTGGCGCAAGAGAGATTTAAGTCCAACTTGGAATTTAGAAAGCAAATCATAGTATCGTCTAAAAAATTTTGAAAATGTTTTGCGAAATTTATAATACCGATAGCCTTTTTATGAGAAGTTTCTGAGTTAACAATTTATTGCGAGTATCGGAGTAAGCAACATGGCTAGATGCTCTAGCAAAACAAATCAGTTGAGAGATATAGACTCCATTGGATGTAGAGCGAGGCATTGGCATTAAAAATGAGATATTGAAGGCTTATCCTTTAGACTGATGAAATCAGAGATTAAATCTGCTTCACCTGGCATTATCCACTGCACCACCGTCACGTAGATTTATCCACCATCACTTGTTGCATGTAATAAAATTGAGGTAGTTGAACCCAGTAATCAAATTTATGATAACACCGTCTGTGTGCATCGTCTAGAAATGTTGCCCGTCGATATCTTGATTAAATTAAAACTGTTCATTATTATTATGTGTTTGAATTGGTTTATCAGGGCGTCAGGAGAACACATTAATAGATTGTAATGACACAAATAACTACGACAAGCCGAGATAAGCGATCCCAAACGTGTTTAAGTAACCAATGGTTACCCTGATCAGCCACCACGTTCTGTGTCATCTGATCTACGTCTGCATTAATTGCAAGGACGCTAGGCTTGTATGTGTTTAGCAGGAGTCAAGTTCCACTTGCTTTAGAGCTCACTATCGTGGGTTCCTTACTGCTAGCTATCTATACTCAGGGATTAATGGGAGCTACAAATACTCATGAGTTTGCCTATAGTCAATGAAGAAAATCCAGCACAATTGGAGAATTGAATCAATCCTCGGTTGTATGTAAGACGCGTTAGGTGTAGTATTATGTACCAAAAAGCTCCATTTTATTAGCCTGAACTGTTGTAAGGAAAAATAGCACTGTAGCATGCATCTAGGTGCAGTCATATTAAAATCCATTATTTTGATTACCCCAAACGTTCTATCAACAGAATAAATGAAGTTTATGATTTTCAATAAAATATCACTAAAGCGATATTTTATTGAAAAAACCATAAGCTTCATTTATAAACAAGTGTTTTGCTGCAATCACATTTGTTATTGTATTGACGTGGTTTCTGTGACGTCAGCGTCACGTTATGTAACCTCAGCGTCACGTTATCAAAGTAGATCCTCGATGTACATCCAAGGTCTGATTTCACGTAATTGGCCAAGGCAGTTCCGATTGGCCTTTAGTATGCAATTGGTTCTGGCGTTTGTTAACATTTTCATTTCAGTTTGCCATCTAAAACTACTAATTATTCAAACCTCAAATTTCATATTGATACTCCTTAGGGTAGGGAAACTAAAATTTGTTCAAATACTTCTGAGCACATGAACAAGATGGCAATCCTGCCAATATACATGTATAATAAACTCCCTTTAAAAATATTTATTCTCATGAACCAAAACACTTATTAGGGATGTGGCCCTAACATGTTGGTTTAAAGTACACGTATGTTCCGAGATTGACCTGGACCTGCCTAATTTTGTTGTCAAATTATTGGACCCCTCACTGAGTGCTATCAGTATTTTAAATATTTTTTTCTCAAAATGACTAAGCCTGTTGTAGATAACTTCATATACTCATACAAAAAACGAAACGTCCGATTATCATTGAATTGTATCTTTTGGTCCAGTTAAGATGTTGCTACAAGAAATGTATGGATTTATGACCTTTGCCTTCTTCCTTACTGTTAAACTGTATGCTAAGACAAAAATTGATCTTCAGAGTACGACAATATTATTTGGAAATTATGACGATTGATCCCTCGATATAAGCAATGAGCTATCTCAAGTTTATTGTTGAATAGCATAAGGAAATGAAGGATGAATTCCACTTAAACATTTTCGGATAATAAGAGCAATTATTGACGAATTTTGCCATCAGCACAGCATTAATATCGTCATTTATCAGTCACCCCTAACATTAACTGAATTGTTTCAACATGACCTAATAAACGTTTCCTATCTCACGGCATGTTACCTTTATCAGGTCATGATGACGTTGCACTTTTTGAATGACGTCGCTTATGACGATTAATCAACACAAAATTCAAAAATTACGTCATAATCGCTAGTTTGAAGAGGGAAACAATGGGTAAACTGATAAATAGAATACCAGGTTCGCGTCTTTTGATATCAAGTTTACCAGGCTCGGCTTTGAGAACGCTTGTTGAATCGCTCGGCAAGCCTCGCGATGTCAACAAGCGTTCTCAAAGCCTTGCCTGGTAAACCTGATATCAAAAGACACTCACCTAGTATTCTCTATGTTCCAGCAATCATCATCGCAAGAAATACGAAGCTTTTAAAATATGGTAAAATCACTCATGTTTGGCAGTAAATATAATTTGGCACTATTTGCAATATAAGCGACAATCATCAAAATTATTTGAAACAAAATGGCAAAAGATAAGTTTTAAAGTATTTTGAAATCATCACACGCTTTGTCCACATTATTTTGTTTCTTAGTTTGCTCATGCGTTTTGAAAACATCATGAGTTATATACTTGTAAAATTATATCAGAATGCATCAATGAATAATGAGTAATCGATATGTTTTAAGAAAGTTTAACAAATAAAACTTGATCAAGTTTTAACAAAACCTTTACACTCACGTGTGAGTCCACATATAATCTTAGAGCAATACAAGAGGTGTTTCATATTATTTGAACAAATTTGAAAATTTCGTTACTCATTTATTTCTCGTTATATTGGGTAATACTTGATTTCCATGGGATTAGTCTGATCTCCAAAAATACACAGTCATCAAGAAAATAGTTCTTAATTTTTATTTTCTGGTTTGAAACAGGCTCTGAAAATGAGTAGTCAAATTTTAAAGGTTTAAAAATGCTGTCTGAAACGAAATTTACTAAATCTTTTTCAAACAATATATCTAAAAGATATGAAGTTTTTCTCTTGGAACCTTTTATATATTGTACATAGATAGATCTAATTAAAGTATGTTCTGTTAGAAAATAAAGCATTCCAGTTGGATATTGACTTTTGGGAAGCGACTTGAACATCAGATTTTAGGGTTTACAGTTTCCATAGCAGCCCTAAATTGTATGTAAAATACTCAAACGCAATACTTGGTGATCAGTTTTATCGGTTATTTTTACTTAAAATATCTAAGAAATTGAGTCGACTGTGAGTTTTGAGAATTTGCTTATAAACTTCTTCCAAGACACATTTTATACATGAAATACACATTTGTGCACTTGTCTGGAAGATTTTATCAAGCAAAGTTTCCAAGCAAAAACAGGCACACATAGGCTGTTTCTCATTTTGATAATAGACTGTGTGTGCCTCTAAACTTAAAAGAAAATTTCATACTTAAATACGTATTTTCATAGAAGATACAACCGTTTTAGCTCTTAAAATCAGTCAAAAGGGGTGGGAATGTATTTAAGGCCACCGTGTTATGGCTATGCTTTAAATTGCTATCTTGTCTATTTGGCAATACAAGGGACACGTCCGTTATGCATGAAAAAGCAAAATCTGTTTGTTTTATTTATATAAAACCGCAAAAAATGAAATTCAAATCTGTTCAAATAAACATGAAACAGGTCTCGTAGTAATTATAATTTTAATCAACTGAAAGTAATATGTACTACCCACGTTGAATGTTTGTTAATTAGAATGAAATTCGGGTTATTTAAATTGAAAAAAAAAATGTTCGAAAATGTTCGAGTTGCTGTACTAAGTGTTTCAATATCGCCGTTCTGAAATAGGTTCTGTACAAAAGCGGGTTTTTGATATATTTTAACATTGTCCAGACACGGGTATGCAAAACGGTGGCTGGGCTTTGTCACAAAAGAATTCTTGGTGCCTTATCACATTTTCGCATACTTGTGTCTCAATAATGTTAAATGTATAGTATGCAAAATTTGATTAAAATATACCATGCGGTTCAAGAGTTATAAGCACTTTCACTAAAAGACCTCTGCAAACCATTTTCACCATTTTGCATACCAATGGCTGGACAATATTAAAACTAGAGGACCTGAAGGTCCTGAGGCGCTCACCTGACCTTAATAATGTTAAAATAGGTCAAGGTCAACTATAGCTTACAATAAAATATATTTTGTTTTACCATATATAGGGTTTGCAGTCATTTTGTTCAAGTGATCTAAAACAATAAATGATCACTCCATCAGACAGCCCAGTGATTTCTTAGAAACCAATGTTTATAGGTATGTGTGGCATTGGATAAAAGGTCACAGGTCAGCTTGACATTTGGTACTTATATAAAGCCATTGTCTCATAAGGTTAAAATTTTCTCGAAAGTATTATGATTTCGGCTTAAACAGTTATAGAAAAATGAACATTTCGAGATTTTTCCCATATAAATGCACTAGGAATCAAATTTGACCTTGCCATAAAGTAGGTCAAGCTAGATTCATCATATGTGCAAACCTGGTAGAGACCACATCCTCGTTGTTACATACCAAGTCCCAAGGCCATTGGCCTTAAGTTCCAGAGAATAAGATATTTAAAGAGTTTTTTACATATATGGGTGTGGTGGCCATGACCTTTGAAACTTATTTATAACCAGTCTCAATAGGTTTAACATGTTAAATGAGAATAATGACTTTGGCTTTAACAGTATGCAAAAAATAATCTTTTAAAAAATTTCACATTTAAATGCAATAGGATGCAAATTTGACCTTGACCTTATGTAGGTCAAGGTCAATTTAGGAACATTATTTGAACACACTTGGAAGGCCTTACATCCCCAATGCTACATATCAAGTCCCAATATTACAGGCCTTCTGGTTCTGGAATAGAGGATTTTTAAAGGGATTTCACTATATATGGGCTTGGCGGTCATCTTGGTCATGTGATTAAAATATTTTGCATACATTTTAGCCAACTTATCATAAGGAGTCTTCACATGAAATTTGAGTTCAATTGGGCCAATGGTTTGTCAGAAAAATATGTTTTAATATATTGATGGGACTCCAATTGAGCGACCTAAGCTGAAAGGTCAACCTTGACCTTTGCAACTTATTTATAGTCATTGACTCATAAGGTTAAACATATCGAGTGAGAATAATAATTAAGGCTTCCACAGTTTAAAAAAAATAACGTTTCAGAAATTTTCTAAATTAAATGCATTAGGAAACAAATTTGACCTTGACGTTAAGAAGGTCAAGGTCAACCTCGGATCATCGTTTGAACAAACTTGGTAGGCTCTACAACCCAAATGCTGCATGCCAAGTCCCAAGGTCATCGGCCTTCTGGTTCTGGAGAAGAAGATTTTTAAAGGGTTCTTACCATATATGGGCGTGGCGGCCATCTTGGTCATGTGACCAGAAGCATTTGAACTAACTTTCGTTCCTGCGTCCTAAGGAGTCTCCAAATGAAATTTGAATTTAATTGGCCCAGTAGTAATTATAGTTTGATTGAGCCATGACAAGACAGAAATATCAAAATGAGTTGCTGCTGATCAAAGCCTCAGTTCAGCCCAGTATGATTAAAGTAAAAAAGGGTGCAAAGATCTTGCCTCGAGGTTATAAAACTTGAGTACAGTCTCAAAATAAAGCGCAATGATTGGCTGCTTGCGGACACGTGTCCACAAGCAAACAATCATTGCGCTACATTTTGAGTCCGAGAATGAACTCAAGTTTTATAACCAGGAATCGATACAATCAAGTACCACAGCTAACCCAGGATACCAATGGGAAAGTGACAAACTCACAGTTAGACACCACAAACGAGAGCCAAGAGGCCAAGGTCAGTCCATTCCCAGCAGGTGACCGCAAGGCCAACATAAACAAACTCACACAAGGGCATAGCAATCACAAGACAGAAAAAAAACATAAAATATCCACAAAAGAAGTGCCGCCTTGGAACGGTCAGTAAAATATTTTACTGGAGGGCTTAAACCGGTATCACGGCGCCAACTGCACCCTTAATTTAGATATGAATCAAGACATATAGATATTTGGTTTACATGAAATACCCCTAACTTTTCAATGCAAAGTCTCCGCTATGTGCTCAGTGGATAACTAAGGATCCAAGCTTCATCCATGCCGACAGCGAAGACCCCTATCAAATTTAGCTGATGCCTTTGCTGATCCAAGTCTGCTCTTGACGCACGGCTCATATTTTGATGTTATTGCCTGTCGTAGGTTCGTAAAATAAATTTGAGAATTTCAATGATGGATTAACGATATTTTAATGTGCACGCACTTGCATCCGAGCTCAGATTTCAAATTAATCCCTAGCAACTCGGAATTCATTTCAAATGTCTAAGGCATAAACTACAAATAAAAAAATCAGAAACTGACATGTTAAGATAATCTTATTGTCTGAGTCTTTGCACGTAACCTTAAAGTCATGGCTTGTTCAGCCAAACGTTGCACTTGCATTGTGTCTAGTGTACAATCTTAATCATTCCCTGTGGATACATCTGTCTTTGTGCAGACTTCAATTATATATACCGTGAGTTAATCGTTTCTGGCTGAATAATAAACAAGCTTGTGAGAAAGATTAAGGACTGATGACAATACTGTTCCTACCTGTATAGCGGAAAATGACGTTAAACGGACCGTTTACCACAAAAATTGACACACCGCTGGTACACAGGTGTACATGTATCCGTAATATTGCTAGGATTTGATCGTATAGTTACGAAATAATGCAGCGACTTCTATAAATACACCTAAGAGTGAGCTGACAAAATGTTCAGAATATAAACTTTAAAAAACAATGTGGTACTTATTTTTTTGAGAAATGAATTCATAAGTAAGAAGGGCTTCACTTACTTTGCAAGAGACCCAAAGTATTCATGATTCCATGAACATTCCAAAAAATTCAGGCTTCAGTTACTTTGCAAGGGACCCGAAGTATTCATGATTCCATGAACATTCCAAAAATTAAATTTATTATTTTTATTTACATTTTATGATAAATATCTAATACATAGAAATTATTAATGATTTAGAGAAGAAACAGTTTTATATTTAATATGCAATAGTATTAACTGTTTTGTTGGACTGTAAAACGCAAAAGCGGAACACCCTCTGTGAACATGGACAGCCAATGGAGCAAACAAGAGTGCGAATCAGGTGTGGCTTGCTGTCAATCACAGCACCAGTGACACTTCTGGCGAATGAATTCGATGTTCGAAGCGCGTTGCACGGGCAAGTGAGCTGGGCAGCTGTCAATCAAATTCGTGTAATTCATGAAGCTATGAACGATTGCAAAAATCTAAAGAGTCATTAAAGGGTTGCTTAGAGGATGTAAATATTGCCTGTTACACTCGCCAGAAATGCACACAGTGTAAAATCTGTGCAAGAGTGTACAGGTTTCATTTTTTGTATATTTCATATTAAAATTGAAAGCAAAACTAGGGGTCGCAGGTTCGATTCCCGGCTTCTCTCAGTCTGTCGGATGAGACTTTAAGCCGTTGCCCCGTCTTCTGAGACGCTTTAAAACCAGAACCACTGCCGGTTGAGCCTTCGGCAGTTCCTTGACATAGAACTACAAAAAGCATAAACCCACCCGGCCAGTACTGGTACAATCAAGGAACACGGCCACACAAAAAAATTGAAAGCAAAACATGCAAAATACCACCCAATAGCCGTTAAAACACAAATGGGCTGGTCCAATTAACAAGAGCGGGAAATTCCATTCAGCTTAAATGGGGTCAAATACTAAAATTACCTATTTGCTGTCTTTCCAACCCTTGAAATGATGTGTTTCAAAATAAACAATACACCCATAACTTTCAGGTCCGGTATATTGTTCGTTATTAAATCAAATAAAACTACTTTCAAGGTCGCAGTTCGTTCTAAGGCGGTGATACTATACAATTATTGACTGCAGTGAAGTGGACATGAGGATTTATCTACCCGAAAAAATGATGTTACCGAGGCCTCAAGGCCGAGGTGAATATAGTTTTCAGGGTAGATAAAATAGTGAGTATGATCAGGAAATACCACAATCACAAACTGCAGACAAACCCGAGCATCACAAGGAAGAGCCACAAAACAATCACAAGGCACCAGGAAGATAGACAAAGCAAAGCAAACAGCCCTCTCTTCCCCATCGAGATTACTGCTAAACTAAAATGGACATAAAGTAACGCACAGTAAAACATAGAACAAGTTCAGAATCCCACAATGGGAGTAACTATTAACAACAAATCCTTATGTATACCGAAATTGGAGTCAATAACTGCATTGTTTATTTGATGTAACTAGTCATGTTCAACCTAAGGTCTTTTTCACAAGTTTAGCTACCATCTTCTTTTTTAAAATGTAGTATTTTGCATTTTGAAACTTATATAACTCCTCTGAATGCAGCATATAAATCATCAAATACTTTTTTTTACATTTTATTTCTTGAAACAAAGAAGCATACCAAACAAAACAAATATGTTGTTAAAATTCGACAAAACTCTTTAAATACAATATTGGGTGTTGAAACAGCAAATCATGTCAAGTACATGCAGCCCAGTTTCATACATGTTATCATCTCACTAGCTCTCAAGAGGGTAGTATAAGAGAAGTGTCAAATATATCAACCTCTAAAAACTTGTTTTCATCCTATATCAACCTTTAAGCCAGTATAAACAAGAATGTAAGTATAATTAGAAATGCCACAATCACACAAAGCAGACCAGCCCATGGCACCACGAGGAAGAGCCACCGAACATTACAGGAATAAGACTTTCGTAATACAATAAAAGCAAAGTAACCAGCTCTCTCTTCCAACAAGATTGCACAACTAGAAATGACACAAATCAACGTACACCAAAATAAAGACTGAATCCCCAAAAAGCACTGGAAAGTACATTAAACAATAGATCAACAACAACAGAACACACACTACACACCGCCTTAGAACCGACAACTGCCTAAGCTACGGGGGGGCTTAAATGCATTTTACTGGCGCCAGATTTTCCAAACTTTCACCCGCACAGTAGACAGGTCTGAAACGGGTTAAAGCAAGTTAATTGTTTTTAAGTTGAATGCTGCCCTTGATTTATTGTCAGTATTTCCTCAAAATTTTACAACATTTATCAGATGTTTGGTAAATGAAATACTCACTAGAATATTGACCTTATTATTCCAAACAATTTAAGTTAAGTATATCATTTTAAACATATGTTGGTTCGCGAGATAAGAAAATTGGATGTAAACCAAATGATTATTACCCACTCTTATCTGGAGGCATTATCTGGCGAAACTTTACTATTAATCAACATGTTGGCCGACAATTGTGAATGGGAAATGAATTTTAAACTCCTCGCGAGAAATTTCAACGCTTCAGTGTTTTGTTGAATAATCAGAAAGGTTCAGTAAAAAGTATCAGCAACGGTCGCCAAAATTTGTTTTCTGAAAAATGGAAATCTCGGGATCGTCGATTTGTTGCGCACAATGTGATTGGTCAAGCGGTTTGTAACTATTTTTTTCGCATGACGGACGTAATCGATATAAACTCTACCTGTGAGGCCAATGGTTAAGATAGTAATAAAAAAGAAACGCTACCAGTTCTCTCTTACCCAGCGAGGTGATTCGAAAACAAGAAAGGACACTCAGTACTGCATTACTAAACATTGGGACCAATTCCAAACTCACACAAATAATGGAAAAAACAATAATCATTGACAGCATCCAAAACCAGTGATTTGAGAATGGCTTGTGACATTTTAGCAATTGATCCTGTATATGCCACAAACACAAAATGTAGTGTACGCACCGATTTTGTGTGGTTCTAAACAAATATATGCATATGAAATATTAATCGCACTTTAGGTCTCTAACTAGGCTCGAGTTGTACCAATGGAATACAAAGTCATTTGATGACATTCTTGATAATGGACGTTTTTCGTAACACTTGTCTTGCCGAATGTTAAGATACACTACACTCCTCCTCAACAATTGTTTGTTGACATGCATTATCATAATCTAGTTGTTAGTAATTATACACAGCGTCAAAAGTTAAGCACCACTAACCTCGTAGCTATTCAAAACAAGGTTATGTGATTTAAATAAACCTTATAAATAAAGATAACTGCAACATATTGGGATGCTAATTTGCCGATGTGTGTGATGGTGAGTTCAACAAAAAGCACATGTGGGTCATTTTATTTTCATTTCAACTTTGTGTATGTGAATAAATGTTGAAAATTTTGTGCGAAAAAAAGCATACAATATGTCTAAAGATGTTGGAAGTTACTTCTTGAAGATTTCAGGGCGATAGCGTTAAGTTTTGAAAACTCGTTAAAACCCATGACTCTGTAACCAAATCCTTATAGCACATGTATTTTTAAAGGGACTCTTGCATAGTATGGGAAATTAACATGGGAGTCTGCCCACGCTTGGAATTTTATAATTGTATATTATTTAATTGCCTGGGATATGACTTTTATATTTATGGTGCATTTGAGTTTTTCCATTGCTAATTTATGACGTCATGAATTATATCACTATAATACCTTAGGGTACCCAGTTATAATCATGTCTTAAGTAATTGACATATCATGTAAAGGGCGCAGACATGTTTTATTTAATAACTATATCATTGATAAGTTCGTTGTTACTAAACATGGCTTTGTTTGTATTAGGATATTGGATGGGCATTCATTTTTATGGCATGGTACCCCAATTTTTAACTGTATATTTTGAATTCAGTCAAATTTAGAATTAACATTTTTACACGTTGCGGTCTTTGTCAAGATACTATTTCAACATATAAACTATCCATATTTTTCAATTTGATGTAAACACATGGCTTTAATTCATCGAAATGTAAAAAATACAATAATTATGTTTAAGGGTAAAACATACTTGAATACTTGCTTAGTTTGAATCACCACGCTAGAACGTTTATTGGTAGAAAGTGATATGTTCAGTGTTTTGCCCTATTATGGATTGGAAACCCCCCCCCCCCCCCCCCCAAATATTCTTTGATATTAAGTGCCACGATTCTTTTTTAATGAAGTGCTAACACAATAAAATTAGCCAAAATGATACAATATGGCGACACCTATACTCACCATATCTAGTTTCTAACGCAAAAAATACATCTAACCAATGTTACACTTAATATGTAACATTATTACGAATTTTAATTCATACAGAAGATAAACCTTATGACAAGTCAGTTCATACGGGAGTAGAACCTTATATCTATGCTTTTATAATTGTAAGCCTCATTAATAAACCTGGTTCACAAAAATAAACTCCTGTCAACCAATTGGTTAAAATTAACCATTTTGGTCGCAGAGAACTCTTGCCTTCAAAGGTATTGCTAATTTAATGCTGAAATTTTATCTGTTTATTCTGTTTTGTAAAACGGATTCTGATTTCCATCAAATAGCAACTTTTATACTTTAGCTGGCTGTATATTCTAGGCATAGTTTCGTTTCTGGACCTTACTTATTCATGTAGAACACTGTTCTATGATACCTTTGATAAGACTGTTACATTTTATCCTGGTCACGGCACCAAAATGTGGTTCCTCTAGTTCAATTGAGAAGTACAGGAAAGAGTCTGTCTTCTTGTTTTCACACGTTTATTGTTAGGATAAAATGTTTCATAAACAATATCATGCAGGACTTCAGGAAGTAATACACAATGTCTTGGCTCCATAGTGCCATGACATATGGCCATGACCTTCAGCATTTCTGACCAATGAACCTTTTAAGATTATCTAAACATGTCTTTTTTAAGAAAAGTGGAAGTACGAGGGTTGTCCCAGAAAGTCGTAGACTTTTTACATAACAAGAAAACGATATGGTCTATTGCAATCAAATTTTACTTGTGAACTCTTCCATTATTTCTGCATTACTATGCAAATTTTTAAGGAGAAATATCTAATAATGAAGTTTGTGCACTCATCTTTCCAGCTATAGGTCTGATCCACCGGCGCACGTCATTTGAATTACTAAGGACGTCAGAAAGTTTACAATTGTAACTAGCTTGGTTACGGTCCGCAATCATCTTCCAATAAAGAATGTGGAATGCATCTTGCAGATGCCTGTGCCATTTTCAAGTCTGCTTTTAATATCATATGCACGGTAGGGTTCCCTCAACCTATTATCTCAGCTAGGTAGCGCACCGTTTGTCTTCAGTCATTGCTGAGGACTAAGTCAACTTCCGTACCTTTGCCAGTATTTCTAAGGGGCGATCTTCCCATACGCTCGGCTGCAGCTGTCCCCTCACGAAATCGCGAAAGTAATTTGTATACTAAAACCAGTGATACATTCAGGTGATATTCTTCTTGTTTTACTTAGTTTAAAGTATCAAGTGGTGTCATTCCGGACTCAAAACAAAACTGTATTACTGTCTGCTGCTCCGCCCGTACGTAAGACGTTGCCATTTTTCACCGCTCGAGCTCGCCCCGACTTGTTTTGATTGTATGCCGTCAGTTCGTATATTATGCAATCGCTTTGAAATTTTGTGACAATACGTGCAATTCAATGACGTTTCCCCCAATATAAATGATTAACGGGTATCATATCGAGTTTAGATACAACCACTTATCAAAAATAAATTATGCTATTTTATTTCTTTCCTTTTTTGCGTGCGCCGGTGATGCGTACCTTACTGAGACAGAATGACCATAAAAATAATTTCTTTTGATTTTTTGGTCATTAATATACTCAAAATGTTAAAAATAGATAGATCAATATTTCTACAAAAAATAAACATGCTTTTCATTAACTTTTCTTGCTATTCAAAAAGTCTACGACTTTCTGGGACAACCGTCGTAGATTTAAAAAAACCTCCTTACGTCGAGTTATTGATTCATTTCAACTAAATGATTAATTTTGCTAAAACTGACCTATACCCATAAGAGGTAGGAAATGACAAGCTACCGGTTTTGGATTTTCATGATATTTGGCTCAGATTAGCAGAATATATATGGCATGTTTTTGTGATAATATGATAGACTAAAACATATCTTTCTTTTAAAATTGAATGTTTTGTAAATTTTTGAGAAAAAAAAATGAAATTTTATAATCGCTTCTTCTGAAAACGTAAACTAAAATTTATCCAAATTGTTTCGTGGTATTAAAAAATGTCTATGGTATTTTGGATTTAATCTAGATGACAAATCATAGAAATAAACAAAACTACAGATTTAGGACATGGAAATTTAGAGACAGGTACTAACTCAAATGTGGAGTATGTCAGGGTCGCTTCCTAAGCCTTAATCTTTACTATCTTATTTGATAAATACATTTTCATAGTTCGTATATAATAAGTTATCAGTATACAAAGTTTTTAAAAAAATCCATGCGTGGGCACAGATGAAAGTACCCCTTTGCATTTAGATAGTTGTGCAGTTTTACAACAGATAACGATTTTCCATGCTCAATAAAAATTTCTTTATGGTAGATTAAAACTTGATTAAGCAAAAATATAGGTGGTGCTAAACTTTTGACACCGTGTTTATGTTCACTCAGAGTGAAACACAGTGTTGATTCTGATCAGATGGCTTTGTCAGAAGCCAACTTATCTAGATCTACAGTGTTTAAAAACAATTGGGGCTCAGCGGGGCAAGGGTTTAAACCTAATTGACAGTGCAGCACAGCTTGGCATTTTTTTGTTCTTATCGATACAGCTTTCTCAGCCTTGCAGTAAACAAAAGCACAGGCTGCATGTCCGTCATGTGCACGCCAATTTTCAATACAGTGTTAAACTTAAGCAGGAAAATAAAACAATATATGCATCATTACGGGAAAACATGCCTTCAATGTTTGTTTGTGTTGGTGATTAACGTTCCAGTCAAGAATCTTTCAGTCATGTCGGCACAACTCAGAGGTTACATTAAAGGTGAAAAGCCGCGTTAAATAGACACAATATGAAACCTGAGCATTTTTGCGAGGATTTCACATTTTGTACATTTTACATGAGCCCAACATCACAGTAGAAAGCTCACGTAGATTCATAACGTTTAGTTTTTAAAGATGCTGGTTGTCCTCTCATTTTAGGCTCATCTGGATTTCAACTGCACAATTGTGTAAATGGGCAAAAAAGCATTTATCATGTGACATGATTGTTATTCAGTGGATAACGTCATGTCATAAATAATGTTAGGACCACACGTTAAATGGTAGCATTCCACTCAATATTCATGAGGTGTGGCCACACCCTTAACGGGGAGGATGTTATCATCAGAAGAAAACTCCAGTGAATCGTTTCATTGGTCATATAACTTTGCTTTAAGAAGGTGATAAAAGACCAGATATAGTATTCAAAATCAAAAGTGTTTGAACATTTTATGCCAAGAGCAGGAGAAAACTGTATTATTTTATGATCTTCCCCTATGACAAAATAATCTATTTATTTGCTTCGAGACTACTGGGTTTCCCCGAGTTATTAATAGCCATTCATTTCGAAGTTGGGAAACCCCATTTTTTACAACAGAAATCTACAAAAGTAGGGCAGTTCTTTCAAATAGAAAAAGACACTTTTGAAAACATTCTATGTGTGAATATTTAGGAAGGACTGGATAATGTACTCTTATTTTGCATTGTTGGCAATGGGTATATTTAGTGGAATGCCTCCACATAACACTTTCGGTTTGAACAAGTAACGTCACGACGACGTCAGTGTCAACATTGCAAATTTACATTCAATTTGAAATAAACAAACTTTGAGGGCGAAAAGCAATTTTAAACATTCTTTTTTATTGTTAAAATGAACGTTTTGCGCGGAAAGAGGTTTTTCAATATTTTTTTCTGACTTCAACTTTAACTAAAAGCAAATGTATTATTCTTAACTGGTTTGCCGTCCATGTTTTACTGTGGGAAGCAATATTTCTGGTATTATAACTTAACCATGTTTAACCTTTGTTTACTTAAATGTTATTTCTTCTGATAAGCTTGTACGTATCTAGGTGTGTCAGGTTAGAGTTAAAAAATATTTCATTTTTTTGTCTGACGGAAGCTCTGTTTTACTTTAACAAACAGTGTAGATCCTGATGAAATGCCGCATTATGCGGCATTTCATTGGGTTATTCACTGTTTGTAAAAGTACCCATTGAGGCGTTTCCCCTATACAAAGGGTTAAAAGATATATCTACATATGATGACTAAGCAAAACAATTATCTCGCCCCCTCTCTATCCTGCTGTCCATCGCTCCCTTCTCCCTCTCTCTCAAAAGACAAAGAACCGTATCACAAAGCCAGGCCCCGAGATTATTCTTTTTTCATGTTCAGATTAACCGAGTACGAAATGTATCATGCTCATAAATCTTAAAATGCCATCAAGTGTTGTCATTTTAAAGTTTGTTGATTAGCTAGCATGATACGTACAGCATCTGAGAGATTGGAAGCAAGAAAAGCCTTTAATTATCAGAATCTTTATTTAAATGGGCAGTCGAATTTTATACTCAGTTGAGTTGACGTTTTTATAGTTAGATTGCCTCCATGCGAGCTGAACATTTCTTGTACTTCAACAACAGCAGAATCTAGGGCGAGGATTTGGTACCAGTAAAATGCATTTAAGCCCTCCGGTGGCTTAGGCTGCTGTCCGTTCTAAGGCGGTGGTTCTGTTGTTGTTGACTTTTTGTTTATTATATCTCCCATTGTGGAGTCTGTAATTGTTTATGTTTTGTTGAATGTTACTTTATGTCTACCTCTAGTATTGCAATCATCTTGATGGGAAAAAGAAAGCTGGTTGCTTTCCTGGTGTCTCGTGATGGTTGAGCGGCTCTTCCTAATGGTGCCATGGGGTTGTCTGCAGTTTGTGGTTGTGGTATTTCCCGATCATACTCACTTACTATTTTTATACTCAGTTGAGTTGACAGGTCTTATAACCTTGGGACCAACAGGACCCACGCAAAATGGCAGCATCAACAATGAAATAACTATACAATTTCCTCAGAATGGAAACTTCTGAGAAAACTTAAATGTCAATAGTTATTTGCATATTCATTAAAGGACAATTGATCATGTGCAAGATGGATTGTGCATCAGGATGATCTAAGATGGAACAGTTACATGTACCTCTGACTTATTTCCTTGCTAGCGGCGACTGCTAATAAAGTTTGCAAACAGTTTGGACCGGGATCAGGTCCTTATCTGGATTCAAATCGTTTGACACTCTGCTAGTGTTCCTGTTTTGAGAAAAAGTCAGCAGACGACAACAGTAGCATGGAAATTACCCAGCTTGCAACGAGTTAAATTAAGTGATATCTAATAGTTCCGATGGCTCATCTTATCGGATATGCGTGCAAAAAGGTTGTACTACAAAATTGCGCAGCCACGCAATATCCAAACTTACTTATTATGCATATACTGAAAGACTTTAGAAACGAAACACTTACTTCTCTTTATATCTTTCAAAAGACAGATTAATGAGAATTCCTTTTCTTTCGTTGATGTCGCCATGATTTGGCACTTATGTTTTAATAGTACAATTAACAGTCAGGGACATAACTTCTTTAAGTTAAAATATATATCACTTGAGGAAGTTAAAATTGTGCCTTTTCAACAATAATTTCTAAGTGATGCTACAGAAAGTAACTTATTTAAGTTATATCTAAAATTATTTAGGCCAAGGTCAGATTTCAAGCCGTCAACAATATAACTTATTCAAGTTAAAAAGTAGCTAATTTTCTGAACTTCAATGACCTCGCGTACTTATTTATAGACGATGCGTACAAAATTTTATTGCATAATCGTAAAGTTATGTAATAGGTCTTTCAGATAAAATTACCAACATGGCCTTGAAAATTGCGGTAACTCGGGAATATGAAGATGAAAAAAGACACGTTCACTCAAACAGGTTACTTTTGTTTATGTCGCAAAAAAAAGTTAACTGCTTTAAGTGATATATTTTTTTAACTTTTGGAGGTTATGCACCTGACTGATTAATCTCGGCGACGTTTCCGCATCTAATTTTAGTCACTGAGACTGAGATATTTAGTCATCGAATGAAATGGTATCAACCTCAAACGCCCATTTACCAAACACGCTGTCAATCAATATAAAAGTGATTCCTCAATCATTAACAAAGGTCATGACATACATTGAATGCTTCTCTTGAATTAGAGTTGGAGGGAATCTTTTTGTCTAAGGATACAGATGACCCCTATCTTAAAACATTTACATTTTAATACTCTAAATTAATTTCAAGTAGAAAAGATTTTCATGTGTTATTTACAACTGAGCCCTCAATTAAAAGTATCGTTTTGACATATGTTAATATTCCGCTAATTAATCCCAGTATTGCGTTTTAAAAAAAGTAAGTATGATCAGGAAATACCACAACCGCACACCAACCCTCGGCAACACTAGAAAGAACCACGTCATAAGACATCAGGAGGACAATAGAAAAATTAGCAACAAGCTCTCTCGTCCCCATCAATATGATTTCAAAGCTAGAAAGAACACAAAATACCGCATAAAAAACAAGGAAACAAACAACGAACTCCCGCATAAATAATAAATCAACAACAACAGAACCACTCGACTGATAGCTGATGACACCGCCTCAGAACGGACAACAGTCCAGGCTACCGGAGGGGGGGGGGGTGTTAAATGCATTTTACTGGTTCAAACATTCATCCTTGATTTTGTTGTTAAACACAAAATTATTTAATTTAAATGAGGCTTCTTAGTCAATGTAATGTACCATCAGTCAGTATATAAGTGATGAGCATGACGGCATAAATAAAGGTTCAGAACCAAACATACATACATTACAGTATAATCTGATGAATTCGAAGTTTAAAGGACCAGCAGGCGTTGTTAATTACACACAATAAACACAAAACACTCAGTGCCAATAACTGATGTTTATTGACAAAACTAGAATAACACAAACTGATAGGTAACGTCATCGCTAAGCAACATAACGTTAAATGACGTCATAGTACAATTTCAGATAACTCTGTATATATAAGAAATCATTAGGATAAGATTATGTCCCTAAGATGCATTTGATAACATATACAATGTTTAACATCAATTATATTTTCTTTTTTTTCTCTTTAAGTGAAAAGTTTCCAAAAATCAAATAAATGAAAAAATCCGAATTTTTCAAAAATACACGCGAGTAGACATTTGTAGATAGAGAAATATAAGGTGAATAATGTGGGAAAAATGCAACTATTTACTAATATACTATCCTCCTTATCTTTCCAAATGCAACTTTTTGCTAATACACTATCGCTATTTGATTCTGTCTGTTTTTGATGTTGTCTCCAAACTGTTCCTTCTTTTACACTATCAAACTCCATCGTATTATCTATGCTAGCCCTCTTGTTCATTTTGTTGTTAATTGGTAGGGAATAATGGCCTGAATGTGTCACATTAATCAAAACAGTCTTTCCAAATATTTCAGCTCTGTCATTCTTTAAAAGTAAGTAATGGTGCAAAGATCAGGAATCGATACAATCAAGTACCACACCTGACCCAGGATACCAATGGGAAAGTGACAAACTCACAGAAGACACCACAAACGAGAGCCAAGAAGTCAGCCCTTTCCCAGCAGGTGACCAAAAAGCACATATAAACAGACACGCACAAAACATAGCAAACACAAGACAGAACAAAAACATAAAAGATCCACAAAAGAAGTACCGCCTTGGAACGGTCAGTAAAATATTTTACTGGAGGGCTTAAATCTATTTTTGCACCTATTTTTTCATATCATTCCTAGAAAGCAACAGGGGAATCTCTGAATTAAACACATCAGTTTTAATTTTCACACGTCTGTCTGCAATAAATGCTGGAATAATACACGCCCCCTTGGAATTTAGCTGTGTACCACATCCAAATGTAAATAACTTCATCCCACTACTATAGTATATCTCATCTCTGTCTTCTTGATCTAATGTCTTCAAATAATTATCAAGCCAAAGATTTCCACACACATTGCTGATACAGCCACTATCAAGAACAGCACAGTCAGAACTATTTGTTTTGATCTCAGCATTTTCATCTGTTACACATCTTGTGTACAAAACCACATGCCCATCTTCAGCGGTATAAACCTTTGTCATATTTTCCCAACTGTCAGGACAATCTACTAAAAGGTGTTTATAAGATCCACATGACTTACAAGTAAGATATCTACCATCAGTTCCTATGGGATTAATTTTCCTCCTTTTACCCATAATTCTATCAGATTGTCTTGAGATCTATTTTCTACCATCCTGAAAATATTTTCTTCTTCTATTCAAACTTCTTACTCTTTGTTTACTTAATATAGCAGTCTGCTCTGCATTAACACAGCCTTCAGCAAACATTGCTTCTTCATTAGCTACAATAATTGTTGGTTCTAACTTCATTTCAGACCTCACACTTGTACTTCCAATACTCATATCACCTTTAAACTTCTTTAGTAATTTTATAGCTTCCTCATACAATGGTGTTCTATTTTCATGCCAGTTAAGACAAGCAGTTTTTCTTCTCTAGTTATATTCGCTCGCTTGATTAATCTAAACGCTAAAATTTCTGATGAAATGTCATATGTTTCTTTTGAATTTTTCTGTACTTCAAATCAAACATAGCTATATATTCTTGAATGCTTTGCTCTTTTTTTCTTTCATTATTATCAAAGTCTTCAAACTTATCTAAACTATCCGTTAGATCATCCTTTGATAAATGCTTATCTAAAAAATTCCATTTTCCCCCTTAAGATCCTCCAGTTGCAGTTGATCAAAAACTTTCTCTCTTATACTGGTCTCATCCTCTTCTGGAAGGGATAATGCTATTGCTATAGCCTGTTTTTCTTTGCCTAGATCTGTGATCTCTGTCCATGCCAATGTTTCTCGTCTAAATCTCTCATAAGTCTTCACCTTTGTTAAAGTTGGTGGATTAACTGTAAGTGACATCTCTGTATTCCACTATTTCTTTCAACTCTATACTTTATATACACCAATACACTTTAAACACACTAGGATCTTCATTGTATCCCTCTGCTACCATTGTTAATTCCACAATATAAACACAAAACACTCAGTGCCAATAACAGATGTTTATTGACAACACTAGAATAACACAAACTGATAGGTAACGTCATAACGTTAAATGACGTCATAGTACAATTTCAGATAACTCTGCATATATAAGAAATCATTAGGATAAGATTATGTCCCTAAGATGCATTTGATAACATATACAATGTTCAACAGGTGTTTTGTTTTGAATTGACATTAGTTCAAATTATAGGGAGGTAGAATAGAGCATATAACCCCAAAATGATTGTTATCAGTTTTCTTCCTATCAAACATGTGTTGTGTGTGTGTAAAAGGAACGCATCGGGGAGGCGTTTACGCACACACAGATCATATGTTTTTGTAGATAGTTTTTAAAATAATTCATAAATATGTCATATTCTGTGAATAGGATAAGGTTATGATTTAAATAAAGAGAAGGCAACATCTTTTACAAGATATTGATAGAGTACTCTTGAAATAAATTTGTGTATATAAACTAAATTTTATGTTTTGTACACAGTATTTGGATTTAAGGCATTTTAAATGCCAAGCATCACTTATTGATTAACGCTTTAAACTACCTGTACCGTCTGTGTATGGTATAAACTGGGAAGCTTCTCTTGTTTTTACTCCTGGAGATCGTTATAATCAGAACTCAATTATTTTGTGTTTGGTCAAACAATGAATGCTCCAAGAATCTCCGTCACAATAAACTGATTTGCCAGACTTTGCAGCATGGGTTTGGTAAAACTGCTCCCGTACATTGATACAGTGTTGATATTTTTTCATACGCTGGTCCTTCAGGAATATTAGTTCTGACAGAAAGCAGAATCACACTGGTCAATGTAAACGCACCGGTGGTTGCTACAACGAGCTGGTGGTTGCATTTTTCAGCACCGGTGGTGGTGTAAAAGGTAAAAAAATCTATACCTGTTGACTTTATTATTTATTTATAAACTTGAATTTATTTTATTTGTGATGACACCTGGCGCACAGACCACCGGTAACATTGTATTTTATGGCTCTGCCAAGCAATTGGTGATATAATTCATGGTTTGGACTGCAAATCCAACAAAGTTCTGGAGTTTTGCCGTGACAGGTGCTTTTTTATAGTGTAACTGCCTAAATTGAGTGAAATCTGCATGTCTAAGCGCAGCTGTTGTCATATTCCAATGAAATAAGATAAAAAAACGATTACTACTTTGTTTTTTTTCTTGGTAAACTAGCAAATGTTTTATGGGGAATTTTTATTACAACGCACTGTGCGCATTTTTTGACGGATTGATACAACGCACTGAGAGGTCAGCTCGTTCCCAGCAGATGACCACAAAGCACAAATAAATAGACGCACACAAAGACATAGCAAACACGAGACAGAAAATAACATAAAAAATTCACAAAAAAGTACCGCCTTGGAAAGGTCAGTAAAATATTTTACTAGAGGGCTTAAACCGATTTAATGGCACCAACCTCGCCCTTAATTCAGATGTTGATCAAGACAAATAGATATTTGGTTTGCAGGAAAGACCCCAAACTTATCAATGCATCATCTCCTAAAACATATAAACCAAGATATAACAAGGAGAAAAAACAAAGATAAGGACTCACCAGTAATAAAACTGAATATTGGAGCAAAAGAAATCCAACAGATAAACCCCGGAGGGCTGGAAAACAGCCAAAGCATCAGGCCCCTACCATCTCATCAATAGATAAGTCTTGAAGTTGGACCCATCATAGAGTCTGAAGTCCGACCCTACTGCATGCAATTAAAGAGGAAAGCAAAGTGGCCAACCGTGATTGGGTTGACCACCAAGCATGCAGTCTGTTGCAGTACATCAATGTTATACCCAATCTTTTTATTATGGGAATTATTTTAATGAACTGCGCAGAAAAAATATTAGAGGCAACAATCTTCTTCAATTTATACACCAAGTTACCATAGTTATCAGGTTCCGAAAGTCCTTGGCGCAAGAGAGATTTAAGTCCAACTTGGAATTTAGTGGCTCAACTTGAGGTTTTCTTTAGCTATGACTATCTGTGAGTCATGAGCCCTTTTCTTTGTGTCATCGTGGTGTGTTAATTTGATTAGAGTGTTTCTCCATGTTGATACATTGCATTAGTTAGATGACCTCCATGCGAGCTAAACATTTCTTGTACTTCAACAACAGCAGAATCAGAGCAGATTTGGTACCAGTAAAATGCATTTAAGCCCCCCCCCCCACCCCGGTGGCTTAGGCTGCTGTCCCTTCTAAGGCGGTGGTTCTGTTGTTGTTGACTTTTTGTTTTTTGTAACTCCCATTGTGGGAGTCTGTAACTGTTTGATGTTTTGTTGTACGTTACTTTATGTCCATTCTAGTATTGCAATCATCTTGATGGGGAGCTTTGCTTAATTTGTCTTCCTGGTGTCTCGTGATGGTTGAGCGGCTCTTCCTTGTGGTGCTATGGGGCTGTTTGTGGTTTGTGATTGTGTTTATTCCTGATCATACTCACTTACTATTTTAGAAATAAAATCGTAGTATCGTCTATAAAATTTAAAAAAGGTTTTGCGAAGTTTATGAAACCGATAGCCTTGTTTAAGAAGTTTCTGAGTTAACAATTTATTGTGAGTGTTGAAGTCAAATTACATGCATATATTAGTAGCTGTGTTTACTTTTAGACTTGGCAACTGACAAACAGTAATGAAAACATCTTAAGTAAAAAGGACATTTTTCTTTTTGATTTGATTCTTTACGTCACAGTCAACACTTTTAGAAGTTATGTCTGGAAGGGCTGCTGGGTTGAACCAGTACTTAGCAAGGATTGATGTGTCTTGTTTAAGGACACAATGCACTGATACCGGTGAGGCTCGAAAAAAAGGACAATAACTTTTAATATCCTGAATACGCTGATGTGCGACATAACATAATGACGTCACTTTAACAGGCCAGCCTTTATTAGGGTAAAATCACAGATATCTGTATCCAGTGTACAAGAAATTGGCGTTTAAACGTAAAGGGTGTCAATAAAATGATTAACTAGTGTTATGAATTTTCCATTATGTCATCAAGTTCATCTAGAATAAGACAGAATTTTACAACGGGGCATTAACAGTTAACATCATCAGAGAACACTGCCATTTTGTCTAGACTTTGTAAAGATATGACTGAAAGATAATTGGCTTGAAATAAAATGGAGCATTTAGGCGATCAGACACTCGCCCTTGAATCGCTAGACTGGATCAAGACCTTAAAACAATTTTTCATCAATGTGTCATATCATAAACGTGACGCCATTCTAACTCTGATTTAACAGAGCCATCAGAGTTAGACTGGCTAACAGAGCCATCAGAGTTAGACTGGCTACAAGTTTATGATATGACACATTGATGAAAATTGTTTTAAGGACTGGAGCCAGTCTAATGAATCGCTACCATAAGAGAAAGACAGAGCAGGATAATTGCGATTTTGACATAGATCCGGTCATTTGACACTATTTCATTGGAATAGCAATACGTCATATTCAAGTGGTTGTTTGGTGCATGCATATTTTACCTCCTTTTCTTGGGATTTTACATGCAATTGTCTCATAAAAGAAATCAAAATATTACCCAACATTATGTTTCGTGGATCATTTGTGGTATTTATGTCTTGTGTTTTCCATGCTTTCGCGTCTGTTCATTGCTGCCTTGTGGCCACCTGCTGGGAAAAGGCTGCCCTCTAGGCCCTTGTTTGTAATGTTTAATTGTGTTTTTGTCACTTTCCAATGTGGGAGAATGGGTATCAATTCCTGATCTTTTCCACCTTTCTTACTTTGCACACATTTTGCAAATTGCTGAGAATTGTTTAATCCGATGCTGATGTCACAATACTATGTAGTATGTCAAAGAGGTACTCACGAAGACAAATTCTATCCTGTGTAGACATTTCAGCCACATATATTTCAGCATTCTGATCCAGAAAACTTGTTCACTCTACACTTTCAGCTATTCGATGTATTCTTTGCATCCAAGGGATAACCTTTATAAGATCATGTTTGACTTCACTGGTGATTGGACCATTGTGGCAGGGTACGTTTCCCTGTCCGTCACTAAAGTGTAGATGTTAGATTCTTGTCCCTTGGGATCTTGGATTACATTTTGAGCCTTGAAATCATTCGAGGGTCACTGCCGAGGCTTATAGTTGAAACTTGCTAGTCTGGCCAAGAATTATAAGCACTGTAGACTTTCAGTTCTTCAATGATTTCTTTGCTTCCAAGAAAACACCTTTTAAGAACATTATTCTACAGTAACTGCTTATTGTTGGTACCGTAATAGCTCAATACAATTATTTTTGATATTTTGACAGGACCAAAGTAAGATAGAAGGCAAATATCAGGAATCCATACAATCAAATACCACACCTGACTCATAACACTATATGGGAAAGTGACAAAACAGAAGAAAACATCACACAGAAGACAGCAAAGATGTCAGCTCTTTTTCAGCAGGTGAGGACAAGCTTGCAGGGAACAGACAAGACAGTAAGACACGATACACAAATAACTAAAAAGAATCCACAAAAGAAACACCGCCAAGGAACGGTCAGTAAGAAAATGACTGGAGGGCTTAAACATGTTTGACGGTACTAGCCTCACCCTTATTGCTGATGTGGATCAAGTAAGTATACATAGTATGTTTGTTTTTCTTTTAAGCATAACATTAGATCATTCGTAAATAGTCTAGTAAAGTGCATCTGGCGTCCCACTGCACTATTTTATAGACGAACAAATCCACTTATACACTACGGATACCAGCGATAAGGCAATTTTGATCATTGTATTTTAATTGTAGAAATTCTGCGTTTTGGCGGGAAATGAATGTTTCATCATATTTTCCCCACCTTTACCAAAAAAGACATGTCTCCTGCAAAGTGATATCAACTCCTCATCAGGCTCCGCGATTATAAAACTTTTTTATCATTCTCATTGGCCTTTGTTCCCCTATTCCCACCCTTTTCCCCGTTTCTCAAACCTCTGGGAGGACCTTAGTAGATGTGCATGATGCATACTAACTAGGTTTCGTCGTGAGAAAACCTGATTTTGTTGTGCACGAACAACAACGACGCAGAACAGCCTGCACATCAGCGCACACAGATCAGCGCATTTGTTAAACTCTGCAGTAGCCTAGCGAAGATTTAATTTTCTTATTTCTCAATTAAAACATATGTTGTGGGTACTCAAAAGGACCGTCTCAATGCGAGACGGTTCTATTGAGCACCCCAAAATGTGTTAAAATTGATGAGTAAGAAAAAAATTACAATTTTTACGATGATTTTTTTTTATCTAAACCTGTGCTCTCTGTATCGTAAGTATATGGTCATAAAGGCAGCTTCATTTGCTTCATACAAAATTCTCAATGTACTAAGTGTACATGTAGCTTGTCTCTATAGCTGAGTAGCTGAGAAGGTTGGTCTGAAGAGCAGCAAAACTAGTTGGGAAGGGCTCCAACGTTGAACGTATGTACGTAAATGCATGAATTTTCTAATTTGTGTTTTTATTTTGTTTTGTTTGTTTTGATGCTTTACGTCCCATCAACAATCTTTCAGTTAAACATGTCTTCCTGGGTTAAACCAGTACTAAGCTAGGATAAATGTGTCTTGTTCAAGGACCACAACGCAGTGACGCCGGTGAGGCTCAAACCCACGGCCTCTCGGTCTCGAGTCAAGCACTCTACCACTGAGCCACTGCGCTCCCTTTTGTGGTTTTATACATTCAATAAACTTGAGAAAGTCCATATCATCATTGGTTGCGATAGCAGGTTAGGGTTTTGTCAGGATAAACTGCGCTGTAAATATGTTGTATCATTTTGGTATCATTTTTTTGTGAAAGTGCATCGTTAAAGCGTGAGGAGCAGGAAAGAGAGATGGAACTGCTGAAGCTTCGTGCTGCGACAGGGGTTTTAAAGTCTGAGGTGGGCAGTAAGTCTCTGCGACCAAAACTGCCAAAGTTTGAAGAACAGAAAGATGACATGGACGCTTATATTGAACGTTTTGAACGATTTGCCAGAAGTCAGGGTTGGAGAGAAGATACGTGGGCAGTTAGTCTGAGCTCACTTCTGACTGGGAAGGGGCTAGAAGTTTATACCAGCATGCCACCTGAGCAAGCTGACGACTACCCAGCGTTAAAGAAAGCTGTGCTGAAACGTTATCAGTGGACAGAGGAAGGGTTCAGGTTGGAGTTTCGTGACAGTAAGCCAGAGCAAGGCGAAACTGTATTTCATTTTATGGCTAGGCTTGTACGTTATTTTAGTAGATGGGCAGAGATGGCTGAAGTTGATGGGACGTTTGAGAGTTTAGTGGATTTGATCATAAGAGAGCAGTTTATACAAACTTGCTCACCTGCGTTAGCGTTGTTTTTGAAAGAGAGAATGCTGAAGTCTAGAGCTGAGGTTACTAAATATGCTGAACAGTACATAGAAGCACATGGTGGCTCCATCGCATCTAGGAGACCAAATAAGCTGAGCAATGGAGCATACAACAAACAGCCTCAGAGGCCAGTTGCCAGCTCAGCTTCAAAACCACCACAAGCTTATAGACCAAGCGGACAGAAACCTGTTTGTTTCATATGCAGAAAGGAGGGACACTTTGCCCGAGACTGCAGGAAGAATGATCAAAAGAAGATAAGTGGAGCAGCTGTTGTATACGAAGACTCAAGCAATAAGTCTTCAAGCAGGGGTTGGAGGCAAAATAAGTCAAGAAGCCGAGACCAGTCTCCAGACAGACACAAGGTTTCAGCTGTGTGTATGTCACTGACAGTTGAACCAAGCCCTGCGGTGCGAGAATGCATTCAAGATGGGGAGTTGCAACTTGCAAATGGTCAGACACTGCCAATTATAGCTGGTGGATGCACCATAGACTCTCTAGATGGAGAGAGAAATTTAGTCCTACAGACAGGGTTCGTAGGTGATACTGAGGTTAGATTGCTACGTGATACAGGCTGTGAGTTGGCTGCAGTTCGCAAAGACTTGGTGTCTGAAGACCAGATGCTTGACAAAAGGTTTGTCATGATAACGATTGATGGCCAAGCCAAGATAGTTCCAGCAGCACTGATAGAAATAGATACACCATATTATAGAGGTTCGTTGGAAGCCATGGTGCTGACTTCATTGATATGTGACTTAGTACTGGGAAACATTGATGGAGTTTCTGATACTCCTGATCAGCTATGGTCGAGACATGAGGAGTCTGAACCATTGCCTGAAAGTGTTGCTGCAGCAGTAGTAACACGAGCTTAAGCTGAGAAGGCGAAAAAACCCTTGAAGGCTTTGAGCGTGCCTAGCTCGCAGTTTGAGACTCTAGACATAGAAAAAGAGGGCACAGAGGGAGGACACATCATTGAAAAAGCTGTGGCCATGTGCCCAAGAAGCGAGCGAGATGAAGACAAAGGGTGGTAGTAAATACAGATATGTAATACAGAAAGGTGTTCTGTACAGAGAGTTTGAGCAAGTCAGAGAACAGACCTCAAACATCATGAAACAAATTTTTGTGCCATCAGAACACAGAAAACGTGTTATGAGCCTTGCTCATGAGTCCATAGTTGGTGGACATTTAGCAGCCAAGAAGACAATAGATCGAATCACAACTAGTTTTCACTGGCAAGGCATCACCAGTGATGTAACTAGATTTTGTCGATCATGTGAGATATGTCAGAAGACTGTTCCTAAAGGAAAAGTGACAAAAGTTCCCCTTGGGGAGATGCCAATAATGGATGTGCCATTTCACCGTGTTGCAGTTGATCTGATAGGTCCCATCACACCAGTATCAGACAACGGTAACCGATATATTTTGACGATAGTAGACTTTGCTACAAAGTACCCTGAGGCAGTTGCTTTGCCCAGGATTGAAACAGAGAGGGTTGCTGAAGCTTTGCTCGACGTATTCTCTAGGGTTGGTTTTCCTACTGAAATTTTGAGTGACAAGGGTAGCCAATTTACTTCAGACCTCATGAAGGAAGTTTGTAGGCTTATTTCACTCAAGCAATTGTTCACAACCCCGTATAACCCAAAGTGTAATGGACTTTGTGAAAGAATGAATGGAGTTCTCAAAAGTATGTTGAAGAAAATGTGCCAGGAGAAACCCAAAGACTGGGACAGATATTTATCTGCAGTTCTGTTTGCATACAGAGAAGTTCCACAAGCATCAACAGGGTTCTCACCATTTGAACTACTTTATGGGAGAACAGTTCGTGGACCTATGCAGGTTCTGAAAGAGCTATGGACTGAGAAAGAGACTCCAGAGGTTTCAAACACATACCAGTATGTGTTTGAACTTCGTAACAGGCCTGAAGAAACTTGCAAGATTGCTAGAGACAGTATGTATGATGCCCCGAGCGTTTACAAACATCACTATGATAAATCTACTAGGCAGAGAAGATTCAAGAAGGGAGACAAGGTTCTCTTACTTCTACCTACATCCCATAACAAGCTTATGTTACAGTGGAAAGGTCCATACGAGGTTGTTGAGGTAGTCAACAGGATGGACTACAAAGTGAGAGTTGATGATAGGGTAGGAACATACCATATCAACTTGTTGAAAAAGTTTGAAGAAAGGGATAATACTGTGATCTCAGGTATGGCCATCATAGAGGCTGAGCCAAGCTCAGAAATAGGCGTTGTAGATGATGAGAGTTTGCTGAATTTAGTATGTTTGAAGGGGGAAGAAACATACAAAGATGTGCAGATATTTGAGAGCTTGACAGCAGAGCAGCAAGCAGATGTGATAAGACTACTTGAAGAATTTCAGTGCATATTCACAGATGTGCCTGGAACAACCCACCTGGCTGAACACAAGATAGAGTTGACGACTAAGAGTCCAATTCGTGTTCGCCCATACCCAATACCCTACGCTAAGAGACAAGAGGTTGAGAAAGAAGTCCAGGCTATGCTAGAGGCTGATGTCATAGAGCCAGCCATGTCTGACTACAACTCACCAATAGTTCTAGTTAAGAAGAAGGATGGCACAAACAGATTTTGTGTAGATTTTAGGCGGATCAACCTTGTGACCAAGTTTGATACTGAGCCTATGGGAAATCCTGAGGATATCTCATGTCCAAGCTTAAGGATGACAAGTTTTTTAACAAAATTGATCTGAGCAAAGGATTTTGGCAGATCATGGTAGAAAAGAGTTCACAACATCTGACTGCATTCTCAACAACGGATGGGTCATATACGTTTAAGAAAATGCCATTTGGATTAGTGAACTCTGGGAGTACATTTAACAGAATGATGAGAAAACTGTTGCATGGGTGTAGCAATGCAGACAACTATGTTGATGACATCCTTGGCCATACAAAACGTTGGGATGATCATGTTGTCACGTTGAGAGACATTTTCACCAGAGTCAGAGATGCAGGATTGACTCTGAAACCATCAAAATGCTTGGTAGGTTTTGAAAGCATTGCTTTCACATGACATGGAAAGGCATCCTGCAGATGGAGGATGACAAGCTCGAAAAGAACAGAAATGCTGAGCGCCCGAAGACAAAGAAGTAGGTTTGTGCTTTCTTGGGACTGGCTGGGTACTACAGGAGATTCATCCCAGCCTTTTCAGATGTTGCAGCGCCATTGACTTATTTGACCAAGAAGGCTCACCAAACACACGTTGACTGGCAGGAAGAACACGAGCATTCATTTAAGACCCTTAAGGACATGCTCATCAGATCACCCATACTTCGGCTGCCAAACTTTGATAGGCCATTTATCCTTCAGGCTGACGCATCAGATTTAGGTGTTGGGGCAGCGTTATTACAAAGATATGAGGATGGTTTGTTCCCTATAGCATATGCTAGCAAGAAACTATTGCCCAGAGAGAAGAATTACTCTGTTATAGAAAGAGAGTGCTTAACCATTGTGTTTGGAATACGAAAGTTCCAAAAATATTTGTATGGTGCAGAATTTGTGCTACAGACAGATCATGCACCCTTGTCTTACATACAGAAATGTAAGATAGAAAGTGGCAGGATAATGCGATGGGCATTATTCCTGCAGAACTACCAATTCAAAGTTGAAGCCATAAAGGGCTCAGACAATGTCTGTGCCGATTACTTAAGTAGACAGTAGATATATAAGGAGTCAGATGCAGATTTGTCCTGAGGTTTATAAAACACAGAAGTGTTTTCTTGAGAAGGGGGCTGTTGTCAGGATAAACTGCGCTATAAATATGTTGTATCATTTTGGTATCATTTTTTTGTGAAAGTCATATACTTGTTTTGGTCTATGTAAGGGAAGTAATAAAATCATGTTAAATGTTTTTGTCTAATAGTAGATAAATCATTTAGTTGTATATTTTCACCGAAAGGTTAGGCAAGATGGTTGGTTTGTTGTTTCAAAAATTTTAATTAATAAATTTGACTTATATATAGTACATTTTAATAAGTTTACTATCATTGTCTTGCGCAGGCGCGATACTTAATTTGAAAGATGCTTCCCGGCGATGACAAGTGATATAACGCTCTTAAAATACAGCGCACAAAACCGGTAAAAAAAAGAAGCATTGTGCCCTGTTGACGCGGATGATAAAAAAGACAAGGTCATATGTAGAAGCTTGAAACATCAGGTTGGAAACGCTATATCTCCAACCTAATTCGCTTGCATAGTTCAGCTAGGCTGAACACATACGGTTCAGACAGGCAGGTCGAAGCCCATACGAGTTGGTGCTTATAACGTTATATGCTTGGAGCATAACGTTTATAGATTGAGCCAAGCTGAACGCATGCGTAGGTTTGGAAACATCCAAACCAGGTTATGAGCTATCGTCTCAGACAGGCAAACTAAAGCCCATACAAGTTGGTGCTTTATAACGTTATTGCTTGGAGCATAACGTTTAAACTCATATAAGTTGAGTTACGTTCCTAGCACTGAGGCTGGAACGTGTTTCAAACCAGGGGTTCGAAACGATTAAATTAGAGTTAGTTATAAAATTGCTTAGCGCTATTGTAAAGCTGAGAATACTTCCAGCCATCTTGCTGGCGTGGCGACCGTAGTTTAATTGTGTTGTTTGGTCCCATGCCAAGAATTTGTGTTGGATCATTAATGATCGTATAGCTCATGTTATGAGCGTTTTGTCTGTGCATATTACTGTACATATTACTGACGTTTATAGACTATATTAGTCTTGGGTTTCATAGTTTCATAATTCATATGCTGAACTTTGGCTGTCCAGCTAAAGACATTGTCGCACCATAGCACGCCCATTATAAATATTGTTCAGGCGTCGTCATAGGGCTCTAACGACAAGGTTATAGCCAGACCTCACCACCAACCTGACAGGTTTACAAATAATAAAATAATGAGCCAGTGCATGAGATTTCCAACAATGTCGTATGTGCGACCAGCAAAACCTCAGATCAGCCTGCGCATACGCGCAGTCTGATCAGAGCCTTTGCTTGTCGCTTGAATATTCTATGAATTTTAAGCTACTGACTGAACATTATTTGGAGATTCTAAGCTTCAAAGGAGGCTGCACAGGCTCGTCTGAGTCTACACTTGTCAAAATGCCACATTGTTGGAAATCACATGACACCGCTCCATTGTATTTCTTTCGCTGATTTTGGCGGACAGTGCAGACCCTGATGAAATATTTTCAAAAGATGCATTTAGTACATGTAGTATAGCTGCCTTGTCTTGTGTTAATGAAGGGAGGTAAAACTATTTGAATTTGAACTCTTGGAACTGATGCGGTTCTCTATACTGGATGATTCTCATGACATACTAGAACGGCCATTACGTCGGTGAATTACTGATCAATCTGATTCAAGTCTACGTTATGGACAGCCTAACTTGGTACGTAGATACTTTTAATAGTCTAGCTACTCTCTGAAGCTGCGCAGGCTGGTTTGAGCCTCACCTGACAGTAAAAGCTTCAAGCTGAAGGGAGATAAACCTGTTTGAATAAGAACTCTAAGAACTAATGCAGTTCTCTCGATTTGTGTATAATTGTAGACATTAAAGATGTAGAACCGCGTCAATGCTCAAACAGATGTTTCATGCTTTGTATGTATAGGTTATAGGCCATATATTACAATTATAAAGGATGTAAGTGGGAACGAGCGCAGCGAGCTAACCACTTAATTCCTTTATAATTGTAAATATATGATCTATGGGTTATAGATCATATATTACAATTATTTTGGATTTAAGTGGGAACGAGCGCAACGGGTGAACCACTTAATTCTTTTATAATAATTGTAATATATGATATATGGGTTATAGATCATGTATTACAATTATAAATGCTTTAAGCGGGAACAAGTACAGCGAGTGAACCACTTAATGTAATTCCTTTATAATTGTAATATATGATCTATGACCTATTTGTAGTTTACTTCTCCTTTTTCTAGACTGCGCCTTTGGAAATGGCCGCATTGATCACTTCAGCATTGACCACTTCGCGGATTTACTTAATGCTTTACTTTTTAGATATTACACATATTGACATAATATGTGATTAAGTTGGCTAAGAATTACAGCAGCTGCAAAAAAGAAACCCTTTCGCAATAACAAATTTATGTAAGAAACTATATATTAAAAGTCTAATTTATACATGCGAATAATAGTACCACTTTCTGGTGGTTGTGCCCGGTCTATGGCAAATCCTATGGTACTATTATGAACTCCTAGCATGGGGTAATATAGAGGGTACATGCAGGGTTTATGTTATTTTCTGATAAAGTATTTATATTTATCTTGGTGTAAGAAATTTTATTGGATACAGAGAAGTCTCTTTTTGACACCCCCTAAGTCCAGTGAGATATTGAAATTGATGTAATCTGTCCCTAATAAGTTAAACAGCTGTGATCCTCATAAACCGAAATAGAGGCCTTTAAGCGTATATTTTTAACGAGACAGAATATTGGGCAACCTTTTTTATTTATTAGACAATCCAAGAAACTCACCCAGACTCTCTGTTATTTGCTACACTTGTGTAATATATGATGGCAAATACTGTCCTGCCAGCCAAGAATAACAGTGACATCATGATTTGTTTACAAAGTAATCTGGGACTTAGAATCGATAGGTCACTTGTGCATTAATCCTATCCGCAGGATAAGGTTAATACACAAGTAATCTATCGATTCGTGTTAGCTCAAGTGAGGTGTACCGTAAGTGTTTGTTTTTACTTAGCAAAATGTAAACAAAGTATTACGTCACTGTCACTCTTGGTTGGCACGACAGTAGTGCAGATCAGGAGATGTTGGTTTATGGAACTTATTTGGCTCAACGTTGGTAGCTGGTATCCTACTTCAGGGGCGCAAGGTTAAGTTACATTTACAAAATGTATACAATCTGGTAATATTGCTTCTCAAGAATAGCAAATATGTTTTAATAAGCAGCTTTGGTAAACAAGTTGGATACAGGATAACACTCTTTTGGTATTATTGTCTGTAAATACTTTTTTGAAAACGTTGATTTTGAAAAATAATCGGCAGACAAAAGTAAAAAAATAACTAGCTTGTAAATAATGAACAATTTAAACACTCATCGTCTCGTGAAATGACGTTTCGCACAGTAAATACGCGTTTTTATATTTGAATACATGTAATTGCTTCTAATCTAAGATACTACGGAATTGATATATGAATTCCTTTAATTGGAACCGCATATTGATTAAGCAAATAAAAGCCATGGTGGCGAAACGACCATGACACAAAAGATAAACCTAAGATAATCTCATACTACATTCTCAAGCCAAATAAGGATCAGTACAAACAATGAGTGAAAATCCAATTTACCCAAATCCTGAAGTTTGCCCACAAAATATATATTTAGGAAATCCTGTGTGAAACACCACTCTCAAAAGGACAAAAAATTGGTTTTCAAGACTAAATTTCGCTTAATGCAAGTCAAAAGTACTGCAGAATACTCCAAAGGGAGCATTCTGCAATACTTTCGACCTTCATTAAGCTACGATTCGTCTTTAAGACCTTGATTTGTCTCTCTTTGAGTGGCCCTTTTACACAGGTTTTACTATGATTTCATTTGTTAAGTGTATAACCGCCTGAAATGTACAACATATGAAACCTGTGCAATTATATGTACACGCAGGTTTCATATTTTTACCTAATCACACGTATGCAAAGACTGAAGTTTATTTTCTAAACATGACGTTAGCTCATGTAAAGCGCAATCCCAACTGCATAAATTTATTGACGGTCAAACAGAGCCACATTATGGATGCCAGCGATATATAAATTGAAATTTTCAATGTTATTTTATTTCAGAAAAAAAAAACAATAGCGCAATTTCGGCGGGGAAAGTGACCACCGTTTGACTTTCGGCGCTTTCGCCGTTTGAATTAAGTCAAACGTCGGTCACTTTCCACGCCAAAATTGCATTGTTTTTTTGAAATATGAAAAGATTCAAAGACCGGTCACTTTCACCGCAAAAAATTGCATTGTTATTTTTCCGAAATATGAGAAGATTTAAACGGCGGTTAATTTCCCCGCAAACATTGCGTTCATATTGTTTTTCTGAAATATAAGAATATTCAATCGGCGGCCACTTTCACCGCCAAAATTGCTGTGTTGTTTTTCTGATATTCTGAAATTGAATTACATTGTCAGTGTTATTTTCGGCATTACAGTGAAGGAAAAGTTTCTATTTTGGCGTTTGCTATTCTGTGAGGGTATATATCTGCAAGTGCTGATACAATGAATTTCACGAGATACAAAATAAATTCTCTATTCTTGTGCCTGGTGTGTAATGGATAATTATTTCACAATATGTCGTTGTGCCGCATGATAGTATATTATGAAACATGCACTAGCTTGGAATAATGTCACCGTGGCTTTAAATGTGTACAATAGTGTGAAATGTATAAAATCAGTCAGAACACAATTAACATAATGCAACCGACTCTTTGTCTTAGCAAAACCAGCTCATAAAACAGCAACTTGAAGGTTACCTAATTGGTATTCTTTGACTTTTCGCTTACTGTAAAAGCGGTGCCTCATGAATGCGTAATTAGGACTGGTCAACCTTAGACATAGGTAACAGCTGAAAATGAGGCGTGGTTTTATTCAAAAGTAACTATCATATGGCACCGCATGGAAGAGCCACACAACCATCACGAGACACCAGGAAGACAAACAATGCAGAGCAACCAACTCTCTACCAGGCAGCGTAGCGCAGTTTGGTAACGTGTCTGGCAACAGATGCGAGTCTGACTGCAGATCCAGGGGTCGTGAGTTCGATCCCGGCCCGGTCCCATACTTTCGTGGAGATGGATCATGAAAAAAATTCTACGGTCATTCTCATCCCTTCCGCTGAATCATTCAAAAAGGGTTGTTGTCAGTTACAAGCGCACGAAGTACTGGTTTACTGCTTGTTCAAGCTTGCCCGCCCAGGAAAAAGTGCGGTTAAGTGAACTGACCGTTCCGCCATGACCGAGACTTGGGACGTAAAGCAACAAAACAAACAACTTCCCCATCAACTAGAATGGACATAATGTAACGTACAATACATATAGTTGTTTTCCCTCGAAAAAACTACACGTGTCTACAGTACATATACATATAGGTCCTTAAAAGATCAAATTCATGCTCAGCTGTTTGACATAAAAACTATGAATATAGCAGATAATATCAACTTGATGATTGAAACGGAGTGTTATCTGTGTCACTCATTGTCGAAGAGACGACGCCGATTAAAAATTTATACCAGAAAACGTGAGTTAGCAGCGGTTATTCACCTCAGTCTACGCATATTAATTACTATTTGTGTTCTTGGATGTCCTTTATGAAAGTTTGCATTTTCTGTAAAATATTCGTTTGAACTTTTCAAAAATCTGTGTTCCTGGAACTGCAGTATTACTTGACTTTTCGCTTACTGTAAAGGCGTCAACTTTAATATTCTTATCTGGGTGTGGGTCGGCTATTTCATTTGCTAAGGAAGGGAAATCAGGTTTTATTTATAATTTGGTAAGGAGTTAATAAGCTTTTTGAGCCGCGCAAACGTGCGTGCATTTCATGAAAATCCTAACCGTATACACACTGAACTCACATTTATCAACCCTAAAGCGCATAATCACAAAATGCATGTTTTTGTCGTCCACTAAACTATTTGAAGCCTCATAGATAAACAGTGTGGACCCAGATCAGACTGCTCCTATAGGAGCAGTCTGACCTGGGTACACAATGTTTGTCTCCCTGCTTATGTAAAATACACATTTTCAGATGCAGTTATTTTGCTGGCGTTTTAAGGACTAAATAATGACTGAGGTTTTGGCACATGATGATACAGTTACTTTTGAATAAAACCACGCCTCCTTTTAAGCTTTTACCTTTGTCTAAGGTTGACTAGTCCTAATTACGCATTCATGAGGCGCTGCCTTTACAGTAAGCGAAAAGTCAAGTAATACTGCTGTTGTATGTCACAGATTTAAGATGAGGTTGCAATGTATTTTCTGACCTTTTTTCTAACTGACCGTTCCAAGGCGGTGCTTCTTTTGTGGATCTTTTTTGTTACTTGTGTTTTCTTGTTTGTCTTTGCCCTTATGTTTTGTCTATTCCTCGTAGCCCCGTGATTCCCGTGCTGGGAAATGGCTGACCTCTTTACTATTTTTTGTGTGATATTTTCTTGTGTTTTGTCGCTTTCCTATATGGTATCCTGGGTCAGGTGCGGTACTTGATTGTATCGATTCCTGATCTTTGTCTTCTTCCTTACTTTTAAAATGATTTTTGCCATTTGTTGACTTTCTTATTTCTTAAAATTTCTAAAAATATTAGAGTGTCAAATATAATATTTAAGTATAGAAATATCTTTGGGTCGGGAAATATAGTTTGCTAAAATCGGCCTGATCACTGATCACGTGACTGGGATAATTGCCACGCCAATATATAGTAGCATTTAAAAAGAACTTCCTCTTCAGATCCAGAAAGCTGATGACCTTGGGTCTGTGTTATGGAGCCTACCAAGTATGCTCAAATGATGACCTTAGATTGACCTTGGCCTACTGAACATCAAGGTCAGTTATGATTCCTAATACGTCTAAATTAATTTTTGATTTTTAAACAATTGATGCCGAATATAGATATGATTAACTTAATGAGAATATGACTATCATGTCTATGCAAATGGTCTTGGCCACATAAACAAGATGGCCGCCATCTCTGTAATGACGGACACTTCAGAAATTTTATCTCAGGAACCAAAAGATGAATGTTCTAGGACTCTTGTATGGGGCTTTGGGATGCTGTCCTCCATTGACCTTAACCTACTTAATGGCAAGGTCAAAGGGGTACGTGCATTAAGAGGTTATTTTGCCCCCCCCCTATGAGGTTAAAATATAAAAGTTGCTCCTCACAAGTTTCTTCTTATTAGTTTATTAGAACAAAAGCCAAAGTGTAAAGGTCTGGTATTGATTCGACTTTTATGGTTGCTATGGTAACAAAAATGGCCGCCAAAATAAGCTGAAAATAGGAAAATGACCATTTTGGAGCAAATTGGAGACATATAACAGAGGAATTAATATAGAGCACAAGCAAATACCAAAACATATTTAAACAGATAATGAGAATTATCACGGCACACAATATATGAAAAGGTTTTTTGATATTTGCTTGTGCTGACATCTAATTCTTAAAAAATCGGTCCCCAAAAGCCTTAAATTTGGCCTAATTTGTCGGCCATTTTGGTTACCATAGCAACCTGTAAAAGTAAAATAAATGCCAAAATTTTACACTTGGGCTATTCTTCAAATAAACCAATAAGATGAAATTGGTGAAAAGCAACTTTCAGTTTTTGGCTCTAGAGGGGGCCTTAATGCACGTACCCCTTTGTTTGCTAATGGGTTTTAACTGGAATAAGATTGAAGCCTTGACTTTACATTTACCTTTGGACCCAAAGTCATTATACCTTCTATATTTATAACCCAATTAGACATTATCAAAAGATAATACCTAAGGTCGAGGCTGAGCTTTGACCTTTTAGCCAAGGTCGATCATCATATATAATTTTGCATATTTTTTCAGTACACACAATGCTAGTTGAAGTCAGATTTCACTTTGAGCATTCATTAGATGAGACAAGATGTAAAAATACATGTAACTGTGTGGTCAATTTCATATGACAAAAAATGATGCAATTCCACTACAAGGTTAACTGTTTTTAAAGAAAACAGATACTGGGCAACCTTCATTTTCCCTGTGTAGTGTAGACGATATTTTTAGGTCTCTCGAACAAAGCCAATAATAAGTTGCAGCAATCAAAATGCTATTTGCACATTATGATATGTTTTTGATCACATAAAATCAATCGGATGCAGAAGATTTAATACTTTTGAAAATACGCCTCGTCGCTAGAAAACCTGATTTGACGCATGCAACCAAGAAATGCGCTATTCGTTCTTTTTGAAAAGTATATTAAGGGTGCAAAGATCAGGAATCGATACAATCACTGACCCAGGATACCAATGGGAAAATAAAAAACTTACAGTGGCAGGCTTCCAAAACCTCATAGAGGCGCCTTTTAACACTGTTGCGATTAGAGCAGACCCAGATCAGTTGCTAGTATTTGTAGCTGAGCATGGTGAATTGGAATACAAAAAAACCTGATAAGGGCTCGTTTGAGGAGAAAATTTAAGCATATACTGTTTTTCTATTAAGGACTTGTCTGGAAATTGGTGTTTTTTCGTGTCTGAGGGGTCCCAGTATCCTATTGGCAAATCCCTACCCAATTTGATATAAAGTGCCCCCCCCCCCCCCCCCCCCCCGGGGCTCAATCCTTATTTCTTTAATGTATTATATTTAAAGTATTCACTTTCTTTTGATGTGGATTCTTTAACAATAATTATTCCAATGTGAAGTTTTTTGCCTCATTAGAAATCGAAAATGATGTGATTGATATCTCCCTAATGCTGTATTTATTTATACATAGTTTTAAAGTGCAAAACCCTGAAATAGCTGTAGCGAGGATACCACCTGTCTGTAAACGTAAATATGCACCGCATGCCTAATCAAGACTATCTGACTACAATATCTGCTAAATAGAATGTACTAAATACACTGCTAAAGGCAATTAAAGGCCTATATTTTGATAATAAAGGGGTATTAGGATAAGAGATTGTCTGCAGCTATATCAAGTTCATCAGAATTGAATAGCTAAATAATTTACAGGGGTCACATATAGGGGTCACATATATCCAATACAAAAGTACAAGTATATGTAATTATCTCAAAAAAACAAAACCCTTCAAGAGTTTCTTTATGATTCCATGCAGAAGGCTCATAATCCTCTTATTAGCAAAATTCTTTGATCTTCCAAGCATAGTGAACTAAGGTCATAATGTATTAATTACAACTGTCATGACATTTATTGAGATCCGTTTATCTAATTGGTCAAGAACGGTCATCTGATCGTATTGACCCAATGAACTCCAGTTCGTATTCATGAGCGGCGGGGACATTGACTGCAGAACTTCTTTTGTGATTCTGTGCAATGCTTTTATGAAGAGAAATGGACAGTCGGCAACTACTTACACTTTACATTACATAAACACAGATATTTTCAGGTGGAAAAGCAAAGATAAATTTACATACGACGCTTAAATTAACAGTATTCATGCCGATCAGCTGTCCAAGGCAATATCGCCACCATCTTGTTTTTTAACGTCGTGACGTCTACGTACGCGTGATAGTGCACGTCATCGTATAAATGCGCGTAGCCTCACAAAATGGAAACGTAATTTTAAGGAAAACAGTTAAAATACTTAGGAGAACGAAAAGGAATAAGTTGTTATTGTAAGAATTAAAAGTTATTATTCTGCGTTTCACTAAGGTATGAGATGTCTTTTTGAATTACATCTAATTTTAGCATGAAAACCGAAGGATTAGATGTAATTTTCCCGACATTTCATACCGTAGTGAAACGCAGAAAAAAAAACTTTCAATTCTTAAATGAACAAGTGGTGCCACTTTAAGGCTAAAATATATAGGTCTTGGAAGATCCAGCGAGAATGTACTTTGTGAAAATTAAGTGTAACTTCAACCGAATTTTGGCGGCAAATTAACTGCTCCTGATTTGATGCAACCGTTTTCCAACTGCTTTAAAAGCTGTTTTTTTTCTGTTTGATTGTATTGATCCAGATAATAGCTACAACAATAATAAGCTTAAATGTTTTAACATGTATCGCTGGAAAAAATGGCCTAAAATTGCTCTTGTAGGAAAGTACATGTATATGTTAGTTCACAACTAAAGGGGTGACAGCTTAGTTTAGATGCCACCTCTTTTGGTGTTAACTTACACATAATGTACAGTGTATCGCTTTTACAGAATACCTAATGAATCTGGTAATGAAAGGGGGGGGGGGGGGAGAGAAAACAAAGAGTTTGTGCCTATACGTATGAAGCTAATCTTTTACAGTAAGGGAGCGCAGTGGCTCAGTGGTAGAGTGCTTGACTCGAGATCGAAGGAGCGCGGGTTCGAGCCTCACCGGCGTCACTGCGTTGTGTCTCCTTGCGCAAGACAAATTAATCCTACCTTAGTACTGGTTCAACCCAGAAAGACACGTCCAGATTGTTGACTGTGACGTATAGATTCAAATCAAACAAACAGAACTTTTACAGTAAAGCTGGAAAATGTTTTAAAAGATTAAAAACTTAGACAGCATTTCTCGTCAAAATTGTATACAAGTGCGTGTAATTTAAATTTATAAAACCTGTGGAATTGAGTACATTTTTCGAATGTGAAACAGAAATATAATAATTACATGCACAATTGTATCACCTGCGTAATTTGCAATCATGTTAAAATTGCCTTATAACTGGTATTCGTCATTAGAAGTAGATTTGACCAGGTACCTGATTTGACCTATTCAACTGACAATGCATTTTCATTAAGATTGCACGAGCGTAATGAAAATTGTAAACGTTCAGGGGAGATCACTTGATGTGGAAATGGTTTTGCAGTGTAATGTCAACGCCCTTGCATTTAAAAGCGTATGCAGTAAAACCGGTCACAAGAACAATTTAACGATCTTTTAGCGTAAAATGTGACTTTTCTTGGCCATCAGTCCAAAAATGCGTTTGGGTGTTCAAAAGAACCGTCTCGGTGAGACGGTTCTTTTGATCACCCACAACATATGTTTTGGTTGAGATACATGTATTTAACGAATCTTATGAGCGTAAAAATGTGATAATTTTCTAATTCATCAATTTAAACATGTCTTGGTTGAGACTAGGTTTAGGAGTATTAAAAATAATTATCAATCACCGATTTTTATCTGTGGTCCCGGGCGTGGTAACACCATAAATTAGTTCAAGAATCTTCGATACGGTATGTGGCTGATGCTTTGATAATCGTGGCACAGCAATAGAAGCAATGGTACAAATCGCTGATAAGGAAAATGAAGTTAATCATTTGTATTAATCAGATTCTGAAATTCTCGTAAACTATCTGTGAACAAGTGGCTTCCTGTTTTTCTCAAGATACTGACACGTTCCAAATGCGTTTTCAATACGTTCGGCACTGATGCTACCAGCTGATGCACCGATGCTACCAACCAGGATTTATATGTACTTACTGTTGTTGAGTTTTTGTGCGTTTACATGTATGTGCACATGTAGTTCCATCCCACAACTTCTTCATTAAATTTTCAAATATTAATGATTTTAACAAAAGAAACATTTTTTAGACAACTTGAAGGTTATTTATGCCATAAACTTCGTAAAACTTTTTCTAAATTTTATCACAGACTCTCAGAGTTGATTTAAATACAATATTGGTTTAAACCCCCTTCTGAAACAGGGCATATCATAAATCGGTTGAATGGTGATTTAGTTTATAAATTTAAAAGAATTGTTGGAAAGCCTAGTTTAAGTGATGATCTTAGACATGCAATACTAGCCATTATATGGATACCAGCCGTCAGACAAGTTTGTAGTGAAGAAACTCAATTTTAAGGGGGGACGCGGTTTGCGTTTAAAAATATTTTAACGTGATGTTTCGGTTAACCGCTAAGATACTATATCTCAATATTGGCATCAACTCTCTATTCCTTCATTCACTTCTTATTGACAAATCAATTCGTCATTCTGTGAAAAGTGATGTATTTATTATGTATACATATTTTTATGCCCCCAAAGGAACTTTGGGAGGCATATAGTAATCCCACTGTCCGTCAGTCCGTCCGTCAGTCCGTCCGTCCCGCTTTCGTGTCCGGTCCATATCTCCTATATTCTTTGAGGTAGGAATTCCAAATTTGGTGTGTGGATACATCTTGGGATGAGGGAGTGTCGCGTACCATTTTTGGGTCACTGTGACATTGACCTCTGACCTAGTTTTTAGAATAATCGTGTCCGGAGCATATCTCTTATAGTATTTTAGGTAGGAATCTCAAATTTAGTATGTGGATTCATCTTGAGATGACAAAGTGTCGCGTACCATAATTGGGTCACTGTGACCTTGAACTTGACCTAGTTTCTAGAAACTGCATTGAGTCTGGTGCATATCTCCTATATTCTTTGAGATAGGAATTCCAAATTTGGTGTGTAAATGCATCTTGGGATGACGGGGTGTCTTTTAGGTCACTGTGACCTTGACCTCTGACCTAGTTATAAGAATTATTGTGTCCGGAGCATATCTCTTATATTCTTTGAGTTAGGAATTCAGAATTTGGTGTGTGGATGCATCCTTGGATAGCGGAGTGTCATGTTCCATTTTTGTGTCACTGTGACCTTGATCTTGACCTCTGACCTAGTTTTTAGAATAATCTTGTCCGGAGCATATCTCTTATATAATTTGAGGTAGGAATTTCAAATTTGGTGTGTGGATGCATCTTGAGATGACAAAGTGTCGCGTACCATTACAAGGTCACTGTGACCTTGAACTTGACCTCTGACCTAGTTTATAGAACCTGTATTGAGTCTGTCGATATCTCCTATATTCTTTTGGTATGTATATGAATTTTGGGATGACAGGGTGTCACATACCATTTTTGGGTCACTGTGACCTCTGACCTAGTTTTAAGAATTATTGTGTCCTGAGCATATTTCTTTTATTCTTTGAGTTAGGAATTCCAAATTTGGTGTGTGGATGCATCTTGGGATAGCGAAGTGTCATGTATTATTTTCGGGTCACTGTGACCTTGACCTCTGACCTAGTTTTTAGAATAATCATGTCCAAAGCAAACATCTTATATTATTTTAGGTAGGAATCTCATTTGGTGCGTGGATGCATCTTGGGATGACGAAGTGTCACATACCATAATAAAGTCACTGTGTTCTTGAACTTGACCTCAGACCTAGTTTCTAGAAACTGGTGCATATCTCCTATATTCTTTGAAATAGGAATTTCAAATTTGGTATGTAAATGCATTTTGGGATGCCTGAGTGTCACAAACCATTTTTGGGTTACTGTGACCTTGACCTCTGACCTAGTTTTCAAGAATTATTGTGTCCAGAGCATATATCCTACATTATTTGATGTAGGAATCCCCAATTTTGGGTGGTGATTCCTCTTGGGATGGCGGAGTGGTGCATACCATTTTGAGTCACTTTGACCTTGACATTGACTTCTGACTTCATTTTTGGGTTTTCCTGCTATATTACAGCTAACTCTCCTCAAATGTGTCTTATGCTAGACCAATTCCTTTGGGGGCATTCGTCACGTGTTTGTGACATTTCTTGTTTTTTAAAAAAAAAATCGATTATCATACCACAAGTATTCAGTTATAAAAGTAAGAAAGAGGGCAAAGATCAGGAATCGATAAATCAAGCACCACACCTGACCCAGGATACCAATTGGAAAATTAAACTTCACAAACAAGAGCCAAGAGGCCAACCCTTTCCAAGCAGGTGACACAAAGCACCAATGAACAGACGCGTACGAAAGCATAACATAAGACAAAAATAACATAAATGATCACCAAAAGATCCATCGCCTTGGAACGGTCAGTAAAAATATTTTACTGGAGGGCTTAAACCGGTTTCACGGGCGCCCCTTTGGTTAATGTAAATATAAATTGCTCTGGCTTCCATAGACCACTTGTGCCAGAGCATGAAATTATGGTACATATGTACCTATCGCATCGTCGAGCAATGAAGGATCAGGTGAGCCTGCAGAAATGCGCAGACTTGCCAGAACTTTCGCTGTTCGTATGCACAAAGTATGAATGCAGATGAAGAGTCGGGCCAAACTGTAGATCTCTAGCCCCACGAGCTACGTCAAAGGAGGAGGATTTGCGCATATGCGATAAGTATTAAAATCTCTTGGACTGACTTAATTGTTGTTTGCCGTACATAGACGCTTGCTAACTTAATCAGTGTATGACCACAGACAAACAATTGAATCAAATTACATTGATGTTACAAAACGGCGAAATACTTTTTTACCAATTGGTTTATCATATACTGGTAGTCACAGATAAACATGATAAAGGCACTTGCAAAATAATATGCATTTTCAATTAATCTTTTTTCATCATACACTTTAAGCTTTTCTTAAACAATTAATCCACTACTTTCATTGTTTCAGTAAAATTGGCGTGTATAAAATGAAATGAAGTTTGTCATGCACCTGGATGAAAATAATAGACTCCCTATTGTATGCTTATGACAGCTGATATTGATTTTTCATAAGAATACAGTAAAAACCTTTCTACAACGGCCACTCACAAAATAGACATAACAAAGATCTTATTGCCAAATAGTAGCTTACTGTAGGTAAAAAGTATTGCAAAATGCTCCCCTTGGAACAGTCTGCAATTCTTTGATCTGCATTAAGCGATAATCGGTCTTGAAGTGATGATACATTGCATTAGTTAGATGGCCTCCATGCGAGCTGAACATTTCTTGTGCTTCAACAACAGCAAAATCTAGGGCGAAGATTTGGTACCAGTAAAATGCATTTAAGCCTCCCGGTGGCTTAGGCTGCTGTCCGTTCTAAGGCGGTGGTTCTGTTGTTGTTGACTTTTTGTTTATTGTTACTCCCATTGTGGGAGTCTGTAATTGTTCTATGTTTTGTTGTACGTTACTTTATGTCCATTCTAGTATTGCAATCATCTTGATGGTGAAGAGAGAGCTGATTGCTTTGCTTAATTTGTCTTCCTGGTGTCTTGTGATGGTTGAGCGGCTCTTCCTCGCGGTGCCACGGGGTTGTCTGCAGTTTCTGATTCAGGTATTTCCTGATCATACTCACTTACTATTTTTGAAAAACAATTTGCGGTAGATTTTACAGTGGCTGTTTTTCACAGGTTTTACTGTATATTGCTTAATTGATAGCTGCGTGGTTGTAAGAAGACTTGTAAATCAAAAATACAAACATACAAGTAGTAACGCAATAAGAAAAGCAAACAGTCCGCTCACTTCCCTAGAGAGATCATAGCAAGACAAAAAAGGAAACAAAACCACTCCATGAAGGAACCAAAGTCTAGATGTTATAAAACTATTTTCATGCTCAACTCAACTGAGTATGGAATTTATCATGCTTATAAGTGTTAAATGGCAAATATTGCTGGCATTTTAACATTTATCAGTATGGTTAATACAGCATTTTTGAGTTTGAAAGCAATAAAAGTGTATTTGTTATTTTTCAGCATTTTAAAGACTTGAAATTTCATGTTCAGATGAGTTGAGCATGAAAAGAAGTTTTTTTTACCTCGGGTCCAGGACTTTTTAGGCTTCCGACATATATGACGATTCCAACTTAAAGACTTATCTATTGATTAGATAGAAGGATCCTGATGCTTTGGCTGTTGTCAGGCCCACCGGGCTTTAGCTGTTGGATTTATTTTGCTTTATTTACTGTTTAGTCCTTATCTTATTTTATCTCCTTTAAATATCTTGATTTATTTGTTCTAGGAGATGATGCATTGATAAGTTAGGGGTCTTTCATGCAGACCAAACATCTGTGTCTTGATCCACATATGAACTAAGAGTGAGGCTGGTGCACCGTTTAACCGGTTTAAGCCCTCCAATAAAATAGTTTTACTGGCCGTTCCAATGCGAGGCTTCTTTTTGGATCATTTATGTTATTTCTGCCTTGTTTTGTTATGCTTTCATGCACGTCTGTTTATTGATGCCTTGTGGTCACCTGCTGGGAAAGGGCTGACCTCCTGACTCTCGTTTGTAATGTCTAATTGTGACGTTGTCACTTTCCCATTGGTATCCTGGGTCAGGTGTGGTGCTTAATTGTATCGATCCCTGATCTTTGCCCTCTTTCTTACTTTCAGTGTATTCAATACGCTGCCATATCCAGAGGGAGGTGGTTTTCATGGATGGCATTACTGTAAAACACTTTATATTCGTGGCATCAACATTTGGCAAGATCAATTTTGGCAGTTTGTCAATATAATGCCCTTTAAAGTTATTTTTGTTTTCACTGGGACCACTTATAAGGGAAAGGAAGAGAAGCACCTTTTAAGACGTGTTTTTCTCGACGTGTTAACAGACTCTATCATCCAAAAGTTTGTTTATCGACAAATCAAAAAAAACTGCCAAATAAAAGCTTTCACAGGTCTCATAATTTATACTATTAAAGAACTATGAACTTTTTTAGAAAAAAATCTGTTCTTATTAAAGACGACGGCAACCCTGATGATTTCTATGTTTTATATGAAAGACCTAAATAAACCATGAATTTTGATACCAGTTTCATCTTAATCGGTTGAAAAATGTGGAAGTTGTGGGCGTTTGAATATTTGCAAATGGACTGTAATGGAAGCGGCCATATTGTAGGCTGAAAAATGTGGAAGTTGTGGGCGTTTGAATATTTGCAAATGGACTGTAATGGAAGCGGCCATATTGTAGGCTTAGTGATGTCACTCAGCCTAATTAAATATGCGTACGCAAAATAAAAGACAAACCAATGGATTATTTGCCTTAAATCTTTAATGAATCAGTTTCCTTGTGTATAAAGCTACATATCTGCTGAAACACAGATGATGGGATAGTAGGATAACTAAAAATTAAGCAATTGAAAAAATTCTGAAAAACTTATTAATATTCAGAATGGCGGCTAAAATGTTGGCCATATTGAATTCTTTAAATGCCCATAACTTGCCCATTTTTCAACCGATTTTGATGATACCTGTATCAAAATTCATAGTTTATAGAGCTCTTTCTGATAAAGCATACTTAATATTAGGGTTGCTGTCCCCTTTAAATCATTTGTAAAAATAGAAATTAAGCTATGTTTTCACAATAAATATGTTCAGTACAGCTTAAAAACTGCATGGAAAAGTTGAATTATCTTTTAAAAACAGGTGTTTTTTCTCTTGTTTGTAATTATTTACGTCCCTCCAACAATTCTAGACAGTTGATTTTTAACATAAATGCTGTTGTTTTGATAGTGAAAATTTGTTAAAGCTGCATACTCTGTAACTATGAACATTTTTCGAAAACTTTTATTTTCTTTTTAAATCATTTGTAAAAGTAGAATTAAGCTATGTTTTCACAATAAAAATGTTCAGTACAGCTGAAAACTGCATGGAAAAGTAAATTATCTTATAAAATAGGTGTTTTTTCTCTTGTTGGTAATTATTTGCGTCCCTCAAATAATTCTAGACAGTTGAATTTAACATAAATGCAGTTGTTTTGATAGTGATAACTTGTTAAGATTTACGAAAATGGTAAAATGTTTACCTGAATTTGAGTATTTTAATGTATTCTTGAAAAATAGAAACTTTATTCCTGAATTAGAAGATCAAAAGTTACAGACTATGCAGCTTTAAACAAGGATATCCCAATCCCAGTTCTAACGGTTTGGATTTATCTTACGTCACTGCCATAAACTATTTATGGAATAGTACATGTCACACGCTTGTTCAACTCCAAGACACAATGCACTTGATTCACGATGTGGCCAATATCGCGCAGAGCAATTTTTTATTTGTTTTCCCTCAGCTCAGTCTATACTTTCTCGGTCTGGTAATTCTATTAGTTGTTGCCACTCACAGAGATTACAGACAGGAAATGTCGTTTTGGTGCTTCCAGCTAGAACAAACACTAAATCAGGCCTCCAGATAAGATAATAATTTAAAAGTCATTTTTCTGTTATGGATACTCGAAAGAACCGCCGCCGGTTCTTTTGAGCATCCAAACAAATGTTTAATCAGACTAATGAGAAGATAATTACAAATTTACACTTAATGTTGCCAATGTGGACCTACGTTAATAACTAAAACATATCTTCACAATGAGGACACAACCGGAATTGCCTCGGACAATTCCGTGGAATCAGACCTCGGATGTACATCGAAGATCTACTTTGATAACGTGATGCTGACGTTACATAACGTGACGCTGACGTCACAGAAACCATGCCTGTGATTGCAGCAAAACAAACGGTAACAAATTAAGTTTATGTTATATTTTATTGAAAAATACATAAACTTCATTTATTCTACTGATTAAACTTTTTCTGGTAATCAGAAAAAAATGCTTTTAATAGGGTTGAACCCACATGCTACTGTTTTAAGATTCCTGACGCCAGTTCCGGCTAACAAAATGGAGATTTTTCGTTCATAGTACTACGCGTAATGCGCCTTATGTACATCCAAGGCTTGATTTTATTCTCGAATTGTGCCGCACTTTCCCGATTGGATAGCCTTTTTGGACTATGTGCACTATTAAAGCTATGGTTTATTCTTTACAAATGCGGAAATACCTCATTCAGCCAAGGAAAGGTATCTGAAAGGGTACTCGTCAGAATTCCTTAATTGAAATTTTAGTTATTTCCCCTATACCGCGATATCTGACGGTCAGTGGAAAAATAGCTTTGATACATATGATCATATTGAGACGGGACCACGGTAAGAGTCTCATCTGACAGACTAGGGGAGCCCGGATTTTAATTCAACTCAACTGGGTACAAGACGATGGTTTATCCACTACACTATGGCGTAGTCTAAGATTGTGACATTTACTCGTCATAAATACTCACTTTATTTGTAGGAAATATCACAAACTTAATCGGTGGGTTGGTGCCTGATGCTTATCTGTAGCTGGACCCACCGTGGCTCAACTTGAGGTTTTCTTTAGCTCTGACTATCTGTGAGTCATGAGCCCTTTTCTCGTGATGGTTGAGCGGCTCTTCCTTGCGGTGCCACGGGGTTGTTCAAGTTACTATTTTTCAAGTTAAAATCAATCATTTACACCCAGAGGAAGAGAAATGAACTTTCTTGCACACCGGATAAGGATATCTGATTTTTATCCTGGGACAGAAAATCTTACCTTACCCATGTCTCTTACGTTGGTTGTATTGTAGCTCTCGCGACATTGGCGTACTTCGAATCGAACTATAGTCCCTACTATAGTAACTAAAGTTTGATTCGAACACCTATAGTCGCTACTAGGGTGACGTCACGAACCTACTGGAGATGGTCGAAGCACCGTTACTCTAGTAGATAGGCTGGTTCCCTACTTCAGACATATCTAACGACGGGTTCAAGATCTAGCACGATGGGTTCAAGATCGGTCAGTAGCCTCAAAATGATATGTTTTTGTAAAATAAACCTAGATGAGCATAATTTTTGGTCCCACTTATTCGTAATTGATTATTAGACAGCGATGTGCAGTTTATAACATCCTTTTTGTCTACGACGAAGAATTGAAGTGGAGCTTACAGGGCTATTATTTTTGTTTACTTGCCAACCAACTAAAAGTTCCAACTTTAGTCGTTCGGGTGTAAACGTGCGTGCGCATCTATTACGTAAGAACTATAGTAGGACCTTTAGTTCGATTCGAAGTACGCCATTATCGTCAATAGACAGCATTGTAACATGTATGTTAAAGTGACGTCATCATATCATGGAATATCTCAGCGCAATCGAAAAGTTCTGAGTATTTAATGGTAAGTAAGAAAAGGAATCAATTTGTTGTGTGAGGGTGTGATAGAAAAATACGTCCCTCAGGATCACCGTTTGTCACCCCCCCCCCCCCTGCAAGCCTGTTGCGTGATGACGAAACGTGATCCCGAGGGTCGTTTTTTTCTATCCCACCCTCACACTCATGATGGATTCTTATACTATGCTTCTTCAGCATGGTATAGAAGAAACCAGACAAGATCACCAATACTAGTTATTTTAACATGTTTCAAGTACTTTCGGTTGCTTGGCACTGATTTTATCATATAACAAATTAGGTTAAGATCTGTTATGCTGATATTCCTAAATTCGTTTTGATGTATCGCTGTATACACTCTTACTTGACATTAACTTTGGACGTATCAATAAGAAATTTGTTCTCCAATCAGATTCAGTAAAACTTGTGTAAAACGGCCACTAAAAAACAACAAGAAAGATCTTAATGACAAATGGTAGCCAAATGAAGATCGAAAGTATTGCCGAATGCTCCGTTTGGAGCATTTGGCAATACTGGTGACCTGCATTAAGCAATAATTGCTCTAAAAAACAATTTTCGGTATTTTTAGAATGGCCGAATTGCACGGATTTTACCCCATAGACGTCAAAACTGGTTTCCAAGATGTACTTTTTAAATCAAAATGATTGAAACAGGTTTGATACTCATAAAAATTACACATAAAAATCACCTTGTTATCGCTACAGCGTGTGTTCTTGGTAACCGACTCAATACAAGCCATATTGATATCTGCTTCAGAATTTATAAACAGACACAAGCATCAGCTTCAGTTAAAGAACTATTATCGTAGTTTTGACATGAAGATGGATTGTTTTGTGCATAATTATAGCTTCTGGTGTAATGCAAAAATCATAGAGCCAGTTAAGCAATTTTTAGCGTAAAATTGCCATTATTTACTTTCCCACCAGTTTAAACATGCGGTATGTGTGATCAAAAGAATCGTTTCATTGAGACGGTTCATTTGAGTACCTACAACATATTTTTCGGTTGAGAAATAAAACAAACATTTTTTAGTTACGCATTCTCATCTGGGTGCCTGATTACTGTGTATTGAACATGGGAGGAGAAAGCAAAATAACAGTTATTATTATTCCACAAGTCGTTTATGACAGTGACGGAAATAAATCCCAACCCGTTATAGCTTTCAATCACTGTCTTAAATTTAGTACCTAAACATATCATGACCTCACTGTCGGAATTTCCTTGTTTAATAGTAATACATTTTACGCTTCTGGTGCGGACCAATTGCAATGCATGAAACATGCCTCTAGATAAGCGTGTGAATTCGAAAACACATTTTTTTCTTATTTCTTATCCAAAACATATCTTGTGGGCACAAAAAGAACCGACTCATAAAATGTTATTTTGGGCATCCACAACAAATGTTAAAACTAAATGATAAAAACATGTGGAAAATATGTTTTTCTATTTAGAAGATTCTTGATAACGTGATAAAATGGTGTTTGAAACTTAATGAAAAATACTGATAAGGCCACTTTTGTCAATTGTCATGATAATGACAAAAACAACAATTGATATGTAAATTTCAATGATGTTTACTTGAATCTGAGCTGTAAAAGGACGAGGCCAGATGCACTTTACTAAACTGTTAATATGTTAAACAATTCTTGTGTGCATTGAGGTACGTGCATCAAGGGGCTATTTTGCCCCCCCCCATGAGGTTAAAAAATATTTTTCACCACTTTCTTCCTATTAGGTTATTTGAACAATAGCCCAAATGTAAAAGTCTGGTATTAAGTTGACTTTTTATCGTTGCTATGGTAACAAAATTGGTCGCCAAAATAGGCTTAAAATAAGAAAGTGACCAATTTGGAGCAAATTTGAGACACTTGAGAGAAATTAACATAGAGCAAAAGTAAATACCAAAAACTTTAAGATAATTTAACAGACGATAAGAATTATAACTACACACAACATATTTAAAGGTTTGTTTGGTATGTAGCTGTGCTGATCTATAATTCTTAAAAAATCGTTCTCACGAAGCCTTAAATTTGGTCCAAAATTGCAATTTTCTCTTTTAAGCCTATTTTGTAGGCCATTTTTGTTACCATAGCAACGATAAAACTTAAAATAAATGCCAGACTTTACACATGTGTAATTCATCTATTAAAATAATCAAAAGAAATTGGTTAAAATCAACTTTCAGATTTTGGCTCCAGAGGGGGCCAAGTTAGTCCCTTAATGCACGTAGTTCATTGCATTGGTTCCATATTTTGAACGTTAACAACCACATTTTACAATGATTTTTATATAGAAATAGGAAACAAAGACCAATGAATAAGAAAACCACTGCAATAATTTATCTATAGTTACCCGAAACCCAAGGGGGTTGGGGGAGAGTGTTATTCTCATTACTTCCTGCTTAATAATCTAAGCAGCAGTATCTACAGTGTATCAAAACAATATCAAGTATAGCAGGCTACCCATGACCTCCACTAAAAAATAAAATTAAAGTATTAAGGTTGCAAAGACCAGGAATCGATACAATCAAGTACCACACCTGACCCAGGATACCAATGGGAAAGTGACAAACTCACAGAAGACACCACAAACGAGAGCCAAGAGGTCAGCCCTTTCCCAGCAGGTGACCACAAAGCACATATAAACAGACGCGCACAAAACATAGCAAACACAAGACAGAACAAAAACATAAAAGATCCACAAAAGAAGTACCGCCTTGGAACGGTCAGTAAAATATTTACTGGAGGGCTTAAACCGGTTTAACGGCACCAACCTCACCCTTAATTCAGATGTGGATCAAGACACATAAATATTTGGTTTGCATGAAAGACCCCTAACTTATCAATGCATCATCTCCTAAAACATATAAATCAAGATATAACAAGGAGATAAAGTAAGGATAAGGACTCAACAGTAAATTAAATTGAATACCGGAGCAAAAGAAATCCAACAGGTAAACCCCGGTGGGCCCGACAAACAGCCAAAGCATCAGGCCCCTACCATCTCATCAATAGATAAGTCTTTAAGTCGGAACCATCATAGAGTCTGAAGTCCGACCCACCAGCGTGCAATTAAAGAGGAAAGCAAAGTTGCCAACCGTGATTGGGTTGACTACCAAGCATGCAGTCTGTTGCAATACATTAATGTTATAGCCAATCTTTTTATAATGGGAAATTATTTTAATGAACTGCGCTGAAAAATTATCAGAGCCAACAATCTTCTTCAACTTATACACCAAGTCACCATAGAAATCAGGTTCCGAAAGTCCTTGGCGCAAGAGAGATTTAAGTCCAACTTGGAATTTAGAAATCAAATCATAGTATCGTCTATAAAATTTTGAAAATGTTTTGCGAAGTTTATGATACCGATAGCCCTGTTTAAGAAGTTTCTGAGTTAATAATTTATTGCGAGTGTTGAAGTCAGTAACATAGCTGGATGCTCTAGCAAAACGAATGAGTTGAGAGATATAGACTCCATAGGATGTAGAACGAGGAACATCACCATCTAAAAATGGGAAATTGACAATTTCAAAATCAAAGTCGTCACGTTTATCATAAATTTTGGTAGAAACAATATCATTAGAAATTGACAAATGCAAGTCTAAAAATGCGGCTTCGGTATCAGAGGCATTGGCTTTATTAAGTTGGAGCTCTGAAGGGTATATTTGACTAACCATATTTTCAAAATAAACATTATTAATATTTAAAATATCGTCCAAATATCTGGAAGTAGTGTTAAACGCCTCAATAACATCAGCCTGCTTATCATCAGAAAGAGACATCATAAAGTCCCTTTCATAACAAAACAGGAATAAATCTGCAACCAGGGGAGCACAATTAGTGCCCATAGGAATCCCAACTACTTGTCTATAGAGCTTGGTGCCAAATCGAATAAAAATGTTGTCCAACAAAAAGGTCAGCGCATCACATACATTTTGACACGACCATGCATGATATTTTTTAGGTTTTTCTGAAGTAAAAAATGCATTTCTGTCACTACATGCAAGGTAAGGAGAGCCTTCTCTCTGGAAGGTTCTTTCAATAAGATCAATAAGTTTATCTTTAATTAAATTATGAGGTAAAGTAGTGTAAAGAGTAGAAAAATCATAAGTAGACAAACTGGTCGCATTGAAATCTCTAGCTTTAAGTTTATCTAAAATTTCACCTGAATTTTTAATGGACCAAAATAGGTTTTTACCAAATAAAATAAATACCAGACAGGTGACATCAGGCATACACCAAAAGGTATTTAAAAATGTTAGTATCACCCAAATACTATTCCTATTATGTACCTTGAATCTTTGTTTAATGATAGTATTGTCATACTTTTGGATTTACTCCCACACCTTAAATAAATAAAAATAAAAGCAATACAAAGCAACACCCAAAAACACAAGTGTTAGCCGTTGATTTGAGAAACAGCCCTCTAAAAAAAGTGAACAACAGAAATATCTACACATTCTTCATACCCTAAAAATAATCACTTTATTAAAAGCCCAAAAAAATTGAAACTCGTGGTCATTTCATATTATTTTTTTAATGAGGCTCGCCTCGTTTAATAAATTACTGATAACTGCTATTTGGGTTTCAATTATACAGGTAACTGATTTCTAGATAGTTGAAAAAGCATTTTAATTCTGATACATGTACGTGTGACTGATATTTGGACCAAATTAAAAAAACATAACTGATCTCTATAACCCTCAGACAAACCTGATTGCTGAAAAATGACATTTGATTTCTGGTAATTGATATTTGGTCTTAACTTTTAAAGATGACCAATACCCAGACACCCTTTGACACCCTTGTTTCGTTGGTACAAACAATGTTGGCTTGGCCCACTGGGGATTATCTCTTAGATTTCCTTTACTCCAGTATTCAGTTTTGTATTTACTGTAGAGTCCGTATCTTTGTTTCATCACGTATTTATATCTCGATTTGTATTTATTAGGAGATGATATGTCGATAAGTTCTTAAATGCGAAACAAAAATCTATTTGTCTTGATCCACATCAGAAATATGGGGAAGGTTGGCGCCGGTCCTCAGGTAAATATATATTTTACTGACCGTTCCAAGGCGTTACTTCTTTTGTGGATCTTTTTTATTATTGCGTTTCATGTCAGTCATGCTGTCTTGTCTGTTCCTTGCAGCCTTGTGGTGACCTGCTATGACTATTTTGTGTGTGATGTTTTCTTATGTTTTTGTCATTCTCATAGGGTGTCCTGGGCGTTCTAAGGCAATACTTCTTTTGTGGATCCTTTCTGCTATTTGTGTTTCATGTCTGTCATGCTGTCTTGTCTGTTCCTTGCAGCCTTGTGGCCACCTGCTGGGAAAGGGTTTACCTCTTGGCTCGCTTGTATGTGATGTTTTCTTGTGTTGTTGTAACCTTCCCATATGGTGTCCTGGGACAGGTGTGGTAGGTATTTGATTGTATCGATTCCTGATCGTTGCCTTTTTCCTACTAAACTTGTGTAGAGTTATGTCTCGTGATGTCTCACGTGTTCTATAATTGTAAAAACAAAGCTGTATTAATGTCAGTGCGTCTAATTCGTCTGATGTCTCTTCTATGTCTGTGATTCGAATTAAGATGATTGTGTTTTTTATATATATTTTCTATGCTGTGCACGTTCTTTCTGAAGACAAGAATAGATTCAATAGGAAGTGCTTATAGCAAAAGAACAAATGGTTACAAAGTAAATTATGTAATAGTTATACCATGGCATGTCCGCCTTTACGTGGAGATAATCCACAAGCCTTAGCGTAGAGGCGGACAAACATGGCAAAGCTATTTTATACCACCTACATTAATGTAGACCTTGCACACCATAAGATATTTCGTGCTTATGTTTGTAAGGGTGTTATAAAAATGCAGATTTACATAAACGAACAGAAAAAAAACTGTGTAAATTGCAGGGATCAGGTTTTGAATATATTTCTGTGATTGTAGCAGCAGGGTAGATTGTAGCAGCAAGGGTAGAAATACCATGAATTTGAAACATTGAGGATCTTACATGGGTGCTCCTGTTTTATTGAATTTGGTATTGGCGTTGCAGGCTAAAGGGATAAAATGTAAGGCATGGAGGGCATTTTATCGCCTTAATGCAACGAGTTCGATAAATTCAATAGTACAGGAGCACGAATGTTAGATTCTATTTATCACATGACATCAAAATTACTTAAAAATCGCACTTCGGCGTGAAAACGTCAATATCATGTCATTTTAATGGACGTCAATACGTAACGTTACTAAATTTGTAAATCACTTGTGGTTTTTCGATTTTATTGCATGGCGTTATATCACTCCCAGACCGCGACGTCATTTGATAAATTTATTTCTTAAACGTTTTTTTCAGCTCATTCTTGAAAGGTTTGGTTAAATACACATATTGTAATAAGGGAAATATCTACCCATGGTACTGAGAGCTACACTATCGCTCGCGTATTTGTACAAAATTGTATTACTTGCGTGTTTACATTTCTTTATGTGTGTGCTGGGTTTTTATGCATTGAAAATCGGGATTCAAGTCACATGCACTTATATAGCATGACTAATCCAGCCAATCCCAAATCATCCTGCAGCCCCAAGGTCGAGCACATGGCTATCATCAAAATGCAAACAATAATTCTGTTTTGTAAGCATACAGTTTTGTATATTGAATACAAAGTAAAGATAAGTTGTAAAGGACCAGTCAGCACTATTTTGTAACTTTTTTGTGACCCCCCAAACCAATTTTAGGTATATGAGACAATTCATAGCTGTTTAGATTCTGAGGTCAGCATTGATAACGTCTGATCACTTGTGTAGTCGGTGATCATGTAAACACTTCACCATTTTAAGAATGACTGATCAAAATCTCAGCAAAAGCAACTACGGCTTTGTAGCATCATGCTATCAAGTCAATCTAGCGAGAGATATTCCTAACATATCCGAAAATTACATAGACTCGCGCTTTTCACTTGTCTGAAATGCTTTAATATGTGCCACCTTGTTGAGAGGTTTTTTGATTGGTCAGATTATATCTATTTGGAAGAGCTAATCGGAATGTGTCGGGAAAACTGGGTATGAAATTGGCTATTGTTAAAATATATTATGCTAAGGAGAAGAACTATATATAGGCTATATGCTTTCGTTCTGATCCTTAACTTAATTCATTTTTACTGTACAGTAAAACCTGTCTAAAGCAGTCACTCGCAAAAAGACCAAAATTTGGTTTTCGAGATTAATTACATGTAACGCTTCATGCAGGTCAAAAAGAGGAGCATCCTGCAATATAGTTGGCCATCCAGAGCCTGAAAAAAAATTCTGTTGGCATTTTTGAGTACATTTTGGCATCCATGCTCAAAGTGTATCTTGATGTGTTTTAAGAAAGATAGGGGTGGATGCCAAGTCTGGAAATGCCCCAAAGTCCCAGAATTAGGTCAAAGGTCAACTGAGTGCAAATTCGTGTATACACTGAAACGATGTTATAAGTAGCCACCTTACATTTTTTGCGCCTGTTTAGAAAATAAAAATCGCTCTCACAAAATATTAGTGCCATGAAAAAATACAAGGCTTTGTCGAGACTCTGCAAATTATCCCATTTCAAAATGACAGATAGATCTTGCACAGACAAAGTCCGAGAAAAGGTACCCTCATTTCAAAAAGTCACACTTTTTAGTGTGATATAAAATATTGCTCAAATACTCATCCATTTATATTTTTATTAGTTTGAAGCTGTTAATAACAGCTGTGATATAAGATGAAAAAGAATAAAACGTTTTGTGAAAATTGAACTCTGCGTTTCTCTTCTACTTTAACATGAAGAGAGCCAGTATCACAGCTTTGTCAAAGAGTTTTAGCTTTAACCATGCAATTTGCATACAGACTTTGCATTGCTCTGTACGCTTTATTATATGCGGCGCAGTATTGAATTTTTGAGCGATTATTCATAACGAATAGACGTCACTGTTCTACTCAAACAAAATAAAAAAAATCTTTTACATATGTCATTTAAATGACCCTTAAAGTTTCACGTTAAAACCGGAAGTGGACACGAGTCTTGAAAAAAATATCGGTAGAAAATGGGCTGATCTATCTGTATTGTGTTTGTCTAACATGGCCACATTAAATAAAACACATACAATGATTTTAGTGTATGCAGCTGATGACTTTCGAAAAATATTGGAAAAATTGCAGAAATTGAGATTTTTTAAAAAATTCATAAAAAATCTGTCATAAGCAAAAAATCAAGTGTTTGGTGTTTTTCAAGTCGGCTAGACGGGTTTGTAATAATCTGAACTTCAATTCAATAAAAACTGCGCTCAAAACGCCTATTTTCTTTAAAAAGTTAATTTTTGCATTTTTGAACCCGAAAATTGTGTTTTGATAGAAAACTCTTCTAAAGCAGCGCTCATTGAAATGTACATATTTGGGCAAAAAATCATTTCAATATCATAAACGCTTAGTCAGAAAAAATGAAATTGAAAAGTGGCTACTTAGAACTTCGGTTCAGTGTATACGTCAGATTTTAGCGTATTTATCAATTAGCTATCCAAAATTATGATTCAAAGTAATGCAAAATCTCTTTTGGATACTACAGCCATGCTATATAAACAAACAACATCATCAAGGCATGATGTGTGTTTGGATCAAAGGTCATTTAAGTGCAAAATCGGTGAAAATTGTAGCAATATTTTTTTTATATAGGGGCAAAATTCAAATTTTAAGTCCCCTTCTATCCTAATGGAAGAATTTTTTATTGCTATCCTGCTAGGTGTGTGTATATCATGTTTGGAAAGCAATGATTTACCAAGTTTACCGCGGTCAAATATTCATAATAGGCATGTAAAGTACGTTACTGTATAAAATCAATTAAAATGTAATACAACTAAGAATAACCATTTCATTTTACAGAAATATTTTTTTTTTTGCTTAATGCTTTGTATGAATATGTCATCTTATGCAATTATCTATCCTTTTATACATAAGATGTGTTTAAGTTGTGACATACGTTACATTTTACCATCTGAGATTGAGTCATTTCTCAAAGGTATATGTTCCTAGCTACAGCTTTCATGAAGGACTTGGCCATGATCTCATGCTTATAGGACAAAAATATATTTCTTTCCTCATTGCACACATTTGTTGTGTTTGTTCCCATCTATGAGTAATTGTAAAACACTTTTTACAAGGCCACTACCTTCTAATTGCATATACTTAGCATAGCTTCATGAAAACACAAAGACCAAGCCTCCTTTCATAAAACATCAGGCGTGTTGAAACTATAATAGAATATGGTAAATACCATATACTGGAAGGAATATATCCTCACATTGGTCTTCACATCGACCTGTTAGCAGATGGTAACATACATAACATAAAGTTAATATACAGGAACATTCCTAATAATAACCATCCAGTGAAAACATTGTTAACTTTTTGCGGTGTATATCATGGAAATAGGCCTGACATTAAGGGTAATCCTCAATATAACTTTAAACATTTAATTGTAGAGGTGTCCTTTCATTTGCACATACTAATGAAATGATGTGGATTCAAAAGAAGCATTTCTTTGAAATCAGGCTGCTTGTGCAAACGTATTCATCCAAATATAGAAGCAGTATAGATATGATATTAAAGGTAACCTCTAATTTTAAGATACCGTAAAATATGTATATACGTCTTTCACAGCGCAACTTTTTATACATTGTAATTGTTTCAGTGTCAATAAATTCAATTCTAAGTATCATTATTAAACATATTTTGCATATTATATTTTGCAATGGTGATAGAGATCAAATGCTATGAGGTTATTGACATGTGTTTCTTTATGTATTCTTTTTGACTGTAAAATGCCAATGCAAGTTTTATTCCAAATTAAATTTCCCCAAAACAGATGTCTGGTGACTTCTTGGGAATACAGGCATTCACCATGGTGGAGCACCTGATGATTTGATTGTATTCATAGTTTTCCATCAGTTTGGGATCTTTCTTAGCATTTAGAGTAAATGTGTCCAGAAATGGTTATCTAATATGTACATTTACTAGCATAATCCAATGGTTTAACATCTCTGATTTGCTTGGTGTATATAAGATCTTAAGGTAGTTAACTCGCCTGTTCTAGTGTAGAATCTATCTGTTAACCATGACAATTTGCTAAGACAGGGATTGATTGCATATAGGGTAGGTGACTTACATAAATGTATACATCTACTGCTCGTAAATACAAGTGCAATAATCAGATTGGATAGCACTTGTAACTGGTAACATACTCAAAATGTGTAGTTTTAATATGGCATTACTCTTGAAATAAAACTGAACTACTTTCCTTTCACTATATACAAGACAGTCCTCAATCAGTGTTAGTCTTCACAAATATCTACAAGGATATAGGCACAAGAGAGGAAGAGCCGCTCAACCATCACGAGACACCAGGAAGACAAATTAAGCAAAGCAACCAGCTCTCACTTCTCCATCAAGATGATTGCAATACTAGAATAGACATAATGTAACATACACCAAAACATAGAACATTTACAGACTCCCACAATGGGAGTAACAATAAACAAAAAGTCAACAACAACAGAACCACTGCCTTAGAACGGACAGCAGCCTAAGCCACCGGGGGGGGGGGGGGGCTTAAATGCATTTTACTGGTACCAAATCTTCGTCCTAGATTCCGCTGTTGTTGAAGTACAAGAAATGTTCAGCTCGCATGGAGGCCATCTAACAAATGCCATGTATTATCATGGAGAAACACTCTAATCAAATTACTACACCATGATGAAACAAAGAAAAGGGCTCATGACTCACAGATAGTCGTGCTAAAGAAAACCTCAAGTTTAATTTAGTAAGCCTAATTTAGTAAACCTTTTAAAACCAACAAACAGACCATAACTCACTTTTCATAGGACATATATAAAACATGTGCTAGGGTTACAAATAGCTCAACAAAATCAAATAGTTCATCAACAAAACTAAAAACAAACTACCTTGTGGATAAGAAAAGCAAAGAAATCAGCTGCGTGTGACACTACTTTTCAACATTCAGTTTAATCTGTGAGTTTCAGAGAGGCAAACCACACTAGTGAATTTTGGGAGTCATGTTTTTGTTTTATGCTTAAAAATAAAACAGTTAACTGATCTTTAAAATAAAGGATCACTAACATTCGAAAGATTTGTTGTTTATGTTACCATGAAATACGTTCAGATGGTTTACAAGACTGCTACATGCATAGCGCAGGTAACCTTACCTCAACCAACCTTAGTCTAAGATAATTAACAAGCAGAATAGTTTCTATCAGAATTACTGCAGAATATAATAAGATAATCATCATTACAATATGATATGAAATCTAGTTCAACAAAACATAGAAGATTTTAATGGGGACAGATATTAAAATTAATTTTATAATGTAATTGTCAACAGTGAAAAGTGAAATTAAAAGAATTCAGCTTATGAGGATAATCTTTAATGCTAGATCTATGTAACATCCTATATTTGGACATAAACCATGCTGGTTCTCTACTACGATGTTTTATTTGCAATCTTCAAAAACCTATACCTGCTATAGAGGACACTGAGCATTACCCCTGTCTTAATTCCCGCTGTGCCACTAGATGTATGAAATAATGCTATGCTATTTTAAGTATATTATTGATATTAAGTCAATATTTAAATCATGATGTAGAATGCATGTTTATCGTTATGTACCATTGGTAGAAATCTGCAAACTGCAATATGAATGTAAAAGAACCAAGCAAATTACAAAAAGTAATTGAGTAAGACCAGGAAACGCCTCGTTCACATATTGCAGACCAACCCATAGCACTTTTTTAAATCACGTCTTATATATAATAAAATGTGTGTAGTATATGTAACCGAATTGTGGAGAGCAGACCCAAATTTTATATAAGCCTAACAAAAATGTACTATCTTTATCCATTTATGTAAGGCACCCTTTGTTACCTACGTTACCTCATTAATATATGTGCAGCAATTTAAGATCCATTATTGTTAATATAGTTATAATTTGATTTCATTATGAAAGATATTTTGCCAATCCCAATGCAATGTAAACAATAGAAAAATGAATCTGTAAGCAGCTATGCGTTACATGCTGGAGCCAGTACAAATTACATACTAATTAGCATATTTAAATATTTACTTGATTTCACTTCATTGCAAGTTAAAAGTTATAAACAACTTCAAATATATGAAAATGAACATTTTCAAATAGAATAAAGATCAATATCATGTATATTTCAGGTCAGGTATCATGGTTTATTCTAATACATGTAATTTGTAAAGTCATTATCTGCAATATAGTATAAAATGTAACATACGTATCGCTGACGAGCAGAAATACATATCACAGATGTATGCAATTGATTTTTACGTCTAGTTTAAACATTTAATGCTTAAACTGTTTCACTAATACTATTAAAATAAATCAACATTAGCCTTGTACTGTGTGTATTGTTATTTTCAATGCCAGTAGGGTAACGTTGATTACAGGTGATTTATAGAAAAATGACCTTAGAAAAGTTATTAAATTATGGGTTTCTAAGGCCCCAAGACATGTCCCAAACTGAAAATAGTTTTACTTTCTGAGAGGTGCAGCAAACTCTCAAAGTAGCTCATATATCTCAGTTTAGCTCAATTGAGGGAGAAATTCCGTCAGAATTGCACAAAACTTACGATGTTTGTCTTTATAAAATCCATAAAAGGATGCTTCAAAAGGGGTTTCTTTAATGATAAACATGTTACTATAAGCCTTCTGAAAGACGTCTTCCCTTTTTAGAGTTTAAAAAGCATCTTGTTGTTGGACCAGAGAAAAAAAGACAGTTTGTAAAAATGCTCCGATTATTGCACTTGATGACCTTTGACCCCATTTTAAAGTCGACATATTTATAAAAACATTTTCTCAATGCTTTTCAGACTTATAACTATAGGCATACAAAATTTGGCTTGAAATGAAATATGTTTACATATAAAAAGATAAAGTTGTTTTACAGTAGTACATATTTTCTCATTTTTGCACTCAATGACCTTTGACCTAATTTTTGGCCTTCATATGCAATTTCAGACTTGGCATCCACCCCTATGGCTTTGCACACATGCTAAATATTATGTTAAAAGTGGTCTAACAAATGTACTCAAAAATGCCAACAAAACCAAAAATATGCATCTTTTCTGGATTCGGATTGCCAACTAATACTTTCGACCATCATTAAGCTACCATTTGTTATTAAGAATTTTGCTTCGTCAATTTTAATGGCCGTTTTAGGCAGGTTTTACTGTATATTGTAGTGTTCAGAATTTCTTGAATAAATATAATTAAACCAAATATATCGATATAATAATATAAAATTATAATGGAGCTATGCAGATTAATTTCAAGGGACTCATATTCAGCCATCCGTGTTCGAGCCATGGCATTTAACTGTACAGTGCATTGTCGTCCTAGAAACTAACAGTGCAGACCCTATTGAGAGCCTCGTTCTGAGGCAGCATCGAACGTCGGTTTTAAATGCCCGTTTACGATCCTCCAGCATTAAAATGATTGATGACTGTCAAAGAATGATACATATCGTTCTTAATTATGCCACACATTGAAGCTAGTTTCCTTTGAATAAAGAATCTCGCACACATAAAAGAAGATTTTACGCATGAGTTCACAGGTTTAAGTGCATTATCATATACGTTTATATAATGTAATTTTCACTCAATCACTATGCTCAAAAGATGAAAAATAAGTAAAACTCCCCAAACAGAAAACTCAGTTTTTCTGAATGTGTTAGCCAAAATATGAATTTCATCAATAGGTCGCTACTTTAAGTATACATGTAGCAAATACATTACTTTTGTTAGAGGTGATACACAAATTAACTGTGTATGACAGTTTGGCATCCTCTGTGAAGTTAAAATATATAGATGAAACCGCGGACTGCGATTACAGCCATATTTTATTACAGGTTTGAAATGGATAAAATAGACTGTTCAAAATGGCTTAGACGCTGAAACATGTACACCCCAACTTCGTATGTGTGCTAGTCCAAAGCAAGATGATAACGCGCGTATTACGCATACTGAGTTTTCAACGTGAATTCCTACTCGTTATCGATAGCGGGATTACATTTTTGTAAGTTGCGCTGTAACGTATTTACCTGTCTACCAATCAAGTTGAAATCATAGATAGATAGCTTTTAAATTATTTCCAAGTCCAAAAGGCTATGAATGAGGATTAACACAATATATAATAAGATGTCACCCTAACAAAGACAGTGAAGAAATTAATAGTCATATTTAAACAATTGCATTTTAGCAGCCAAACGCAACACTATGTATAGATATAATATTTGTTGTTTTGGCCTAATATTCTCAGTTTTGTGGAGAAGTTGTTTAACCAAAAAGAATTAACATTCTGCTCGTTTCATCGAATAGAGCAGAATATTTGTCTAGTCGGTACTAGCATTAACAAAGGTTGTGCAGTATATTATTACTCAGTCGTCATGCACGGACTGAGAATAATCAGGTATTTGTGAACGAAGTGTCGTGAAAAATCAGTTCTAAGGCGGCTTCACAGATGTGAGCAACATACAAAATTTTGTATAGATTTGAGCAAGAGATCTTGCCGTGTTGATTTGCACGTCGTCATTGCTATGTGGTATACTGCACTGTTTAAAATCACAGCAAGTTTTCGCCAAGCAAAAATTAGAAAGTTTGGTGTCATGTGGGCTGGACGGCAGGTACTTCGGCAATGAGAAGATCTAAGGGTTAAGTAAGCTGTGTTACTGGCAGGGCTTTTCAAGCACTTCTTAAATAGATCTCATCAAGGTCTACAACGTCCTTCCATGTCACGCTGCTCATTTGCTCACATTAAAGCGCGCCAACATGCAAACTGTGTTTGTTTTCTTTGTTAGAAGTTAAGAATAGACATAATGAGAGACGGATAACGCTTAAAATCATTATAAAGCAAAATAAAATATCAACATTACATACTAAAACCATTGACTAGGACGTAGGCTTAAAGGATAAAAACAAACCAGGCACCCATTGCAGTAACATATGATGATACAACACAATTAATGAGTAGAAGAGGCAAATAAAAGTATTTCTATGGTTGTATAAAGATTATTACTATAAGTGTTTGCTCGCTGAGACTGCAGAATTATCTGTACAGTAATGACGAAAACAATAGAAGGGGAAAAGTAAAATGAGAAAATGAGCAAAAAAGCTTAGATGAAACACAAATACAACAACACAATCTCACGCATGTACAAAGTGGATTGATTGAGAAAAATGTACGCTCATTTTCATTTATATTGAGGTCAGATATTGTACATTTGTAGATGGCGAAGGGCCGGTACACATACTTAATACCCATATATGTTTGATGGTTTTTGCAGAGTTGTCTTCAACATTCACCGTCAAAAGAAATGTTGTGTCTTGGGTAGTTTTAGGATGTTTTCTAGTTTTGTTTCTATCTTGTTGGGGATTAAAGAATCGGTTGTTTATATTTCAATGTTGTTCTTGTCGTAGTGTGGCTGTGTGTGTGTTTTGTGTCTTTTCCTTGTGGTGCTGTGGACTGGTTGGTGGTCTGTGATTATTAAATTTCCTGATCCTGCTCACTTGGTTATTTAGTACGACTAACCAAATAGTTCGAGCTATCAAAATTCGAACCATCGAGGTTTTACTGTAGTTTCAAATTACCATAAACAATTTACGGGATTATATGAGTCCTTAAATCTGTGCATGTACCTCTTAGTGTCGTCTGCTGATAGCTTTTGTAAAAAGTTTGGACCCAGATCAGGACCTGATCTGGATCCAAACTACTTGACACTCTGATAATGGGTCTGAAAATATTTTGCGAACAAGTCGATTGTGAAAAGAAATATCAGCATGCGACCACAACAGTATAAAAATACCCAGCATGTCAAGAGTTAACAATTGACTGATGGTAGATAACAGCCATAGGCATGCTTCGTTAGCTGATAAAATAAGTCTTTATGGATTTAAAGCATTTTACCAGAAGCGCACAATATGTGCTAGGAAGATTAAAGAGAGACATTTCTCTAGATTGCATCGATGGTATTTGAAACATCTAGTAGCATGTACTGTCCTGCCAGCCAAGAGTGACAGTGACATCATGTTTTGTTACAAAGTTATCAGGAACTTAGAATCGATAGATCACTTGTGTATTAATCGGATAATTAGGACAGGATTAATACACAAGTGATCTATCGATTCGAGGATAGGATTAATACACAAGTGATCTATCGATTCGCCTTAGGTCAAGTGGAGTGTGAAAGTAAATGGTTTACTAAGCAATTGTAAACAAAATAATACGTCACTGTCACTCTTGTTTGGCACGACAGTAGATGACGATTCAGGCCAATATGTAGACCTCCTGCCCCGCTTGACGTTTAAAATGATGAACGTTGGCAATACAAATATACATTTACATGTATGTAGTATGACGTTAGCGCCAGAGATGTTTCCAAGCTGATATTATAACATGTTTAATGATGTCGTTTGATAGAATTTATGCAATCATGCGCGGACCCAGAGGGGGAAAGGGGGTCAGGACCCCTTGAGAAATCACAAAAATATGGGGCTTCTTAGCAATACTGGTCCGGTTTGGGAATCCCCTGAAAAATCACAAAGCTACCAAGCCGGCATTCAATGTTATGCCATCATTGGCACACCAGTGAAACACAACTTAATTGTCATAAACTAAAAGTAAAAAACAAAACAAGCAAAACTTGTTGTCAAAGTTAGACCCCCTCTGACAAAACTTTCTGGATCCGCGCATGGCAATTATGATTTAATATTCATTATAAAACTGTTTATGCCTATAAATGTATGCTATTAATGTGTACAGAAAGTAGAAATATTAAGCCCCATTCTCACTGTGCCGGTGTAGCCACGGTTCATCCCGATGCAGGACAGCCGGTATACCGTGATGCACCGGGACACATTTCATAAAAAATAAATTGCGTTCTCACTGTGCCGACGTTACCCCGGTGTAGCCCCGGTTCTCGAGAAAGCAAGACGCCGGTTGAGCCCCGGTTCACCCAGAGCACTTACGGTGCAGCACGGTGGAGCCACGGTTCGTGCCGGTCTACCCCGGTGTTACCCAGGTTGTTTACGGTGATGTCCCGGTAACTGCCGGTTGCGCCACGGTTACATGCCGGTAGGGCCACGGTTGCGTCCCGGTGCTACTCTACACTATAAAACCAGGATAAAAACGTGGAGTAACATCAGTTTTCTTCTGTCTCTATCGCATAACAGTTATGACACAAATTGGACTGCACATCCATATACGAGTTACTAGAGGAATCATGATCTGTGTAGCGAAAGCAAAATTGCCTAGTAACCTCGCAGCTCACTGATTTGCATGACAAATAAGCAGAAGCAGACCTGTTTTCTTACGACGAGGTTTAAATGTTGGTGATCTGGGCCCAGAATTACAATGCCTCCTTAAAGTTAAAGAAAACTTAATTTAAGTCTTGATACTTCAACATGTACATTAAATGCTTAATAAATTGCCAAGACCGATGCAGTACTCATGGTCAAAGATATCATTGTGATCTACAGAAAAAATGAAACTATTTTGGTTTTAATCAGTTTGGAAACGTTATTTTTCGCATCCTGGAAATTCAATACTTAACATAGACTCCTTAACTTTAAGGATACATTGTAATTCTAGGCCCAGATTGTCTTGCTTTTTCTTAAAAATATATAAACACTTTGAGCGGGGCATGTGATTTCCAACAATGTGATATTTTGAGAAGTGTAGACTCAGACAATCCTGTGCAGTCCCCATTTAAGCTGTAAAGTTGTTCGGTCAGTAGCTTAACAGTAATAGAATAATCAAGCGACAAGCAAAGGCTCTGATCAGACTGCGCCTATGCGCAGGCTGATCTGAGGCTTTGCTAATGGCAACTAACACATTGTTGGAGATCTCATGTCATGGCTCATATATGCTTGACTCTTCAGTAACTATAAGTGCATTTATTCATAAGCTTTGTAAATGAGCACATTCATACTGCTGACAATTTAACCAACTTGTGACGAATGGACTTTCCCATCCTTATCATTTGGATGAATCCACTTTCATTTTAGGTGCATTTTAGGTGCAGCAGGAGTGACTTTTCATTTTTATTTTGCATTTTATTACATATACATAGGCAGTGGAACCGCACGGTTTATCACGGTGGAGACCCGGATGTTCCCGGATTACGCCGGTATCGCCCCGACGCCGTCCCGGTGGAGACACGGTTGCTCCCGGCGTCTTCCTGGTTTATCACGGTATTTGACAGTATTCCCGGTTACTCCCGGTGAGTCCCGGTTGTTTTAAACATTTTAAAACAACCGGGGACATCCCGGTTCATCCCGGATCTCCAAGGTTGTCCACGGTGCCGCCACGGTTGTGACACGGTTCATCACGGTTCATCCCGGATCATCAAACCGGGGTGAACCGGCACCTTAAACCGGGACAGTGAGAACGGGGCTTTACATTGCACGTTATAATAAGCTTTTATATTCATATAAAATGACTCACACAAATCATTTTTCTTTCATCAAATGCACTCATTACTGCCTTAAAGTTTCAATTTGTTTCTTATAAACGCACGTTTTGTCCACAAGAAGTTTAATTAGGACTGCAATAAAACTCTGTAAATGAGAAGCTGCGACATATAAAGATGCAATCTGACATTTACATCAAACTATATGTAATATATGAGCCGCGACATGTGATTTCCAACATGGTGACATTTTGACAAGTTTAGGCTCAGACGATCCTTTGCAGCCTTCTAGTACATGTAAGCTTAGAAACTCCAAATGCTACATGTATTCAATCCGTAGCTAAACAGTCATACAATATTCAAGCGACGAGCAAAGGTTCTGATCAGACTGCGCGTATGCGCAGGCTGATCTGAGGCTTTGCTGGCCGCACATACCATAATGTTGGAAATATCATGTAGCGGCTTATATTATAAGAAAATTGCAGTGAACTACTTAAGAAAATATCAAGTTCTCAATCACAAAAAAAAACGTTTAAGCTTGATGCCATTTGAACTAAGGGTGAGGTTGATGCACCATTAAACCGGTTTAAAGTCTCCAGTAAAATGTTTTACTGACCGTTCCAAGGCGGTGCTTCTTTTGTGGAGCATTTATGTTATTTCTGTCTTGTTTTGTTATGCTTTCATGCACGTCTGTTTGTTGATGCCTTGTGGTCACCTGCTGGGAAAGGGCTGACGTCTTGGCTCTAGTTTGTGGGGTCTGATTGTGACGTTGTCACTTTCCCATTGGAATCATGGGTCAGGTGTGGTGCGTGATTGTATCGATTCCTGATTTTTGCCCTCTTTCTTACTTTAAGGACATATGCTACTAAATACTTCTTTTCAATACTTTGCATACAGTTTGTTTTATGCGTTTTTGTCAATTTATGAAATAAAAAGGATATTTCACCATGCTTAATTTTTCATAATCTCATATGGAAGTTTTTTCAGGATGCACCCGATGATACAATCGAACATTTACAGTAAAGAGCGGATACAACGTCGCGTGCCAGGATGGACTCGGGTAAGTTGACGACGTTTCGATTTTTACGGGAGTTGTGAGCCGATAGTTTGTCGAGAAATAAAGTTTACCAACCTCTATTTTTCGCCATAAATAGTATTTTATAAAGCATCCCCTTGTGACAGAAATTTTATATTTCTCGACGGTTTTTTTTTTCACCACAGACACGAAAATTGATTGCGCTTGCTACTTGCTCGAATCCTTCTTCACCGATTGCCCGTCCCAAACTATTTTTTGTTATACACCAGCAGAAGAAAATAATGAAATCCAATGCATTTTACAAAACACGGTGCTAAACGCATACAGAATATTAATAAGCATATGGGCTAGCGACCAGAAACGAGTGAGATTAGATAATTTTGGTATTTATCACTCTAGACTTGTAAGTAATAAATAAAATACAGGTCCATTAAATAAGTTATTTCACTACGCAATATTTCAAAAGTTTTTTCACTTTTTTTTATTATACATTATGGTTTATGATTTACAATATGTATTATTAAATGTTCATGCCATTTTGTTTCTGTAAATCATATCAACGTATAATTGGGCAGCAGTTGTATATAAATATCAAATACATTCCAATGAAAACACAACAACGTTGAGGGCCTACAACATAAAGTCAGTATTTCTTTGCATCTCCCTCTGCTTTAATAACATCTGCAATTCTCCTTGGCATTGAATTTTTAAGTTTCCCAGGACGTTCAGTGCTAAACTATACCATTTTCACATACTGGCTTCCTTATTTCTTCATTTTTACATGGCATTTGATTGCCAATCTCTTTCGTCATTAGGTACCAAACGTCATCTATGGGATTTATGACTCGCAAATTCTCTGGTCATTCTAGAACGGGTATTCTTTTACATTCTTGGAATGTTCTAGTACTTTTAGAGTTTTGGCATGGAGCGAGATCATGAATAAAGATATATCCCTTCTTTGGGAACACAACGAATTCACATAATATTTCAATAGCATGGATATAATAATCACTCTGTAATTTTGCACTATCCATGTCACCATTCACTTTTCTCGGAAGAGACAGGCATCGGCTGCTAATGGCTCCCCAGACTTGCACACTTACTGGCGACTTTGCTGTAGCCTAAATACACTTAGCATGATATTCCACATTCTGTTTGCACCAAACTCTTCAATGGTGTCGATTGCTATGACTGTGAAATACAGACTAATGTGAATGCGTTGTGTTCCCACAGAAGAGATATATCCTTATGCATGATCTTGCCCCATGCAATAAGCTGATAAGAAATAGAACATTCTTCGAATGTAAAGAAATACCTGTTCTGAAATGGCAAGGGAATTTGCCAGAAATTATCTCCATAGAGAACGCTTGGAATATAACGAAAAAAGGGATTGGTAACCAACTTCCGTGTTTAAAAGAAAATATGTAGAAGCGAGTATGTGAGCGTGGTATAGTGTAAGACCGAACGTCCTAGTATAGTGTAAGACCAATTGTCCTGGTATAGCGTACGACCTAACGTCCTGGAAGAATATAACGATTCAATACCAAGGAGAATTGCAGATCTAATTAAAAACAAAGGGAGGTGCATTGAATACTGACTTTATAGTTTGTAGGCATATAGGTATGTTGTTGTGTTTTCATTAGAATGCATTAAACTATGTTGTTGTGTTTTCATTGGATCGTATTTATTGTTCGTATACAAATGTTGTCTTATTATACGTTGATATGATTTATAGACTTAAAACGTCATGAGAATTAAATTACATGTATGGTAAAACATAGACCATTAATGTATAAAAATGTGAAAAAACTTTTGAAATATTGCGTAGGGAAATAACTTTTTTAATGGACCTGTATACTTTTCCGAGGCTTTCTTGTCTAAATCGCGAGGTGGGTAGCCCACCGAGTGGTTTAAACAGAAAGCCGAGGAAGAATCCTTTATTTAGCTTGTAGTATGGCGCAGGCGCAAATAAACACGTGTTACTGACACTGACGAAATTTACATTCGCTCCTCCCTGCATCCGGACTATAATCTGTTTCTTGTTTACTGTCGTGAGTTGGCTCTCGGTACCGTTAGTTTAACAGGTGACCGGGCCCAGGGCGGCGACAGTAAACATGAGAAGCACTTTAAGCTATCAATTATATTATGTTTACCTATGGGTTAATTTGTCGCAATATAGGAAGTTCCCGCCTACATCGCTGTTTAACTAAAATTGGAGGTAAGAGTACGGTTTTAAGCCCTCCTTCGTCGTTATTCAAGGGTGTCTGATTTAAACATCAGCAAAGATCAAAGAAAAAAGCATCGGCCATACTACAAATATGACTTGGGCGATGCTAAATGCTCAAACAAACAAAGGACTGCAAAACTTACCTGACAGGCAATTTCTTTGCTCTATGTACACACACACACTGGTAAATGTATACGTCGATTTGCTGGTATTGACGCGTATTGCCGGTACTTCATAGACCGGAAGTGGTAGATGTTGGTGTTAATACTATATAGAAAAACATGCCATATGCCTAAAGGACTATAGACTTCAATCATTTTTAAGTTTTCAGTATCTGCATGGCGATTTATGTAAGCATTTAGGAATAGATTCGAGTACCGATCATCCAGATCGGTACTCGAATCTATTCCTAAATGCTTACATAAATCGCCATGTGCATGCCAAATACTTAAAAAATGATCTAATTCTATAGTCCTTTAGGCATATGGCATGTTTTTCTATATAGTATTAACACCAATATCTACCACTTCCGGTCTTTAAAATACCGGCAATACGCGTAAATACCAGCAATCCGACGTATACATTTACCAGTGTGACACATGAAATGTTTTGAATAATTATTCATAGTGGGTGGGGCCTAGCATGAATATTTATGCAGGAAAGGGTTAAATGGCTGACAATAGGCTATGTTTCATAACTATGCGATGACGAAGAAAACATGTCGATATGCATACAGGTATTTTATCTGTGTTGGGTTTCTAAAGTTTTTGAAAATGCCCCTGAACATCTAGCTTGGTCCTGTTAAACAATCAAACAATGTGGGGCAGAATCTAGGGCAAATATTTGATGCCAATAGGGTGCATTTAAGCCTCCTTCCCCGTTAGCGTTGGCTGCTGTCCGTTCTGGTGCGGTGGTTCTGTTGTTGTTGATTCGTTGTTGGTTGTTGCTCCCATTGTGGGATGATTCTGTGGTTGTTCTATGTTTTGTTGTACGTTACTTTGTGTCCACTCTAGCTTTACAATCATCTCGATTTGGAAGAGAGAGCGGATTGTTTTGCTTTGTTTGTCTTTCTGGTGTCTCGTGATTATTGCGTGACTCTTCCTAACGATACCATGGGTTTGTCTGCAGTTTGTGATTGTGGTATTTCCTGATCATACTCGCTAACAATTTTTTGACCTATTAAGGTAGTACCGGACTCACCAACAAAAAAAGTTAAGGAAATCTCAGAAAACCATGCAACTTAAGAACACCAAGGCAAACAATTATTCAATTTGTATTTATTTGTTTAGATACATGTCATCGGTTGAGAAAAATGTTTACTTTAGTTTGCTAGCACCAATACCTTTGTTGTGGCACAGTGTCAAGTAGCCCAGTGGTCAAAGTCCTTTTTCTCAAAAATAACTACAGTGTATTCCCTTATAAACACATGAAAAACATGTAAGTTTTCAAAACTTGAAATGCAATTCCTTTGAATGTCACATGAAATGAACTTGATAGCCTTAAACATCACACTTCGAAGATGAGAATGCCTTAATCAGTAACGAGTGTGTCCCCAGTCAGCGGCAAATTAGGACTATCACCTGTTTCGCATACTCTGAATACTGGTGATTTGGTGCTGAGGGATCAGCATCAATATCTCATGCAACACTGCATCGAAAAGCTGGGGGTTTCTTGATGCCATTATTATGGGTTGGACCCTCTGTCCAAAATTGTTAGACATGTTAAAATTTTAGACATGTCTGATGAGCGAACTGACCAGTCAATGCGCACATCATTGTTTTTGCTGATTCTAGTGGGGTACTGTCACTGGTTTGTGCACAAAAAGCAGGACAACAGACCTCAACATCTCATCCATGTACACTGGACTGACCATGTGCCCCTCTATAAGTACCTGATCTGTCTTCCTAGGTTTTAAACATCTCCATCTCCCGAGGGACCTGGCGAACGTTAATGTATGAAAAACTATGTTTGCTCCGTAAATTGAATTTTTGCGAAAAATGGAGTGAAGACCAGTCAACTTTGAAATAGATTTATGAAGCTGCTATGGACGCTACAGACCCAGATAAAGTGTCATTATAAAGGAAAATGGTCAACTTATACTATTGTGAAATTCAAATGTCTTTAAATGTTTTAGATCTTTTGTCATAGCCCCTTAAACACAATTTCCTTAACTTTTTTTGTTGAGTATAATTAATTAAAATGCATATTTCACCGTGCTCGTTTTTCTTTTTTGTGCTATTTTCTTTGTTTACCTCTGAAATAAAAACAGGCATGGAGTGCCATACCTGCTTGATTGTTTAATTTAGGTCCGTGTGCGTAGACAGTGTATTGTTTGAGTTGATGTTGCTTAATATAGGTCCGTGTGCGAAAAGCCTACTATTTGTCTACTCCTCATTTGGCACGTTCTAGGATCCCTGAAGACCTTTATAAGTGCGCGCGTGTGCTTGTGTGTGTTGCCAAAATGATGGTGAGTGTATGAGAGAGAGAGAGAGAGAGAGAGAGAGAGAGAGGGCAATTCACGTGCTGTTGATTCATAGCATTTTTGTTGTTGCTTTTATTCTTTTCTTTCTTTTTTTTACTTCACTTACAGTATACGTATTCTGGAATCGTTACAAAATTGACGTCATCAGCAGTAACGCTATAGAAGTGTTGTCAGGATGACGCAAGTCTTTGATCTTGAAAAATGTTCTATTTCGAAAACGTTGTTGCAAGTTTTCAAGCGAGAAAATGACCTTATGCAATAATGCTTTTCTGATTCACTAATATCTGCTAGACCCCTCAGGGGTAGCTATAACCCTCGCCTTTCTGGCTTGGGTTTCAACACCACCCTGGTGTTCTAGCAGGTGGTAATGCATAGAAAATCACGTATGATTCCAATATTGAAGTTATCAAACGAGCTGTAAAAATAGATGAAATGCGAGGCTTTCAAAGATTTTTGTCACTTATTTGTGGCAAGCTTAATAAATTTAATAATACAGGAGCACGACTGTTAGGTTCTTTTTATTGTATGACCCTAAAACTACTTTTAAATCGCGTTTAGAAATTGCATGGAGCTATGCTTTGATGTTGCCATATAATTATATGAGAATTTATTAGGGACGTCATTACATAGCGTTACCAAAGTTTGTAAACCACTAGTGGTACATGCCGTTATGTCACTCCAATGATAAACACAAACGAACAAACAAATAAGTAAACAAACAAACAAGCAATAGGGCTCAAAACAGGGACTACTTGGTTTCAAGTTGAACATTCTACCACTGCGGCAATGGGTAAAGAAGGGATGATACACGAGTTTAGAGTTCTTTTCATAAATGCAATTAGTTAATGCTAAGACAAGCATGCATATGTGAACGACCATATTAGATTATTCACAGCTCGCATATATTTGTACAAAATAAGCCTCATTCAAAAAACTCCACACTGGCTAGCTAAAAATAGCGCAAAGGCACGCCCCAGCATTTGGCGAGCGCTCCCACAGTGTCCAATATGTTGCTCTTGGGCTTCATCCAAGCTAAAAAAGCGAGCCCTCCCACCTACGACGTCATATTTACACAGATAATGTACTTAAGAAGCACAGTGGCTCAGTTCGTAGAGTGTTAAACTAGGGATCGAAGGATTACTAATTTGTGAATCACCAGAGACAAAGTGTTGTGTCATGGGGCAAGGCACTTTATCAGCGAATAGTACATAGATTGAATATGCATGAATATTAACTTTTCGGACCAGAATTGCCTGACCAGGTATTAATAGACTTTTTGCTTACTGTAAAGACGGTAATGTTAATATTCATATATGGGTGTTGTTCGGCTTTTTCATCTGCTAAACAAGAGAAATCAGGTTCTATTTATAATTTGGTGAGGAATTAGTTAGTTGCTTGGGACGCGCAAACGTGTGTGCATTTCATGAAAATCCTAACCGTATATACACTGAACTCACATTTATTAACCCTTAAAGCGCATTATCACAAAATGTATGATTGTGTTGTCCACTAAAATTTGTGAAGCCTCAAAGAAAAACAATGCCGACCCAGATCAGACTGTTCCTACAGGAGCAGTCTGATCTGGGTCCACAATGTTTGCCTCTATGCTTATGTTAAATAGACATTTTCAGATGCAGTTATTTTGCTGGCGTTTTAAGGACTAAATAATGTGTGTTGTTTCTACACTGAGATAACGGCGCAAGATGATACAGTTACTTTTGAATAAAACCACGCCTCATTTTCAGCTTTTACCTATGCCTAATGTTGACCAGTCCTAATTACGCACTCATGAGGTGCGGCCGTTACAGTCAGCGAAAAATTCAAAGAATATAACTCGGAACGCATTGAGGGGTGAAATTGGACCAGACGGTCAAAATATATTTGATCATACAGATTTGTTGATAAATGATATTTTTTTGTGAACGCCAATACTTGTACGTTTAAAGACAATAAATAAAGATAACTCTTCCTTTTTTAAAAACACTCGGTTATCTTTTGACATGGGTCCCGTACCATCTTAAGCTGCCTCGGTGGCATAAGCTGGTGTCCGTTCTACGCGTGGGCGGCGGTTCTTTTGTTGTTGATTTATTGTTGTTTGTACCCCCCCCCCCCCCATTGTTTGTGGGGTTCTGTGTTGGTTTTTGTTTTGGTATGCATAACTTTATGTCCTTTCCAGTTTTGCATCTTGTTAAAGCTGCATAGTCTGTAACTTTTGATCTTCTAATTTTAAAAATAATGTTTTTGTTTTTCAAGAACACAGTAAAAATACTAAAATTCAGGTAGACATTTTACCATTTTCGTAAATCTTAACAAGTTATCACTATCAAAACAACTGCATTTATGATAAAATTCAACGGTCTAGAATTATTGGAGGGACGCAAATAATTATAAACAAGAAAAATAAACACCTATTTGATAAGATAATTCACTTTTCCATGCAGTTTTCAGCTGTACTGAACATTTTTATTGTGAAAACATAGCTTAATTCTACTTTTACAAATGGTTTAAAAAGAAAATAAAAAATTTCGAAAAATGTTCATAGTTACAGAGTATGCAGCTTTAAGGAAAAGAAAGCTGGTTGCTTTGCTTTTGTTGTCTTTCAGATGTCTTGTTACTATAAATGGTCTGTAGCTCCTCCTCGCGGTGCTGTGGGTTGGTCTGCAGTGTATGATTGTGTTATTTCCTGATCATACTCACTTTTAGCTCCAGTAGGAAGTAGTCTCTGTAGAATGCTGAAACGCCAGTAGACGACATGCCCAAGTACTGTAGTATTAATCTTCCTTGATTACCTGTCAATCATTGTTTTTGTGATATGTCATCAATTTTAATTAATGTTTTCGTGTATTAGGGGCCATGAGCGGATTAATGATAAGGGGCAGATTAGATCAATTTCAATATCTCTCTGGTCTAAAAGGGTTAATCTGTAAACAAAATATCTTTCACCTATTTTATCAGAACATACCTTAACCCTTAATGGGGCCTCTTTATTACCCCCTGCAAGCCTGAAGGAGTTAATAATCACCATACGATTGGCCTTTGATCTGCCTGACATAGGCCCTAGGGAGTTGTACCACATTTAGAGTGTAATATTTTTGGTCTTTTAACGGTTCTTGGTAACTTGAAAAATGTATTCAAAGAAATTGTGAGTAATATTTGTAAAAGTTTTTATGAGAAACAATGGATGTATAAATCCTCAGGTCTAAAATAGCTGGACATTTTATGCAAATAATAATTTGAATATGACGTATTGCATGTCCGTGAAATATTGCGTCATATGAATGTGTCTAGGTCAACGGCTATCGCTGAAAATTAATTAAGTAATAATGGGCCTAAATCATTGACTGAAAGATTCCATTTTAGAAATTCACCGCTCAATGAGTTAATTGACATTTTGCATGTATTATCTTGCAATGGATGCTAAATATAAAACATCAAGTAACCAATACTGACACATCACGAAGGTTTAGCTACTGAAATATCTCTTAAGATAGCTTCTCACATATACGATAAGCACCTTAACTTTTTAAAGTTGGATTAATCTTGAACAAAAAAAATAAATAAAAGCATATTGGATTTGATATGGACCATCAAACGGGGAAACTGACATTAATAAATTAAATGCTCAAGTTTTTTTCCAAACAGAGGCGAATTTTGTGTCTGCAATCATGACCGCTTTGCAAACCATTTGGACCCAGATCAGGCCGACAAATTGTCGATGAAGAAGTCTTTTGCACGCCACATTATATCTGTGAACAGTTAAAAAAACTACTTCATATAAATGTGTTCTTTAAGATATAATTATTGATAGTTTGCTTCTCACAGAATGCATGTTGCTATCAAATTTGCTAGTAAAATGGGGTAACCATAATAAGAGTTGGTGTAAATATGCGAACATTTCTTCTCGTTGAAGGTGGAAAATAATATTGAAAGGATTAAACCCACGGATCGCGTTACCCAGCAAAATTGTGACCTTTTTTCTTAAATTAAAAAATATTATGTAATGTTGGTATACGAAAGTGCAGTTTAAATCAAGATGCACTTTACCAATATTTTCAAGAATGGGCTGACATCATGTTGTAAAGATAAACGTCATGAAATGCATGTGTCTATGCTGCATGTAATTTGCCGATACATACGCGAGAGAAATGTACAACATATGAAACCTGTGCAAAATTGCACAGGTTTCATGTTTTGCACATTCCACGCGCGTGCAAAATTGCACAGGTTTCGTGTTTTGCACATTCCACGCGCGTGCGAAATTGCACTGGTTACATGGCTTGCGCATTCCACGCGCGGTCGTACACCTTGAAACTGAATAACATGTGCATCTATCATACTCCGTTTAGTTTCGTCTATTCAATAGCATTTCTCGGTATCTACAAAGGTTTCGTCTATTCGTTAGCATTTCTTGGTATCTACAAAGGTTTCGTCTATTCGTTAGCATTTCTTGGTATCTACAAAGGTTTCGTCTATTCGTTAGCATTTCTTGGTATCTACAAAGGTTTCGTCTATTCGTTAGCATTTCTTGGTATCTACAAAGGTTTCGTCTATTCGTTAGCATTTCTCGGTATCTACAAAGGTTTCGTCTATTCGTTAGCATTTCTTGGTATCTACAAAGGTTTCGTCTATTCGTTAGCATTTCTTGGTATCTACAAAGGTTTCGTCTATTCGTTAGCATTTCTTGGTATCTACAAAGGTTTCGTCTATTCGTTAGCATTTCTCGGTATCTACAAAGGTTTCGTCTATTCGTTAGCATTTCTCGGTATCTACAAAGGTTTCGTCTATTCATTAGCATTTCTCGGTATCTACAAAGGTTTCGTCTTTTCATTAGCATTTCTCGGTATCTATAAAGGTTTCGTCTATTCATCAGCATTTCTCGGTATCTACAAAAGTTGCATCTATTCATTAGCATTTCTTGGTATCTACAAAGGTTTCGTCTATTCATTAGCATTTCTCGGTATCTACAAAGGTTTCGTCTATTCATTAGCATTTCTCGGTATCTACAAAGGTTTCGTCTATTCGTTAGCATTTCTTGGTATCTACAAAGGTTTCGTCTATTCGTTAGCATTTCTTGGTATCTACAAAGGTTTCGTCTATTCGTTAGCATTTCTTGGTATCTACAAAGGTTTCGTCTATTCGTTAGCATTTCTTGGTATCTACAAAGGTTTCGTCTATTCGTTAGCATTTCTTGGTATCTACAAAGGTTTCGTCTTTTCGTTAGCATTTCTCGGTATCTACAAAGGTTTCGTCTATTCGTTAGCATTTCTTGGTATCTACAAAGGTTTCGTCTATTCGTTAGCATTTCTTGGTATCTACAAAGGTTTCGTCTATTCGTTAGCATTTCTTGGTATCTACAAAGGTTTCGTCTTTTCATTAGCATTTCTCGGTATCTACAAAGGTTTCGTCTATTCGTTAGCATTTCTTGGTATCTACAAAGGTTTCGTCTATTCGTTAGCATTTCTCGGTATCTACAAAGGTTTCGTCTATTCGTTAGCGTTTCTTGGTATCTACAAAGGTTTTGTCTATTCGTTAGCATTTCTTGGTATCTACAAAGGTTTCGTCTTTTCATTAGCATTTCTCGGTATCTACAAAGGTTTCGTCTATTCATTAGCATTTCTCGGTATCTACAAAAGTTGCGTCTATTCATTAGCATTTCTCGGTATCTACAAAAGTTCAATCTGAAGACAAATGTGGCACAACACGAGATTTTCATACTTATCGCATATGCGCAAAAGCCTTAATTACACGCACATGCTGATGTGCCCAGCGGGGCGAGCTGTCTAAATTTTGATCTGAGTCCCCATCTTCTACCTAGCTTTGTGCATGCAAGCAGCGAAGGTGTTGGTGAGTTTGCGCATGTGCGCAGTCTCGCCTGAGTTGTTCGACAGTGCGATAAGTACCAAAACTCGAATGTGCTGGCTCCAATACCTAGATAATTAAAGTTTTAAAAACTGATTGATTAAATTTCAAACATATTTGTCTGGGTCTTTGTCATTAGGATTGAGTTCCAGCTACCAAAACGACACGAGCAATAGATCTGTTTAGTCTCAGTGCAGATCTAGGCAATTGGCTCAATGGTCGGGCTGGTTACAGTAATAAGCAGTCGGGTGAATGAAAACATGTATTCGCCTGTATACAGTGACGTACATGTACTTGTTCGGCGGACGGGACATGCTTTTTTCATTTAGCATACTAAGGATGAACTATTTGAGTGGCTGGCGGGTGACTTAGAAGCTGCTTACCAGAACAGTTCTTTATCCCGAGAACATTCGTTACACCAGACATGGTATGCATTATTAGAGCTTGTGATAAGGTCCAATAGGTCTCTATAAGATCAATTTAGATTATGGGCAAATTCCATGCATATTTTTTTTATTATTATTTGATTCTTTACGTCCCATCAACAATCTTTCAGTTCAACAGGGACGGGTCTTCCTGGTTGAACGAGTACTAAGCTAGGATAAATGTGTCTTGCTCAAGGACCACAACGCAGTGACGCCAGTGAGGCTCGAATCCGCGGCCCCTCGGTCTCGAGTCAAGCACTCTACCACTGAGCCACTGCGCTCCCCCGTGCATATTGTACATGAAGGCGATCTGCATTCTGATTGGTTGATGCGTTCCCTGTTCTATTGAATGTTATAAATGGCCGTTTATGAAGAACTGATTGATACCACTGACAAGGACCTAGTGATAAAGAATCCCAGTGTTTGGCTTCTGATAAGGCCAAATAAAAAAAATAAGTGTGTTTCGGGTAACGGGTCTGAAAATTTTAGGTGGGGTAGGCACACATATTTCTATTTTTTTATTTATTTTTATTTTTGAAATAAAATAATTTTATGCATTTTGAAAGGCATTTCGCCTTTCAAAATGCATGGAATTATACTTTTTTTTTCAGATAATATGAAAAAATTTCTAGGTTTCACCTGTAAATTTAGGTAGCGTCAGGTTACCATTAACACGGATATTATTTTATTTGGCCTAAACATTTGCTTGCCTGGACACCTGTTATCAGTTTTTTTTGTTACTTTTTTTCTGGAAAAAAAAATATAATTTTATGCAAAAAAAAATTTCTAGGTTCCACCAGTAAATTTAGGTAGGGTTGGGTTACCCTAAGCACAGGTATTATTTTATTTGACCTTAGAAGATGGTTTAATTATAATTAGTCTGGCGACTCTTGTCATCGCTCGATTTCTACGACAATTGGTATATGCCATTCCAAGTTTTGGTATGATCCTCAGACAGTTTTCTGGCACTGGGCCATTTACTGTCAATGCAATCTGTAAAAACAGATCCTTCAGAAATACAGAGAACCTACAATATAAGAAAACAGCATACTCGCATTTAACGTGTAACAATTCTCACGCCTCCCCTAGCACTGGCTTTAGCGGTATTCTGCTTTCCGTCAGAACCCAATATTTCTGAAGGACCAGACTATGAAAAAATATCAACACTTTATCGATGTATGGGGAGAAGTTTTACCAACTCCACGCAGCACAATGACAGATGACGTTTAGGTCCATTAGATGTCAAATTTGCTGATCGATGTATAGGTATATATGCTGTCCAATTTTCTGATAGATGTTTAGGTCCATTTGCTGTCATATTTGCTGATCGACGTATAGGTCCCGCCTGGTGTGCTATTTTTATGTTCAATTGGTTGTACAACCACGTATAACTTCCTATATATGAAACCTGTGCAATTTTGCACAGGTTTCATATATTGTACATTCAATGTATCATATCATATACTCGTGGCCAGTCTTACTCTGATGGCTCTGTTTTAAGGACTTAAAACAGAGCCATCAGAGTAAGACTGGCCACGAGTATATGATATGACACATTGATGAAAAAGTCCTTAGAACAGAGCCATCAGAGTAAGACTGGCCACGAGTATATGATATGACACATTGATGAAAAAATGTTTTAAGGACTTGAGCCAGTCTACAACATATCGTATCTAGGAGTATCGTTTCTTCAATATGCTTAGCTGATTGATTTGACTGAAGGCAAGATACTATCAGAACTAATCCAACATTTTTTCATTCAATAGCTAATTACTCAGGTTGAGACCTTGATACATCATGCAGATAAGCATATTACTGCACATGAATCAAGATAAAACGAGATGTGTCGATGAATGACAGGTATAGGCAATAGTATAGACGATAACATTAAAAAAAAACAAATAATCAAAACTAAAAAAAAGATAGAGTGATGTAAGCGTGAAAAATCGGATATTAAGACTCTATCATGAGTGTGAGGATGAGACCGTCCCGAGGATCACCGTTTGGCCTCACGAGAATTGCTGAATGATATCAAACGGTGATCCGGAGGGACGAACTTTCTATCCCACCCTCACACAAATAATGGGTGTTTTTTCTCGCTCGCCATTGACTTTTTATTTTAAAGTAAGCTTCCAGAATGAGATGCAACATCAAATGATGACGTCACTTTGACTTAACATTGACGTCACTTGACGACCATGTGCGCGAGTTTCAATACAACCAACGTACCCTTACCGGAGAGCCTGTGTAGGATACATGTAACATAGGCAAGATAAGAATTTCTATCACACGATAAAATATCAGATATCCTAATCCGGTGTGCGAGATAAAAATACTACAAAGCTAATATCGAAAAGCTACACGTCGATAGATAGGTGAAGTGACGTCAGTGTTATGTTAAAATGACGTCATCGTGCTATGTCGCATCTCAGCGAATTCAGGAACCTCTGTGAGCCTTTTTAAATATAACAAGTAGCCCAATGGCCAACGATTGCTCACCTGGGAGTCAGCATAATGTTTGGAAAGACCATAATTCATTATGCTCAATGGCAGGTACATGTAACTCTAACTTGAAACAGTTACAAAATTCAAACTCATTCAAGCCCTTATGGTTGTCCTTGTTACCTCTAAGAATGAAGAAGATTTATCAAAAATGAAGGCACTAGAGTGGTCACAATATTTCTCTCATTATAAGTCTATGAATTTTTTTTCCTGACACTCAAGCGCAGCTAACTCCGCAGCCGGAGGTCTGGTCTGGCAGAATGTTGAACCCATCCGCGATTTTATGGTTGTCCTTGTTATCTGCAAGAATGAAGAAGATCCAATCAAAAATAAAGGCGCTAGTGTGGTCACAAGATTATCCATTGGCTTTTCAGATGCTCAAGGGCAGATAACTCAGTAGGCAGTGATGGAATCTTAACAAAATTCAAACTCATTCAAGCTTTTATAGTTGTGCTTGTTACCTGTAAGAATGAAGAAGATTCATACAAAAATGAAGATCCTAGAATGGTCACAACATTTCTCCCATTATAAGTCTATGGGAAATTTTTAAACGTTCAGAAGCATTTAAATCCTCAGTCCCTGGTTCGATCTTGCAGAATTTCGAACCCATTCGAGACTTTATGATTGTCCTTGTTACCTGCATGAATTAGGCAGATCCAATAAAACATAAAGGCGCTAGAGTGGTCACAAGACTATTCCTTAATATTTCAATGCTTAAGGGCTGCTATTTTTGTAGCCGATGGTGGGATCTTGACAAAATCAAGGTTTATTCAAGCTTTTATAGTTGTCCTTGTTACCTGTGAGAATGAAGAAGATTCATCTAAAAATGAAGGCACTAGAGTTGCAACAAATTTTGCAAACGCTCAAGGGCAGCTAACTCAGTAGTCGGCAGTGGGATCTTGACGAAATTCAAACCCAATCAAGCTGTTATAGTTGTCCATGTCACCTGTTAGAACGAAGAAGATTCATTTAAAAATGAAGGCACTAGAGTGGTCACAACGTTTCTACCATAAGTCTATGGGGATTTTTCCAACGCTCAGGGGCAGCTAACTCCTAAGTCCCTGGTTTGATCTTGCCGAATTTCCAACCCATTCGAGATTTTTTATAGTTGTCCTCGTTACATGCAAAAATAAAGAAGAACAAATCAAAAATGAAGACGCTAGAGTGGTTACAAGATTTTCCCCATTATAACCCTATGGGAGCTATCTGTTGCCATGGAAACCAGAGTTCTGATCCGATCTGCCCAAGAACTATATACAGACAATCCCCTACCCCAATAATGCTATATATAAATTTGATTAACATCGGCCTGCTGGTCTCAGAGATATTCATGTTTGAAATATTGGAAGCACGCACGCACAAACGGACAGTGGCTCAAGTCCCATCCTATAAGCTCATCGAGTGCCTTTAGCTCAGGTGAGCTAAAAATGTGGTATTTAATGGTGAGCAATAAAAATAATATATTATTTGTGTGAAGATGTGAATCCTCGGGACGGTTTTTTCTATTCCAACCTCACACTCATGATAGATTCTTATATTCTTACATGCCAATGCCTACAAGATCGAGTGCTCCGTATGTTACCTCGCTGTCGGCAAAATTTGTCGCGATTCGCTACTGATGTGAAACAAGCTAATTTCTGATATTGTTGATTTACTGTTTTATGTACCTCCCATTGTTTGTTGGGGTTCTGAGTTCGTCTATGTTTTGGTATGCATTACTTTATGTCATTTCTAGTTTTCCAAGCATTGTGGCGAGGAAGAGAGAGATGGTTGCTTTGTTTTTATTGTCTTTCGGTTATCTTGTTACTGTAAATGTCCTGTGGCTCTTCCTCACAGTGCCGTGGGTGGGTCTGCAGTTTGTGATTGTGGTATTCCCTGACCATACCCACTTACTTTTTGGTTTTGCATTCATCTTATTAATGAGAGGAGATGGGTGCTCTTGGTGTGATAGATATAATACTTTATGTTCTGGTGTCTTGATTTAACAACAGCAGTATCTAGGGTGACGATTTTACTAGACAAATATAATTTAGACCCCAGGTGGCCCTCGGCTGCTATATGTTCTATTGCTGTTGATTCATTGTTTTTGCTGCTCTCAGTGTTTGTATGTATCGTCTTTGTTTTTTCGTACAGTATTTATATTGTATTTTATAGTTTTGCATCTCACTGGTTTGTTTAACTTTAAATGTGTTCTTGATTTCCAGGGCCTTTTCCAGCAATTTTGGGAAAAGGTCCCTGGCCAAAAGTGGGAAAAAATAATCGATTTAACAGCAAAATTGGGAGAAAATAACGCCATAGAACATAACAAGGGTAGCAAAATATATCATCAAAATCAAGTTATTTTACATTGTATAATGCCAACCATACCATGCCCTGCACTTTATCAGTTTGCAAAGATCGTTGCATATGTTTTCCCAAGGATTGGGTTGCACAATCTTATGGAACGTGGAAGTTTTGTCTATAACACCAATATTATGATATGTATTGGCACAACTGCATGTTGCAGTTAAAATGTAATAAATGGTTACAAGATAATTTATCAAAAATTGAGATATGTGTTGTAGAATTTTGGAACATACTTTAAATTAGACATAAAAAAAGACAAGTGCATTCAATCATTAGTTACTTATGAAATTGCAAGCCATTTGTTTAACATACCCGCATAGCAAGGGCCACGGAGTGAGAAAACCCTGTTATCATTTATTTCGAATAGCAAATACGCAAATCAGCTTATTGGGTGGATCTAGAGGGTGGGGGCAGGGGGTCTTGCCCCCTCCCCTTGAAAAACATGAACGGCTGCAGTTCTCTTTGAAAGTCTGGTACGGTCCCTCCCCCAGCTTCAATTTTTTTGTTGGTATTGATTTTTAGTTGCATACAGATGTTTAAAGACAAGAGATAGCTGTGTTAATATATACCTGGGAAAATAACTCACCAAAAGGATAATGACAAGTGCGGATCCAGAGGGTGGGACAGGGGGTCCAGACCCCCCCCCCCCGTGAAAATCACAAGTTATATGGCCTCCATAGGGAATAAGCTATTGGACCCCCCCCCCCTGGAAAAAGTTGGACCCCCCCCCCCTGGAAAATGTTGGACCCCCTCTGGAACCTTGAAAAATGATAGATTTCTTTGAAATTGACCATTTGACTTCTGTCAAATAAGCTGAGGATCAAAAAAAGAAGAAAAAAAAAACGTTGTCAGAGCTTTTTTTGTCAGACTGACCTGGACCCCCCCCCCCCCTGACGAAAATTCCTGGATCCGCGCATGAATGGTAGGCATCTGATCCGTTTAAATGGAATGGGACAACCTGGTAAGTACAAGCCATTGATAAAGAGGGGATGTTATCACATTTAAAGGACGCTAGGTTTATATAGGTTGATATTACTTGACTTTTCGCTTACTGTAAAGGCGGCGTCTCATGAATGCGAAGTTAGGACTGGTCAACCTTAGGCATAGGTAAAAGCTGAAAAGGAGGCGTGGTTTTATTCAAAAGTAACTGTAACTGTATCATCTTGTGCCACCACATCAGTCATCCTTAAAACGCCAGCAAAATAACTGCATCTGAAAATGTATATTTAACATAAGCAGGGAGGCAAACATTGTGGGCCCAGATCAGACTGCTCCTTCGGGAGCAGTCTGATCTGGGTTCACACTGTTTATCTTTGAGGCTTCAAATAGTTTAGTGGACGACAAAAACATACATTTTGTGATTAATCGCTTTTAGGGTTAATAAATATGAGTTCATTGTGTATACGGTTAGGATTTTCATGAAAGGCACGCACATTTGCGCGGCTCAAAAAGCTTATTAACTCTTTAAAAAAATATAAATAAAACCTGATTTCCCTTCCTTAGCATATGAAATAGCCGAACCACACCCAGATATGAATATTAAAGTTGCCGCCTTTACAGAAAGCGAAAAGTCAAGTAATATAAAGTTAATACGTCCTTTGTACTGTATTTCATATTGAGGTACCGTTTTGATATACAATTAAAGAAGCATTAAGACTACAAATTTAAAAAACAGTTACAGCACAGGACTATAACACACGGATATGTGTGAGTAATGATCTGGATTCTGCTCGACAAAGTTAAAAAATGAGATTCCAATTGATAAACAGGGAATTTTAAGAAATTTATGACTTTTTAATTTTTATGATCTGTTTTAAGTCTGCGAATACGTAATCAATTAATTATCCATTTCATAACGGTATTTTTATCTTACAAATAGTCGTTTTGGCGTGCGTGTGTGGTTAAAGATATTCGGAATTACAATTTGATTGTAAATAAGAAAGAAGTGTGTGTGTGTGTGTGTGTGTGTGTGTGTGTGTGTGTGTGTGTGTGTGTGTGTGTGTGTGTGTGTGTGTGTGTGTGTGTGAAGGGGGGTGTAAACGTATTTAAGATTTGTTACCAACTTGGAGATGAATCTTAGAAATATTCAAACTGTGATCTCGAATTCGATGCAATATACAATTGGTACATTAAACATGTACATTTGTGGTTCCCAAAGTGCCATATCGCTGGTACACGTCATTCATACTTCGAGGCTTGTTCAGAAACTATTGAAACACATGCATTTTAACATGCAATCTTTGGCGTAGGCAGTTGAAATTCGCTCTGAAGTATTATTGTCCTCTTGCAAACAATGTTGGACTAACTGCTTTGTCTTTTATTCTTCTGTTGCCTTAGTTACCACAGGTAGCAATAACAGGAGCACGCCAAAAAGCGCTTTAAGTGTTTAGAATACTCAATTTTACAATCACCATGAAGTAAATGATCTAAGTAAAATATTTTGCATTGTTCAACCGAAACTGCCATTCCGTGTGCATCATTTGATAACAGATTTGTAATGTTTACAGACAAATGAATGGTATATTTGAAACTTTTGAATATCAAATGTCAAAATTACGACGTCAGTGGAAAACGTGGAGCACCAAAAACGAAATTACTGAGTGCAACGCCTAAATACAATTTTTGAAATTAAATTCAAATGTTTAGTTATATTTTATTTTCAGCTGGTAAAAGTGTTCGATTGAAACACCTTTTAACAGACTATTCAGCGTTTTCGCTTTTTACTATCAAAAATAAATTTGACATGCCCACATCAGTGGGTTTCCTCAACGTATTGTTCAGATATCTCACATATGACAAGTAACGCCGTATATCTCCAAAGTCCATACAGATAATTAGTTGATTCTGCATATGCAGAAATACATATCAATATTGTATGCGCCAAGAATCCCTAAATTGTCAATTTATCATTTGAGCTTAATTACCTGAAAGATATTATTTAAGACACTGCACAATAAACGCAAACGTTATATGGCGTGCTCCAATGTGGTGGGGTTACCCGTCATCTAAAAGCTATTGCACCATAGAAATTAAAGATAACTTTTAGATAATCCAGCCCACGTCGCCTTGGATGCTGCACTTAATGTATATGTACTTTGTTTAAAATACTGTTCAGTCGGTTTGACAAAATGGTGATTGTCTCAATAGTTTCTGAACAAGCCTCTTATATACAGCTTTACCCTTCTAAACAATTATGCATCCAAACTTCATATGCACTTCTCAAGACTTTGAAGAATGACTTAGTTAACAACACGTTGACAAACCTACCGATAAAATGCATGCGGGGGTTATTTTGCAGTCCCAATAGATATGAAAGAACATAAAGTTGTGTAAATTGCCACACGCGCACGCCTTTAAACAGTGATGGTATTCAACAATCACTTTTGTGCACTTCTCTAAATAACATGATTGACAAAAATTGCCGACGACATAAAGTTCGAAAGTGCAACCTTGATGATTTATTGGCCATAGCATTTTCTTTCCAGAAAAAAAAAACTCATTACCTAAATTAGATTGTTCAGATACAAATATGTGTGTACTAATACAACCGAAAACAGAAAGACAGTAACATTTAAGAATAACGACAACAAATGAACACTGAAAACAGAGGCGAGTTCAACAATGTGAGCGCTCCAACGAGCGCTTGTCAGTGTGATCATTACATTGTTGAACGATAGCGCGCGCTTGCTCAATAAAAAAATGGCTGCGCCCAGTACATGTGATAAACAAATCAAATCCCCCATTGGTTGAAAATCAAAGCGTAACACCATCCTACCTTCAGTTTAAACTGTTCCATTTCATATATCCACACAAAGAAACATACATCGTCATTCCGAAAATCGAATTTGAAAATATTGCGTGTATAGTCCCTCACGAAAACCCATAGTTTTGGTAGCCATCTTTGATTTTCGGGTGATACACCTATCGACTTCAATCGCGAGTACTTGCAAGCACCATGGCGAGCGATTGCGTTCAGAGAGAAAGCGCACGATAACACTCCGAACGCTCGCATTGTTGAACACGCCTCAGGTGTCCAGATAAGCAAATATTTAGGCCAAATAAAATAATACCTGTGTTTAGGGTAACCCGACCCTACCTAAATTTACTGGTGAATCCTAGAATCTTTTTCAGGTTTTCTGGAAAAAATATTATTTTATGCATTTTGAAAGGCGATATGGCCTTTCAAAATGCATAAAATGATACTTTTTTCCAGAAAAAAAAATAATCAAAAAAATATGTGTGCCTACTCTATCTAAAATTTTCAGACCCGTTACCCGAAACACACTTATTTTTTTATTTGGCCTTGTTGGTGAAAATGGTAAAATTGTTATTATTTTCTTACGGATCTGTTTAAACATGTATTTTGGGTGCCTAAATGCACCACCTCTTATAGATGGTACCTTTAAGGACACACAACATATGTTAATGTTGGTAAGTATGCACTCTTATCTGAAGACCTGTGGCAATCAGTAGAAAGAAAAAAAAATCAACATCAAAGATAAGATAAAACTTGGGTGTTCTAACATTATCTTGAATTAGCATTTTTGTGATTAAAACAATGTTGATTCTGATGCTCCACAGACATGTCAAATGAAACTACTAATAGAATATTAAGAGTTTCTCACAGTTGGAGACTGACCAAATCCATCAAACGTAAGATTATCGTGACAGTTGGAAAATGGTGTTTTTATAAAGGTTTACGGATGGTACATGTTGTGCCACTTTTTTCTATGTGCATGCGTGTGTGTGCTTGCATTTTATATCTTCTATTAAGATTAGATACGAGCTGTTTCATTTAACTTTGCAACGAAGACAGCCGAGTTTAGACGGAAAACTTCACCTTCCCAAGCAATTGGAAAACTTCGACTCAATTCGAGGATCAAGCCTTGGATGTATGTAAGGCGTAGTACTACGTATGAAAAAGCTCCATTTTATAAGCCGGAACTGGCGTAAGGAAATATAGTACGTACTGTAGCATCTGGGTTCAGTCCGAAGGGACGTTTTTTATGTTCATAGAGAGGTAGATTTAATGAAAACGGCGAAAGTAAATGCATACATCATGCATATATTTGGAAAGATTGTGCTTTAATCCATACATGCAACCTAAAATTATTTCAAAATGCATTACTTAAATGACTTCTAAGAGGCAAAGACATACCTATATATCGCACACTAGAAATATAGTAGAAAGATGACATTTATGGACTTAAGTCTCTGACAGAACGTTTGTAACAAGTGCATGAAAAAGGGTCCATAGCCATACAAAGCTTCTGAAAATTTGGCTGCAGATCAAGAAAACCACGTGCTACAATATTATATAAACATTACAGCATATATGCAGCAATTATTGGATGGGGAAGATTTGTTTGGAACCTCAGCAAATCGAACAGTAGGCATATAAACTTTTATCGTAAAAAGTTGACACAAGTGGAAGTTGGGTACGTGCTTTTGAATGTGGCTTAATATGTTAGCTATAAAGAAGTATTATATTTTTTCTTGTTTATATGGTGGATGGAAGTGTTATGGTAACTTTCATCTCAAAACAAAACTTATACTTTTGTTTTATTAGAAATGAACTGCAAAATAAATAGCCTAGGGGGTACTAAAATCCCTTATTTTGTACATAAATGACGTCATGGAGCGTTACTATATTTAGAAAATACATCAAAACTGTTTTAGTGTCTCTAAACAGGTGTTGAAATTACTGAAATAAGAAAATTATGCAGATCCAATCGTTATTGTGTTTTCTACGCGGGGTTGATTTACCCCACCCACTTTTTATAACATGGGGGTATGCCAGTACCGGAAGTTGCCCGTTGCACGTTTAAATCGATTCATCAATATAACTGCTGATGAATGATTGAGTATATCATGTGTATTACAAAACAAGAAGAAATTTTAAAACTTGTTTATAATCGTAATTTTAACAGATATAATAACTAGCACTACACTGTGATAATTTTGGTATATTGATGGGTGTTTTAAAATTGTTATAGAAGAGCAAATAGCATGCTTAAAGTTTTGCTGCACTTGTCTACGATTAGCGTTTAAATAATCAATTTTGATGATGCAAAAGAAAAATCGGCTTGACAAATGCTTATATCACGATAGCGAATGGAACTTAATAGTGTCTAATTTCCTGCTTGCTGCGTGGTTAAAATGGCATGGATTTCGACCAGTGTCCTTCACTAGGCTTTTTCAAAGCTATATATCTTGACCGAACTAAGCACGAATGATGTAAAATTTATATCAGTTGATAGATAAAAGCTAGACCTTTCAAAATATATATACTTATGGTACCGTAAATTTTATATTTGTAGAGATATAGCCCGATTCTACGAACATAAAAAATGACCCTCGCATTTGAATACATTATTTGGATTACCTGAAACGTTTTAGCGACAGAAATAATGAAGTTCTGATTTTTCAATTAAATATTGAAAAAACATAAACTTCATTTATAACCGTTTGTTTTGCTGCAATTACATTTGGTATTGTATTTGCATGGTTTATTTGACGTCAGCGTAACGTTATGCAACGTCAGCGTCACGTTATCAAAGTAGATTCTCAATGTGCATCCGAGGTCTGATTCAACGGAATTGGACGAGGAAGTTCCGATTTAGTTGGAGACTGACGAAACCCATCAAATGTAATATTATCGTGAGAGCTGGAAAATGGTATTTTTACAAGGTTTTACGGGGGCACTTGGTGTGCCACTTTTTTCTGTGTGCATGCGTTTGTGTGCTTACTTTTTCCATCCAGACCAGTCGATAATGCCCTACAAGGCTAGCTAAAGAAAACCAAGACGAAGTTGCTACGTTGTACTGGTTACCTAAACTCAATAAAAAACCTATAAAGCAAGATTTATTGCTAATTCTAGTTCTTGTACGACAACAGAAAATTCTAAATTGTTAACCTTGTGTCTTACAGCTGTTAAAAAGCATGTTATCAAGTACTGTGAAAAGGTATATGAGAGTTTTGGTAAAAACCTATTTTGGTCTATTAAAAATTCAGGTGAAATTTTATATAAACGTAAAGCTAGAGATTTCAATGCGACCAAACTTGTCAACTCAAGATTTTTCTACTTTTTACACTACGTTACCTCATAATTTAATTAAAGATAAACTTATCGATCTTATTGAAAGAACCTTTCAGAGAGAAGGCTCTCCTTACCTTGCATGTAATAGCAGAAATGCATTTTTACTTCGGAAAACCCTAAAAAAATATCATGCATGGTCATGTCAAAATGTACGTGAAGCGCTGACCTTTTTGTTAGACAACATTTTTTTTCGATTTGGCGCTAATCTGTATGGACAAGTAGTTGGGATTCCCATGGGCACTAATTGTGCTCCCCTGGTTGCAGATTTATTCCTGTTTTGTTATGAGAGGGACTTTATGATATCTCTTTCTGATGATAAGCAGGTTGATGTTTTTGATGCATTTAACACTACATCCAGATATTTGGACGATAGTTTAAACATTAATATTGTTTATGTTGACAATATGGTAAGTCAAATATATTGTTCAGAGCTCCAACTTAGTAAAGCCAATACCTCTGATACCGAAGCCGCATTTTAGACTTGCAATTGTCATTTTCTAATGATATTGTTTCTACCAAAATTTATGATAAACGTGAAGCTTTGATTTTGAAATTGTCAATTTCCCATTTTTAGATTGTGATGTTTCTCGCTCTACATCCTATGGAGTCTATATCTCTCAACTCATTCATTTTGCTAGAGCATCTAGTTATGTTACTGACTTCAACACTCGAAATAAATTGTTAACTCAGAAACTTCTTAAACAAGGCTATCAGTATCATAAACTTTGCAAAATCTTTTCTAAATTTTATAGAAGATACTATGATTTGATATCTAAATGCCAAGTTGGACTTTAATCTTTCGGAACCTGAATTCTATAGTGACTTGGTGTATAAATTGAAGAAGATTGTTGGCTCCAATAATTTTTCAGCGCAGTTCATTATAATAAGTTCCCATTATAAAAAGATTGGCTATGATATTAATGTATTGCAACATACTGCATTCTTGGTGATTTATATGTTCTTGGAGATGATGGGGTCTTTCATGCAAATATCTATGTGTCTTAATCCACATCTGAGTTTAGAGTGAGGTTGGCGCCGTGAAACCGGTTTAAGCCCTCAAATAAAATATTTTACTGACCGTTCCAAGGCGGTACTTCTTTTTTGAATCTTTTATGTTTTTTCTGTCTTGTGTTTGTTATGCTTTAGTGCGCGTTTGTTTATTTGTGCCCTATGGTTACCTGCTGGGAAAGGGCTCACCTCTTGGCTCTCGTTTGTGGTGTATAACTGTGAGTTTGTCACTTTCCTATTGGTATCCTGGCTCAGGTGTGGTACTTGATTGTATCGATTCCTGATCTTTGCACCCTTACTTACTTTGTTGTGTCGTTGAGCATCAAGCAAATGAAGATTTAAGAGCATTCATTTCAGACACTTGGTCCACAGGGTCCACAGTGCCCTGTTCATAACACGAAGTAATGTGTTTATAAAATTTATAACACAAAGTGTATTTATAGCATCATCATAAAGTGAAAGGCCAGTATGGTCATAGACAATTAGCACATTCACTTGGGGCTTGATTTGATTAAGGATATACTGTAGAATAATACAACCGAGCCAGTTCATGAGAATTTGGTTGTTATATCACATATGCTTAAAGGCATGGATGGAGCATTGATAGGCTACTTTTAATTTTCAGCTGGAGCTTTTATCTCTGTCCAGACTTTGAGTATGCCAGCAGCGGTTGTAGACTCTGACGAGACTGCGCGGAAGCGCAGGCTCGTCTGAGCCTTGCCTGCTCGAAGAGGCGATAAGAGCTGAAATTGTATGCACAGGCTAATATATATATTTGTCTAGACGATACGGATAAACATTCTGGTGAGCAAAAGTCAATGCAAGGTTTATTGGGACAAATTAGGAGTACAAAGTTTTATTGGTTAATCCTGCTTTCTCTCCTTATGGTATTTCTGATGCTATACGTTTTCTTAAACCTTAAAGAGACTAAGTCTGCAACTATGAACATTTTTCGAAAAAAAAAAAAATTCTTTTTAAATCATTTGTAAAAGCAGAATTAAGTTAAGTTTTCACAATAAATCTGTTCACTATAGCTGAAATCTGCGTGGAAAAGTGAATTATCTTATAAAAACAGGTGTTTTTTCTCTTGTTGGTAATTATTTGCGTCCCTCCAATAATTATAGATAGTCAATTTTAACATAAATGCTGTTGTTTTGATACTGATAATTTGTTAAGATTTACGAAATTGGTAAAATGTAAACATGCATTTTAGTTTTTTACTGAGATCTTGAAAAATAAAAACATTATTTCAAAAATTAAAAGATCAAAAGTTATATACTATGCAGCTTTAACTGTTATCCGACCAGTAACGACTTTTGTCGTGTGCTCATATCGTTTTCTTATGGTCTTGGGTAGCCTATATTGCAAACAATATGGATCAAAATCAGACTGCTCCATTTGGATCAGTCTGATCAGGTTTTATAATTTTTACTTGCCTGAAAATTTTAGTCTTAAGTCAAGACAATGTTCCTACGTTATACTGGTTACCTAAACTCCATAAAACACCTATAAAGCAAGATTTATTGCAAATTCTGATGGAATCAAAATAAACAAAACAAAACAAAATTATCAAAGTTCCATATGGTAGCATTGCACCTTAGACTGGCCCCAGTCTCTAATGTCAATTTTTTATGGTAAAACTTATAGCTATTTATACCCTTTACTTGGAAAAGTTCTCGGCAGGGACATCACTAAAGTTGACTATCAGAGAGGATAAAATTTTATAAGATGATTTTTTATAGTTAGATATAATAATAAAATGTATTATATACATTTAGTGGACTTGTTTTGTTTGTTTATTCGATTTGATTCTTTACGTCTCATCAACAATCTTTCAGTTAAACAGGGACGGGTCTTCCTGGGTTGAACCAGTACTAAGCTAGGATAAATGCGTCTTGCTAAAGGACCACAACGCAGTGACGCCGGTGAGGCTCGAACCCGTCGCCTCTCGGTATCGAGTCAAGCACCATTAAGTGGACTGATGCCAGTCTACATGCACCTTTAATTCTGAAAGTAACGTGACCGATTATTCAACATTTCTGGTGAAAGCCTATTAATTTTACGTTATGCATTTAATTTCCCTTCATGCATCCTGCACCGCGGCTTTGTACTTTAGAACAATGCGACAGTACGCAATCCGTTTCCAATTTGTCAAAGCCCAGTTAAGCAATGCCCAGTGCGGTTAGGTCACAGTTGTCATTACATTAGAAGAACAAGTCATATCCTCTGGGGGCATGCAATGTCTGCAAAAATAAGCATCATGACATAACGCTCTACAGCCCAATTAACGCATCATTTTTCTACTCGTGTAGGAAGCTTGTTTGATGATATATTGATGTCTGTCGTCACTTCAAAAATGCGATTGGAATCATGTGATCGCTTTCGTTCGTTCCCAAACGACAAGAAGAATCCAACCAATTGTTTTTGAGTGACTACATGTAGCTTACACAAGTGGGACGCGCAAGAACACAATTATTTTGTCCCCACCCACCCACACCAAGAGGCACTAGGGAGGGACCAAAAGCTACCAGCTTGGAGATTTGCGATGTCGCGCCATTGTCTGATACGTCATCAAATATAGCCGCATTCCAGCTAAAAAAACTAGTTACCCTTTTATTTGATTGCAAAAGTCTTTCTATTGTTTCTCCTTTCCGAAGCTTGTCTGGGATGTTCCCCTAGTGGTTTAGTTTCGCAACTGTAATTTTGGTTTTGATTCGTCAACAAATTTGGCCGCCTGGCCATCTTTAATTTTACTGGTTATCGAATCTCCTCTGAACCACTTGTCGTTTTTTGTGCGTTTTTTAAAATGATCTCATGGTGGTGTGATTTTTGTTCTGATCCATCGTTAAATAATAATACGGTCCCCACAAAGCCATCTTGATAAAATTTGATTGCCCTTTGCTTTACGCTATCGCATCTCTTCAAAGACCAATGTGCAGATTTTCCGAGCGTTAAGTTTTGGACTAATTGTGCATCTCCGATTTCGGTTCTGTCATTCAACAAATATGGCCGCTGGCAGGCTTGTTTTATTCATTTTATATTTATTTATTAATTGTTTTGCATATTTTCGGAAAGCGATGGTGGAAATTTACATAAACCCTGCACGTGAGTTTCCCTTGATGGCTAGATTTGTCCTGACAAAATATGGTTCGTCAAAAAATATGGCTGAAAGCCGCCATCTTTAATTTTCATACCTGTAAATCCATCTAGCACGCGCTGACCTGTCGCATTTCGCGCAGAGAACACTGAGGTTGAACCGCCATTCCCATGCCATTTTTATTAAAATAAATTTGTTTGCATGACTTAGGGATTTACATCCGGAAAATGTTGACTAATAGAGAAATGGTAAACTTTCAATATTGGGCTTTTTTTTCGATTTTCTTTATGCTTTAACTATACTGAACAAAAGTGAAAACGCTACACCTGATTTGTTTGCCACCTATATACAAAATTATGCAAACCAAGAATGCAAATGCTTAACATGCTTAATGTTCAAGTACTGGGTAATGCATATCAGTAAAAGTTTTACGGACGTTGTCACGAGAAAAAACATGCAGGGGTCCAATTTTTCGGTTGCAAATTTGAACAGAAATCTCACACAGTTTTGGCCTTCAGAAATCCACTACCTACGAGATCCGACTGCACGGAATGGTAGTCTAGACATGTGACAACCAGAAATGTGAAGGACGTATCTCAAGTGTGTTTTGATCGTTTAAAAAAGCAATCTTAAAAAGCAGGTTTTCCATCAAATTGCCACGTTTGAAATAACACTGAAATCTCCATAGGAAAATCAATGTGTTGTTGCATCTTAGTATGAGGATATTACTAGTCGAGGAATGGTAGGAACAATGTGCTGAGAGGTCTACCTGATTTGGCAAAAGAAAATTATCGAAAATTGTGATAAATCGAAGATTACCAAACATTAAATATTCCCTATTTGTTTTTGTCAAAGGGAGATAATTTTCAATTTTTTACAAATTTGATAAATTCGAATTTGATTTCTGAGCTTGTTTCAAGTGACTTATCAGTTTTCTTGTGTTTTTATGCAACACGATTATGACCAATTTTGATAAGCATAACAATTTAAGTTTGCGCATGTGCAATAGCCAAATTCAGCGAATAAAGCTTTAAACACTTAAAGGAGCATACCTCAGACATCAAACGAGACACATTGGTAAATACTTTTTGTCCAATACTTTCTCACAAAATATGGATAATTGTAATGTAGCGTTTTCACATTTGTTCAGTAAATAAGTTGTGTAACAATCGGAACGCGAGAATTGAACGGGATTAACCAGAGGCGTGTTCAACAATGCGACCTCCCGGAGTGCTATCGAGTGCTTTCTCCCTGAATGCAAGCGCTCGCCAAGGTGCTTGCAAGCGCTAGCTATTCAAGTCGATAGGTGTATCGCCCGAAAATCAAAGATGGTTACCAAACCAATAATGGGTTTTCGTGAGGTACTATACACGCAATATTTTCAGATTCAACTTTCGGAATGACGATGTATGTTTCTTTGTGTGGATATATGAAATGGAACAATTTAAACTGAAGGTAGGACGGTGTTTTGCTTTGATTCCCAACCATTTGGGGGGATTTGATTTGTTTGTTACTGGGCGCCGCCATTTTATATTGAGCGAGCGCTCGCTATCGTTCAACAATGTAATGATAACACTGACAAGCGCTCGGCCGAGCGCTCGAACTGTTGAACTCGCCTCAGATTTCGCTAGCTCCCATGATTCAAAGCGCGAAATGCGAAAGATCTAGATGAGGTATCGTCAGGTCTCGCGAGAATACCTGCAAATCCAGCTGATGTATTTCATCACGATTTTACTTCCGGTTTTCTCATGGCATGGCATATTTTACCGCCATATTTTTGTCTATCAGTTATCATTTTTATGTTGCCAATACGCTTTTTAGCGTTTTCCTAACAGGTTTAAACTGCTTTGATACTTTCTGTTATCTGAAGTTGGATAATATATGACATCCGTATTTTTTTCCTGATGCTCATAATAATATATTATTTCGTTTTATCTCGTTCTTGCGAGGATAAGTTTGGTCATGCGCGGACCCAGAAAGTTTTTTCAGAGTGGATCCCTTATTTTAGTTGATGAGGGGAGAGAAGATCCAAATACCACTAAAAACGGACCATCATCGGCGCACCAGTGAAACGCCATTTAAATGGCGTTTCGTTAGCGGGCCGGTGATGGTCCAACGTTGAATGCTGGCTTAGTAGCTTTGTGATTTTTTTATGGGTTCCGGACCAGTAATACTCAGAAACCCCTATATTTTTGTGATTTTTCAAGCGGTGGGGGCGAGGGTGTGGGCATGTTTGGTGACGCACTTATTACTCAACATTTATATTATGTGTAGTTGCCTTGGATAAAACATCTAACTGCTTGAACGCCGTTTAACCTTTCTCATAATGGATACTTGCAAACTGGTACTTTGGCAACAATGAAGGCACGGATGAAATGCCGCGCGATGCGGCATTTCATCAGGATCTGCACTGTAACAAAATGGTCGTGACGGAAATGCATTATATTTTAGAAATTTCTATCTGTGACCTCTTAAATTCAAAATGGGCAATTCCAGTAGAAAAAAATACATCACGTAAAAACGTGATGACAAGTCGTAATAACGAGATAACAAGTTGAATTTACATGATGACATCTCGTAATTTCAACATTGCAAGTTGAATTTACATGATTCAACAATACAAGTTGAAATTACATGATGACATCTCGTATGTTCAACATAACAAGTTGAATTTACATGATACCATCTCGTACATTCAACAATACAAGTTGAATTTACATGATACCATCTCGAACATTCAACATAACAAGTTGATATTACATGATGACATCTCGTAATTTCAACATGTGCATAACTTCCAAAAGTTAAAAAATATATCACTTAAAGCAGTTAACTTTTTTAGCAACAAAAACAAAAGTAACCTGTTCGAATGAAACTGTCTTTTTTCATCTTCATATTCTGGAGTTACTGCAATTTTCATGGCCATGTGGGTATTTTTATCTCAAAAGACCTATTACATAACTTTACGATTATGCAATAAATTTGTGTACGCATCGTCTCGAAATTTGTACGCAAGGTCATTGAAGATCAGAAAATAAGCTACTTTTTAACTTGAATAAGTTATATGTTTGTCGTCCTAAAATTTGACCTTGGCGTAAATAATTTCAGATATAACCTAAATAAGTTACTTTCGATGGCCTCACTTTGAAATCATTGTTGAAAAGACACAATTTTAACTTCTTCAAGTGATATATATTGTAACTTATACAGGTTATGCCCCTGACTGAACATAGCAAGTTGAATTTACATGATGGCATCTAGTCTGGTTCCCTCCCCTAGATCTACCCATCTAGGGTAAGGTAACGTGTATTTAATTACAAGTAGAGAATCCTACTCATGCGACTGCGCATGCTCCAGAAAAGATTTTTCAACACATACTTCAGATGTTTTCAGTTGCTATAATTTGATGATAAAGTAAAAGAAAAAAATATATAAACTCCCAGAACAAAATAAACTTAATAAAACGGCTTTTTTAAAAAAAATGCACTTTATGTCAAGGGTATTTTCCAATACAACGTCACTCATGACGTCAGTGTGTATGCTATACGTAGGCGCAATGGCGGCTAGTAGTTACCTGTCTTAATATGCTACAAGCTATTAAAGGGAGAGAACCAGTCTAGATGGCATCTTGTATGTTCAACATGATACCATCTCGTAAATTCAATATAACACGTTTTTACGTGCTTGTTTTTTCTGCTTGAACCTAATACGCTTCCGTACAGTACTACTCCCGTATTAGTTGTCATGTTTTCACCCTTTGCTATACCATGAATAAACACCGATTGAATACTTATTGCATATTTCTCCATATCAATAATGAAGTACCAAACATCAACATCTTAGATTGTTAACCTGGTTCAATAGAGGATTATTAAAATGTTCACTCTCAATCTAGGATCAGACGTACAATGGTAATGATACGCTGCTAAGAAACATGCCCTTATGGGTAAAATAAATAGCATAGACCCAGGGCCAAAATTACAATGCCTCCTTAAAGTTAAAGCTGCATAGTCTGTAACTTTTGATCTTTTAATTTTAGAACTACTGTTTCTATTTTTCAAGAACACAGTAAAAAAACTAAAATTCGGTTATACATTTTACCAATTTCGTAAATCTTAACAACTTATCAGTATCAAAACAGCGGTATTTAGGTTAAAATAAGCTGTCTATAATTATTGGAGGGACGCAAATAATTACATGTACCAACAAGAGAAAAACACACCTGTTTTTATAAGATGACTCGCTTTTCCGTGCAGTTTTCAGCTATAGTGAACAGATTTATTGTGAAAACATAACTTAATTCTACTTTTACAAATGATTTTAAAAAAAATAAAAAAATTCGAAAAATGTTCAAAGATGCAGATCTAGTCTCTTTAAGGAAGATTAAAATTAAGTATTGATTTTTTAGGATACGAAAACTAACGTAACGAACTTATTATAATCGAAATATTTTCATTTTTTCTGTAGATCACAATGATATCCTTGACCATAAGTACTGCATCGATCCTGGCAATTTATCAAACATTTCATGTAGCATTTTGAAATATTAATACTTAACTTACATGTAAGTCGTCCTTAACTTTAAAGAAGCATTGTAATTTTGGGTCCAGATCAACTTGTCATTCTCTCAAAACTAACCGATATACCTATGGAATAGTGATTGATCAAATAAGATACTACGTTAATCCTTTATATACTGAAAGCCGCAAAACGGCAAACAGCGAAGACACAGATGAAATGCAGCTAATAATGCTGCATTTCATCAGAGTCTGTACTGTTTGCTAAGATTAAAACAACATCCAGGAACAGAAATAAAATGTACAAATGTATACCATTATTCGAAAATTCTCCTTGTGACCCCTTGAAGCATACAATGAGCCGTTCCACACTTATAAAATCCATTAGAATACAAAGGACTGGGCAAAACTAAATTGGATCTTAAAGGCACCTTGTCGCAAATAATTTAATACGTAAGTTCATTTTTTCTTGTGATATGTCCCATTTAAAATTAGATTGATCAGATACATGATATATCAATACGCTGACTGATCAATAATTAACTCTATGCCTACTGGGTAATTTTGCGGGCTTTTTCGTCATCTGCATGTTTTTTTCTCTTTCAAAATCAACATTTTCGAGATACCATCAGAGTGTCAAAAAGTTTGGATCCAGATCAGCCCCGACATTCTGTCGTGCTGATCTGGAACCAATCTGTTTGCAAAGGTAATCAGCAGGCGACACTAGTAGGCATGTAGTTAATGCTCTTTTTATGTAACTTAAAGCCTTGACCTGTTTTCGTTATATTAAAACAGATTCGAGTACATCTGAAAAGGGTACTCATGTCCTCAACAAGTGGCCATGGCCATAAAAGCCCTAACAACCAGACAGCCTTGCAAAAAATATTTGTTCACTATGCAGCGAAATTACTAGTTTATATTATATCCTAAACACATCTTAATCGCACTTTAGTACCGCATGTATAGAAAGACCCTGGTTTGGTTAATCATATTCTGAAAAATCATCTAAATATAATGTGCACTACCTGTTGTTAAAGAGACTAAGTCTACAACTATGAACATTTTTCGAAATTTTTTATTTTGTTTTTAAATCATTTGTAAAAGTAGAATTAAGTTATGTTTTCACAATAAATCTGTTCACTATAGCTGAAAACTGCACGGAAAAGTGAATTATCTTATAAAACATGTGTTTTTCTCTTGTTGGTAATTATTTGCGTCCCTCCAATAATTATAGACAGTTAATTTTTACATAAATGCTGTTGTTTTGATACTGATAATTTGTTAAGATTTACGAAATTTGTAAAATGTATATCTGAATTTTAGTTTTTTTACTGTGTTCTCGAAAAATAGAAACATTAGTCCTAAAATTAAAATATCAAAAGTTACAGACTATGCAGCTTTAACGTAGATCTTAGAAACAACAATGGCCCACTTCGAATCGAACTTAAGTTCCTACTATAGTTCTTACGTAATAGTTGCGCGCGCACGTTTACATCCGAACGGCTGCAGTTGCAACTTTAGTTGGTTGCCAAGTAAACAAAGCGAATAGCCTTGCATGACCCCTTTCAATTCTTCATTGCAGACAAAAATGATGTTTATATACTGCAGAGCCAACTCTAATTACGAAATAAGTAGGACCGCAAATAGTGCATAGCGAGTAATTATTTTCTAAAACAAATAATTTTGAAGCTACTGACAGATCTTGAATCCATCTTGTTAGATAGGGCTTGAGCAGGGAACCAGACACAGACAATCTACAAGAGTAACGCGTTGATCTCTAGTAGAACTATAGTAGCGACTATCGATGTTCGAATCAAACTATAGTTACTATTGTAGGAATCGAAGTGTGCCAATGTTTACGTTAAAATCAGTATGTACTGCTCTGGCTGCGCCGAGACTAAAGAAAGGGCGAGCATCATTGGTGATAAATTGCAGTTGAGGCTGTACATTTCGCCCGAGATTTGTAAGAGTTTTCTTTCCTGTTGTGCCACTGGGTTCGGTGCACAATTAATCGGTCCCATTCAACTCCATGTAAAAAGGCAGAATTCGAGCATCTGCAAATTTTCCAGGACATTGCTCGGACTTTTATCTGTCTGTGAGTGGCAAGATCTGTCATTCACCTATCAAAAAAGTGAAAAGACAACCTACCTTGATAATCTCGTTTTCTCAGCATTCTCCGTTCTTTGGGGAACAGTCAAAAAATCTGGGCTGAAATCGGACCCACGTCAGACGTTACCTGGGGAGTGCGCCGGGGAGTCTGTGACAAAATAGTCCACACAAAGATGCATTTTTCTGCATCAGCCTGACAAACATAGACCAATGTTGAATCAAGTGTACATTTGAAGTCGAATAAAGCACACATTTACGCCATAAAGGGCACAGAAACGGCAAGTGCTAAATTTCTAAAGGTACTATTTTCGTGTGCTACCAAACCGGAAGACTGTAATTGTGTACTAACACCTTCAAGAATCTGCAAATTTTCGAATTTTTAAATTTTGTCTCTGTGACATATCAAACTCATATAGTTAAGCAAATAATCGTCCAAAAAGACTAACTCAGTCACCAAAAAGCGATACAAATCCAGGATTTCATATGTGACCCCCCTCACAAGCTGACACAAGCAAAAGTTCAATTGGTCAATCTAGTCTGATGAAAAAGTTCCATAGTTTCAAGTATTTCAATGAATCTCAATAACCCAAAAGCAAAAAAGAAAGTTTAGGCATCTGTAAGAGTCATTAAAGGATAATCTCACATAAACTTTAGTTACAAAATTTAAAAACTGAAGCTAAAAAATCAAATTTTAAAGTGATTTTAAGCAAAATCGCGAACAGTTTTGAATCACATTTAAATTTGCCCCCAAAACCAAGCTACGTTGCGCCCAAGCATGCTGAAAACAACAATTTATACCACTTACTTTATGTCTGAAGTAGAGCAGCTTCACTGATGAGTGCCTGATGCTGGACGAAACACATCATTTCATTCTAATCATGATCTACACTGCTAGTTCTGAATGTGAAATATTCCGTAATTTACATGCTACCAAAATGGCCAGAGTGGGAAAGATTTGAAACCTAGGTCTAGATTTAATGCCCATATCATAATGGAAATTGCTCATCCTCTTTTTTTGATGAAACTATATCCCAAATTTGAAATTTCTGAAAAGACTGTATGTAAAGATTACTCATTAGAACGGCCTCGTCGAACGAGAAATATCACAAACCGCTTAAGCACATAATACGAGTATATGTGTGAAAGTGCTTCATTGTGGGTTAGGTAACTAAATGAGCTTTAATAACTGTGTTATATCATTAACTATGTGAGGCGGTTCTAATGAGTAGCTTCAAAAACAATTTTGAGTGTGAGGCGACTCTAATGAGTACCAAACAATACTACTGCTTGCCTGGTCGAAATAAGAACAAAATTTGATCTCTGGTGAAGCTGGGGGGGGGGGGCTGCAGTTGATTTGTTTAGCTGAAAAAGTTTAAGTTTGTGTTCAAATTAGTACAGCCTCAACCCGGTGAGTTGAACAGCCTAATACATTTGAATTTTATTGGTCTAAGCAATGAGGCCCTGGAACCTGCTTGGGGGAATGGTCCCGACCAGTCCCTGCGGATCCTCATCATTATGCCTTTAAGTGCCATCTCTATGAGGCGGTTCTAATGAGTGTAAGTATCCTAAGAGTGTTTTAATAAAAACCCATATGCTAAGTTACCATACTGGTACAGTTAAAGTGAGTAAGCACTCATAGCACATTTTAGTAGAAAAGGGAATACAATCACAAAAATCAACTTGCACAGCAGTGCTAGCCAGTCTGCAAAAACGGAGTATCACGGTCAGCCTGCTCGGATTGATTAGTCAAATCCTGGTCAAAACTGTTTGTGTATGGCCATTTTATTGCATTTTCTGGTATATTATGCAATTTGAGTCTTTCATCGAGAGAACCAGGCTTTAAAAATGATTTTAAGAAAAATTTAAAATTTAAACTAAAATTCAATAAAATTTTAAAATTTAAATTTCTTCCAAAAATAATTTCAAATTATTTCTATTTTGATTCCTGATCTGTGTGCGAAATTTCATCTGAATTCATTGAAAAATGACTGTTTTACAAAGATTTTCGTTTTTTTCACCTTCTCTCTTATAGGGTTCGGTGCACAATTAATCGGTCCCATTCAACTCCATGTAAAAAGGCAGAATTCGAGCATCTGCAAATTTTTCCAGGACATTGCTTGGACTTTTATCTGTCTGTGAGTGGCAAGATCTGTCATTCACCTATCAAAAAGGTGAAAAGACAACCTACCTTGATAATCTCGTTTTCTCAGCATTCTCCGTTCTTTGGGGAACAGTCAAAAAATCTGGGCTGAAATCCGACCCACGTCAGGCGTTACCTGGGGAGTGCGCCGGGGAGTCTGTGACAAAATAGTCCACACAAAGATGCATTTTCTGCATCAGCCTGACAAACATAGACCAATGTTGAATCAAGTGTACATTTGAAGTCGAATAAAGCACACATTTACGCCATAAAGGGCACAGAAACGGCAAGTGCTAAATTTCTAAAGGTACTATTTTCGTGTGCTACCAAACCGGAAGACTGTAATTGTGTACTAACACCTTCAAGAATCTGCAAATTTTCGAATTTTTAAATTTTGTCTCTGTGACATATCAAACTCATATAGTTAAGCAAATAATCGTCCAAAAAGACTAACTCAGTCACCAAAAAGCGATACAAATCCAGGATTTCATATGTGACCCCCCTCACAAGCTGACACAAGCAAAAGTTCAATTGGTCAATCTAGTCTGATGAAAAAGTTCCATAGTTTCAAGTATTTCAATGAATCTCAATAACCCAAAAGCAAAAAAGAAAGTTTAGGCATCTGTAAGAGTCATTAAAGGATAATCTCACATAAACTTTAGTTACAAAATTTAAAAACTGAAGCTAAAAAATCAAATTTTAAAGTGATTTTAAGCAAAATCGCGAACAGTTTTGAATCACATTCAAATTTGCCCCCAAAACCAAGCTACGTTGCGCCCAAGCATGCTGAAAACAACAATTTATACCACTTACTTTATGTCTGAAGTAGAGCAGCTTCACTGATGAGTGCCTGATGCTGGACGAAACACATCATTTCATTCTAATCATGATCTACACTGCTAGTTCTGAATGTGAAATATTCCGTAATTTACATGCTACCAAAATGGCCAGAGTGGGAAAGATTTGAAACCTAGGTCTAGATTTAATGCCCATATCATAATGGAAATTGCTCATCCTCTTTTTTTGATGAAACTATATCCCAAATTTGAAATTTCTGAAAAGACTGTATGTAAAGATTACTCATTAGAACGGCCTCGTCGAACGAGAAATATCACAAACCGCTTAAGCACATAATACGAGTATATGTGTGAAAGTGCTTCATTGTGGGTTAGGTAACTAAATGAGCTTTAATAACTGTGTTATATCATTAACTATGTGAGGCGGTTCTAATGAGTGGCTTCAAAAACAATTTTGAGTGTGAGGCGACTCTAATGAGTACCAAACAATACTACTGCTTGCCTGGTCGAAATAAGAACAAAATTTGATCTCTGGTGAAGCTGGGGGGGGGGCTGCAGTTGATTTGTTTAGCTGAAAAAGTTTAAGTTTGTGTTCAAATTAGTACAGCCTCAACCCGGTGAGTTGAACAGCCTAATACATTTGAATTTTATTGGTCTAAGCAATGAGGCCCTGGAACCTGCTTGGGGGAATGGTCCCGACCAGTCCCTGCGGATCCTCATCATTATGCCTTTAAGTGCCATCTCTATGAGGCGGTTCTAATGAGTGTAAGTATCCTAAGAGTGTTTTAATAAAAACCCATATGCTAAGTTACCATACTGGTACAGTTAAAGTGAGTAAGCACTCATAGCACATTTTAGTAGAAAAGGGAATACAATCACAAAAATCAACTTGCACAGCAGTGCTAGCCAGTCTGCAAAAACGGAGTATCACGGTCAGCCTGCTCGGATTGATTAGTCAAATCCTGGTCAAAACTGTTTGTGTATGGCCATTTTATTGCATTTTCTGGTATATTATGCAATTTGAGTCTTTCATCGAGAGAACCAGGCTTTAAAAATGATTTTAAGAAAAATTTAAAATTTAAACTAAAATTCAATAAAATTTTAAAATTTAAATTTCTTCCAAAAATAATTTCAAATTATTTCTATTTTGATTCCTGATCTGTGTGCGAAATTTCATCTGAATTCATTGAAAAATGACTGTTTTACAAAGATTTTCGTTTTTTTCACCTTCTCTCTTATAGGGTTCGGTGCACAATTAATCGGTCCCATTCAACTCCATGTAAAAAGGCAGAATTCGAGCATCTGCAAATTTTTCCAGGACATTGCTTGGACTTTTATCTGTCTGTGAGTGGCAAGATCTGTCATTCACCTATCAAAAAGGTGAAAAGACAACCTACCTTGATAATCTCGTTTTCTCAGCATTCTCCGTTCTTTGGGGAACAGTCAAAAAATCTGGGCTGAAATCCGACCCACGTCAGACGTTACCTGGGGAGTGCGCCGGGGAGTCTGTGACAAAATAGTCCACACAAAGATGCATTTTTCTGCATCAGCCTGACAAACATAGACCAATGTTGAATCAAGTGTACATTTGAAGTCGAATAAAGCACACATTTACGCCATAAAGGGCACAGAAACGGCAAGTGCTAAATTTCTAAAGGTACTATTTTCGTGGGCTACCAAACCGGAAGACTGTAATTGTGTACTAACACCCTCTGAGATACGCGATCGTTGAGAAAGGAAATATACTTAACAATCTAGTTTCTTTGCTATTTCGTTGAGACCTTTGAATTTTTTGCATGGTTTCTTCTAGGCTGAAGCTGAATGTGTGATGAATTATCAGTCAATCGTCCAGGTTGATTACAAGTGCTATCTTTTGGAAGAAAAAAAAAACAACAGCAACTAAATTACTCCAGCTGATAAGTTTTTAGACCTAATTTTTCGCAATAACTTTTTTATCTTCATTTTTAGCAAAATGTGTTGGCGATGAAAAGTATTCAGAAACATCTCCGCCAACTTCTCCAAATGGTTTCAGCATCCTAGATGCTGCAGGTTCCTCTGTGCTTAGATGCACTCTTTGAACATTTGAAGCAAAGCGCAAATAAACTAAGTCCAAGATGTCAGTCAAAAAGTTACAAAGCACCGCCCTAATTCAGCTACTAAAGCGATGGATGGCTTGTTTAAATATAATAGAAATCGCGCCTAATTTGCTCGTGCGTTAAACTAGTGGGGTCATCTCAAACCGTTCATTTCATAGCACGTGCACAAGAAAAAAATGCACGTCATGCGATAACCCAGCCTTTGTTCATACAAATGAGCCTGCTTTAAGTTGATTCTACATATGAAGGGTAAATTCTGAGTATGTTAACGGCAGTTTTATGTTATGCACAGCCTTTGAAGAACGGGATATGCACCGCTTCCGAATATTTTTTGAAACTACCCCATTCTGTCACGCCTATACGAATTATACCTGTCATTAACAGACTTAGAAATTTATGACGAATTCAATTTATTGCAAAATCTTCATCTATATACACAAAAATCTATTTATGCCACAAGCGCAAGACTTTTTGGAGAAGTTGGCGGAAAGTCTCCTCTACAACTTGCATCGCGAACACATTTTGCTAAAATTGAAGAAAAAAAAGTTATTGCGAAAAATTAGGTCTAAAAACTTATCAGCTGGAGTTTAGTTTGTTTAATATGGAAATACAAGTTCATCCGCTATTCAATGTATTAATGGCACGAAAATCTCTGTTGTAAATATCACCATTTGTGTATAAGTGACCATCGCACTAGTAAATATTTTCAAATGTATATAGTATTGTACTACACACTCAGTCTGTCAGACTTGAGGGAGGTGCTGTGTTGGGGCTTGAGTAAATCTTTCCGTGGCTCTCCTGATGCACTTACCTTGAGTACACTTCCAATTCCTCTTTTTAAAACAAAACACTGTAAATCCAGAAATTTTCGCGAGGGTTTTATTTTCGCGAAACTTCGCATATGCGAAGTTTCGTGAAAATAAAATATTCGCGAAATGAAGAAATCATTTTGTCGTTTACTGATATTGATAAATTCTGCCCTAGTCGCGAATTTTAAACGTCGCAAATATGTCTTTTTACGCAATTCGCGAAAATAAAATTCTCGCGAAAATTTCCGGATTTACAGTACTTTCCCAGTTAAATAATATTATGGTTACTGGACAATGTTGACATGCATACGTATGTAAGATTTGATCAAAATATACCATGTGGTACAAGAATTACGATAATTTTCACTAACTGCAAACAGATTGACAGACAGACTCACACAATGATTAAAGTGCAAACCTGCGGGTCGTGGAAATAGATTGAGGTTCGAAACGAAAGCTTTCATCTTCAATTTTATATTATAGTTTTTCTCCTAATTCTTCCGCTTTTTCTTGGTATAGCTCATTCATTATTATTGGGGTTAATCCGTAGATAAACTGTAACTTGGAAAGACTTTCATTCTGCAATTGATATCTACATCCTTATAGAAATTCGATTGTAATCGATTCAAGTCAACGGAATAAATATTCTACTGGGTTACATGTATCATGCGCGGATTCAGAAGTTTTATCAGACGGGGTCCAACTTTGGAGAGATTTTTTAGTTGTTAAGGGGAGAGAGGATCCAAATACCACTGTAAACGGGCCTTTATTGGCACGCCAGCGAAACGCCATTTAAATGGCGTTCCAATGATGGCCCAACATTGCTGGCTTTGATGCTTTGTGTTTTTTCAGGGGATCTTGACCAGTATTGCTATAGAAATCCTATATTTTTGTGATTTTTAGGGAAGGTCCGGAACCCCTGCCCCCCCCCCCCCCTCTGGACCCGCGCTTGTCTTTTTTGTGGGGGGATCAGCGTCCTACTAAATGTATATATGATCTAGCTGTATAAGCAGATATGAGCAAGAACATGAGCTTTTAATACACTAACGCTTGCGTATTTGTACTGCGAATTCGCGTTTTGTGCATATTTCCAATGCGTTGTACGCACGTACGATTTGAATTGGTAGACAGGTAAATGCGTTATAGTACAGTTCAACACACTATCGGTAAAATGTAACGAGCAAGAATTGGCTACAAGGAATTCGCGTTGGAAATACAGTGCGTATTACCTGCGTTTTCAACGCGTTTTCAATGCGAATTTGACAAGTACAAAAATGCAGGCGGTAATGTAAGAATCGCATAGGCGACCAAAGAATGGTCCGACGAGCCTGCACATACTCGACGTCTCTCCAGATCCTTCTCTACTCGTATACCCATAGAATGGATGTAGATGACAACTCGGAGTAAAGTTGAGACATGATAATAATAATTACATGTATGTAAGTGCGGGGCCACACAGACATATTTAAGACTAGATTGTGCGGAATAATGAACCCATTGTTTTCAAGAAAAATGATAAGTGTAAGGTCCCAACGGGGAACGCAAAGCTTGAAATCAAGTAAATCTGAATAGCAAGGCCTTTTCAAACACTGCAAACTGCTGCTAACCATCTCGAGATGAAAAAAACATACGAAAGTTACAGAAAGTTGTACATTACAAATGAATATTTATGAACGTGAAACTACTTCACACAACCCATGACGAAACTATAAACTGTTTGTGCCAAATTCTCTCCTTTTAAGAAGGGTTTGACAAAATTGGGAATCAGAAGTTGTTTTTCTTTATACAGATTATGCAGAGAGCAATATAACATTTGCAAGGCGTACGGACTCGCGCGATCTTTTACTCTAAAAAAATGCCAGTTTCGTTCGTATCGCAAATAGTGCCAAATATACATCTGAATGGTTTACAAAGAGTACAGTACATTGAATCACACGGACTGACGGATATGGGATTCATCTTCTACCTTCTGATTACCGTGTGGTTTATTTCAAAATTCTTTTAAGCTTAAAAAGAACATTACTCACATTTCATCTTGAACTTGAAAATGATAGGGTATTTTATAATAAGTTTGGTAAAGAGGATGTAATTTCATAGATTTAGTTCAATCTATTTTAGCCCTCTGTCAGCACTGACCATACTAATGTTAACCTGTCTTTAGCTCATCACTGTTTGACATCATGATCTGTCACAACCAGTGCAAGCTAGTTTCAGCCAATCAGAAGAGGTCTTTTATAGGTGTCAAGTAACATATATTTGCTTCATGTGACCAATACTGTTTAATGTTTCAAACAATAGGATAGACTAGAAACTGTATTGTTTAAGTCTAATAAAATTTATGTTCTGTTCTGTTCTGATACAGGAGACAATCTTAAGTAACATGGCCTTTGCTTCGCATGGCCAGTAAAGCTAATTGATTGTTTTCTTCTTGTTTCTCTCATTATTGTCTTTTGTCTGAACAACAGATAAAGGGCAAAATATGGTTGGCTTCTCTGTCACGTTCGCGTCCTTAATTTGTCTATGACAATTCCGCATGATTATTGCTTAAGGCAAACAGCCATTAAAATATAAGTTAACAATGTACGTCAAAGACCCGATTGTGCTTAGGCGTACACGGATCCCAAAAGTTGTGTCAGAGGGTGCCATCTCTGACCCTCATAACGTTTTTTTAAGTCGATGTAGGGAGAGCAGATATGAGTACCGCTAAACGCGGGATATCATCGGCCCGCCAGAGAAACGCCATTTAATGGCGTTTCGCTGGCGGCCCAATGGTGACCCAACATTGAATGCTGGCTTGGTAGCTTTGTGTTTTTCCAGGGGATCTGGACCAGTATTGCTAAGAACCCTATATTTATAGCTTTAAGGGGGTGACCAGATGCCTTGTTCCCCCGTCTGGATCATCCGCACATGTTAGGGATTTCGTCCTTGGGCCTAGTTTTATGATATAGTGGTGTGCTTTTGTTTTCTTTGTCAATCATCTCGTTGAGGAAGAGATAGTTTCTTGCTTTAACTTTTCATTTTACTGCTATCGGATTCTTGCTTTTATGTATGCGTCTTTGTTTGTCTATGTACTAATGATGCATAATCAACGGATCTTTCGATGATAGAAACTACAAACTTTTGGGAGGGTTTGCTAATGTGAGATGAATGCAAGGATAATTGCACTGAACAACTGTCATGCCTCACCCTAACAGCAAGCACAAGACCCGGAAACTGTCCAATGGAAACATGAATACAGTAGAACCTGTGTAAAACGACCACTCTTAGAAAGATCATATATTGATTTTCAAGACCAATTATCGCTTAATGCAGGTCGAAAGTATTACAGAAGGAGCATTCTGCAGAATCCTCCAAGTTGAGCATTCTAATGCTCCACGTGGAGCATTCTGCAATACATTTGACCTTCATTAAGCTACCAATTGTTATTAAGACTTTTGTATTGTCTATTTTTGAGCGGTTGTTTACACAGGTTTTATTGTAATTCACAATATGGTTTCACTGAACAGAATTTTATGACTGTTCGCAATCTAATCATTTCCTATGGATTTTATTTCCGTCCAATCATTTCGAATCCAAGATATTACAGTTAGGATTGTATCTGGTGGATTTCGTATTGTAGGGATCGCTCTACCAGTGAATTAATGTGGGGTCATTCGATAATATGGCATACGCTTAAGCTCAACTTTTATGAATTGTAAAGGTCATTCAATAAAACATGCTTTAAAAGTATAGAAGGCAAAGATCAGGAATCGATGCAAGCATGTACCACTGTTGCAACCCTATCAGAGACACTATATGGGAAAGTGACAAAACACAAGGATACATCACACACAAGAGCCAAGAGGTCAGCCCTTTCCCAGCAGGTAATCACAATAATGCGAGGAATAGACAAGACGCTATAATAAAGACAAATGTGAAACATAAATAACATAAGGGATCTTTTTAACTATTTGATATCCAGTCACCACTAAACAGATTCTATGGCATTATGCGACATTTCATCAGGGTCTACACTTTTTGTTAAGACCAAATCGATATTTTGAGAAAACATTTTTTTTTGAAAATATAACATGTGAACCCTCAAAATATGCAATAGACCAACCTGACGTTATCGTATGTAGCTGTATGAAAAATTCCATTGGTCTGTAAAGGGCTAAGATCTGACTGTCAGCGAGAAATGCCACACCTTCAAACGTTAAGTAGGAAATCATGAAATTGATCTTATGTACGGTTGGTATCCGACTTAATCTGGTCTTTGCACGGAATCCTGATCTAAACGGAGACATTAACAAGCCCTGTTAAGTACGATTTGTCATTTTGTTACATTCTTTTAGCATGGTTTAGTCATGATCCGGTTGATTGTTGCATTTCGTGGTCATATTCTTAACCAATTCAGACAGAGCAAAAGATTTTGCTTTTTCTCACATCGGCGAGCAAGTACGTGAGATATTGTTTTTGCCGAGAAGAGAGAAGGCACAGACGAGCCTGTACAGTGGAAGAGTGCTTGACTCGAGACCGAAGGGCCGCGGGTTCAAGCCTCACTGGCGTCACTGCGTTGTGTCATTGAGCAAGAACATTACTGGTTCATCCCAGGACGACCCGTCCCTATATGACTGAAAGATTGTTGATGGGACGAAAAGAATCAAATCAAAATCAAACATACATACAAAATGGACGTAGGAGAGGCATCAGATCAAAATTTGACCTATAGTTTCACTGGGTAGCTGCGTATATAGAGAATACTAGGTGAGTGTCTTTTTATATCAAGTTTACCAGGCAAGGTTTTGAGAACGCTTGTTGACATCGCGAGGCTTGCTGAGCGATTCAAAATGCGTTTTTAAAGCCGAGCCTGGTAAACTTGGTATCAAAAAACGCGAATCTGGTATTCTATTTATCAGTTTACCCATTGTTTTAATCTTCAACCTAGCGAGTATAACGTAACTTATGATTTTTGTGTTGATTCAGTGTCATTGGTGACGTTATTCAAAAAGTGCAACGTCATCATGGCCTGATAAAGGCAGACAAGGTATATCAGGCAACGTGCAACAATGCAGTTAATATGAGAGGTAACTGATAAATAAATTTAGAGAGTGCTTTGACTCCTAAATACTGGTAGGCAACAGACCTGAAAATGTAAAAGAAAAATGCAGCGAAATGCTTAGATTTTGAGTGGAATATCAGGGCTACATGTATATTTAAGAGTAAAGTGTTTCGTCATTGGTCAATAATAAACATACGGACAACAAATCACATTTATCAGAGAAATATGTTTGCTGCAATGTTTGAAACAACTGATTTTGTTCATTTAGTTTACAGGTGTACCTTAGAAAAAGGAGGATTGCGTCTTGATATTTATTTCAACGATTTGTTCCTCCCATGTAGGGTGCCCACCATCAGGGGTCAAAAAGTTTTAAAACAGGGCGGTCACCAGGGTATCTCTTTCATGTTCATTGATTATTTAGGTCCATTCTGTAATTATATGGCTGTCGAACTGTTATTTAAGAGTTGTTAGGGCAACAACTTACTTATAAGTTATAATGCAGTTCTATAGAAAAAATCATTTACATTTTTTTTGTTTTCGGAACAAATACCATAGACGTAAATACCAGACACGGATAATACTAGTAGAGTAAACCTGTCTAAAACGGCCACTCTCAAAAAGACCAAATAATGGTTTTCAATACCAATTGTCGCTTAATGCAGGTCAAAATTATTGCAGAATGCTCCAAGGGGAGTATTCTGCAATACTTTCGAACTTCATTTAGCTACCATTCGTTATTGCTATCTTTGTTTTTTCTGTTATGAGTAGCTGCTTTAGACAGATTTAACTGCACAAACATGCATCATTATTCGAAAAGAGAAAGCAGTAATATACTGCTAGTCCCTTGCTGGCACGCATTTCAAATTGATATTTCGAACAGTACAAAATTTACACTATGACATTTTAAAGCTTAGTCTGATTCTAATTTCTGAAGACTTAAATGGTTTCAATAACTGGTATGGAATTTACCAATGCATGTTAATGCCGGCTAATGCAAGAAGCAAAATATTGCAACCTATTCTGTCTAAGCAGCAAGACAACAGCGAGGTTGATTGCAATATTCATTGTTATACTGTTACCGTTTTAACAGGCCTCAAGATAAAAGTAAGTGATTAAAACTTTACGTTATTATTTCTCAAACAAAACATATGTTGTGGGTACTCAAAACAAATGTTAAAACTGACGGATAGGAAAATATTAAAGTTTTATGAAATAAAACCCGTCTCTTTTAAGCACCCAAAACAAATAACCAAAACATATGTTGTGGGTACTTGAAAGAACCGTCTAAATGAGACAGTTCTTTTGAACGACCAAAACAAATGTTTACACTGATAGATTGGATAATATTAACAACTTTACGCCCCCAATATTTGTTTATCTGGAGGTCTGAATTCACAGTATATATAAGCACAAACTCAAACTGAAAACAAATTAATCTTTGATAATATTATATCAGCTTTTGATTGGAGTATCTTCACTGCTTGTAAGCACACTGCTACAAAGCAATATATTCCTTCCAAAACGTATACAATTTAATACAAAACCACTGTTTGAAAAGGGACCTGATACATGTAGGTCGGATGGTGGTATATTTCTGAAGGACCCACCACATTGTCTCCAGTGAGTCTCGAACTAACGATCCTTCTATCTCAATGTAAAGAGGAAGGCAAAGATCAGAAATCCATACAATCAAGTACCACACCTGACCCGGGACATAATATGGGAAAGCAACAAACCCAACACATAGAGGTTTTTCCAAGCAGGTGATCGCAAGGCTGCAAGGAACAGACAAAAAGAAACAAGAAACATAAATTGTAAAAATGATACACAATAGAAGCACCGTCTTGAACCTGTCAGAAAAAATGTCTACTGGAGGCTTCAACATGTGGAGGGCTTAAAAAAAAGTTTAGTGGCACTAAATTCACCCTTTATACTGACCCATCGCCATACATTGACCACATAGCCACTGCGCCCCTCCGTAGTTAGAATTGTTTGTAATGTGTGATGCAAGTATACAATAGACAACTTTTGGTTTAATACTTATTCACTGTTCCTAAACCAAAATGAACACTTATATACGGAAGCCCTGGAGGGACATTTTTACTTATTACTTATCACTTATTACTTATTACTTATCACTTATTACTTATTACTTATTACTTACTACTTATCACTTACTACTTACTACTTATTACTTATCATATCACCGGGCCGCGTAGCGCAGTCAGTAACGTGTCTGGCAACAGATGCGAGTCTGATTGCAGATCCAGGGGTCGCAAGTTCGATCTCGGATAGGTTCCATACTTTTGTGGAGATTGATCATGGAATAATTTCTACGGTCATTCTCCTCCCTTCCGCTGAATCATTCAAGAAGGGTTGTTGTCAGTTACAAGCGAAAGTATGTGCACGAAGTACTGGTTAACTGCTTGTTCAAGCTTGCTTGTTCGAGCTTGCCCAGGAAAATATTTGGCTAGCTGAACTGACTACTGTTAGCCCAATGTTTACTGTCGTCGCCCTGGGCCCTGTCACCTGTTAAACTAACGGTACCGGGAGCCAACCCACGACGGTAAACATTGAAGGCATTATATCCAGCCATGATAATAGCTGTTGACTTTGGACGTAAAGCAACAAAACAAACAAACAAGCAAACAAAACTTATCATATCATTATATCACCCATATAATGGCGGGAAACTCCATTGTACATTCCATGTAATAGCCGTAAGCTGTAGTAGTAGTAGTAGTAGTAGTAGTAGTAGTAGTAGTAGTTGTAGTAGTAGTATATGTGTAGTTGGTGTTGCTGGTTTTGCTGTAGAAGTAGTAGTAGAAGTAGTAGTAGTAGAAGTAGTAGTAGTAGTAGTAGCAGCAGCAGCAGCAGCAGTAGTAGTAGTAGTAGTAGTAGTAGTAGTAGTAGTAGTAGTAGTAGTAGTAGCAATAGTAGTAGTTGTTGGTTTTGCAGTAGCAGTAGTAGTAGTAGTAATAATATTAGTGGTGGTAATGATTGTAGTAGTAGTAGAAGTAGTAGTTTGTTTGTTTGATTTGATTCTTTATGTACCATCAACAATCTTTCAGCTAAACAGGGACGGGTCTTCCTGGGTTGAACCAGTACTAAGCTAGGATAAATGTGTCTTGCTCACGGACAGCAACGCAGTGACGTCGGTGAGGCTCGAGCCTGCGGCCCTCGTAATCGAGTCAAGCAATCTACCATTAAGCCACTGCGCTCCCTAGTAGTAGTAGTAGTAGTAGTAGTAGTAGTAGTAGTAGTAGTAGGAGCAGTAGAAGTGGTGGTACTACTACTACTACTACTACTACTACTACTACTACTACTACTACTACTACCACCAAAAAAGTAGTAAGTAATAACAAATAAGTAGTAAGTAATAACTAATAAGTAGTAAGTAATAACTAATAAGTAGTAAGTAATAACTAATAAGTAGTAAGTAATAACTAATAAGTAGTAAGTAATAACTAATAAGTAGTAAGTAATAACAAATAAGTAGTAAATGTTATAACAAATAAGTTGTAAAAGTAGCTGTAGTACTACTTCTGCTACTACTACTACTACAGTACTTCTACTACTACTACTACTACTACTACTACAACTACTATAATCATTACCACCACTTATATTATTACCCTGGAGGGCAGTGGCTCAGTGGTAGAGTGCTCGCCTCGAGACCGAGAAGCCACCGGTTCGAGCCTCACAGGCGTCACTGCGTTGTGGTCCTTGAGCAATACACATTTATTCTAGCTTAGTACAGGTTCAACCCAGGAATACCCGTCCCGATATAACTGAAAGATTGTTGATGGGACGTTAAGAATCAAATTAAACAAATATATTACTACTACTAATACTACAACAACAATAATCACTACCACCACTAATACTACTGCTGCTGCTGCTACTACTATAATTACTAATACTACTACACTACTACTGCTGCTGCTGCTGCTACTACTACTACTACTACTACTATTACTACTGCTGTTGCTGCTGCTGCTACTACTACTACTACTACTACTTCTACTACTACTACTTCTACTACTACTTCTACAGCAAAACCAGCAACACCAACTACACATATACTACTACTACAACTACTACTACTACTACTACTACTACTACTAATACTACTACTACTACTACTACAGCTTACGGCTATTACATGGAATGTACAATGGAGTTTCCCGCCATTATATGGGTGATATAATGATATGATAAGTTTTGTTTGCTTGTTTGTTTGTTTTGTTGCTTTACGTCCAAAGTCAACAGCTATTATCATGGCGGGATAGTCAGTTCAGCTAGCCACATATTTTCCTGGGCAAGCTCGAACAAGCAAGCTTGAACAAGCAGTTAACCAGTACTTCGTGCACATACTTTCGCTTGTAACTGACAACAACCCTTCTTGAATGATTCAGCGGAAGGGAGGAGAATGACCGTAGAAATTATTCCATGATCAATCTCCACAAAAGTATGGAACCTATCCGAGATCGAACTTACGACCCCTGGATCTGCAATCAGACTCGCATCTGTTGCCAGACACGTTACTGACTGCGCTACGCGGCCCGGTGATATGATAAGTAATAAGTAGTAAGTGATAAGTAGTAAGTAATAAGTAATAAGTAATAAGTGATAAGTAATAAGTAGTAAGTAATAAGTGATAAGTAATAAGTAAAAATGTCCCTCCAGGGCTTCCGTACTTATAAGCCCGCAGCAGAAATATGGTGTATTAAACACTTTTAAATTGAATTAAGAATAATGACATTTTGAAAACAATTAATTCTCCTAAACTTCACTTTCAAGTTTGAGCTATCGGCACTTGATGTGAAATATGAGGCTAAATGTTAGAATCTTTACGCCATTTTTTGTCTTCTGAGTCATAGAGTAAATGTGCTAGAACATGGTAGTAAAGTACAAGATTTAATTTTTATTATAGTGACTATATATGTGTAAGGTTGTGGTTACGCAGCCACATTGTAAAACGTATCTTGATTAATACATGTACTAGCTACTGAGTCAGATGTACAATGTAAAGGGGGACAGATTTTGAGTCGCTCGAAATATGATAAAGTATTCGATATATGAGCTAGCAAATCAAGTTTTAGTACTGTTATGGCATCAGCAAGCAACGAAGGCTCAGACGCAACTGCGCATTAGCAGTTACAGTTTTATGTATTCTGCGCATTGACTCATCATGCTCATAGCGCTTACAGTAACATTCGTGTAAATTTGATGGGAAGAGAGAGTTGGTTGCTTTACTCATATTGTCCTTCCTGATCATGATGTCTTGTTACTGTTAGTGTTCTGTAGCTTTTCCTCGTGGTGTCATGGGTTCATATGCAGCGTGTGATTGTTGGGGACGGATGTTAGTCCGTTCCCCAATTTTAACAATAGCGTTTTGACCACACGTCGTAATTTGCTCTTGCACTGTTGAACACATCAATATGTTACCATTAATCCCAATTTTTCAGCATATGTGTTGCAAAGTATCAGGTTAAATGGTTGATTTAGAGGCAGAGAGGTAAACAGTTGATTCTGGATCAGTTACTTTCTGAGAAGCCGGCTGATATGGATCTACATTGTATTCAAAACAGGGCATTACCAAGCCGCATGATAAGGGATTAATACGATCCTAACAACACCTATTAAGAAGCTTCCGCGTAAAAATAGTTCCAACTTGTTTCGTGTTTTTTATTGTCGTTGTTGTTTTTGTCTTTTTAAAAATAGGTCTAGATCTACAGTAATTGAGATTTATCTGCTCGATTTAAAAAAACCAATCATAAATATATGTAAATTATTATCGCGCAATAATAAATTTATATAATTAGCGATCACGTGAGCAGGGAACCAGTTGATACATATACAAGAATTGGCTTTTTAAAAAAGTTAGCGGTAGTTTAGCGATATGATTTTAAGTCGTCTTACGCACTACATACTTGTGTTTGAACCTCTCAGACTTGTCCAATTGCATTAATATTTGTTCTAAGTTTTGATTATTAATATCCCAGCTGTGATTTTATATTTAATTTTTACAATTTAATACATTTTCCCATTTAATGCACCCTGGAAAATGCAAAAGCCAAAAGGTAAATAAAATCTAAACCTGTTGACTGTACAATGTGCAGATTTCTCGGAGCCTTCGTTTTTAGCATAAATGTAAACCATATCACCATTTGAGTCAACACGACCTTTTGGTACTTAACGCATTGTCCAGTGACTAAGACTCATGCGACTCCGCGCAAACATGTGCAGACTCGCCTTCGCAGTCGCATTGTGGAGTGTCTCAGGCAAATGTGCAGACTCGTCATGCATTCGCTGCTCGTATTAGCGACAACCCAATCACCATTTGATCAAACACGCGACATTTTAATACTGTTGCGAAGGCTCAGACGAAACTGTCAGCGCAAATATGCAGACTCGCCAAAGCCGTAGTCACTTCACAATGCGATAAGTGTCAAAATCTCGTGCTCTCTCAAATGGCGATTTCGGTGTCATTTTTACAAGCAGAAAATGCTTTAAAGAACAGGCTCACCTGATGATTCATCACAGTTCCAAAATATCATGTGGTGGCTCAAATGGAAATCTGTGTTCCAGAAGCGAAGGTTCTGGTGAGTCTGCACATTTGCACAGGCTCGCTTGAGCCTTCGTAACAGTATCAGAATCCCATGTGCATGCTCGATCGGCGGTGTGTGTGTCATTTATGCGAGCAGCGAGTTAAGGCTCTGGTGAATATTCACAAGGCTGCACAGGTTCACCTGAGCCTTTTGTCAGTCGACAATCTAATAAGTACCAAACTCTCTTGCTGGCCCGAAATGGGCTTTCGCTGTCATATATGACTTCAGCGAATGCTCTGGTGAGTCTGCACATTCGCACAGGCACAACTGAGCCTTCGTCACTGTACCAAATTTTTTTGCGTTGGCTCAAATGACGACTTGTGTCCTATTTATACGAGCAGCGAAGGCTCTGGCGAGTCTGCACCAGTAAATACAACAACGGGGTGCAACCATCGTTGCGTTATTTCAATGCTCACTTCAAGGTTATGAAAATCCTCAATAAAACTTTTATCAAGAAAATGTCATTTCATGGAGGTATAATGCTGCCTATGCTTTCATCAATATAGGCTGCTAACTGACTCAAGGGTCGTTGTCGACTTTTGAAAAGTGGTACGATCTTGAAATGTAGTATGCGTCTTTCGAGTGTCAAAGGCACGTGTGTGTGTGTGTGTGTAGGGGTGGGTGGGGGGAGCACGAGAGAAACGACCCCTCTCGTTGGGGGATAGGGCCTCCCAAAAGAAATATTTCTAATTCAAAATGTCCGTAAAAGCGATTCTAATGCATTTTGAGGTCATATTTTTCTAGTGAAGCCAAGTTTATTTTTTACAAGCATTAGCTTTTTTTTTTTAAAATGCATATAGCAGCTTTTTGAACCCTCACCATCAATGCATTAACACATATTTCGGCCCATTGGCGGTGGCGGTGGACAGTTTCTGTTTCTCAACCAAAACATAGCTGTGGGTACTCAAATAATTGTCTCAATAAGACGGTTCTTTAAAGCATCCAAACATATGTTTAAATCTCTACCAAGGCATATGTTGTGGATAATCAAAATGGAACTGTCTCATCGTTTGAGTACCCAAAGCAAATATTAAAACTGATGGACAAGAAAACATTTTCACTATTACGCTGGAATTGTTTGCTAATCTAGACCTATGATTCTATATCGAGAGAAGACTCAACAAATCAGGTTGCGCATCTACAACATTACTACGGGTTAACACGAAATCATGTTTGATTCGAAACAGCATAATTTTATATTATGTTTTCTGTTTCTTCTCAGCTCACAGGGGTCGGCAATGATGATTTAAGACCACTTTGATGCACGCTCACTATTATACTTTAATTGTAATTGGTGGCACTTTCTTAATCTTATTTTTTGTAGAGTCCGCTTTTCACACCCTGATGCCCCAAGAATGTGTGTGTGGGGGGGAGGGGGGGGAGCTGAGATTTTCATATATATACGTAGGCTGGGACCATTTTTGGGGGTTCAAAATCTTGAATTTTAATATTTTTGGGGGGTTTCAGAAATATCATTATTTTTGGGGGTATGAAGATTTTGTGGATATATCATAACAAAATTGGACTGGTTTTAGAGGTCATTTCTATACATTTCAGGGATTTCAGGGGTTTTCTTAAAGTCAATGTGCAGGATGGGGATATTATTTTGGGTAGCCCAAAATTACAAATATTTTTTGGGGTCTGGCTGATATTCCCGATATATTTTGGGGGTAGACAGTAGATGCTGGGTCCAAGCCTACGTATGAAGAAAAACATGAGAGTACATAATAATGTCTAAGTTCAAAACTCCCAAATATACTATCAAATGTGCACAAAATATAGGCTGCACATGTTCAACGTGGGAACAACCATAATGCAAAGTTTGAATATAAAAGAATGAAAGCTGCTGGAGTTACAGATTACATAAACGAGACACCCAAACCATTTCGGATGGAAAAATGTCCAAGTTCAACGGAAAATATTTTTCAAATGTGCACAAAATAGGAGGTACACATGTTCAACGCATGAATGATCAATCATTATGCAAAGTTTGAATAATAAAGATATGAAAACTGTGGGAGTTACAGATTACACAAACTAGACGCCATCTAAGCATTTTGAACGTAAAAAATACCTAAGTTCAAGACCCCAAAACACGAAACAAAATATTTGGGGAATGTGCTCCAAATCAGAGATGCACATGTTCAATCGTATCATCATGCAAAGTTTTCATATATAGGAACGAAAACTGTTGGAGTTACAGATTACACAAACTATACACCCAAAGCCATTTCGGAGTGAAAAAAAATTCTAAGTTCAACACCCGTCAAAAATTGAGAAAATATTTTTCAAATGAACACAAAATAAGAGATGCACATCTTCAATGTGTGAACAATCATTATGCAAAGTTTGAATATAAAGGAATGAAAAGTGTTTGAGTTACAGATTACACAGACCAGACACCATCTTAGCATTCTGGACAGAAAATATGTCTAAGAGCAACGCCCCTCAAAAATAAGAAACTTGATATTCATGAATTATGCACAAAATAGAAGGTGACCATCTTCTATATGTGAACAATCACTATGCAAAGTTTTAATAAAAATGAATGAAAACTTTTGGAGTTACAGATTACAAAAACTAGGCACCCTAAAAGTATTGCGGATGGATGGACAGACGGAAAGACGGACTCTCTTACAAATGGATTCTTGTTGGTTGCCAATAAAGCGTAAGTACCCAACAAATCCCAGAAAAGTTTAACGGAATAAACTTCATTTTGAGTTTATATTGCCTAGGTTACATTTGCTACGGTCGTCGTACGATTTATTTGTCTACGATTTTCTCTACGATTTTTTTGGCATCGTAGGCGGCTAAAAGCTACGACGTATGTGTTTACATTGCTTACGATCACCTTACGATTTCTTTCGGCGACAGACTAGAACAAAAGTTTACAGAGACCTTGCGGATATCGTACGACAACCGCAAGGTTATCGTACAATCATCGTGTTATCTTCATGACCTCCCTATATAAATCGCACGATGCCCGTACGATGACCTTGCGGAAGTCGCAAGGAGTCGGTACGCTGACTGTGCAATTGTCGTGTAATTATGTGCATGGATTCAAACGGCTATCCATGTTCATTTTTGCATTCCATTTGAACTATGTTTCAAAGTCATGTGATCACAAATCGTGATGTGAAGAGGCTAGTGTTTTAGTTGAACATGGTCCCAAGGTATGAAACAGCGTGATACCTTTGTGTATATTTTAATGTCGATTTCTAAGTTCTGCAGTTTTCATAAAGTTTAAATCACAGAATATTGCAACCACTTTTTTATAGTGCACTTTTATAATTCGAAAAGTAGCACTTTAATTGAAAATATAAAGATGCTTTTATTGTATCAGCGTAGACTAAAACGCTTATTATGGTTTTATTCAGTTTAATCATTCAAAGGCACTCTACGGCCAGCAACACATAAAATCTGCGTCATAAGCAAAAATGAAGTCGTTGCATGCGAACAGCAAAGGTACTGATCAGAATGCGCTTTCTTCCACTCGGCCTGGTCAGCACATTTGCCATTCGTTTTCAGTAAAATACATTTTGTAGAACATTCATTCATTCAAATTTCAATGTTCGAACTAGTCACATCTTCTCACTTCGAGATTTTATTCCTTGAAGTAATACTCAAATTCAAATCCCAGAGTTATAAATCACAAAAATATCTGGACTTTTTTTTAATCTTATCTAATTAATTAAACCCCTTATCCAACCAGCATTTTATATACTGAAAATGCATACTGCATTTCACGTTAGGTGCATATTTTGAATTGCTCTTCAGATAATTTTATCATGGAAACATACTCTATGGGCCCTGATTAGCATGCACGGATCCAGAAAGTTATGTCAGAGGGGGTCCAACTCAACTTTTTTTACTTGATAAGGGCGAGAGGATCCAAATACCACTAATTATTGGCCCGCTAGCGAAACGTCATTTTAAATGGCGTTTCGCTGGCAGACCGATGCTGGCCCGTCATGTAATGCTGGCTTGGTACATGTTTAGCTTTGAGATTTTCTACGGGATCTGGACCAGTATTGATAAAAAAAAACTATATTTTTGTGATTTTCCAGGGGGGGGGGGGATCCGGACCCCCTGTCCCCCCCTCTGGATCCGCTCATGATTAGACTGCTTCCATTAGCAAACTGAACTGTGTCCATATTGAGTCACACTGAGTGGTGGTATAAGAAACATCACCTGAAGACAAATATTGAAATGAAACAAATAGCTAATGATAAGTCGCAAGGCGAACGCACGATCATCGTGCCATCGCCTTAGGGTTACCGCAGGATGACCTTCCGATGTCCATACGATTTTATGGGCCCTGCAAAGGCATCGTACGGCGACCTTGCGGGCTCCTTACGACTATCGCAAGAATGTACGATCATTTTTGGGCCAAGATGACAATCTAAAACCCTGCGTTGTCCTCACGATCATCGTGCGGTGCCCGTACGGGGATCATACGATGTCACTGCGATGTGTCTACGGACTACGGGCTTACGATTTTTTCAAATTTGTCATTGTGCGGAGTTAAACAAAATCGTAGAGGCCACGATGCCCGTAAATCCGTACGATGATCGCAAGGTCTCCCTGCGGAGGCGGTACGGAAACGGTGATTTGGACATCGTACGGGCATCGTATACTCGTCATATTATAAGGCAAATGTAACCGAGGCATTAGCTCCCTTTATATGCAAATGAGGTTTATTCCGTAATTGATTTTGGAAATTTAAAGTACCAAGAAATTTCGGAAATTTAAAGTACCCAACGAGAGTCCATTCGTGAGTACGAACGAACGGAGTGGACCTACTACTAGACCTGCTTTCGCTGAGGCCACGCAGGTAATAATAATTATGAAACAAGTATTAGCCTAAAAAAGCTGGTGGTCGTTTAACCTGATTATAATATGTATTCATGCACACTGCATGCTTCAATTTTTAACTTCTCGAGCCTGTCCATTTACAATGGTTCAAAGCTCTGAGATATAAACGTCAGAGCTGTAATTGTTTACCATTTAAAACGTGCTTCCATCGCGTATAGGTCTACTCTTTTTATGTGGCTGGATTTTAAGTACCCGGCTTATGCATGGCCATTTATAGTCTATCGTGAACAAGATATGTTATGATAATGGATCTAGCATGCGACACAATTATGGAACGTTATTTGACAACATTGGACAGCCCATTTTTACGATATTTTTTTCTAAAACTGAGGCCAGAAAGCAAGGTAACAGTGACACTGAATGATATTCGACACTCCCTGACCCCCAGGATGTGTCCACAAACCAAATTCGGGATTCCTATATCATATAATATAGGATTTATGCTCGTGACACGATTTTTCTAGATCTGAGGGCATATGTTAAGGTAGGGTACGCGACGCACCGTGACCCCAAGATACATGAATTCACGAATTTTGGCATTCCTACTTCAAATAATACAAGAGATATGATAAAATTGTTTGGCTTTTTTGTTGTAAGGTTTTAGTTAACCATTCTTGTTAGCTAAATCACAGGTTGTACAAAAGGTATCAAACTAAAAATCTCCCTATTTGAAGACTTGAACGCTTAAATACAGCCGTCCCCATCAGTACTCTCAGTGCTTTGATTGAATTTCCTGATCATACTCACTTACTTTTTATGAGTTATAGAACAGAAGCAACACTTAAACGCTGACGCCAACACAGACCTCGCCGCCGTGGTTACTGACACACATGTACATGTAACAGTAGGGGCGTAGCCAGAGGCTTTAAGCCCCATTCTCACTGTGCCGATGTAGCCACGGTTCATCCCGATGCAGGACAGCCGGTATACCGTGAGGCACCGGGACACATTTCATAAAAAATAAATTGCGTTCTCACCTTGCCGGCGTTACCCCGGTATAGCCCTTGTTCTCGAGAAAGCAAGACGCCGGTTGATCCACGGTTCACCACGGAGCTCTTACGGTGCAGCACGGTGGAGCCACGGTTCGTGCCGGTATAGCCAGGTGTTACCCAGGTTGTTTACGGTGATGTCCCGGTAACTGCCGGTTGCGCCACGGTTACATGCCGGTAGGGCCACGGTTGCGTCCCGGTGCTACTCTACACTATAAAACCAGGATAAAAATGTGGAGTAACATCAGTTTTCTTCTGTCTCTATCGAATAACATTTATGACACTAATTGTACTGCACAGCCATATACGAGTTACTAGAGGAATCATGGTCTGTGTAGCGAAAGCAAATGCCTAGTAACCTCGCAGCTCATTTGCATGACAAATAAGCAGAAGCAGACCTGTTTTCTTACGACGAGGTTTAAATGTTGTTGATCTGGGCCCAGAATTACAATGCCTCCTTAAAGCTAAGGAAGACTTAATTTAAGTATTGATACTTCAACATGCACATTAAATGCTTAATAAATTGCCAAGACCGATGCAGTACTCATGGTCAAAGATATCATTGTGATCTACAGAAAAAAAATGAAACTATTTTGGTTTTGATCAGTTTGGAAACGTTATTTTTCGCATCCTGGAAATTCAATTCTCCTTAACTTTAAGGATACATTGTAATTCTAGGCCCAGATTGTCTTGCTTTTTCGTAAAAATATATATAAACACTTTTAGCGGGGCATGTGATTTCCAACAGTGTGATATTTTGAGAAGTGTAGACTCAGACAAGCCTGCGCAGTCCCCAATAAAGCTTTAAAGTCGCTCGGTTAGAAGCTTAACAGTCATAGAAAAATCAAGCGACTAGCAAAGGCTCTGATCAGACTGCGCCTAGGCGCAGGCTGATCTGAGGCTTTGCTAATGGCAAAATACCACATTGTTGGAAATTTCATGTCTTGGCTCATATATGCTTGACTCTTCAGTAGCTATAAGTGCATTTATTCATAAGCTTTGTAAATGAGCACATTTATGCTGCTGACAATTTAACCAACTTGTGACGAATGGACTTTCCCATCCTTACATTGTATCATTTGGATGAATCCACTTTCATTTAAGGGGCAGCAGGAGTGACTTTTCATTTTTATTTTGCATTTTATTACATGTACATAGGCAGTGGAACCGCACGGTTTATCACGGTGGAGACACGGATGTTCCCGGATTGCGCCGGTATAGCCCCGACGCAGTCCCGGTGGAGACACGGTTGCTCCCGGCGGCTTCCCGGTTTATCACGGTATTTGACAGCCTTCCCTATGAGCCGGTTCAACACGGTTCATCCCAAATCTCCAAGGTTGTCCACGGTGTCGCCACGGTTGTGACACGGTTCATCACGGATCATCAAACCGGGATGAACCGGCACCTTAAACCGGGACAGTGAGAACGGGGCTTTATCATGTTGAAGCCCACAAAAATGGAGAATGGAGGGATACCTGACCCAAATTAGTTACTTCTTCACTTTTCAGATAGTGAATAATAAAGGCGCTGATCAGAATGCGCCGATGCGCATCGGCGCAGGCTGGTTTTCGCCTTTTTATTCGCAGGCTGGTCTTCGCCTTTTTCTTCGCAAGCAACAAAGTCAGAGTCTCTCGCGTCGAGGTTCATATGATGTTGAAGCCAATGCTTCCTGGCCTCCGCCTGCCTACGCACATGTTTATTAAAGCCTGTTTGCACGCAAACTTGTGGTCACTTTTGGAATGCTGGTGTGGACTCACGGTGGAATATAAGCTTACATGTACATCATGCCCGGATTTATTATCTTCAATGTTTTTCACAGAGAGCTGTACGGACCTCCCACGAGAAGCAATTGGACCCAATGGGTCCACTTGCTTCTAGAAATGTGTTCATTCCAGAATTTCTATGGAAATTTAGCCCCATGCTTTTCGAGGGGGTGTTCGTACCAGCATTCTATGAAATTTTAGCCCCTTGCTTCTCGAGGGGGTGTTCGTACCATAATTTCTACTGAAACCTAGCCCCTTGCTTCTCGAGGGTTGTTTTTAGGGGGGTCCGGACCCCCTGTCCCTTTATCTAGATCCGCGCATGTACATATCGGTAAGAATTTTCATTCAAACACAAATATTTAAATCATTGAAAGGAAATTAGGAAAATAGTTCCGAAACGTATCCTCTAATCCTAAGCCAATGTATACAAATGTACCAAATTTACTTCTACTAAATCAAATGCTTAAGCCATCTGGTTTCAAGCTGTCGAATTCTCATCGTTCATAATGTTAACTTGTTCTTTTAGCAATCGGTTTTACGAGGAACGCGCTGGCTCAGTGGAAAAGTGTTAGAATTGAGATCGAAGGGTCGCAGGTTCGAGACTCACCGACGGGAGGCATCTGATTGTGGCCTTAATTATGGCATCTCGTCCTATGTTTGTTACTTGTCAACCCAGGAAGACAGTAAACAGTCCCGCCATGCAGATTCGGATCCAGGATTTCTGGAAAAGGGGTTCATATGTATAAAGGTGTGAGGGTTCGTTTTGCTGATTTTATCTCATTTTTCTTAAATATCCCATGAAAATGAAATAATTTGGCCTCACTGAGACCAAATTATTTCATTTGCATGTGTATTTTAAGAAAGTAATAATTACATGTAACAAGTTTAGAAATTATATCAGTAACCTCATTCTGCAGAATACATGTATATGAATGACTTTTGCATTCATTTGGTTTAAAGCGGCTGACGTTTGAACACTACTTAATGTCATGTTATATAGTAAAATCGAAGACATGAAACCAAAGGAATATTTCTCCATATCCTTTGCAAGGTACATATAGATTTGGTCATTATAGTAAGTATGTTTTGTATGCTGTAAGCTTGTCACAGCTCTGGACTAACCTTATTAAAATCAGGTCTATTCATGCAACCTCCCAATGTTACGTTCAATATGCTAAAATGTACACGTACATTGTAGATTGATCAAATATGCTAGATTTTTATTTCTTAAAAGCAAGTGGAAATTCCCATCATTTGTTATTTTAAGCAACCGATGGCATGTGCATGTTCACGTCTTTCTTACACAAACCAAGTTATGCCGTTATTTCACAACTGCATGGCATACATATCCACGCTGTATGCAAGTGAACTACAATCATGTCAAATTTGCAAATCAAATCAGAGAAAGAACTGAACAGTAGGAGTTCATTTTCAGCGAATAAGCAAGTTGATCACTACAAGTACCTTTAAACAGAGTACATTCGTATTGTGTGTTTAAGTGGTCAACTACAAGTACCTTTAAACAGTGTGCATTCGTGATGTGTGTTTTAGTGGTCAACTTTCTTTTTCGAAATTATCATATAAGCTTTGTTTGAATGTGTGTTGTCGTATATGCCTAAATGAGGAGACTTCCCATGTGGTCTGCTATACAGTCAACCCCGTCTTAAGCGGTCACTCAAAACGAAGTCCAAAATTGTTTTTTTAAGTAAGAAATGCGACAAAGATCAGGAATCGATACAATCAAGTACCACACCTGGCCCAGGATACCAAATTGGAAAGTGACAAAAAACAATTTAACACTACAAACAAGAGCCAAGAGGTCGGCCCTTTCCCAGCAGGTGTCCACAAGGCAGCAATGAACAGCCGCGAAAACACAAGGCATAAATAACACAAATGATCCACAAAAGAAGTACCGCCTCTAAGACCGATTATTGCTTAATTGTCATTTTACTTCCAGGAATAAAGGATACTACCTCTTTACTTCCAGGGATTTAGGATACTGTTTTCAATTTTTTAGATACCTAGGGATATAGGGATAATGAATATTTAGGGAAATAAATAATGAGGACATTTGCAAGTTTATAAGGGATACTTGCCTGTTTACTTTAATGGATATGGGATATTTAGCACCCTCCTCCACAAGCTTCAAAAATACTATACTTTTCCCCAGTACTTAAGTGAGAAAAAATATCACCTGCAATAAGCAAGCGGTTGAACACCTTAAAGTTTAGCTTTGGCTAACATGGCTTTCTTCCCAAAGCTCGTCTATGTTTTAACCCTTTCATCCCTTAGTTTCTGAGGTAAACTCTATCGTTTTAAATTGTATAAGAGTCGTTAGTCAAATCCTGAGAAAAACCCTGCAAAATTGAGATTAAAAAAGCAAAATAAGTATAGGCAAACATTGTATATCTAGATGAAATGGTTCATAAGAGCTACAATGTCGAGCATCTTTCAGGTCTTCTTGGTGTCTCGTGATGGTAGTGTGGCTCTTCCTCGCGGTGCCATGGGTTTGTGATTGTGATGTTTCCTGATCATACTCACTCACTATTCTTTAGTGTTAAAGGGGTTGACAGAGTTTCAAGGAATTCATTTCTTTCGCCATGCAATTACATGTACATGTACAACATATCATGCATTGTCGTAGCTCCCATTTCGCAGTTACGCACGTGCGTAATAAAAATAGTAACATTCAAGGGAGGTCACCTAATGTGGTAAAAGTGATTTTCCATGACATAAGGTACTGCTCTTTAAGGAAAGAATTCGCTCCCTCTGGGAGCAAATTCTTTCCTTTCAAAGAAGTTCCCATTATGAATAAGGGTCGCAGTTGAAGAGAATCACTGGTTGATCAAGTAGTCTCCCTTTGATTTGCGTAACTTTTTCAGCGTTCTGGCTATGCCATTGATATGTACAACATTTGCACCTACCTTATACTTTTGGAGCTGATACAGGGAAAAAGCTTCCCCACCTTTCGTCAATGTACATGCTAGTATACAAATGAGCACAACTTTTGAGCATTCCGGTGAAAGTCTACTAAAACATTCCATTTTGATTGTCGTAACGTCACTGCAGGCCCGTAGAAAAATATGCGTGTATCAGCTGGTAATATGTACAAATGTTTTCTTAATATATATCCTCCAACAAAATGCTTATATCAAACTCTTTTAAATTTCACTGGTAAATGTGCAAATATTTCCTTATACATGTATATATCCACCAACAAAATGCTTATACCAACTCTTAAAATTGCAGGGGTAATATGTACAAATGTTTCCTTAATATATATCCACTACCAAAATGCTTAAATCAACTCTTAAAATTTCACTGGTAAATGTGCAAAAGTTTCCGTAATATATATCCACCAACAAAATGCTTATAGATCTACATGTATCAACTCTTAAAATTTCACTAATAAATGTGCAAAAGCTTCCAATATATATTTCCACCAATTTTGAAAATATTAAAACACGTCTGAATACGTTTGAATATATCTTTTATCAGCATTTAATATTTCACTGAAAATTGTGCAAAAGTTTCCTTGATATACATCCACCAACAAAGTATCAAAAACACGTTTTAAATACGTTCACATATCTCCACATGTTAAACGTTAGACGTCGATGACGCTAAATTATCGATAAAACACAATAAACATAGATCCGAGGTTATTAAATAAACGCATCTGCAATTTGAGATAACATATCGTTTCTTCCATTAGGTTTGAATGCTATAGGTGATCGTTGACTGCCAATATTCACAGAGTCTCTCGTATCGGAATAACTATCAATCTGCTCACTTCAGTCGGCAAATTCGGTCGTTGAAGCTTTCTTTGGCAATCTTCGTGATGAGGCTTTTATCTTCTTCCCCCTGAAAGTAGTTTAAAGATCATTTAAGCCTGTCCGTAAGATAACGGTACTTATCACATGACGTCGCGCGTCTGAGAGTGAAATAACGCCATGCAATAAAATCGATAAACCCCTAGTGGTTTATAGTTTTTTTGGGAAACGTTATGAAATGACGCTTTTAACTTCAGGCATAAGGTAAAACCCTAACGCTTTTCACGCCAAAAATGAGATTTCAAAATAATCTTAATGTCATATGATAGATAGAATGTAACGTTCGTGATCATGCATTATTGAATTGAGCACTTATGTAATATCCTCTATTTATCGCATATACATTAAATTAATTATCGCATAGTCGTTAAATTACACCTTGAACAGTCCAGGACAAAACCTCTGTACGTTAAAATATATATCACTCGAAGATAAAGAGGATCTAACATTAGTGTTCATGTTTTATTGAATTTATTAAACGAGTTGAGGAAAAGAGATAAAATGCGAGGCTTGCAACAAGTTTAATAAATTAAATAATACAGGAGCACGAATGTTAGATTCTATTTATCACAGGACATAAAAGTTACTTAAAAATCGCATATTTTTGGTGTAAAAACATCAAGGTTTTGCCTCTTTTGCGCAACGCTACAAGGGACGTCATTACTCTACGTTACTAAATCTGTAAGCCAATAGTGGTTTATCGATGTTATTGCATGACGTGATTTGTTTGTTTGATTTGATTCTTTACGTCCCATCAACAATCTTTCAGTTATAAAGGGACGGGTCCTCCTGGGTTGAACCAGTACTAAGCTAGGATTAATGTTCTTGCTCAAGGACACAACGCAGTGACGCCGGTGAGGCTCGAACCCGCGGCCCTTCGGTCTGGAGTCAAGCACTCTACCACTGAGCCACTGCGACGTTTTATCACTGCAAGACGCGACGCCATGTGATAAATTAATAGATTTATCGTACACCTTGGACAGTTTGGGAAATAACCTCTATACGTTAAAAAAATGTATCATTTGAAGAAGATAAAAAATGCCTTTTCAACAATCAATTCAATGTAAGGCAACAGAAAGTAACGTAATTAGGCTATGCCTGAAAGTATTTATACCACGGTCAAATGTACGATCTCATACATATGACTGTTTACGTTAAAACAGCTTATTTCCCGTTCTTCATTGGTATAACGCACATATTTCTAAGAGATCCATACATAATTTGTTTTGGATAAGTGTTATGTAATTTGTCTTTCATTTAAATCTCCCCATATCACCATGAATATTGCTTTAACTCCTGAATATGGAGATGAAAAATACACAGTTACTAAAACAGGCTAGTTTTGCTATTGTTGCAAAAAAAAAAAAAAAAAAAAAAAACAGCAGCAGCAAAAAAATTGCTTCAAGTGTTTTGATTTTTTACTTTTGATTGGTGATTATGTAGCTGACTGATGAAGTTACACAATCGCATAAAAATGTAAACTAGAGGACTTGATTAAAGTTGGTGTTAAAATTGGTCAAAGTCAACTTAGGCTCATTATTTGATCAAAATAAGTTATTTTGCTTTACCATATATGGGGCATGGTCGCCATTTTGGTCAAGTGACCTAAAGCAAATATCATATCTCAAACAAAAAAGATACGTCCGATTTTCATGGTACTGTATCTTTTGATCCAATTAAGATGTCTCAGCAAAATTTATACCAAAATGTTTATCAAACGTCCGACACACAAAAGTTGGTAATTATTTGATTTTATCTTCTTATCCGGAAGAGTTATTGAACCTTAAGTGAAAACAGCTCATTACACTATCATCAGCAAGTTCATCATCAAAACGTGACACATTTTACTTTAAATGGGAACCAGGAAAGTCCAATGATGAAAAAACATATAAAAATCCCAAATGTGCTTATTAAACGAGCGACATTGCAATTCAAAACCGCCAATTTACGAATTTAACTGAAATTACCTCCCTTTGAATAAAACAAATAGCAATTTAAGAACCTCGGATTCTCCTTAAACTAACATAATTTTGACACCGTTTTTGTTTTAATTTGTTGTGCTTGTGAATTACAAGATTACACAAAAGATAAAAATGAAAACCATGGCGGATGTCGGCCATCACATGTTCACTAAATCTGTGTTGTATACCCCACCCCATACTGGAAAAAACACATGTGAATACAGCATCAATTGTTTTAATGCTGATTAGTCTTAATTAATGTTAAAATGCTTGTGGTAATGAAAAAGAAATTCAATTTTGACCGACTCTGTTGATTATCAAAATGCTGGACCAACAATTATTTTTCTGAGTGTCTTCGCGCATGCTCTTGACCGACGTTTTGTGACGTCAGAGTATGTAACAGATTAATGGTTTTGGTCGTAAAAGCAATGCATACAACTAACATGCATACATCTTACTAGAGAGATTGCTCAGTGATGTTTTAACGTGCTTGAATGGTTTGGAATTATGATGGACAAACAAGCTATTGATGTTGTGACTTTTGATTTTAAGGGTACTCGTGTTCTCTGAGTTGTCAGCGGCTCTACTGGTTATCAAATGAATTTCGTTTAGGTGCGTAACGTTTCTAAATGATAACAGTTTATAATGTAAAAATTTGAATGAAATGCGTTCATACATTAAAAACTGGCAGACATAAACTTCAAGCGGACATAACTTTATTGTTTCAGTATATATTGTTTTATTTACTGAATACTCCATATAAACGGTGAGTTCAAACAGCCCAGTGATTTCTGAAAAAATGTTAAGAAACATATGTGGCAGCCCTAAATGGGTAGCTTTGGATAAAAAGCCAAGGGTCAACTTTACCTTTTGTGCTTATATAAAACGAGTGACTCATTAACTTTAACATTTCTCACAAGAATTATAATTTTCGCATGAACAGTAATAGAAAAAAATGAACATTTCAAGAATGTTCCAATATAAATGCATTAGGAATCAAATTTGACCTTGCCTTAAAAAGGTCAAGGTCAATCCAGATTCATCATTTATGCAAACCCTGGAAGGGCCCAGTAACCCCAATGTTACAAAGCAAGTACCAAGGTAATCGGCCTTCTGCTTCTGGAGAAGACGATTTTAAAGCATTTTACCATATATGGGCATGGAGGCCATCTTGGTCAGGTGACCAAACTATTTTGTATTTGTATTTTGGCTATATTACCATGAGGGGTTTTCACATGAAATTTGTTCAATTGTGCCAATGGTGATTGAGAAAACTATGTTTTAATATACTGATTGGTCAACCTACAATCATCATTTGAACACACTTTGTAGGCCTCCCATTCCCAATGCTACTTATCAAGTCCAAATGTCACCGACCTTCTGGTTCTGGAGAAGAATAGTTTTAAAGCTTTTTACCATATATTGGAATGGCGGCCATCTTGGTAAGGTGACCAAACTAATTTGTATATGTTTTGGCTATATCATCATAAGGTAACTTTACATGAAATTTGAGTTCAATTGGGCCAATGGTTTTTGAAAAAGCTATGTTTTAATAAACTGATTGGATTCCTCATAAGATGGAAGATCAACCTTGACCTCTGGAACTTATTCATAGTCATTATCTCAATAGGTTAAACATATCAAATGAGAATAATGACTTAGGCTTCCACAGTAAAAAAAACTTTTCAAAAAAGGATAATAATTTGAACAAACTTGGTAGGCCTCACATCCACAACGCGACATACCAAGTCCCAAGGTCATTGGCCTTCTGGTTCTGAAGAAGATTTTTAAAGGGTGTTTACCATATATGGGTGTAGCGGCCAACTTGGTCATGTGACCAGGACTATTTGAACAAACTTTAGTTTTCGCGTCCGAAGGAGTCTCTATATAAAATTTGAGTTTAATTGGCCCAGTGGTTTCAGAGAAGAAGATGATTGAAAATGTTAATGGACGGACCCCAGAGTCACTGGTAAACTATATGGGTGAGCTAAAAATATGAAACCTGTGAAGATCAAAATCAATCATGAGCGCGCAGCGCGAGTGATTTATCTTCGTACAACTGACCGACAAACAGTCAATTATTACTGAAACAATTCACTGCAAGACCTGATCTATTTCGATTCGAACACACAATAAACGACAAATAACATATTTGAAGCCTGCAGCTTACCCTAGTTTCCGCTATAGTTAGACTGTTTAGCATGCGTTTACATGTATTTGTAACGGCTTTCAAGTGTAAAGAAGACGTTACACCGTCTAACACCATGACTGACGTCATTTTGCAGTGGCAATTGGCGTCAGATAGCGCGCGCTTTCCTCGCGCTTTCCAAACTGTGACATTTTATATGACACAATGTTTAAGCATTTGCTATATAGGCGAGGTGTGTTCGAATAATCTGTTAATTGGGAGAGGGTAATACTTATCAATAGTTTGTCAATATGGGGGAAAAGATCGATTGTTATCCATTATTCAGATGAGTACATATATTACATGTGTGTACCTAAACAAAAAGCGTACTTTTTACGATGACTCTCGAAAAGTCATTGAATATATGTATGCACATTTATCAGTTGCCTTACATATAAACTGCCTTGTTGCACGTTGGCCTGGTAAACGTTGTCTAAATAACAGTATGTGCCTTTATCATGCCTTTATGACGTCGCACTTTTGAATGACGTCGTCGACGACGCTGAATCGACACGAAAATCGATATCTACTTTTATATCGTCTTTTGATATGAGGTTTACCAGGCTCGGCTTTGAGAATGCATGTCGAATCACTCGGCAAGCCTCGCGATTCAACAAGCGTTCTCAAAGTCTATCAAAAGACACTCACCTATTATTCTCTACTATACATGTCAGCTGCGGTTACGTTCCCCAGCTTTACTACATGCATACTATTTGGGCCTCGGCGCGAGAAAACCTGTCTTCGGAGGTTTGCGAACAACAAAGGCGCAGACCAGCCTGCGCATCCGCGCAGACTGATCAGAGCCTTTGTTATTCGCTTATCAAAAAGCATTATATCTAGACTTGCTACGAGCGAAATTTCAATTTTCTAGCTAGTCTTTGTAGCTGAGGAGACTGGTTTGAAACTCGCTTTGTCGGAATATCCGAAGACAGGTTTTCTCGCGACGTGGCCCATTTGTTTATGCACATAAAACAATGCTGTGTTATAAGAAGATGGATCGCTTATCTAAGGATGAGATGGACCTTATCAATACAATCATCAGTTTATCTTGTCATCTTGAAAATTTTAGAACTCCGGAAATGCTATTCGATAGCCTTGGCGTTTACCTTCAACATAGTATTACCTTTATACTTTAAACATGTATTTTGCCCTGACTGATCCTAGAATCTGTGTTGAAATTTAAAAAAAAATAATGACATTTATCTTCATTTCAAAACAATTAAAACTGTAAAACATAATACCCGTTTAAAACACTTATCAGAGTCCAAAGATCCAAAACGTGTTTCTTTGAATAACATTGACTGATTTCTAAACGTTGCTCATCGAAAGGTTTATTCCATTAGCATATGCGATGAAGTAGATCGATTGGTAGGCGTTAAATATCATAATGGTGCAAGCGTGACATCACTCTTGCACAATGTTTTCGTGATGCATTGCACGCGCATATTCAATTGTGTCCTATCTTTTAAGACAACTTATATTTTTCTTGCATGCTGGGTAATATCGCCTGTGACATAGTCGTTCGTCTGCTGAATGTTTTTCAACGTTAACCCTTTCAAAAAAGAATTATTCAGAAATGCCCTCAGCGTGTCAACAGTTTGAACCCAGATCAGGCCCAACACTTTGTTGGGCCTGATCTGGGTCCAATCTGTTTGCAACAGTTATCAGCAGACGACCTAACCAATCATTACAAGTAACAGACAAAGAGTTTAGACAGCTTAAGGACAATAAGCCCTTGCAGGCGCGTCGTTGTAAGAACTTGTTTAATATTAAACACTTGTATTCAGGATAATGCGTCACCTAACATCCCTTACATGCATGCTAATGTAAAAGACACGTCGTTATGAAACCTTGTTATTTTTAATTTTATTTTATACCAGTCGTTTTAAAAACCTGTGTTCATATTAAGTAACGCAAAGGTGCAAAGCTCAGGAATCGATACAATCAAGAACCACACCTGACCCAGGATACCTTCGGAAAGTGACAAACACACAGTTGGACACCACAAACGAGAGCCAAGAGGTCAGCCCTTTCCAACAGGTGACCACAAGGCACATATACACAGACGCGCACAAAGGCATAGCAAACACAAGACAGAATAAACAAAAAAGATCCACAAAAGCAGTACAAGTGGCCATGTTTTCGGGGCAATACGTCATCCAGCTCCAAACGAAGACAATTAGTCCTTACAGATACGTCGTTGTATGAACTTGGTTAATACCAATCAAGCGTGTTCAAGCTTACTCAAATTCTTTGGACCCCTCATTGAAATTTTAGTACTTATTCTACAGTGTACATGCGTATACGCACCTGCCAAACGATCCAATGCTCAACATCTGGTTGAATATGAAAAATTATTGCTCTTAAGGAAAATAAAAAAAATCGGGGAATGTCAAACAATAGCCTATGGATTCCTAAGTTTGTGGTATAAAGACTAGCTCAAAAAGTATTCTCATAAGATCATATTTATTTTAGGGTAATACATGTATACACGTCCTTGCCTAAATCTGGTTTACTGACAAACGAGAGAACTTTCTAAACTGAAAATACTACAAACGTAGAAATGCATAGGCTGTTGCATGACATTCCCCTATTTCTTATCCTCTTCCTGGAGCAGTTGTTTTTAATAATCAACCAGATTTACGATAAGAACCAATCACATGTCACGTGACTGGTTCATATTTATGAAACTGTACAAACCCATTACGCAAGCAGCCCCAATGACAAAAAATTGTCTTGAACCCTGAAAACGTCACCGAGTAATGGTCTAGACAAGAAAAATATTAATGCAATATCCAAAGGGATTCCATAAGCATATAAGAATAAAGGGCCAGACGCAAGTTCAAGTTTATGCACAGGATCAATTTTCGATGCAGAAATATTTACATTTATATTGTAACTGCTTTAGATGAAATGCATTTTTGCAGGAGCCTTTGATCTATGCCGCGCCTTAAGACAAAAGTCGGTCTATGTGGGCCAGTACATAAGCATTTGGTAACTATCGCAACAGCAAGCAAAGAAAGCATATGCAGTCTCACCAGAGCCATCATTTCAAGCATACTCTATCATCTGACCAAGTTTTGAAGCTCAGTCCTGTATGCTCTCCATTTTAAGTAGAAGGTACAAACAGACAACTGTATTGGTGTACATGAATCATACTAGACCTTACCCAGTGATCGAGCACCTCTTTTTTCGCGTACATATTCAACAAGGTTCCGGCAAATGACGTTTTACTGCTAGAAATTGTGTTCATTATATGACGTTGCGTCTGGTAGTCAAATAACGCCATGCAGTAAAATCGATAAACCATTAGTGGTTTACAGAATTTTGGGGAAGCGTTATGACGTCCATAACAATGTGGCATATATAGTGACAAATTGTAACGTTTTTACGTCAGAAATGAGACTTCAAAGTAATCTTAATGTCATATAATAAATAGAATCTAACATTCGTGCTCTTGTATTATTGAATTTATTAAACTCGTTATGAAAAAGAGATAAAATGCTCGGCAAGCCTCGCATTTTATCTCTTTTCCACAACTCGTTAAATAAATTCAATAAAACATGAGCACTCATGTAAGATTCTCTACTTATACAGAAGATGGATGCAACAGAAAACTGACAGATTTAACAAGAAGTGATTCTCTTGGCTCTGCATTAATCTTTATGAGGGTTTTACCTAAAAAACCTATCTGTTATTCTGAAAATAATGATAGCGTGGTTATAAAGAAGATATATTGCAGCGTTCAATGACCGAAGCGCGTGAAACGATAGTTTTTGTTATTTGAAATAACGACTATCCTTTAATAGCGGTACATGTATAAAGCAAATCAAATAAAAGACCTCTGACACTTTGATAGGGTATCTGCCTATTTTTCAGATGCTTCTCAAAACTTCGCTTTGCATAAGATATCACTGGTATCCTTTTTAATTGGACGTATGATGTATTAGTAACACATTAAGGTTATAGTTAGACAGGCAAATCCCTACGACAAAACAGGAGACGCTACCAAAGGGGGTAGGCGTTGCAAAATTTGACTTCACCAAAACGTTTAGAAATCAATTATTTTCACGTGTAAGGGTATTTTATCATTAATACTCGATTCCAAATCACAGTGAAAGTATTTTAAAGTCCTAAATCATGAGCATTTTAATGATTATTTTTTGTTGTTGTTTTTTTCTATCTGATTTGTTAAAAAATATTTTGAAGTGCAACTGTAGTCCATATCCAACCTTGATGACAACGTATTTCACCAGCGCATCAGCGCTGCTGATATACGTTAGTAAACCTTCACTTGGCGCGTGTTCGATTCGGGCCTGTTCCATTAGCATGTTGCGGAAAATGGATCAGGTGTTAACTCCCCAACAGCAGTGTCTTTTACAGTTCTTTCTCAGACTCTCCGTCGACCAAGTTAGTTCCAAAATTCCATCATTGCGATGAGCGATGTTGATATACTTTGGATACTGGATTGCTTCTAAAAGCGAAAAGGCCTATTAGAGACCTTACCGCTGAGCGAGAATCCTGATCAAACATAGGCCCTTCGGATATTCTAGACTAAATGTGACGAAATATCTAGATGTAGATGGGTCAATTTCAATATGCGCCCCTAGGCATTATGTGCATTGACTTCGATTGAGGAATACGGTTGAATGACCTAATACATACTGCTGGGGAGGGAGTTAATTCTACAATTTTTCAGTGTGTTCATGAGCAGAGTCTTATTGGAATATGCATATTGTTTTTTATTTGCTTCCAATGGATCACCTATTAAAAATCGTTAACTAAAATAAAAATACTCAGAGCTTGAAGCCCATGAAACACTGAAACGAGTGGCTTCAGCAAATGCAATATTTAAAAAATACTATAAAAGTTCTTCTTTATTAACTGTAAAACGCCATGCGATGGTTCTAAGCTTTTTAAAAGCTAACCTTGTTACCTGGTCAATATTATGCAGCAATGTACTATAACCATTCATCCATGCGTAAAGTACACCTTGTCAATGGCCATGTAGTTTATGTGTATTGGATAGATACAGTACATGCGCAAAACAATCTACAAACTGAATTTAGTAAAAGGACAATTTATTTTCATAATCTAAAGAAAAATATGCTAAAACGTTGTAATATTTTATGACTAATAGGTTATGAAAAGGAAGCTTACTTGTACTAATTATTTCATTATACTGGAAAAAAGGTTTTTAAGAGAGCACACCAAATATCCAAATGCTAGTGTTCGGGCACGCCCAGACGTCACATTTTGGGCTGTGGTATATCATTCCCACACCCCCTGAGGCCCAGCTAGCTTTTCACATATATTATGTAAATTATGAGAACACACTTACATGCAAAAGGGTTAGTTGGGACTCGGGGGGGGGGGGGGCTGATATTTTAAAAATATATTTCTATTTCCTATATGTATAATACAAAAAGTGACCACTTTAGCCCCAAAATAAAGCCGTACATTTATGGAAATGGGAAATCAAATGCAAAATCTTAAAATACAGACCAACATCGAACTTATATATGAAGAAGGAAGCATTTGATCGACTTTAATCTTTATCAAAATTATAGGCAGCGATACATTGTGACTCCCATTACCACCGTCAGAGGTCCTTTTATTGGTATAAAGTCACATGACTGTAAACAGTCACATGTATTCAGTCAATGACCATATAGAACAATAATGTTCATCAATGAGACCAAAAAAATAAACATTTATTGTGCAGATTTGGCGCCAGCAAAACGCATGTCACTTTCAGACGCTACGTCATTGGTTGGGCCTCGTCGCGAGAAAGGCTGACTTTGTTGCATGCCAAAAACAAAGTCGCAGACCAGCCTGCGCAACCGCGCAGCCTGATCCCCGCCTTTGTTTTTCGCTCACTGCAAAGTATACTATCGAAGCTTGCTACATACAGATTTATATGTATGTTATTCGAGTTGATCCATGCTGAGTCTTACATGTACTTGGTCGGAAACCCACAAGACAGGGTTTTCTCCAGTTGATGCCCCTTTGATAAGAATCATTTATTTGTTACCGCTCGTATTAACTGCAGTGCTGCAAGTCCACCTGATAAACGTTGTCTATCTCACTGAATCTATCTTTATCAGGTCAACATGACATTGCACTTTTTGAATGACGTTGATTCGACGAAAATTACGCCGTCATAATCGCTAGTTGGGAGAGTGAAACAACTTGTAAACTGATAAATAGAAACGTAAATTAGAGAACGCATGATTTACAAGGCTCAGCAAGCATCGCGTTTTATAAAGCGTTCTCGAAGCCTTGTCTCAAAAGGCACTCATCAACTGTACATCAAGGTGAGGTCCTTCTATCGCAATGCGGCTTTATGTCGTTGACTTGGGAAGAGCTTTGCTTTGCGTTATCTATGCAGTGCAATAAAACATTATGCACAAAAGGAGTGCATTTAAGTATTGAATGATTAAAATTCCTACTAGGTTTTAATTGTTTTTACATTTAGCACCCAGACTACTTAACTTGAGACATATTGCTTTACGTTGTTCCGTGAAAAGAAAACTTTCAAACAGAACCGCAGCACACGATTGTAGTCAGGTCTTGTACATGTACAGTCATATGTGACGACAGAAGGACAAGGATTTCACCAATCTCAGGGATGTTTTTGCAGTTTTGGGAAGGGGCCCTAGGGCCTTTCAGATCGGGAAAAGTAGCACGATAAACCTAAATTGGAAAGCTTGTTATAGTGCACAATTATGTCATTTTTGGTCAATAAAAACAAATGATCTATTAGACATACTATTGCCTTTAAATTGAAGGATAACGTCATATGTAGCTTGTGTGTGTTGAATGAATGAAAACCACAATCTTCAAAAAAAATGAAATTGGGATTTTTTTTCAAAATTGAGAAAAAGTCACATTTATTCCATTGGGAACACCAAAAATCCCCTGAAGCTTATAAAGGTAGATAGCACAAAACGAAGACAGACTGCAGAAATGTACAACCTACTAGACCTGTGAAATTTCACCCTTGTTTTGTACAAGGTAAAGCGACCCCACCCCTGAACAGTATATGGTTCCTTACTAGCAATACTTGTCCGGAAGATCACAAAGCTACCAAACCAGCATTCAATGTTGGGCCATCATCGGCAAGCTAGCGAAATGCCATTTGATGGACCGCTTATAGTCGCACCTGTATTTGGATTCTCTCTCGCAAAACAAGACAAAGCACAAAATTTTCTTCATCTGCACATGGTCTGTATAGTCCGTGCTCGAAAAGAGTAGGGTGGCGAAACAGATTTACAGTTAGAAGTATGAATGAAAAACCTATATTTGTCCAATCAGGTGAATAAAGTACCATAACGTGACAAAACTTCATAACTCTACTCTTATCGAGCACGGACTCTTTTTGTTACATATCCTGGGCATACTTGTTTTTGCGATCTGTCAATTAGAATAATGAGTCCCTACATCTCCAAACAAATTCAATAACCTCTTCAGGTATTATGTACTTGTACTTGTACAATAAGTGAGATGAATTAACACAGTTGGTTCAAGGACAGACCATAATACATGTAACAGTACATTTTGCACGCGACACATTGATCGCCTTTATTAATCTTTAGTGCATTTGCATGTTTGACATCTTCAGAAATGAGGACCACCGCAGTAGCATGTAACATCCTTACGCGTAAGGATCTGATTAGACGACATATGACAATGTTTTAGCCTTTCTCATAATACGTTTAAATCTGATCATACCGCCTTTCTCATAATATCGTTTCACTGAGATTTTGCAATTACGTATGCACAGTTTAGGGTGGTGTGCTTTATAACTACAGTAAAACCTGTGTAAAACAGCCATTCAAAAATAGACAAAACAAAGATCTTAATGACAAATGGAATCTTAATGAAGGTCAAAAGGATTGCAGAATGCTCTCCTTGGAGCATTCTGCAATCCTTTCGACCTGCAGTATGCGCTAATTGGTCTTGAAAACCAAATGTCGGTTTTTTTAGAGTTGTCATTTTACACAGGTTTTACTGTAAACTACAAGCAAAAGAGAAGACGTCATAGTATTACGTAAATCTAATGGTATTGGTGCCTTATTTAGAGCTGAAAGGCTATTTTTATTTCGAGATTTAAGCTTGCATTTATAACACAGTTCTTTCATCATGCAGATTTAAGTTGGGCTTGATAAAATGACTTCTTTGTGTTCACCTGCTGGGAAAAAGGGTGGCCTCTTGGCTCTATTGTATGTAATGTTTTCTTGTGTTTGTAATGTTTGCTTGTGTTTGTCACTTTACCGTGTGGTGTCCTGGGTCGGGTGTGGAACTTGATTGTATCGATTCCTGAATTTTGCCTCCTTACTTACTTTAAGTACTCTCTTCATCAGCCAGACATATGCCAAATTATAAAGTACAAAAATGCACTGTCCAGGTCAAAACGCAATACCCCAAACATAGTGGAAACAACAATGAGTATAAAATACCACATGATAAAGGGTACGTGCATTTAGGGGCCAATAACTGAAACTTGTTTTTTACCAATTTTTGATCGATTTATCAAAAGAATAACATAAATGTATAATTTCGGGCTGTATTTAAATTCTACCGTTGCTATGGTAACAAAAATAGCTGACCAAGTAGGCTTAAAATAGAGAAATTGCCATTTTGGACCAAATTTAAGGCTTTTGGAGACCGATTTAAAAATATAGATATATGCACAGCTAAATACCGCAAAAATCCTTTTAATATTTTGTGTGCTATAGTAATTCCCATCTTCTGTAAAAATATCTTATTGGTATTTGCTTGTGCTCTATGTTAATTTCACCGTCAAACCTCTCAAATTTGCTCCAAGTAGGCCAATTTCCTATTTTCAGCCTATTTCGGTGGCCATTTTTGTTGCCATAGCAACGGTAAAAGTCAAAGTAATTTGAGACTTTTACACTTTGGTTATTGTTCTAATAAACAAATAAGAGAACAAATTGCAGAAAAAACATTTTTTATATTTTAACCTCATAAGGGGGGCAAAACGCCCCTTAATGCACGTAGCTCTTTGATCCATTTTTAATATGAAGATACAGTATACTGAGCAGAAATAACTGTTTTCTACGCTCGTATAAACATTTTGTTATGAAGGGTTTTGAATACAGAAGAGACAGTGGTGGATCCAGAGGGGTTTCACACGAACCCCCTCCCCGTCCCCCACTTTTTAATTATCCTATGAAAAGTAAATAATTTGGTCTCTGTTTTGTAACTGTACTCTAACCGAGTGTAAGTATACTATATGGTTTCAGACTTATAGTTATAATAATGAACTGCCTATTAAACTTTGATATCCTGGAAACATCTAAACCTTTACGAACAATGAAGACCCTGATAAAATACGGCATGGTGTGGCATTTCATCAGAGATGCCCAACCACATCTAGCTGGCATGCTAAGATGATATATTATTGGCACCACTCTCTGTAACAAAGCCACACCATCCTACATATGCTGAGCACATGTATGCCAAGCTTTATGAGAAGGGGGTCTGAGCTAACTTCGTCTATCATTTTAATGTTGCGGATCCAGCAGACCAGGGCACGGTCGTTACGCCAAATGCTGATTCAAGATGTCTGTTGCCATAGCTCATGTCTTTGATTCGTGTTTCATTTTACTCCTCACATGATGAGTACAGTAAAACCTGTGTAATACGGCCACTCAAAATACAAAACAAAGAACTTGATGGCAAATGGTAGCTTAATGAAGGTCGAAAGTATTGTAGAATGGTCCCCAAGTTGTAGCATTCTTCAATACTTTTGACCTACATTCAGAGATATGTTTAGAAACATGTATTGAACTTCATTGTGCACAAAGAGTTCTCAGATACCTCTTTTGTCAGAATGTCTATTGCACTTGGGTTTCAAAGTCTAGTGCACATGGGTCGCAGATGAAGTTCAAAGTAAGTAAGGGTGCAAAGATCAGGAATCGATACAATCAAGTACCACACCTGACCCAGGACACCACACGGTAAAGTGACAAAAACAAGAACACATTACAATGGGAAAGTGATACACTCACAGTTGGACACAGTCGAAGTCTTGTGCACACCTCTATCTGGCGTAGTGCACATGGGTTGCACTTTATGTCAAGTGTTTCTCTGTCTTCACTGTATTGCAGAAATTGCCCGTTTTACACAGCTGTTATTGTACTGCTATCCTCAGGCCTACAGCTGCAGTTGACGGTTGCAGACCCTGTCCCATGTACACTGACAGGGTGTGACCGAGGCCAGCCGAGCAGAGAGCGTGTCACCGAGGTAGAAGCCCTGAATGATGACTGAAAGACTGTCGACATCACCACCAACTAACGCCTCCCTCATCAGTCTTCCATCAATTGGATGTACAATGGCCAGGCTTGGGTTGAATCGCTCTCACCTCTCGCTGAATTAAATGCAACATACACCACCCGTCAACTTTGTGAGCAAAGTGCAGATTTCCATTTCCTTGATCCATTGCTTACAGTAAAAGGCGTGTTCAATCGAGATATACTATGAGCCCCGATGGCCGACGTACGGTGGGGCATTTGGTTGGCCAGCGTCTCATACGCAGTATATGCACGTCCAAAGTACATTTTATGGCAATGCAATGTGTGTCATTATCAATAAACTGGTGTGAAACAGGGCTAATGTTGACATAATGATGATATATTTTCTATTTTTCAAATGCAGCCCATATCCGCATAAAGTGAAAAATGTATGCTTTGAAGAAAACACATTGAAAATGCATTAAAGGATGCTGCATGCATTCACTAAAGCATTCCATGCCGTGATTTATTTGTTTGGTTTAATGTATATTCCACGATTTTACCTGATTTTATTAGAATGACCTTGTGCAAACCAAGCATAGTGTACTTTAGTTTTGAAGCCAGAGAATAAGACCTGAATTTGGCTATAGTACAATACTAGAACAAAATGCATTTGATATACAGTATAACGGCCACTACAAATAGACAAAACAAAGGTCATAATGACAACTGGTAGCTTAATGAAGGTCAGAAGTTTTGCATAGTTCTGCAATACTTTGACCTGCATTAAGCGATAATCGGTCTTGGAAGCCATTTTTGGACTTTTTTTTACAGTTGACGTTTTACACAGGTTTGACTATAATTAATATGGGCCAACACACTTTACTTCCACAAAACGCGTTATCACACTAGTGACCTTAAAAGTAATAAAAAATCGCATTTTTGGCGTGAAAACGTCCAGATTTTGCCATCTTTACGCAACGCCATAATAAGAAGTCACGATTTTATTGCGTGGCGTTAAGTTAAAAATGCCAATTTTCTTCATTACAAACAGTCAATATCCTTTATAAACGATATCGTTGTCCACAAGTTCAATGAATATCATTGGCAGATTTCTAAAGTTTGCTATCAAAAACAAGGAATGGAAAGGTTTACCCGATTGGTATATTTGATAAATAAGATGGATTGGTTGGCATGAGCATGTCCAATCAGAACATTAAGATAATAATCGGAAAAAACGTTCTGTACACATATGATCAGAAATAACTTTGAAACTTGTATCAGCCAGCAACATTCGCTTCTTGTTGATAATTTTATAGCCTGTAAGTCTGTGAAATGATGAAAAATAACAGGCATCAAGATAAAAGTGTGAAATTGATTATTTTTCATTTCTCAACCAAAACATACGTTGTGGGTACTCAAAATAACCGTCTCAATGAGACGGTTCTTTTGAGCACCCAAACGCATGTTTGAACTCATAGGTAAGAAAATAATAGCAATTTTGTGATGAAATATTTTGCGTAACATGACCTATGAATAAGAAACAGGTGGCTGCTGGAAATACAGATATTTCATTTTGATCTAAATGATGGTAAAACCAATCGTGTACAACACCCTGACGCGAACTGTCATCAGCTAGCACGTGTTTATAAGGCCGCACACGGTAGATAATCGATCAATGTTGCACATCGCTTAAAGAATATTCGCTAGGCTAAGCGCATCGTCACCTTTAATGCACCGAATTGTGCGGGCACATGAAGTCCGAAATTCTCGGCTGTATTGAATCCCTAGTTGTCCGGATAAGAGGGAAATGTCTGTTCGTAATACAATTTATTATATGATGTCGAGTCTGGGAGTGATACTGTATAAAACAATGTAATCAAAATCGATAAACAACCAGTGATTTACATGTATTTTTACGTTATGTAATGCTCTTATACAAACTTTATAAAAAGATGAAAACATCGTGAACTTTTTTAATGCTTAAGTCGAGATTTCAAAATAATCTTGAAAAGGGATCCTTCAGAAATAGAAAGAACCTACAATATTAGAAAACAGCAGACTCTTGTTTTATTGAGTATGTTCATGAGAATTGTTGGAAAGTGCAACAATTCAACTGCGTTTTTGCATTAGTGCTATCCGCGTTGAAAACGCAGGTACATGTAATATGCACTGTATTTTCAATGAGAATTCTAAATGGCCAATCAAAACGCGTTACCGATACATGTAACGCGTTGAACTGCACTGTAATGCTGCTACCTGTCTATCAACCGATTCAGCTGATATATCAAATTGCGTATCAACGCAGTTCGAAACGCATTGCTACATAGCCAGTCGAAATATGAGAAATGAAAGAAGCTAAAGCAAGTAAAAATATTGTGATAAGAAGATGTTAATGTTTTTGCACGCCGCGATGAGATATGGATTTTATAATAATCAAACCAGATTTAGCACCAAGAGGGTCAATGCATTTCAATACTGATTTTTAATATCTATTTTTATCATATGACGTCGCGTCTGGGAGTGAAATAAGGCCATGCAATAAAATCGATAAACCACTAGTGGTTTATAGATTTACGGGAAACGTTATGACGTCCATAACAACGTTGCGTGCGTAATGTCAAAATTATAATGTTTTTACGCCAGAAATGAGATTTCAAGGTATTTGTCATATGATAAATAGAATCCAACATTCGTGCTCTTGTATTATTGAATTTATAAAACTCGTTGCGAAAATGAGATAAAATGCTCGGCAAGCCTCGCATCCTCTATTCAAAAGCAATTTGATTGTTTAATGTATCTGTTTCACTTTGTAGCTTAACGCTTATGAGTATTCATGAGTCTGACATTGTGTTGATTCCCGTTTTCAACGCATTTTAAATTCGACGCGCTTACAACGCATTGGAAACGCGCACATAACGCGCTTTGTAGTACAGATACGCAAGTGGTGGATGTAAATAGAATCTAACAGTCGAGCATTAGTCAGGGAATCGAGTGGTTGCTAGTTCGAGACTCACTTGAGCAAAACAATTTATCCACTGCTTAGTTTAGGAAATCGTCCTGGCATGACTGAACATTGTTGACTGGGACATAAAAAATAAAACAAACATTCGTGCTCCTTATTATTGAGTTTAATAAACCCCTTGCGAAACATTAATACATGCAAATTCAATAAGATCATGTTTTATAATATGGCATTTAAATCACTTTAAAATTAAGAAAGACGTAAGAATCAGGAATCGATACAATCTAGTAACACACCTGTCCCAGAATACCAAATGGGAAAGTAACAAAAATCACAATAAACAACACAAACTAGAGCCAAGAGGTCAGCCCTTTCCCTTCATATGACCACAAGGCAGCAATGAACAGACACTAAAGCATGATAAACACAATACATAAATAGCACAAATAATCCACAAAAGAAGTACCGCCTTGGGACGGTCAGTTAAAATATTTTACTGGATGGCTTAAACCGGTTTCACGGCGCGCCAACCTTACCATTTGTTCAGATGAGAAATCAAGACTCATAGCATGAAATATCACTAACGTATCCATGCATCATCTCTTAGAACATATAAATCAAGATATAAAATAGGAGATAACGCAAAGACAAGGACTCAACAGTACTTAAAACTAAATACCGGAGCAAAAGAAATCAAACAGGTAAACCTTGGTGGGCCTGACAACAGTCAAAGCATCAGGCACCTACCATCTCATCAATAGATTAATCTGTAAGTCGGAACCGTCATAGAGTCTGAAGTCCGACCTACCGATGTGCAATTAAAGAGGAAAGCAAAGTTGCCAACCATGACATGTAGTAAGAACACGGCTCAGTTTATCTTAAATGCTAGTTAATTTAATAACATTTGATGTGCATGTTGCAAAATTGGATATAGGGCGTATACCCACTTTTAAACCTAAATTTGATAAGCAGTTTGATGTTGCAATAATAAAATGGCAATGGACACATACTTCAAAATAATTGGCCGCATCAAACAAAGGCCTATGTTGAGCTTTGCTTATATGCCAGACATTGTAATCTCCTGCCGCCAGCTTAAAACTATTATTTTGCATCAAGTATCTCTATTAAGCTATCTTTATAGCGACAACAGTTCACTGAGCATACATGTACAAACTGTTAAGTCTGTGCATTTATTGCTGGCATAAGTATGAACAGATTTTCTCCTAACGTGGCGCATGTATATTAATTCAGTTATCAAACCAGGTGCACTATGAGAAATAATAATATCTAACAGTTTTAGAAAAATCTTACATTGTTTATATCGCACTTTCAGGATACGTGCTTTCTATCCCATAGAGTAAAGAAATTAGGCTATCTCTTACTACCATGCATAAAACAATGCTTGTAAAACAATATAATGTTCAATAATGTGATTGTTTGTTTGGTGCATAGCGACGCATCAACCGTTGTGGGTCATTAGCGTCAGACGGTATTACATGTAAACTAAACATGATTTGTCTCTAGACGTTGTCACTTTCCCAATAGTATCCTGGGTCAGGTGTCGTGCTGGATTGTATCGATTCATGATCTTTGCTATCTTTCTTACTTGGATGGAAAAGTATAATTTGTAAATATAAGATGGATGGATGATAATAATGAATTTTTAAATGACACCGAGTTGCAGAACGATTGCTGACAGGAAAGATCATGCACAATATCCAACAGTTTCGAAGAGCTATTCCAGACAACTGCACATGTTCTTTGACTGAGCAGAATATAGCGATAAACGATCATAATGATGCAATGATACTATATATAGGGCATTATAGGCCAATACAAATACAAAACAATACAGAATTTTTAAAAATAGTGATTAGATTTTGTTAAAAAGATTTATTTCTTTTAAAATGCCATAATACTATCCATATGTATATCTTGAAATAACTGTTTCATGTTATCAACATGGAAGCAATTATTTACGCCTTCAATGTAAGTGTAATTCACTATCTACATGGTCTATTTGCACGGTCGACAAGAAATGCCAAGTACTCAACAATAATATGCAAGTGTTTATGACCAGGCCCCGAGGATATAAAACTTGAGTACATTCACAAAATAAAGCACAATGATTGGCTGCTTGCGGACACAAGTCCGCAAGCAGCCAAGCACTGCGCTTTATTTTGAGTTTGAGACTGTACTTAAGTTTTGTAACTTCGGGGCTAGGACACCACAATCAGAGATTAGAAAAGACAATGAAGAGACACAGGATAACAGACAAATCAACTAATACAAAATTGGATTGGTGGTAGATGACTGTCCAGGAGGTTGTTTGTTTAAGTAAGAAAGAGGGCAAAGATCAGGAATCGGTACAATCAAGCACCACACATGACCCAGGATACCAATGGAAAACGAGAGCCAAGAGATCAGCCCTTTCCCAGCGGGCAACCAAAAGGCACCAACAAACAGACGCGCACAGAGCATAACAAAAACAAGACAGAAATAACATAAATGATCCACAAAAGAAGCACCGCCTTGGAACTGGGCAGTAAAAATATCCTTCTTGAGGGTTAAACCGGCATCGCGGCGCCTAACAAGAGACATTGGGGTGTGTCCTTGAGCAAGACACTTTATTCTCTACTTAGTACTGAAAATTGTTAGCTGGGACGAAATGTAAACTCAAACAAACACATATTTAGCCATACATGTACAAGCAAGAAGGTACATTGTAATAAACAAGGAATAAGCAAGGAATACAACTCTCCCACTCTCACTCTCTCTGTCTATATACATTGTATGTAGGTCTTTCTCGCAGGCAAATGGTTGCCCCATTACGAAGTACATGAACTACATCACTGGGCAAATACAAAACATCCATACACCTTGACACATATTTAAATGAGATACAGAACCATATATAGAACTTTAGTTAAGAATTTGTACCAAAATAACATTTTTCTTAATTCTCAACCAAAACATATGCTGTGGGTACTCAAAAAAACCGTCTCAATAAGACGGTTCTTTTTGGCACCAATAACGAACGTTAAGACTGATGCGTAAGAAAATATTAACAATTTTACGCTCAAAAAGTGTGTTTATCTAAACCTATGACCATATACCAATAAAAATATATCATTATCGACCATCTTAGGTCTCTGTCATTTTTCTTCCATTTTTACATAATATAAGATAGACTGTTTGCTTGAGTAAGAAAGTTCTATCGACAAGTTAAATATTTCTGCCAAAGAACCAATATATTGCGCCATATTACTGTAACTCAAAACAGCATGTTTTAAATGTTTAACGTCACATACTGGCGTCAAAAATGTTAATGATGTCACTTAACTATCGTCAAATGACGGCGTTCGAAAGTTAACGTTTGGGACTTAGGGAACCTAGCATGATACTATTTTGCGATTTGTACCTATCGTGGGTTTCAGTCATGTACAAGGTTCAAGGTATGTTTAACTGGACCACCCCCCAACCCCCCCAAAAAAAAAAAAAATGCAACAAAAACACGCACTTGCTCACAGTTGATATATTTTCAATGAGTAAAAATTTGAGGGGAATATCTGGTTTTGATGCTTTAAAAGTTCGACAAAAAAGCGCGGAAAGGGGGAGAAAAATAACAAAGCAATGCTTTTCTGCCAAGTTTACATGTAAATCATTATGCCAGTGAAAGACGAGATTATTTTTAATCAGCCCTGAGCTTATGGCAACGTGCTATACGTTTTAGAATTCAATACAAAAACAGACTACATTGTACATATGTACAAGTTTGTGACGCCGGAAATGTTAGAATATGTTCTCTATTCTTTCGAGAACAATCAGTGAAAGGTAAAAATGCCCGGATGTATTCTCTTCAGATACTGATAAAGCGCTGTCTGCTGAATTAAAACAGAAATATGGATCTTTTAAACAATTTGTGTCTGACACATGCATGGTCCTACAAGATACTTATTGCATTCGCGCAAAAGCCCTTTAAACGCCATACTGAAGGGGCCAGATGTCTGAAATTTCGTCTGTGCTTTCATCATCGCCCATACTTTGTGTGTGCCAGCAGCGAAGGCTATGGCGAGTCTGTGCATTTGCACAGACGTGCCTGAGCCTTCGTTGCTAGGCAATGCGATAAGTTCTCAAAGCTCATGTGCTGGATTATTTAATGAAATCTATTGCAACCTTTGCAGTTGCAGATGCATTTCTATTCAACAGTTTTAATAAAATGGAAATGACAGATAAGAATTGGTACGGGAAAAGGGCCGCATGTGTAGTCATATGTTCTACGGCTTCCTAATAACATTGCACATTAGAAACTTTTGCTGTCGAATCTTGACAAACAGATTCACGACGGGTGCTTTATTATCTGTCACCAAACCTTAGAAAATATAATCGCAGGAAATTTACAAAATATAAAACATGTGCAACGATGCAAATGCCTCATAGTTCGTGTATTTCCTGCGATTGTTACATCAATCTAGAAATAGCGCATTCATTTAAGCAGTTTGTTTGTTACACATGTTGCCAGCTTATTTCTAATAATGTCAATAAATGGCATCTTATTTCTAACAGCACAGTTTTTATAGAAGGGGCAATATGCCCATAAACATGTAACGGAAACTAGCCAGCGTAATAATGCGCGCTATTAACAGTCATGTTAAAATCGACACAGACACATGTATTATTAAAGCCATTCACGTGGTTATGCACGAATTTTGGTACTTAATCATCCGTTCCGTCAATCACTCTTATATAAATGTCTTTGTCTTATCGATAACGTCCAGCCCCCTGTTGACTGTAAAACAGTGACAAATGCATTGCAATTATTTTTTGCATAATTAGTTAAATGTTTGTTGAATATGCAACAATACGGATTAAACATTATTTCCCAATGCATTTACGTACGTGCTTACGATTTAAATTGCGTTAAAAATGTCCGCCCGCCTGCTTTTTTGTAGTTGTCGAATTCGCGTTGAAAACACTTTAAAACCGCAGGTTATACACTGTTTTTTCAACGCAAATTCCGCCGCGGACAAATGCAAACCAAGATGGCCGCCAAAATGACTGCCGCTTTTAAGTTTGCATTCATCCGCTGTTGTAGTCACTTTAACTTAGTCATTTTTAACCAGATTTCTTCCAATTTTCAAATATGGATTGCTTCCACATTAAACTCTGGTTCAAGATCAAATATGAGGTTTGTCCGACGAACAATAACCAAAATGGCCGCCGCCTACAAGTATGCACTCATGGACACCCTACCTTCATTTATTGCCCAATTGCTTCCAAATTTCATATAATGATTACTTTTATCAAACTCTCACCCAAGTTTGAATGTGGGCTTTGTCAGCTAACCAATGATGGCCTCCAAATGACCGCAACCTATCAGTTTGCACTTGTGGACACTCTAACTTAGTCATTTATCACCCCATTTCTTCCAAATTTCATACTTTTTACTTTTATCATACAATGACCCAACTTGAAAATATGGGTTTTGTTCGATGAACGATAACGAAGATGGCCACCAAAATGGCTGGCTATGATCCGTTTGCACTTGTGGAGACTCTAACATAGTCATTTAACACCGATTTTATATATGGGCTACTTACATCAAACTATTGTTCATATCTGAATATGGGCTTTTTACGATGAACATAATCAAGATTGTCACCAAAACTGACACGTCCTTTCACCATAGGCCACTATAAATGCCCTTAGTCGGAGTTCGACTGTTCTTGTTAGATATTGTGGTTAGGTACTCATGTACCTAACCATCAAGTCTACGCCTAGGCCGACGTTAATACTTATGCATTTCGTTAGCTTTGGCTCTCTGTGGGCTATGATCCATTTCATCAAAGATAGTTATTTTTCATTGATTCCATTGATTATAAAATAAAATCGAAATAGAGGGACTGCCGTATACCTTGTTATAGCATAGTTACTCTTTAATAATCGTGATAACAATGGGTTTTATCTTTTTTTTAAATTGACACCTAATTTCCGAATGAACTTTTGAGAGCTGATACGACATTATACTAATTAATCTTTTATGTTTGTTTTTATGAGATACATTGCAATGATATCTTGCATGCGCACTCCTTAAGGCAATGCTATATCAAGTTGATTGTGTTTTAATGAAAGCCGTATTTTTGCACACTACTGTTTTCCTGCAGCCAACTAAATGTGCTGATCCCCTAGGCGGATCCTAAGGGGGGACATGGGGGTCCAGACCCTCCCTGAAAAATCAGAAAAATTAAGGGTTTCTTTGCAATACTGGTCCGCATTAAATCACGAGCGCACAGCGCGAGTGATTTGTCTGACAAACAGTGCATTATTACTCACTATTCACGCACTAGAGCTGATCTATTTTTCGATATTTACTTACAATAAACGACAGAAACTCATTTGAAGTATTCAGCTTCTTCCAAGTTTCCGCCGTTGCACTGAAGTATCCCGCCAATAGTTGGACTGTGTCGCATATGTTTACATGAGTATGTTACGTCTTTCAAGTGTAAAAGCGACGTAAAATCGTCAAGCGCCACGATTGACGTCATTTTGCAGTTACTGTAACAATTGAAGTCAGCTAGTGCGCGCTTTGAAAACTGACTATAGCGTTTGATATAGCATGTTTTTTAGCATTGGTTCTATAGGCTAGGTGTGTAAGAATATACTTTATTGCGCATTGGAGTTTTTCTCCAAACAACAAGCGACTTTCCCATATCTTTATCAATATGCTTTATCGCAATTTTGCAAATTTTCGGAGAACAATCGTGTATTCTAATATTTGTTCCAGCAAACCTTGTGTAGTAAATGACCTTTTTCGGGTGTAGTTTTGACAACTTGAGGGGAAATGAAATAAGCATAACCATGGCCTTGACAAAACAGGAAGAAGTTTAGATGTTTCTCCTATTTTTAAATGTTAACGAGGAAATAAATGACTCGCATAGGTTTTCTCTGCAGACAGCTTAATTCTAATCAAAGTCAATTTATGGTAAAATTACCGCCATTTAAATTTGACTGTGGTGTTAAAATATCCCTAAAGTGTCTGCTCGTCTTAAGTGCGCAATGACCTTGACAATAACTACACTATAGATAGGCTAAATGGACGTTTTGCAAATTGTGGGTATGTATTTGAACTTTTACCCATTTGTATACGGGAAAGGCCTAAACGGATACTTTGTTAAACAGTGAATACCCAGATGAAATGCAGCATAATGCTGCATTTCATCAGGGTTTTCACGGTTTGCTAAGATGAAAATAACCTTCAGGGCAGAACAATAGCATAAGGACCTCGAACAGTTTCCTATTCAATCTGCCCAAAGTTTGAAAGCATATTGGCTAAGACTATGTATAGTTGACAACTTCAACACCGTGACACGCAGTGCACCTGACAAAATAAATATATTTGGAAAATATTGCACATAAATATCAGGATCATATGGTTTAGGGGGTGGGGGTATTTTTGGTGACCACATTTGGCAACAAGCCAATTTTTTGTCAGGTATTCATCTAAATACATGAAATGTGATGTGGGCAGCACAGCATTTGAGAAAAAAGTGTTGCGTTTGCATAAAATTGGGGTCTAGATGATTTCATTGTTTTTGGTAATTTAAAATAAGTTGTCCGTGGCTTTTGACTATCACCAATAAATATCTTTGAGAGTTTGCAGAGAAATAAAGTGTTGCAGTTCTAAATAATAAAATGCGGGTGGATTTCATTATTTTCTTCTGCTGGTATATAACGCAGAATGTTTCTGGTATATTCAGAAGCTTTAGGACGAGCAATCGGTGAAGAAAGATTCGAACAATTAGCACTTGAAGTGTAATCAATTTTCGTGTCTGTGCTGGAAACATCCGTCGAGAAATGTAAATTTCTGTCTCAAGGAGATGCTTTATAAAAGACTACTTATAGGAAAAAATAAAGGCAGGTACACTTTTTTCTCCGCAAACCTTCGGCTCACAACTCCTATCATTGCCTGTTAAAATTAAAACATCGTCAACTTTTCCGAGTCCATCCTGGCACGCGACGTTGTCTGTTGTATCAGCTCTTCGCTTTAAAAATCTGGTTGTACGAGACATGTTTCATTTTTATTTTAACAAATTTGAATTTCGCTTTTTGCGGTTGCATATGAATAAAACAAACACATTTTGCTTTTTCATGCATAACGGACGTGTCTTTGGTATTGCCAAGTAGACAATAATGGTAGACAAGATAGTAATTTAAAGCATAGCCATAAAAGAGCGGCCCTAAATACAGCCCCACCCCCTTTTACTGATTTTAAGAGCTAAAACGGATGTATCTTCTAAGTATATATGTATTTAAGTGTGAGATCTTCATTTAAGTTTAGAGGAACACTCAGTCTATTTTTCAAATGAGAAACAGCCTATGTGTGCCTGTTTTTGCTTGGAAACTGGGCTTAAAAAGTTCTTACATACAGGTGCCCAATTGGGTATCTCATGTATAAAATGTTTCTTGGGAGAATTTAAAAAAAAAAAAAAAATTCTCAAAATTCACAACCGACTCAATTTCTGAGATATTTTAAGTATCTATCGCCGATAAAACTGATCACCAAATATTGCAATTGAGTATTTTGCATACAATTTAGTGTTGCTATGGAAACTGTAAACCCTAAAATTTGATATCTAAGTCGCTTCCAAAAAGTAAATATACATCTGGAATGCTTTATTTTGTAACAGAACACACTTATATTATTTATGTACAATATATAAAAAGTTCCAAGCAAAAAACTTCATATCTTTTAGAGAATTTGTTCGAGAAAGATTAAGTACATTTCGTTTCCGACAGCATTTTTAAACGCTTAAAATTGGACTAATCATCTTCAGAGACTGTTTCAAACCAGAAAATAAAAATTAAGAACTGGTTTTTTATGACTGCGTTTTTTCTGGAGATCAGACTTACCCATGGAAATTAATTATTACCACATATAACAAGAAATAAATGAAAAATGGCATTTTCAAATTTGTTCAAATAAACATAAAACACCTCTTGTATCATCGGGTATACGGGGTGTTGTATTGTACGTTCATCATGGTCAATACGGCAAGTTAATACCGGGAAAGAAGATTTCTTATTTTCGGATTGGCTACTTTATATTGCATGCAGTTTCGCAGATACAGAAGATTATTGCTATATTTTGCCAGGCTTAATTATATGACGCAAGTCATTAAAATCTCTACGAATATTGCTGTATTTTCCCACTGTGTGACGAGATTCTGGCAGATAAATTTTGCTTTAGAACAAAAATAGAGGATCTTACATGAGTGCTCATGTTTTATTAAATTTATTAAACGAGTTGGGAAAAAGAGATAAAATGCGAGGCTTGCGAGGCTTGCCGAGCATTTTATCTCTTTTTCGCAACGAGTTTAATAAATTCGATAATACAAGAGCACGAATGTTAGATTCTATTTATCATATAATTAAGATTACTTTGAAATCTCATTTCTGCCGTAAAAACGTTATAATTTTGTCATTATGTACGCAACGTTGTTATGGACGTCATAACGTTTCCCGTAAATCTATTAACCACTAGTGGTTTATCAATTTTATTGCATGGCGTTATTTCACTCCAAGACGCGACGTCATATGATAATGCTTATTAAATGTGATGAACAAAATACGTTTGGGCTAGCTAGATACATGTACCAAGGCACAACCTATCTGTTTTGGGAGATTTTTAAGGGCTTTTTGATCATTCATTGGCATGGCGGCCATCTTGGTCATACATGTATAAACAAAAACATTAACCAAACTTATGTCCCCATACCCAAAGTCTCAATGTGAAATTTGAGATGAATTGGCTCAGTTGTTAAGGAGGTGTTTGAGAAGTCGATGGCTGATTGGCCAAGAATTGGTTTACTATTGGCTCACTCACGCGCTTTTGGCTCAAGAAAGCTTTAAACACGTGATGATGACTAAGAAATATAACAATCGCTGATCATCGAAAGCGTGGCCTGCAGTTTAAATCTGTCTACTGTTCTTTGCTAGCATTCGAGTGCCAGCTTTTCATTTTATTTTCTTTAGAATAGCAAATGTCCCCGGCGAGTGATCAATTTGGACCCCAGGTGCGTATAGAAAGCACTAAACACTAAACTACATATTTGCTACATATTAAAAGTATTAGCTGTGGACAAAAGATTTGTTTAAAAGAGTTTTTCCACATTATGATTATGAAAGCTATTATAGCTTAATGGTCGTAAGTATTTGGTAAATTTAGACCCAAGATGCATGGTTGGCAGAATTTATGGGACTACAAGCTGTGGGTCTCATCGTTTCAGAGAAGATTTTTTTAAAAGTTTTTCCCCATTTTAAACCAATAGAAGCTTATGATTCCATGGCTAGTATAGACACCAGGAGCATGGATAGCAGGATTTATGTAGGTGACCACAAGACATAAATCTATAAGCTGTGGGTCTCGCCGTTTATGAGAAGAAGATTTTTTAAAGTTTTCCCCCATTATACATCTATAAATGCCAGAGTTCCGATCCAATTAGCCCAAAAACCACATGCAACCTTTCCCCGTCCATACCTGATGAGGCTTTATATGTAATAAGACTTAAATCTATAAGCTGTGGGTCTCGCCGTTTAAGTGAAGAAGATTTTTAAAGTTTTCCCCATTATACGTCTGAAATAGATTGGGGTCAGTGGCTAACCAATGGTGCGTAAAACGTACATCACCCGAAGTTCGTTTTATGCACTATTGGTTCTGCTAGCTAACTGAGGTAATTTATTATAATTTAGTTTTGTCTTTCATTCTGTACTCCATACTCCTTAAAAGGGCTTTATTGTGGTTGTTCCCACTATTCAAACAGTTTTGGAGATCTAATCTTGGATAGGTCCGGCAATTTGACAGTCTCATGTATAAAGTTAAGAGTTCCCTTTGTTGCGGTCCGGGTTTCTCCGTGGCGGAGATACCCGAACAGCAGCGATGTATTTATATACTTAAGGGAGGTAATTAATTAATACTCTCCCTTTATCTTATGACTTTATATAGCATAATGCGTTATAATTTTGCTTCTGTGCGAGCATGTTGACCAGTGCAGGTCTGTCCGAGGTTTTATACTCCATAGCAACATATATTACATATACTCATAGTTTGAGTGGTTTAAATGGTGCAATATATGTTTATTGTCTATTATAGAATGTCTGGCACTTGTTTAATTTTAATAGCTTTCCCATACAAATAGTGAATTTTACTATTTTCTGGGAGCAGCTTTAAGTAGCATATATTGTGTACTGTAGGGGACACGCCGACCGCAGGTTGGCACTAGCGTCTCCTTGGTTCGTATACACTTGTTAAGGGCAGGGTAGATCCTGCTGGCCGTCGGCTAGCGCTGTCTTCCCTTTAATTTATTATTCAGAATAAGATCATACCGACCGTTGGTTGGTGCTGTCTTGTTTTGGTATATCAATTTTGCCGTTTGATCCATCATTCAAGTGCTAGAAATTCATTGTTGAACATACGGGTAGTATAATTTAAAATAAATTGTTAAACCTTTTATTTGTAATAATTGCCTTCACAGCCCTCCAACCCACACCCTGTGTCCGAACTTAAGGAGTGTAACCGTCCGGCGCGGGCAAGTCCAATGCAAGGGTGGTCTGGTTCAATCTGGCTTGACTAGGTTCGGATCAGACTGCACTTTATAACGTTGCATACACCACACGGCTCGGGAAAGGCCACAATCACAGCAAAGAGAACTCAAAATCGGTTACATTTTGGCGCTGCGAGCAGGGTGTGGAAAATTGGAGATATTTCAACAGGTTTAAAGTTAAATATTAAATGCATGTATTGGATTCCATTTAAACATCTAATAACACAATGGCATATCCTTTCAATAGTTACTTTAAGCCAAGAATGATAAGCACGCCTGACCCAGGGTTTCGCTTTACCCCAAGGCAACCTATAAGACAGTATAAAGAATTAAGCCCTGGTGAAACCAGTCAATACAGTTATGCCCCCTTAACAAGTATTTGTCCAGCAACCTACACTACTATGCAACCCGGGACACCCCAGGTATACCAAGGAATAGGGGGGTTCCAAGAGTATCACAGACATGGCACAGCCCAGGCAGAGCACCCCCCAGGATATAATGAAACATGGAAAACACAAAGGCATAAGATTGATACGGCGTTCTCGCCCCTCAACCCATTTAACAGGGATATAACTGAGGATAGTATGGGTGGGATGTCCAATAAGTGGTGTAACACAGCTGCAAGCTCTCTGGACATTATGCAGAATACAGGTGTAAAAAAGACATTTCCTTTATGGGAATCGTCTGCCCAGTCATACAATACCAGCCAGACGACCTCACCCAAAACGGTCACATTTTCCGTTTCAGAGAGTATTTCCCCTTGGAATATGGATGGGGGCAATTCGCACCAGAATGATACGAATCCGCTTATCCCATTACCCCATTCCCAAGGGTATCGAGGTTCATATAACAATTCAAATCTAATGAGCAACAACCCCCGGAATTTAAATTTATTCTCTAGGGCCCCTGGGAATTCACAGTCCACTAATATGTTCGACAAAGGGGCAGATAACACAGCGCGGGAGTCCAGGAATAATAATCCCTTTTTATCTGATAGTGGGTTTTTCACCAGTGACTGGCTAGATAACGCGGTCCCGACGTCGGACAATAGTAACACCGTTACCCAAGGGGTGCAGACACCTACAACATCGTTTCACCCATGTAAGAAAGATGATATCGAGGCTCCCACATATAATGGTCGCGATAAATGGGACACATTTATATCCCTATTTGAAAAGATAGCGGAATTTAACTAATGGGATAATTCTACTAAATGTAGTCGCCTAATGATAGCGTTAAGGGGAAATGCCTTAGAGTTCGTTGACACCTTACAGTTAAAGGTCTCAAAAGATTATGATCTGCTTAAGTCCGCTCTTGCTCAAAGGTTTGGAATCACTTCCAATGAGGCACTTTATCGCGTGAAGTTTAAGGGCCGCCGTAGACAAGAGAATGAAACACTAGATAAGTTCATACAGGAACTTCAGTACCTCGCTGAGAGAGCTTATCCCAATGAGAGGGGTAGCATCTATTATAGATTGATCGTAGAACAGTTCGTGGACGGCATAGGAAATCGCGAATGCAAAAATTACCTTCAACTTAATTTAAACATGTGCAAGGAAACAGAAAGCGGTCTTTTGCATGAGGTCCTGAAATTCGCACATAATTTTGAATCAGTGATGGGACAACCGGAGCGGGCCCGCAAGCCCTATAACGAGACGGCCAACGCAATCAATCAAAATCAAAATTATCGGTCTGAGACCAACTACAGAAATGAATCACGAAGGGAGCATACATATAATAGGCCTAATTATGATCGAAGGGGTCTATCAAAAATCATTTGCTTCCGTTGTGGCCAGGAGGGTCATATAGCATCGCGATGCCCTACAAATGAGCAAACATATGATCAGGAAAACTTCTAAGGGCTGCCCCCGGGGCCAACGGGGTAGCCTTAGATAAATTAAGGCCATATGCTTAAGTCACTTTTGCGCAGGACCCTACAATCATTCCTAACAATCATATAATAGCTCCCATAGGATCCAGACAGCAGACTGACGGGAACAATGCACAAATTCACAATCAAAGCACTGATAGTATTGACTTTCAGCGGACTATAGAAATAATGGAACGTAGTATGGGGCAATATGAATCATGTAATGATCAAGGGGTAAAGACAGACAATCTGAGTAGCGAATCTTTAAGCTTATTAGATAATCAAAGTACTGAGAGTACTGTGCGCGAAGCGGAAGCACCTATTGCAACCCAATCAAATTGCGAGACTATAGACAATCAAACACAGTATACTGTAGGCCATCATGTACCCACTCAAGTGCAGGCTGAAGCGACGTTATCAGAGCCGTTGACGATCGACAATGCCACAAATGCTTGTTGGTATCTCCATGCTCAAGTAGAAAATTTGAAGGTTCCATTATTATTTGATACAGGTTCTCCTATAAGCATAATTTCGCAAGAAATTTATAACAAAATGTCACCTGAAAGGCCATGCTTAGCTCCTACAAAAACAAATTTTGTTGCTGCAAACGGGACCACTTTGGAGATATTAGGCCAAGGAACTTTCAAGTTTGCTACTGAGGTCAAAACATATAACTGGGTGTTTTTAGTAGCAAACGTTCAAGGCAACGCTGGAATTATAGGTCAAGATTTCATTGACTCTTATGGGCGACAACTCAAGTGGAAAAACTTGTCCTGGTATACAAAAGATGGCGTGATACGACTCTTCAAACGTAATTCAAATCAAGTAGCCAAGATTTTGATAAACAATACCACCCATGTTCCCCCTGAATCTGAATTGTTTGTGAAAGCCTCCACAGACTACCCATTATATGAAGCTATGAATTTAGTTGAACCCTTGAGTAGTAACCAAAAGAGGGGGTTACTGATAGCTAGGTCACTGATAAATAATGAAGGGGAGTCCCAAGTTTCAGTTTTAAATTTGACAGACAAACCCATTAAGCTAAAGGCAGGGGAAGTAGTGGGTCATGTATGTTCAGTTGAGGAAAGCTCTTGCACCCCCAAGGACTCTGGTGATTGTGGTACCTTACCAGATCATTTGAAACCATTAGTAGATAATCTGTCTGACGGGCTTACAGCCGAGCAAAAGCAACAGTTTAGCCAGCTAATTCATGAGTTTCAAGACATATTTGTTGGTCCTGATGGAAAATTAGGGCAAACAGACCTGGCATATCATAGAATTGAAACTGGCGATGCGAAACCGATTAAGATTCCCCCTAGGAAATGCCCTATTGCACAGCGCGAAATCATTGAAACGGAATTAGATAAAATGTTGCAACAGAAGGTGATTGAACCTAGTGACAGCCCATGGTCTGCACCTATTTGTCTCGTTAGAAAATCGGACGGAACATACAGATTTGCTATAGATTTTCGTGGCCTCAACGCGGTAACTGAAAAAGATGCTTATCCTTTACCCAACATAAGACAAATTTTTGACACACTTTCTGGGTCAAGGTGGTATAATACCATCGATATGGCCGCCGGTTATTGGCAGATACCCATGGAGCCAAGCCACAAGAAAAAGACAGCCTTTACAACACCCACACGTGGCTTATTTCACTTCTTAGTGTTACCTTTTGGTCTCTGTAATTCGGGGGCCACCTTTGAGCGTGTTATGGAACGGGTTCTTGGAAATTTGCAATGGGTAAAGTGTATATGTTACCTAGATGACGTGATAATCTTTGGCTCAACATTTGATACCACCCTAAGTAACCTAAGGGCCGTTTTCTCCCGTCTTAAGGCAGCAAATTTAAAATTAAAGCCAAGTAAATGCAAATTTTTCCAGCGCTCGGTGGCATTTCTTGGTCACATAGCCACTGAATATGGGACCCGTTGTGATCCCGCGAAAACGGAAGCAATTCAAGACTGGCCCAGACCTCAAAATCGTACAGAGATGAAAAGTTTTCTAGGCCTTGTAAATTTTTACCGTTCGTACATTCCAAATTGTGCAGAGATAGCACACCCATTGAATAATCTCACCAGGAAGTCAGTGAAATTCAAATGGGATGAAAAATGTGAAGATGCATTTAATGAGTTGAAACGCAGTTTAATAACACCTCCGCTGCTAGTTTACCCCACCCGTAATGGGAAATTTATTCTACAAACAGATGCGTCAGGATACGGCATCGGTGCCATTTTATCACAGGAACAAGATGGAAAGGAAGTGGTAATATCATATGGCAGCAAAACCTTGACTAAAACACAGCAGAACTATTGTACCACTATGCGCGAACTTTATGCAGTGATCTTTTTCGTGAGATACTATTCTCACTACCTTATGGGTAGGCCTTTTGAGATTCGCACCGATCATGCCAGCTTGGTATGGATTAAAAACTTCAAAGACGCAGATGGTATGTTAAGCAGATGGCTCACCGTCTTAGACACCTATGACTTTACCATATCCCATCGGAAAGGTAGCGCCATGAAGCACGTGGATGCACTATCCAGAATTCGCCCGCGTAAGTGTAAACGTGAAACATGTGTAGACTGCATTGAAAGAGGCTCCGATTGGCCCCATAGCCCGTGTTATGACGGACAGGAGCTTAGCCCCTATCAGCAACAACCGGACTCACAGTCTACTGATGGGTACGCGTCCGTTGTCAGTTCCTTGAGAACTTATCGTGCCGAGGGGCAACCACACCCATCAACCATCGCGCCCGACGATAGGCCTATAGACATTGACCCCTTACCCAACTGGATAAGTGCAAAATCTCACGAGGAATTGCGAAATTTGCAGTTAGAGGACCCTAGTATCACCCCTGTGTTAAGGAGCAAGGAAAAAAATGAAAGGCCCCCGAAAGAGACTCTCATTAACTGTGCACAAAATGTTAAAACTTTGTATAATCAATGGGACCTGCTAGAAATCAAGCATGGGGTGTTATATAAAAGATACATGAGGGAGGAGCATAGTTATCTCACCTTAGTCGCCCCTGAGTCTATGAGAAGGGACATATTTACTGAATTACACCAAAATAGAACAGCTGGTCATTTCGGTAGAGACAGGACAGTAGAAGCGATAAAGCGTCGGTTTTACTGGCCAAATATAGGTGAGACTGTTCAGCGGTGGTGCACGGCCTGTGATCTCTGTGCACGGTGTAAACCTGGACCAGGGTTAGGTCGCTTTCCATTAAAACAAATCGAAGTTACTCGTCGATTTCAGGTCATAGCGCTAGACATATTTGGGCCGCTTCCAATTAGTGACAATGGCATGGAATATATTGTTGTTATTGGCGATTATTTTACCAAGTTCATAGAAGCTTTCGCATTAGCTAACCATACAGCTTTGACTGTGGCTGATAAGCTCGTCACTGAAATAATTTGCAGGTACGGCTGCCCAGAACAAATACACTCAGATATGGGACGCGAGTTCGAATCTAACTTGTTCCACGAAGTATGTAGGTTACTAGGGGTAAACAAAACGCGGACGTGCCCATACAGGCCTCAAAGTGATTCAATCATAGAACGATTTAACAGGACGTTAAAGCAGATGTTAACTACATTTTGTGCAAACAACACTAAGGACTGGGACGATCACTTACCGTACTTGATGATGGCGTACCGGGCATCAGTACACGCAAGCACTAAATGTACACCAAACTTGCTAATGTTTGGACAAGAAATAAACTGCCCCATAGATCTCATGTACGGCCCTCCCCCAGATCGAGTTAGCGTCGAATGCCCAATAGCATATGCCGAATGGTTACAATCAGCCATGCAATCTGCGTTTCAAACGGCTCATAATAACATAAAACAGGCTGCTAAACGACAGAAATATTACTATGACCGTACTGCGGAAGAAAAACAGTTTGAAATAGGTAGGTTCGTTTGGCGACACTATCCGCCTGAAGCAAATAAAAAGTTGCTTTTGGCCTGGACTGGTCCGTACTTAATCGTGGGTAAGATATCCGACTGGACGTACACTATTCAGAGGGACCCGACGTCCCGTAGGTTTAACGTTCATGTCGACCACCTTAAGGCATATTTGGGCGAAAATAGTCCCCGACCCTGGGTAGGACTTGATGGGATTCCTGTCAATGTCAGTGAAGAGGAAGGCCCCACCGACTCTTACCAGTGGGAAGAGCAAAACCCTGACCTCTATGTAACCTATGAGGAGGAGAGCATATTAAATGAACCTGAACCACTACCTGAACCCGTTAGTAGTCCTAATCCATCCCCTGTCAGAACCCGGGTTGGGCGTATTGTAAAGCCAAGGCAAATTTACTCCCCGTAAGTTAGGACTTGACCTACTCACATACTTATAGGTTCATCAGGAATATGTGATTGTTTAATATTTTATTTATAAAGCTCATACTTGTCTTATTTTTCTTGTGTCGGTTGAATCCGATGGCAAAGGAATAAAGGCTTGGTATTGAATTCACAGTTAAGAAAAAAAAACATGTTTTTTTTTATCTGGTCGGCCAGTATTGAGCGGGGTCTCAAGACGGACGGACTAGTCAGTTTCCAATAAATTAATAAAACAACGAGATCATCGTAGTGAATTCTCTGCCCTTTATAGGACTCATAATGGGTTGATATATTCTGTAGATATTTAAGCTATGTTTCTATCTAGTTCCAGGCATCATGACAGACTATTTACAAGTAACTGTTCCAATTGAGGAGGAAGAAGAGTTTCTGCACATCTATGGGGACTTCCATTTTCCTAGGCTGGGAATGATGTGCAACGTGATTTCTTGCCCCTCTATGTCCTTTTTCTCCACATATGCTCAATATATGGAACATTTTATCAAGAGTCATAGGAGTTATATAAATCTATACAAATGTGTTTCCTGTGGCAGGATCTTTCAAAAGAAAAACAAACGGTCACATTTGAATGCCCACGGCAGCGTCAGGAGCAAATTTGGGTTTGTGAAGAAACCTAACCCAAATTATCTTGCTCCTGGCGACTGTCGTTTGGCTTTGCCACCTAGGCAAAAGCCGTCTAATATTAATGACAATGAGCTCAGGAATTATAAGCGTGTGTCAGTGGCCAGTAAAAGACAAGAATATAAGACTTATATGGCTAGGAGGCAGTCTAGTGCCCAGATCTTGGAGGAATTTGAGAGTCAATCAATTTAATTGTTTTTGTTTGTTTGAGCACCAGATTAAATGAAATGGTTAGGTATTTATTGAAAATCATAAATATTATGTTCTGGGAGGTGGACTTGAAGTGTTTTCTAAAGAAAATACTTCAAGTGGTTTCCCAGTGCATTATATTTATCTTTGTTAAATTTGGTGGGTTGCTTCTGTTGTTATTAAGTATTTAATAGACTTCATTTAATGTTTATGGAAAAAAATAACAGATCATTATTGTGGTTTTAATTTGTTAAGAGCACAATATATGATCTGTATTTTTTTTTTCGTAGGAGGATGGAATGAAATAGATTGGGGTCAGTGGCTAACCAATGGTGCGTAAAACGTACATCACCCGAAGTTCGTTTTATGCACTATTGGTTCTGCTAGCTAACTGAGGTAATTTATTATAATTTAGTTTTGTCTTTCATTCTGTACTCCATACTCCTTAAAAGGGCTTTATTGTGGTTGTTCCCACTATTCAAACAGTTTTGGAGATCTAATCTTGGATAGGTCCGGCAATTTGACAGTCTCATGTATAAAGTTAAGAGTTCCCTTTGTTGCGGTCCGGGTTTCTCCGTGGCGGAGATACCCGAACAGCAGCGATGTATTTATATACTTAAGGGAGGTAATTAATTAATACTCTCCCTTTATCTTATGACTTTATATAGCATAATGCGTTATAATTTTGCTTCTGTGCGAGCATGTTGACCAGTGCAGGTCTGTCCGAGGTTTTATACTCCATAGCAACCTATATTACATATACTCATAGTTTGAGTGGTTTAAATGGTGCAATATATGTTTATTGTCTATTATTGAATGTCTGGCACTTGTTTAATTTTAATAGCTTTCCCATACAAATAGTGAATTTTACTATTTTCTGGGAGCAGCTAAGTAGCATATATTGTGTACTGTAGGGGACACGCCGACCGCAGGTTGGCACTAGCGTCTCCTTGGTTCGTATACACTTGTTAAGGGCAGGGTAGATCCTGCTGGCCGTCGGCTAGCGCTGTCTTCCCTTTAATTTATTATTCAGAATAAGATCATACCGACCGTTGGTTGGTGCTGTCTTGTTTTGGTATATCAATTTTGCCGTTTGATCCATCATTCAAGTGCTAGAAATTCATTGTTGAACATACGGGTAGTATAATTTAAAATAAATTGTTAAACCTTTTATTTGTAATAATTGCCTTCACAGCCCTCCAACCCACACCCTGTGTCCGAACTTAAGGAGTGTAACCGTCCGGCGCGGGCAAGTCCAATGCAAGGGTGGTCTGGTTCAATCTGGCTTGACTAGGTTCGGATCAGACTGCACTTTATAACGTTGCATACACCACACGGCTCGGGAAAGGCCACAATCACAGCAAAGAGAACTCAAAATCGGTTACACGTCCATAAATGCCAGAGTTCCGATCCAATTAGCCCAAAACCACATGCAACCTTTCCCCCTCCATACCTGATGATGCTTTATATGTAATTTGACTAAAATTGGTCCGCTGATATACAATGGAGCATCCAGTCTTAATACTTTGACCTGCATTAAGCGATAATTGGTCTTGAAAACCAAATTTCGGTGTTTTTGAGAGTGGCAGTTTTACACAGGTTTTACTGTATTTTAGCGAAGAAAAGCATCCACTTTGTTTATCTTTAAAATGTATCGAACTTATGCTGGAGTTCAGGTGTTTGAAATAAGCAACCAAGTTAGCCACATGCCACCTTGTCAAGCTATATACTACATTGGTACACAGAAAGCATGTCAATGGATCGCAATTGCCCCTTAAACTAAATCGATCGGATGTACCCGTGTGTTCTTCGCGTATGGCATAAATATCATATCTCATGACTCGACTCATGTCTAACAAGGTTCAAATTTTATGTTCGATTATTTCATAATCACGTAAAGTAGTTTATCAATTTCCAGGTGCAAGCTGAAGAATCTGGGCCAGTCAAAGATACAATAATATGGACCTCACCGCAAGAAAAACTGTACAGTAAAATCTGTGTAAAACGGCCACTCAAAAATAGACAAAATAAATATATTAATGACAAATGGTAGCTTAATGAGGGTCGAAAGTATTGCAGAATGCTCCAAATGGAGCATTCTGCAATACTTTTGACCTGCATTAAGCCATAATTGGTCTTGCAAATCATATTTGGTCTTTCTGAGAGTGACCGTTTTACACAGGTTTAACTGTTATTGTAGTTTCCCAAGTAAGGCTCCTACCAGCCAACCTAGCTACAGAGACTGGCTACAATATTGAAAATTTGCTTGTAGTATTTCGGGTCAGAATCGTTTTAAGAAAGTGAACAATAACGGCACTGATTAGAATGCGCAGATGCACAGGTTGGTTTGCTTCTTTCTTGTTCACAAGCAACAAAGTCAGGCTTTCTTGCGTCAAAGTTAGAAAAAGGGCAAAGATCAGGAATCGATACAATCAAGCACCACACCTGACTACCAATGGGAAAGCGACAACTTCACAATTAGACATCACACACGAGAGCCAAGAGGTCAGCCGTTTCCCAACAGGCAAAGCCATATAATCACACCGAGTGACAACGCTCTTAACAATCGACGAACGCGGATATAAAAATCGCTAGACGGCGTTTTAGATTGCCATTTGTCGCCAGTCGGGCGACAAATGGCAATCGAAAACTCTGTTTCTAACGATTTTTATATACGTTCGTCGATAGTATTTTTCGATTTCCGCCTGCTCGGTGTTACAATAGTTCCTATCGAAGTTGCAAAAACAATATACACAATTCGCATGCACATATCATACTTTGCATAAGCCTTAAAATACTTCGATAGAGTGGGATACAACTGTGCAGTAAGCCTAGGTCGTCAGAGCCTTGGTGACTCGCTGATGATGTGAAAAATAATATTGCACTGGCACTTACTTTATCATGTTTATATATTATATGTTCCCAGATCATCTGAGGTCTCAGGATGCTCACTCGCGATCTTGTCCTTCAAATAACATGTGGCACATATGTGCCTGACCATTTTCCGCTCGTTTCCTATAACAGCAGAATGTGGGCTCTTCTTAGTACACGACCCTCTCTGATAGCTAGCACAAAACCAATATTTCTTCTTGTCAGTTTTAGACGTCTTACTTTTACGTTGCAACAGCAAATTTAAGCTTTCAATGTCTGAGAAGTTGTCACCCCATTTCCTATTCCCTCTTTCTAATTCGACCAGAACCTCATGATGTATGTCCAAAATGCATTCCCAAGAGTATGAGTATGCAAAGCACATTAAAGATTTCAAGTGACGCAATCTGTGGACAATTTCACTCTGAGCCGTTAGATTCTCATGGCGGCTGATCAGGTGCACGATGATAGAGCAATAACCAGCGACGAATTGGGTCATAGTTAAATCTTTGTACTCAGTGTCTTTGTGGTCAGAAATTTGTCCAGGAACAAAGGAATGAGGCCAGTGTTGAGGGGTTTTCACAGAAATTTCTGATGATTTAGCAGCTTTCCCAGACTTAATTTTACGAGTTTTGTGAGAAGATTTACCTTCTGAAATTTCTTCCTGTGAATCCTCGTTGTCCTCATCATCGAAATATGTTGGCTCTAAGTTTGAATCGACAACCGACTTTAAACTATCCATTTTTCTCAGGTCTTTAATAGTCACTTTGGGTGCCCCACCTGTGGCTTGGGGTGAATCAAGGGAAGCTAACTCTTTTTTCAATTCATGTATTTCTTTGTTTACTTTCAGTCTCTCTGAGCATTCTCTTTTCAATAAAACTTGCCGTTTGAGTTCATCTCTTTCTGCCTGCAACGCACTTAGATCAGGATCTGCCTTAGCTAAAGTACCTTTCTTTGGAGTCAACTTTTCAAGTTCCCTTCTCAAATCCTTTTCTTCTCTCTCTAAACTTTTAATAACATCTCCCATGTTCTGCGAATCCACAATTTTTGGCTCCTTAGGTCGAGCACCTTTATCTACATCTGCCATCTTGGTGAAGCAAATAAGTTCAGAATCCGTAAATTTAATTCAAAATCCAAATCTTCCAAAATTTTCTGCATTCAGCGAGTAAGCAACATTCAAACTATGTACTTATATAACTGACCAATCAGAAACGGGGAACGACGCCCTCATACGTAACGACGCATTTTACAGTCAAGGGGAAGTAACTAATAAGTGCCCCTGAAATAATTAAGGCATTTTCCTAGGGGAGAAATGCTGCAAATTACTACTAAGCTTAACAGCGCATAGCCGCGTAATTGTACAAAATATGAAACATGTGCAATTAATTTCTTAAAGGCTTTCAGGTATACCCCAAGATATTTAGATGACTTACTTAATATTGATAATCCTTATTTTGAACAAATGGTAGGTCAGATATATCCCACTGAGCTTCAGTTAAATAAGGCGAATTCTTCTGATACTGAAGCTCCGTTTTTGGACTTGAACTTGTCAATAACAAATGGCATAGTTTCTTCTAAAATTTATGATAAAGGGGATTTTAATTTTGAAATAGTAAATTTCCCATTTCTTGATGTAGATGTTCCTCGCTCTCCTTCCTATGGTGTATATATTTCTCAGCTTATTCGTTTTGCTAGAGTGTGCTCTAATATTGATGACTTCAACAACAGAAACTTATATTTAGCTGCCAAATTATTAAAACAAGGTTATAGATATAATAAAATTCGAAAAGCATTTTCTAAATTCTACCACAGACACTCAGAGTTAATTGTTAAATACAACATTGGGTTAGAAACTCTTCTGCAACAAGGCATATCAGAACCTATATTTTATGGTGATTTAGTCTATAAATTCAAACGAATTGTTGGTAAACCTAATTTTAGTGATCAGTTCAAAAAGATAGTAAAACGTTATATAAGGGTTGGATATAATTTGGATATCATGCGACAATCTGCATGCCTAGTTTTAAACCCAATCGAGGTTTATAGCTAGGGTTTCCTCTTTAATTGCACGACGGTGGGTCAAACCTCAGACTCTATGACGGCTCTGACGTAAAGCTTTAATCTGTGGGTTGGTGCCTGATGCTTATCTGTAGCTTGACCCACCGTGGCTCAACTTGAGGTTTTCTTTAGTTCTGACTATCTGTGAGTCATGAGCCCTTTTCTTTGTTTCATCATGGAGTGTTAATTTGATTAGAGTTTTTTCCATGATGATACATTGCATTAGTTAGATGGCCTCCATGCGAGCTGAACATTTCTTGTACTTCAACAACAGCAGAATCTAGGGCGAAGATTTGGTACCAGTAAAATGCATTTAAGCCCCCCAGTGGCTTAGGCTGCTGTCCGTTCTAAGGCGGTGGTTCTGTTGTTGTTGATTTTTTTGTTTATTGTTACTCCCATTGTGGGAGTTTGTAATTGTTCTATGTTTTGTTGTACGTTACTTTATGTCCATTCTAGTATTGCAATCATCTTGATGGGGAAGAGAGAGCTGATTGCTTTGCTTAATTTGTCTTCCTGGTGTCTCGTGATGGTTTAGCGGCTCTTCCTCGCAGTGCCACGGGGTTGTCTGCAGTTTGTGATTGTGGTATTTCCTGATCATACTCTCTTACTATTTTTGTACATTGCCGCAAATGAAACAGCATACTAGAGCTGTCTTGATCACGTGCATTTTGGGAACCATATTCACACCGGATAGGCGGCAATCGAAAACGTTTGTATCAATCGGCGAACGCGCATCAAAATTCGCTAGAAACAGTGTTTCGATTTCCATTTGTCGCCATGTATGGCAATCGAAAACTGTTTCGAATGATTTGGATCTATCTTCGTCGATAGTTTAACGTTTTTGATTGCCGCCTACCCAGTATGATAGTGTCGGCCTCGTTTTTAAACGTTTGGTAAAGTGCAATCTAGAGTCCCACTGCACTATTGTATAGACTGAGGGCTTGGTAATTATGCCGAAACTGGTGCATATGACACTAATTACAAATGTAGCCTGAGACTGTTTCAATCAAGTTAATTAATCTAGAATACAGTTTTATTCATTGACTTAATTAATCATTCCCGTTTCGGTTGTTTCATGTTTTGGATGACCTTGCAACTGATATGAAATATGCTGGAATACGATGTGTTCGATTGAGAATTCCGGTCGCGCGTGCATCACATGTGGCATATGTACACTCCAGAAGTGTTCGTGTGTACTTGGCCGTGTAAAGTTTCAAACATACCTGGCCGGTAGTGTATATGCTTGCAAATAAGTCGTGCAATTATGTATATGTAATACAATGTAGGAACATTTAGATTTTAAGTCAAGCAAAAGACCTCACTAAAAAATCTTCCATAAATGATTATAACGACCGATATTATTTTTCTATAAATTTCCAATATTGTTTATAGGTTTAAATTGTCCTTACTCATTTTTTTCTTCTGCAAGTATATCATAATTTATACCACCCTTAGCAACTTTAACACTAAATATCTCGTAATGTGCAAGGTCTACACTGATGTACATTTTGTAGGTGGTATAAAATAGTTACACCATGTTTGTCCGCCTGTACGTGGAGATAATCCACTCGCTAAAGCTCGTGGATTATCTCCACGTACAGGCGAACAACCCATGGTATAACTATTACTTAGTTAACATATACATGTATTTTTAACAATAATCCCAACTTAGAACGAAATTATATGAGCCAGTGCATGAGATTTCCAACAATGTGGTATGTGCGACCAGCAAAGCCTCAGATCAGCCTGCGCATACGCGCAGTCTGATCAGAGCCGTTGCTAGTCGCTTGAGTATTCTATGATTGTTAAGCTACTGACTGAACACCATTTGGAGTTTCTAAGCTTAAAAGGAGGCTGCACAGGCTCGTCTGAGTCTACACTTGTCAAAATGTCAAATTGTTGGAAATCTCATGCACTGGCTCATATAAGAAGTAAATAATGCTTAATTTTGTATAGACATATGCAATGCTTTTTCAATGAACCAACATTTCTATTGAGAATGCTATATTACATGTACCTACAGTCGATTGTATTAAACAATTTCATTTTATCTCTCGCTGCGAAATTTGGTGTACTCGCACAGATGTCATATGCTGTACATTTCTGGCAGATTACACCTGCTTAACCGAAATCAATGTCAGCTCGCCAGCTTTCGGCTATTACCCCTATTCCACACAGGCCCCGAATCCCACGAATTGCCACGAATTTACAAATATTTGGATTCGTGGCTGAAGCGTACTCAGTTCGTGAAGATCTTGTCTGATTCGCACAGTCCGTAGACAGTTCTTGCAATTCGTAGGTCTATCGGGAATTCGGCTCAAAAGTTTTGAACTGTTCAAAACTTTGGCCACGAATTTCCCGATTCGAAAAATCGTGCATGGTTCGTATCAAATTCCTAGGGCATTCTTGGACATCGTAGCTGATTCTTGGACATCGTAACTGAATCGTAATCGATTCTGGGGCGTTTTGGGGCAATAGCAGCTACTCTTATCTCATTCGTGGGGAATCGGGAGATTAAACCAAACAATAAAACCAAGGAAGAGATAGGAGAAGGATTTTCCCTAAGATTATTTACCCCGTCACGCGCATGTAAGCTAGTCCTAGAAGTTGAAACAGATTTTGCAGATTCTGTAGCACAATCAGGATCAGTCAGTAGCTCCTGGCTGGTGATTTTGCCAATGGCGAACTGCCATATTTTCCCAAGTAAATGAGTCATTGCCAAGGCCTCTCGACTTTAATGTAGTTGTTTTCTTCTAGCTATATAAGAAGCTGTTTTCAACACTCAAGTTGCAGGATCAATTCTACAGCTGCTTATCGAGGAACATTAATTTTGGAACTGATGCCCCTGAAGCATGTATGGGCCTTTTTTTCATAACTATCTTGAGAGAAAATCTCGCGAATCGTGGCGAATCGTCGTGGATATCTGTTAATTCGTGCCCAATTCGTGCTGCATTCGGCATTTTCTTTACTGATTCGTAATTGATTCCTTAACTTTCGTGCAGCATGTTCTAATGTTATTTTGCTAATCGTGATGAATTCTTGCGCGATTCCAGCCGAATTGAGCTGATTCCCCCAAATATTCGTAACGACATCGTATCTGAATTAGGGACTGACTCGTACAACATCACGATTGGAGAAATTTTTAAATGAAACCTCACGAATCTCCCCCCCGCCCCGAATCAATAAAAAATCAATTCGTGGCGACTCGCGCGATTCGTGGCCTCTGTGGAATAGGGGTATATGCCAACGATTATGGCCCACTTCGAATCGAACTATTGTTCCTACCATAGTAACTATAGTTTGATTCGAACATCGATAGTAGCTACTATAGTGACGTCACAAACCTACTATAGATCAACGGTGGGTTGGAGCACCGTAACTCTTGTACATGTAGATAGTATGGTTCCCTGCTCTAGACCTATCTAGTACGATGGTTTCCAGATCTGTCAGTATGCTCATTTTTTTAAAAATAAATCATTACGGTACTCTATTCGCGTTCCCACGTATTCGTAATTGTAAATAAGAGTAGGCTATGCAGTATATACACATTCTTTTCGTCTTCGATGACGATTTGAAACAAGGAATTTAGGGCTATTCACTCTGTTTGCTTGCCAACCAACAAAAGTTGCAACAGTATCCGTTCGGATGTAAACGTGCGCGCGCATCGGATGTAAATTAAGAAAGTTGTAGCCATTTTAAAAACAAAATCATGAATCTCTTTAGCCAATGGAGGTCGCCATTTTGAATATTTAATTATCTTCTTGTAAATTTTGAAAAGCCAATCAAAATCCCAAACTACTTTGCATACCGTACAGATTATTCTTTTTCAAAATTCTCTATTTTCAAGAGAAGAACCAATACAAGTGCAAACAAAGAAAAAATGAAAAGCAGATAACTAGATTTACTGTTTATGCATATTTGATTATGGATTTGTGACGTCACACAGCCTAAAAATGGTTGCCCTCCATAGCTTTCAATTATGTACCATACAAACATCTATAACTTTCTTAATTTTGATTCGATTTTGCTCATGTTTGTGGCAGATATTATGGTTTGATGATCTTCAAAAGACGAACTTGATCATTTTAGTGCGCTGTATAGATTGTCAGACATCTACAAAGAAATCTCTGTGATTTTTTTTAATTTTGTACAGTTCACGCGGTTATATACTTATAAGCATAACAACACTTTCTAATGTCTGGAGCCTATCGTCTTTTTTATACACAGCATTAATCGTTTTAAAGAAAACTTGGGAGTTCCAACCAAACTCTCTATAAAATATCTAAATTGCTATCATTTTGATTAATGATTTCTGTCATTCGTACTTAAGCTTTTGATTAAGTTGCCACTTTTAGATTTCTAAATAAGGCATCGAAACGGTTCTATGTGAATACATTACTTTAAGGCATACAGCCGCGTAAAATAAACAAAATATGAAACGAATACAACTTGGTACAGGTTTCATAGATTTTACATTCTCTGCAAGTGTAACAGCTCTATCTTACAGACTTGTTGTCAACTCATTTTTGAATAAATTTGTAAAACTAAAAGAAAAATGACACAAACATGGACACTTGTCTAGCAAATAAAAATGAAACCATTTTCCCATCAAAATGGCGATACGTCTACAATAATATTTACAGTGTATCGCTGATACACGTATACTACAAAACAGTGCAGCGGAACTCCAGATGCACTTTACATAGAGGATCTTACATGAGTGCTCATGTTTTATTTAATTTAGTAAAGGAGTTGGGGAAAAGTGATAAAATGCGAGGCTTGCCGAACATTTTATTACTTTTTCGCAACGAGTTTAATAAATTAAATAATACAGGAGCACGAATGTTAGTTTCTATTTATCACATGCCATGAAAGTTAATTAAATATCGCATTTTTGGCGTGGAAACGTCAAGATTTTGCCATCTTTTTCGCAACGGTATAATGGACGTCATAACGTTTCCCGAAAAATCTGTAAACCACTAGTGGTTTATTGATTTTATTGTATAGCGTTATTTCACTCCTAGACGCGACATCATGTGATAAAATGTTTAAAAGAATAGGAAGAAATGGGAACAATATACAGTAAAACCTGTGTAAAAAGACCACTCTCAAAAAGACCAAAAATTGGTTTTCATGACCAATTATCGCTTAATGCAGGTCAAAAGTAGAGCTTTCTGCTATATTTTCGACCTGTTTTACATTCTGTTATTTCATGTGGTTTTATAAACTGGTAGTTTAGAACATTAAAACTTCACTTAAAACGGACACCAGCTTTAAACAGTGATTCTACTTTGATAGTAAAGACGAGTGTATTCACACTGGTAAATGTATACGTCGATTTGGTGGTATTTACACCTATTGCCGGTACTTCATAGACCGGAAGTGGTAGATATTGGTGTTAATACTATATAGACAAGAAAATGCCATATCAATGAACTCGGCTTTAGCAGATAAAGAGTTCGTTCTTTCATTACATCACAAGCTACATGTGAGTACAAACCAAATGATGTACACAAACACAATCAATCAATTATTCACTCGATCAATCAATCATTTTTACATAAACAACAATGAAACCTCCCTCTGTGATGAAACTATCTCCAGGTATTTATTCAAAGAAGGAGTCTTATAAGACAGAATCGCATAAGGCAAATCTTACCGTTTAAGTTGTGGCCTTTAACTGCTCATACTGCTTATATACGCATGTAAGGAACTTATAGAGCATGGTTTTTGGCTCTGTATTTGAAAACAGAATAGACCTTGAGATTATCGAAATTTGCTTTATTTACCAGACGCCTATATAATGTTTAAAGCCGCGAGAACCCCGACTTTGTTAAAAGCAGGGACCACCCTGAGCGCCCGCGCAGTCCCATCGGCGCCTTTGCTTTTACATGTAGATTCAAATGTATGATAAAAGTAAGGAAAACCGTCAAGTTTGACCAATTTTAAACTCTCTGTCGGACTAGATTTGGGACCAAACTTTCTGCTTATGTTATCAGCAGAGGCTCGCTGATAGCAATGTTTAAGATCAAAGAAGCCGCTATGAGTTCTGTTGCACGAGGTGGTAGCAATGACCAGTGACCTATATATCACTGCCTTGACGCGGGAAAGCGGATGTAGCACATCCATTAAACATAGGTTTCCGGCCGTGGGTAGTTTCGGCTGGGTCGTTTTCGGCCTGGTTTTAGGGTGGGTCGTTTCGGCATATTCTGATAGGATCTGATTGTTTTATAAGACTGCATTGATTTTTCCACGAAATCGTACATGCGTACGTACTCGCAAGAGCGTTCACCAGTACAAAATAACCAAACAGAACTGGGCTCTTTTCTGAAATGATTATTGTGTACACAAATAGGTGCTGACTTTCTTTTATTTATTTATTTTTTATATAAATTTCCAAAGATCCGTCTGCATTAAACACCACTCAGGCCGAGTACCTAAAGCTCAAGAACAGACTGCACATGCGTGCATACTAGCAAGAACACTTACAGGGAAATAACTAACAACAATCGGGCAAATAATGTTTGTGGACAAAAATATGTACTGAAAAGAGAGCATTCCAGATCTGACTCTATTAAACACTTGAACACTTGGAGTTTCTCTCTGTACTAACAAAAGCAAATAAAGTTATCAACTATGTGCAGCAGACGACTTAAGCAGGCACCATTTGGACGAACATATGGGCCGAAAAATTAGGTGCATAGACCCACTTGATGGCTGTGCATGCATGATAACTTCACGCATGTTAAATGCATTACGGTATCTGCCGCATTTATGTTTATATGAACAGCGTACATGCAGGAAGAATACAGAGACCGAAATATAGTGGATGGCTGCGCTTTCATGTTTAAAGGGTGTGATAAATTAAATGAGCTGGCCCAAATACTATAACATTTTCAAAAAATCTAATCAAGGAACGATGTGAAAGCGCCAGGTCATTCAGTTTATGAAACAGAGTAGTCTTTTAAAATTCTGAAAGGCAGGTTTTATCATGAAACGGCTTATTTCCATTCATTGGAATACACTACGAGGCGTGGTTGACCTGATTAACAGCGATATTCATACGCGCATCACGCTGGTATGCAGTGTCCATTCATAGAAAACAATTAAATAAGAGTTACTGTTCCTGAAATGACCGAATAACCGTTAAATAGTGACACGTGAGCTTCCCAGTTCGCAAAAACACCATTAACTCAGAAAAAGTTCAACTTTCGAATGAAAATCGGCAACAAAAGACATATTTTTGAATAACTGCAGTGTGGTTTATGTTTCACTCACTATCATTTCAAAGCAAACAGCCATTTTAGCATGAACTATTTCTTCAAAGTGTAGAAATTTCGAAAACAATTATAACTCTCTAGAATAGCTGATATTGAACAGATCCCGAGTTCCAAAAAACATGATATATGCCTAAAGGACTATAGAATTAGATCATTTTTAAGTATCCGGAATGCACATGGCGATTTATGTAAGCATTTAGGAATAGATTCGAGTACCGATCTGGATCGGTACTCGAATCTATTCCTAAATGCTTACATAAATCGCCATACACATACTGAATACTTAAAAATGATCTAATTCTATAGTCCTGGTCGCATATGGCATGTTTTCTATATAGTATTAACACTAATATCTACCACTTCCGGTCTATGAAGTACCGGCAATACGCGTAAATACCACCAAATCAACGTATACATTTACCAGTGCGGTATTTGGGCTTGCACTTGCGCGTCTTTATCTGTTATTCTGAATATGAAAAGTGTGCCTTCCTTTCCAATGCTATTATGTGTACCATTATAAAATCAGTAATTGGCCGTTACAATAACAGGAATATTGATCAAACATTATCAGCATATTCCGGAAGTGATATACCATAAACAACCTGCCTCGATATTTACAAATAAAGGAGTTGGCAGGTTCATAATGAACCCATTCATGCCGAAATGCAGTTCGTATATTTACCAGTATGTGTTTAAAGGCACCGGATATACTCCAAAAAACAATTGATAGATGTTAAAAATTCTTTTGACAATGTTTATAACATTTGAAAAAAAATCCAAACAAAGTAGTTTCGTATTTGATAGCACAACCTATATGCAATTAAGCAAAATGCAAAATAAATTTTACGGGTCATTGCTTACGATACAGTACAACACCAAATGTACCAACCCTATCTACTCAAAGCTCAATGCAAAAAAGCGTTTATATTTTTTGCTAAAACCTTTATATGGTCATCGCTTATGTTCTAATTCCGACTACAGACAAGTGCTTACACCCATTTGTCAGTAATTGCATCTACTAAATTGACATTTTCTTCAAAAAAAAAATTGCACGGATATGGCATACCCAGGCCAATAAAACAACAAATTGGAAGTAAAACACTGACAACAACTACAAAATAATTTAGCATACTTTTTAATAAGAGCCAACAATGATTTGGAGCCAGTCGATATGAAATACAAACGATAAAAATGGGTTTCAGTCATTTTTGAATGTTTGACTTTTAAGTATAGAGGGTTGCACCGTTTGGACCTGTACTGTACTTTAATCATTGAAGCGTAACTTAAATAAAACATTCAATTTGCTATGGAACCCTTGCATAAGCATAATTATTTCAGTTTTTATTGCATTGAATGTTAGAGATGGAACTGAATCTAAACACCTTTCAACTGTTTTTTCTGAGTATATAATCAAAATTGGTAGACAAAGAAGTGAGCCTTTGTGTCCTTTTTTAAACTTGGCAATAATTTTGATGATTATGAAAGGAATGCTTGCTTTACTTATTGTTTTATTGTCTATGTTATTGTGTATTTTCGTTTTGGTGTCATAGGCTACTTAGACTTTATCTCAATTTGATAGAACACCAAGCTCATTTTATTGAGTGTCTGACTAGTGACCAAGAGTCCCGGGTTTGAATCATATTGTCAAGATCCATGTTAATGTTGCTCAACAGGATGACTTAAAAGTTGTATTATATATATTTGAGTTTGGCGAAGACTAAATCAGGGGCACTAAAAAGTAAGTGAGTATGATCAGGAAATACGTCAATCACACACTGCAGACCAACCCTAGGCACCATGAGAAAGAGCCACAGAACATTTACAGTAACACTACATCTGTAGACGAAAATAACAAAGCAACCAGCTTTCTCTTCCTCTTCAAGATGATTGCAAAACTAGATAGGACACAAAGCAATGTATAACAAAACAAAGACAAACACAGAACTCCCACAAACAGTGGGGAAGTACATTAAACAATATATCAATATTAAAAGAACCACCGCCTTAGAAAGGACAGCAGCCTTACTCTTTTTCGCAGATTATAAGGAGGTACAACATATGTCATCTGGTAGAGGTGTATCTCTATATTGATTTATGTTAATATTATATCACACCCTGATCATTCAGGATAGTGGGTTCTTGCAGAAATACTCTTTAAGTCAGTGCTAGAGGAAAAAGGACCATAACGTGCTTTCCGTTGATTCTCATGAACAGATACAGTGAAACTGAGTCTGTTATTTCCATTTGTGCAGGTCATCTTTATATCTGAAGAATCTAGGTTTTTACGGCGGCCAAAAGGCCGCCGTTCTAATATCGCTTAAGACCTACATTTTATGTGAATTATTCACCAATCAGAAGTATTTGTAAATTGTAATATTCATCACACAAACTGGAAAAAGATGCTCTCATTGGTTGATACTCAGAATGTCCGTACAATCTTATTAAACATGCAACTAAATTTGAAAACATACATGTAAATGGCAGAGAACCAGTCTGTGCACTGGTTCCAAAAATGCAAATGTATTGACGACCTAATCTCGAATATAGATCAACCCCCGATGTACAGTATTTGTAAATTGCTGTCACTATCATTGTTTACATGCCTTGCACACAGTAAAGAAGTGCATTATAAGATAATCCACTAAATCTGAAAGCACTTTACAGTGATATCACGCTATTTAAATAAAATATTCGTAATTTTCCAATTCTCATATAATCTGGACATGATTATAGTCTGTTTCTTATATTTTGACAATAATCTTTTTTTGGCCGTTTTACGGTTATATTCGCAATGCCAAAACGTTTCTTTTTATCCAATGTTCGGATGAAAATATCCCAATTTCAAGTCGGAAAAAAATAACAAAGAAAAAATCATCGTTTAGTCGAGTAAATTGTGTTTAAAATTGTTTGTTTATTTGGGTTCCCGTTTTGACATTTTGACTATCGGCATATCAGTCGTGCAACTACGATGTAAATCCTCTCGTTGCATATTCTGGGCCCGAGGGTGTTGTGCCCTCTAACGATCGGCATATCAGCCGTGGTTTACTTTTTAGCTTCAACAGGTAATTTCCCCTGTAAGTACATGTACAACAATAAATTTAAACTTGTTCTCCGGATGCATAAAAAGATAAATGCCAACTAGCTGATAAAATTGGGTAGCTTTATTTCGTACATCTGTGTGTAAGAATGGAGATGGAAATGATAGAAGCTAGATGTTATTTTGACTATCTTAACTGTCTCTTGTCTATCACACCTGAAGGAGCTGGTACTTTGGTGTAAGCTTCTGTAGTACCAAGTGCCCCATCCCACTTCTTCAGTTTTTCTAACTTATTCGCACTTTATGTTGGATGGAGAAATTGCTGGGGTGAACGGAAAGTCATAATGTATAAGGGAACCCCTGCCAGATGTTTTTTCAGTGTGTTTACTTAGTCATTTTCATGCAAATGGTGTAAAGGGGATTCCCGCTCAAATTTGTTTAGGGTGGGTTTGCTGAATCACTTTAAGCAGTTAATAGGAAATCTAAGCCTACTCTGTGCTTTCAAAATGCTTAGCTGTCGGAATTTTCGTGGGCCCATGTACCCTCTAAAAATTGTGCCCTCTACATTTTTCCCTATGTACTCTCAAAAATATGAGTGGATAGCCCTGGTAATAATTAACATTGCGCAGTCTCATATAATACACCATGCAAGTTAACAGTACAGCTAAATTCAGATTAAATACGATGTGTTTTCTGATTTGACAATATAGCTTACAACACTAAAAATTCGTAATTTTAGGCGTTTTCGCGCTAAAATTCCCAATTCCAGGGGTATTTGTCATTGTCCCAACATGGTTAATTAGACCATTTTTTTTTTAAAAAAATTAACAAGTGAATTTAATTTGTTCCATTACAATGGCGTAAAATTAACCGCGAATTTGCACGTAACCTATGGGTTTAGGCGATTGAGCTTGCCCTAGCCGTCATATGCATTTTCTTACAAGAACAGTGTAGCTATCGGTAAAGTCTCTTCTATCAATTACGAGTAGTTAAATGGTCACATGCGCGGATCCAGAGGGGGGATAGAGGGTCCGCACCCCTCCTGAAAAATCACAAGTTCTATGGGTTTCTAGAATAAGCATTTGGATCCCCCGCCCCCGCGGAAAAAGTTTGACCCCTTGGAATAGGTCGGAACCCCCCCCCCCCATCCCCCCCCCGAAACCTAGTAAAATTATAGATTTCTTTGAAATAAACCATTGATAAGCCACTGTAAAACTGTAAAAGTTGAGGACAAAAAAAGACAAAAACGTTGTTAGAGCTGTTTTCTGGCAGTCGGGCCTGGACCACCCTGGCAAAAATTCTTGGATCCGCGCATGGGTCAGCCAGCATCCAAACTCGGGCCACTATCGGCCTGCCAGCAAAACGTCATACGGATGGCGTTTCAGTGGCGGGCCGATAATGGCCCGATTGTACGTGCTTACTGGGTGTTGATCAGTTTTGGTCATTTGGATGGCGTTTCAGTGGCGGGCCGATAATGGCCCGATTGTACGTGCTTACTGGGTGTTGATCAGTTTTGAATCCTACATGTATTTATATGTTCTTTTCTGGTGTTCGGTTTGTTTCAGTGAACGTTTAATTTTACAATAATTTATTGTCAACACCCCCCCCCCATTTTCCTAAAAACTTAGGACTTAAAACATTGTTCCCAAACCCTTGCTGGTGAATTCCTAAAATTGAGACAGAAACAGGATCACAACCCCGCTGGTTTTAGATTCTAGCATGCAAAGAGAATTTCGTCTAAAACCAGCGAATTTGGTTGCGTTTATCGTCGGTATTTGAGAGCCGCCGAATATCTTTTTTAAAGATATTTCTTGTTTCAGATTATTTAAGAAAATGTCAATTATGTATAGTTTATGATATGTCATTATATTACAATTATACAGGAATTAAGCGGGAATGAGCGTAGCGAGTGTACTACTAAATTCCTTTATATTTGTAATTTAGTTTTCTCCTCAACTTTCCTGACTCCTGCTATGGAAATGGTCGCATTGACCACGTAACAGATTTACTTAATGATTTACCTAATATATATTACAAATATTGACAAAATATGTGACTACGTGGGGAAAAAAATGATTGGTTAACAGTCAGGTGCATAACTTCCAAAAGTTAAAAATATATCACTTAAAGTAGTTAACTTTTTAGCACTAATTACAAAAGTAACCTGTTTGAGTGAATCTGACTTTTTTCATCTTCATATTTCGGAGTTACTGCTATTTTCACGGCCATGTGGATAATTTTATCTGAAAGGCCTATTACATAACTTTACGATTATGCAATAAATTTGAGTACGCATCGTCTAGAAATTTGTACGCAAGGTCATTGAAGATCAGAAAATAAGCTACTTTTTAACTTGAATAAGTTATATTTTTGAAGTACTAAAATTTGACCTTGGCGTAAATAATTTCAGATATAACCAAAATAAGTTACTTTCGATGGCCTCACTTTGAAATCATTGTTGAAAAGACACAATTTTAACTTCTTCAAGTGATATATATTGTAACTTATACAGGTTATGCCCCTGACTGGTTAAGAAGCACAGGTAGGAGCCGAGTAAACTATAAATGAGTTGGAATGTGACGAAGGTATAAAGTACTTATTGCATTTACGGACAACAGATGCCTAAATAAGACAAATATTCGAAGGGCCCTTTTCTTACACTCCATCTTAAATGCATATATAACGTGCAAGTTAAAAATAAAAGCAGACAGATGGAAATTATATATCAAGTTTTTTGAATGATGCCAGAGAGATGTTAAAAGCTTTTGGAACATCTTTATGGAATGCCTAATTAATATGTTTATGTTTTGCTGTTGTTTTGTTTTGCCGAAAGCCAGGCAAATATAATCATTTTGATGACCAGTTTCAAAATGCAAGCCATACATGTAAGGCTTAAGTAGCACAGCCACAGGTTTAGATAAACAAAATTTTTCAGCGTAAAATTGTAAATATTTTCTTACCAATAAATCTTAACATATGTTTTGGATGCTCAAAAGAACCGTCTCAATGAGACGGTTCTTTTGAGTACCCACAATACATGTATATGTTTTGTTGAGAAATAAGAAAATTAAAATTTCGTTACGCACTCTTAACTAAAGTCCTGACTGCACAGTCAAAGAAATATATCCAGCTATAAACACATTTTTGTCTTAAAACAAACTACATTGTATAGGGAAAACTTTATGCTGAAATTCTTATCCAAAAGTTTTATTCAATATTAATTAGAATTTATCAAAACCTATTTTTGAACCTATACAAAAGAATACATGTAGCCGTATTGCTTCTCACAAAAAAAGCAAATGCATTAAATTGTATTAAGCATTAGCGGGTAAAACAATTTCAAATGTAAGAGTGTATGCTAATATGGACTTCTGTACTAATACGTAAAGCGAAACAAAATGTTGGAAAAATCAAACCACAGGCCACGTTTCCCGCTAAATATTGCGATTATTTCCAAACAAATACATATATAAAAATAAGTAAGTTAGTGAGTATGAACAGGAGATTGTGTGATCAAATTTGCCCCTTGTTACACGCGCAGCTGTTCAAAAGACACCATGTTGCTTTTTATTTTCTTATGAATGAGCTGTAATGACATGTTGAACTGTAATATTAATTTCTGATAATTGATATGCAATCCTACATGTATTTTGATGGCACTATTGCAGGAAATGTACGATGAAATATGTAGTTCTACTACATAATTAGGGGATAACTGTATTCAAAATTTTCATTACTCGGAGCCGTGAAACGCTATTTCCGAACTTATATGCGACGATATACCTCCCCAAATGAAAATTTTGAATATGCTTATCCCCATTCTAATGCCCTACATGTGTATTAACATTTTTCCTTAAAAAATACAGTGAAAATGTACTATGTTGCGCCTACGTCCAGCGGCTGCCAGTTGCATAAAAACAGCTCACCAGCTTCATATGTTCACTAGTCAACTAATGAAAAGCGACGTTACGTAATGACGTCGAGCTTGCGACAGTATATCGCAGGACATACTGTCGCAAATTTATGACGTTATCCAATCAAACGTCGCGTTACAAAACCAAGTGCATTAGAATTCTTCTTTTTGACAAGGTACTTATTTTGTGCATTTTACTCAGTTATACGAGAACATATTTTAAAGCTCAAGTTAGATTTACACAATGCTGTTTGGTCTGAATCGTATGAACTGATTAACCTATTTAAGCCGAATGGAATTCCCCACAATTATCAATTGGACCAGCCAATTTTTTTAAGGATTGCTGGGTAGTATTTTTCATTTTTATTCAAATTTTATTAGAACTTTCTGTAAGCAAACACTGTAGACCCTGATCAGACGCTGCGTTCTGCGGCGTCTGATCTTGGTCTGAAGCTATTGTCTATGCCCCACTAAAGGACGCTAGGCTCAAATGGGTTAATGAGTATGGCCAGAAATACCACAATCACACCGGACAGACCTAACAAAGGCACCGTGAGGTAAAGCCACAGAACTTTTACAGTCACAAGACGCCAGGCAGACAATTAAATGCCAAAAAGCAGCTCTATTTTTCCCTAGCAAGATGATTGCAAAACATAACAAAAAGGGCCAAACCAACAGCCACAAATAACGGGAGCAACAACACGGGTGGTAAACCTAGGAACTACCACGAAATTGTGTTAACGTAATTTTGTTCCCAAGCCACATCCGGGACACGTAGTGGTAGTTTCCACGCCGAAAATTGGATAAAGAAAGGTTGGTGTCACTTTCATTTTGGTTTTATTTTACAACTAAGAACGAACAATGGTGAAATCCGACAATGTGGTTCCGTGTAAATATGTCTCCGCGTCCCCTCCAGCCCAAAATTTTGTTTGAAAAATTTTTTTTTTCTTTAGATTCGCGTTTCCCCACTGAGCATCGGACCAACTTTTCCCAAAGTTCGAAGGATTTTAGCCCATATCTGTCAAATTAAATGGAATTTGATATCATTTGGCGATGGAAATGTTAAAAAGACCCTGAATAAATATTCCTACACAGAAAAAAAATCTGAGCATTTACTCGTAAACGATTCATGCCCCGTTCGTCCTGTGTGGTAGTTTCCAGCTCATCGTGGTAGTTAAAATGCTATCGTGATAGTTTCCAAGACTTTGTAGGATACGTTTCTGAAGTGTTACAAAACATAATAGTGGTTGGTTGTTTCGCATGATAACCCTCGAACTCGTCAATTAATTACCACGGTAAACAAATAAATCACATTTCAACACCATGAAGAAGCTAAGCTGAGGACTCAAGAGATTCAATGTGATGCTTGACAGGTGGAGATCATGCCCTGGACTGCCAAACAACACCTCTGGAAATCTAAAGCAAAAGAAGGTCATCAGTGGAGCCGTGGTGGACCAAGCAACAGACAAAAAATAGATATAAAGATTGCGTCACTCGCTACGTTGTTCCATGTTCAGTCAACTTTAAGATAAAATGGCAGGCTAAGACTACTGGCCCAAAGTATCGTTAGTACTTGCGCTTCAGAAAAAGGGAAACTTCCTCAGGTTGGGACACTTTTTATATACATGTGAGTGCGACGATAAACGGGCATGTTATTTGATAATTAAAAAAGCATGTTTATTCAAAAACAAAATATGTGAATATCCCTTCTTTTCATTCTTCCCATCATTTCAATAGCACACTAAAATTGAAATTCAGGCAGTCGACATTTGTTATCTGACAAAAGGTTGTTTGAAAAGGTCTTTCTATGAATAAGGGGGATATTCAAGGTTGGGCCCGCACATCCTGTGTTTATAAAAATGAAGTAGCCCCTGAATAGTGAACATCTGCTGATGAGAACTACTATTAAATTCCTACAAAGTCTTGGAAACTACCACAATAGCATTTTAACTACCACGATGAGCTGGAAACTACCACACAGGACAAACGGGGCATGAATCGTTTACGAGTAAATGCTCATATTTTTTTTCTGTGTAGAAATGTTTATTCAGGGTCTTTTTATCATTTCCATGGTAAAATGATATCAAATTCCATTTAATTTGACAGATATGGGCTAAAATCCTTCGAACTTTGGGGAAAGTTGGTCCGATGCTCAGTGGGGAAACACGAATCTAAAGAAAGAAAATAACTTTTCAAACAAAATTTTATGCTAGAGGGGACGCCGAGACATATTTACACGGAACCACATTGTCGGATTTCACCATTGTTCGTTCTTAGTTGTAAAATAAAACAAAAATGAAAGTAACACCAACCTTTCTTTATCCAATTTTCGGTCTGGAAACTACCACGACGTGTCCCGGATGTGGCTTGGGAGCAAAATTACGTTAACACAATTTCGTAGTAGTTCCTAGGTTTACCACCCGTGAACAATAAGCAACGAATCAAAAACACTAAAACCATCGCCTTAGAATGGACAGTAGTCAAAGCCTCCTGTGGGGATTAATGCTAAACTTTCGTCATAGATTCTTAATTTGTTAATACACAAGTGCAAATACAATTTTGAAGATATTATTTTAGCACTTATGGCGTTTCACATGATCACGCATTGCATAAAGTGTGTGGTTCATTACAATCCAGTTAAGTCAACGCATTGGGTTTTGTTCACATTTAAGAAAGTAATAGAATCAGGGAGGTCAATGGAGAAAACGGAGGTTATCTCATGTCACCGATGAGTTAGAAATCAACGATACGTACTTATTGTTTGATTTGATTCTTTACGTCCACTCAATAATCTTTCAGTTATGCGGGACGGGTATTCCTGGGTTGAACCAGTACAAAGCTAGGATAAATGTGTCTTGCTCAAGGACCACAACGCAGTGACGCCGGTGAGGCTCGAACCCGCGGCCCTTCGGTCTCGAGTCAAGCACTCTACCACTGAGCCACTGCGCTCCCACTAATATACGTACTTATTAAATTCTAGACTTAGCGTGATTAAAATTATAGAATATTTAGACATACACGTGCCAATTATACAGGGAATCCTAGAAAAAAAACCTACAGGGTAACTAGTAAAAACCTTACCCATTTTAATTCCTAATTACTCTACAACTATTCAACCTGTCAAAGAGTTTATATATTATATTATATATTATTCATCCACATTTGTGTAAAATAACAGCTCAATTGATTTTTTAGATATTTTGAAATATTGCGTAAAAGCTGGAGACACTCTGTTTTCATTTTCCCTCAGAAACTGGTATTATACTTTTTATATCTGTTGAACAGTTTTAGAGTAATAATGAATTGAAAAATTAATGTGTTGTTTTCTATGACACTCTCTATTCTACTATACTGTATCCTGCTATTTCCCTATAATTCACCCATTTTTTCCATCCATATTGTAGCCGTCTTCCCGAAATGAACGGTATGTTTTACGCCATGCTTGTTTGTCGTCATTTGTAATTCTATCGTATTTAATACTTTATGCATTCTGAGATATTAAAATTGAGTGTAGAGGTTATATATTATATTTCACTTATAAATATAGCTTAGAAAAACATGTTACTAATATATCCCAATATTTCATGTCCTTATATACTAATATATACTAATATAAGCTAACATTTGTGCCAATGTATTGTTGAATCGATTAACCTAATTGCGATAAATGCGCATTTACTCGACGACAAAACTCGCTTGATGACTTCAATAATACATGAGTTCTAATATAAGATCCTCTATTAGGCTGTAGCCCAGACCAGCGTATCTCGTAAAAAAGTCATCGATGCTTACCCCGAAAGTAGCAAAGCTGATTTTTTGCACAAAGAATATTTGAACATTCGGTAATACAAAACCACTGTATAGCAATTTGTTGCGAATTGCGAATCGCCGTATAAGCGACATTTGTATGGGAAGCCGTTTTCCTTTAAAAATCGTAATTATGATTTAAACGCGTAGTAAAACATGTTATCATAGCAAATGGGATTATAAATGGCGTCTATTCTGTCCCATATATACTATTGTATGTTATGAGGAGAGGGGAACATATTTTGATTTGCCTTATGTATAAAATCTAGCTTGAAAACACAGACTGTCTATGCTATTCAAAGTTTGTGTTTGTTCGTTTCGATTTGCTAAGTAATCTTCATGACAAAAAGGAATATGACAATTGTTTTGTAATAAACCGAGAGGCAAATATGCTTGCAACACTAAAATATAAAAATTTAGATAATATACTCATTAGTTAATCCATGTGGCAAAAACAAACATTGGTACCCCATCAAGAAAAAAAGACAAAAAAGAAACAGAGGAGACCAACAGCGTGACAATAATCCCATACAAGGCTACAAGAGGATAAGAAACTATACCCAAATGACTTGTATAATAAACATGGTTAAGAACCAATATAACTAACATCTTCTAACGAGGTGATTATGCTGCTAGTTAGCACTGAACAGACGAAAACAATGCACATGACAGGAATAAAGAATTTTACACCACATATCGCTGAAACAAATGTGTGTGTTTTCAGGTTATAAACACAGCTAACTATACCTGTATCTATTGATTGAAGTCTATTTTTACAAAAAACTAATTCTGTCCAATCCTCCATTAGTCATCCACCCATAGATGATTTCATGAACACAAAATAGAAATTAAAGGTAAAATAGGTAAACGTAAATTTTGGACTACTGATGTCGTAAGCTGCAAGAAGAAAAGTAAGAGAAAGGCGGCAAACATCAGGAATCGATACAATTAAGTACTACACATGACCCAGGATACCACATGGGAAAGTGACAAAAACACAATTAAACATCAAAAACAAGAGCCAAGAGGCCAGCCCTTTCCCAGCAGGTGACCACCATGCAGCAATGAGCAGACGCAAAAGCATGACAAACGCAAGACACAAATAATACAAATGATCCACGAAAGAAGTACCGCCTTCTAACGGTCAGTAAAAAATATTTTACTGGAGGGCTTAAACCAGTTTCATGGCACCAGTTTTAGCTGCATTATATACCCCACCATAGTTTTTAATTGTGTTTTTATATATTATTTGTCTTAGTCTTTTTCTTTTCCTATTTTCTTTCTTTTTTCTTTCTTTTTTTGCTACTTTTTCTTTCTTTTTCAGTTATCTTGTCCCTTTTTGACTATTTTAATAATTTTCAGCTTTGTATTTGATTTTATTGGACTTATTTCTATGTTTTGACATCTTTAATCAGTTTTGCTACCTTGCAAAATGTTTTGTTGATACATGTAAAACATACAAGTGTGCCAAATTAAAGCCCTCAAGCTTACACGATTGCATAGTACATCATAAAAGAAAATTTAATAATATCTCTCATGAGTCCAACTCCCAAAAATTTGAGTGTTAGAAAGCCAGATATTACTTTTTAGATGTGAACAAGTAATATATGTTCTTCAAACTATACTATAGACATTCAGGTATGCATACTATTTAAGTAAAATAAGTATGAAAAGCTAATATTGTGCATCCAAATGCTGCTGTGGAAGTTCTGAAACTTACTTAACTGTTTATCCCTTGTTTTGATTTTTTAAAATATAAAATGATGATTTTTTGTTACACTTAGGAATTGGAAGAAATTTCAATAAATCCATGTATGTATACATCAGTATGTCGTTCAGGTAATGCCATAATAGTATGCAAGCATGGAAAGTCTAGTTACCATGGTGATTGTTCTATAACACCACGTATTGCAAATAAAACCATTTTGTCTTGTTGCTAGGCAAGAGTCTATAATTACGAGTAAACGTTTCTGACCAGGATTTAGGAAGGGGATTATAGTGTTGTATCTAACAATCATCTCTGCTAATGTTTTAAGTCTTTACTTTTAGATTTATAAAATAGAAGGTTTTGAAAATAAGCATGCATTTTTTGCCTTTAGATTCGCTTTAAGGACTTAATGTGTCACTTGACTGAAATGAAGCATTTAACATTTCACACAATTGACATTACAAAATACATCCTTACCCAGACTTAATGCTAATTTTAAGAGAATTGAAATAACAAGATTCATAAATAGATTGACCACAGACCTCTATATTTATACGTGCGTCCAAGCACGCTTATACACTGAGCTTAGGATCCAAAAACTTTGTGACAGCTTTTATCCTGCTTTCGAGACGCTGTCCGTAAGGCTATCATTGAAAAGCGGGAACCAGTCCCATTTCCCCATGAGCAATGATTAAATAGGCGCTTGTTCACAGTCGGCATTTCAACGCTTCAGTTTCTTGCGAACACCTTAGCACCCGAGAGAAGGTCTTTTTGGAATAGCTCGGCGTTATACGACCTATTTTTGTACCCGGGCGTACAGGCTGTAGGTGCTAAAAGCAGGGGACCAAACAACCAAAATGCAAGTTGAACGCACCGTGCACGTGAGGTTGCTCGATATTTAGCCAATCGCGGCCATATTGGAAATATTGGAAGCCGCAGTACAATGAACAACAAGCTTAACGACATTACACGCTCCGTTTGACATTAACCGTAACGGTAAATCCCAACATTGCCATCATTTGCGGTTACAGCTGTCCTCTGACTCTTCAATTGCTGTTACAAATATTGCCTCAAGTTGCTAGATTTATCCTCCTTGGTCAGAATTGATTTTTTCAGTTGAACGAGACCGCGACACACGTGGATCACAGACTGTCAGTGCAGCCAATGATACATACACGGGTACGTAAGTAAATAAAATTCGTTACGATTCGTCGAAGTTTGCGAATGCAGAAATTGAGTTTAGGGGCGCTGATAATGAAACCAAAATTGTTGTAACCAGAATTCGTGGAAGACCGGAGCCTGCAGCTTTAGATTCTATGAGGTTTGACCTCAAAGTGGGCTATTGGTCACAGTGTACAGAATACAGTGTGGTCAACACATTCAATATCAATACCCAACCCTTCTCCTGTGGATCTCAGCGGCTCAATTGATTGAGTGTTAGACTGGGGATCAAACGGTTGCTAGTTCGACAGGTTCAGTTGATCATGATTTCTAAGTATATACTTCGATCGAAGTATATACTTAGAAGGAAGTATTGAGATTGAATGGAATTGAATGAGGTTGATGATTATTTTCGTAAGGACACAGAGTTGCAAAATTATACTAAGACAGGGGTGAAGAGGATCATAAACCCTCTTATATTTCAAAATAATTTTCAATTTCTACCTTTGCATTTTCTTTATTTTGAAAAAAGGGTTTTAAGGGTTTCTTTTGAGATGCCCCTCAGATAAAACAGAAATACACACTCATGTCACGCTTGATGATTTTTCGCCTCACAGTGACATGGGGGACATCCTCAAAAATATCCTGAATGCATGTTTTTTTCCTTTAAATGCAAAAACGCAGGGGTGAAAATTGAAAATTATTTTGAAATATGTAAGGGTTTATGATCCTCTTCGCCCCTGTCTTAGTATAATTTTGCAACTCTGTATCCCTACGAAAATAATCATCAACCTCATTCAATCCTATTCAATCTCAATACTTCTAAGTATATACTTCGATCAAAGTATATACTTAGAAATCATGATCAACTGAACCTGTTCGAGACTCACTGCCTTTGTGTCCTTTGAAAGGACAAGACATTTTTCACCTGCTGCCTTAGTACTGGTTCAACCTATGAAAACAGGAAATCATCCCAACATAACTGAAAAATTGTTGATTGTGACATAATTAAAGCATCAAAATAAACAAACCAAAACTTCTCAATCCATTGTCTGCACAGGTGCGATACTCAAAGGATCGACCTATCTGCTATGGGACATCACCATTGAAAAATGGGTTTTGTGTTAATATGCAGTATGCATTACTCAAAACACTAGATGTAAAAAAAGTAGCAAGGCGCACTAAATGGTTATAAATAATCTGTTTGTGGAGACGTCAAGTATCCTTTGGTAGCTAAACACTAACAATGATTTGTATTAGTTTACAAATGTACAGTGATTAGCGACAGACAGAGTGATAAGATTTTTCTACACTTAAACATTTTTGAAAACACATCACACATGGCAAGGTCAATAAGCGGTTTCAGTGACACGTATAGATGCATTTTTTGGTTTAGGCCTACGCATGCAGTGACCACTAGACAGATGTCAGAAGTGTGTGAGGCATGTTCAGGTTTGACTCCATCCGCTACAGAATAGTGTGATGTTATACATGGACGACACAAGTCAATGACTTTAAGCGCGAGGTGACATTCTCGAGGTGACGTTCCAACGCCAGACAAAAATTTTCACCAGCAATTTTTTTTACGCCAATAGTTGTCGCCAAATTAATATTTTTGCGCCAAATTTATTATTTCTTTGCATTTTGCGACAATGGCAACCACTAGCGTGAAACCTGGCAGATTGATGACAAGTTTGAATCAATCAATCAGGGGAATCACATAATTTGGTGACACATTTGGTAAACCAATACGTCACATGCACCCTCAATGCTCAAATCAAATAGGTCAGTATGCGATAGTCAAACCACCTATTGTTAGATATTGCTTCTCTATCTTTTAGTTAAGGCCAAAACTAACTTGGTCAGTGGTCACAGTACACTGAAAATTGGTTCAATCATGCTTCGATGCACAGAAATTATCCTGCTGCTATATTGTTTCTGCTGGGAGGTACTTAACTTGTATCTCCTTGCTCTTTATCATCATGATTTAATCATTTTTAGAAAAAATTGATTGACAAAAAATAAAAAACCAGGTGAGAAAAATCACGAACCATTCACCATATCTACATTACATGCTGCAGGCCTCCAGATAAGAGTGCGTATTGGAAAATTATTTTCTTTATTTCTCATCCAAAACATATGTTGCGGGTACTCAAAAGAACCGTCTCAATGAGACAGTTCTTTTGAGCACCCAAAACACGTGTTTAAATTAATGGGTAAGAAAATAATTAAAATTTTACACAAATAAAATTCCTATGATGCTGGTTCTGACTATCTGTAAACCGAGAACCAGCAATGAATGTAGGTATGATGAATGGAATTCCGCTGAACTTCAAGAAAACAACCTTTCCTAAAAGGCTTTTATTTGGTTTATATGAGAAAATACTTTATCAAATTATCACGGTAATATTTGAGCTGCAAGTTGGGATCTTTTCAATAGTAATTTAACTTTTAAATGGCCGAAGCTAGCACTTCCAACTTAAGAGACTAGCCGGCGCCTAATGTTACTGTTTATGGTTTCTTTAGCCAGAAGAGTTCCTTTGCCGTCTTATTCACACTATGATTATGGCTCCTACAATGCCTTTGAATGTATATTGCATGGCACTACTGACATGTATAATGAGAGACCATAGAATGCAGCTGCTGAAATACATTATACAGTTCAACATAATATCATTAACTCTTTGGCTGTATCTTATATTTATATATTATAGACAAGATCTATATAAATTCTATTGATGAGGAAAATGTCACAAATCAGACATGCACAGCCACAGATTACAGACCATCCTATCATAGTAACAGGAAAAGAGACACTAGTCTTAGAATGATCGATTTTGCCAGAACAGTTCAGAACTGTGGGTTGTCATGTGTCTTAAAGTCCAGCCCAGCCATCGATCCATTTTTGCCGACCCCAAGATTCAAGTTATTGACCATTTTGATGGATGATTTCATTAATTAGGACATTGATAAGTTCATATGCAAATTTGGCACAAAAAGAACGAAAATAAATTTAATTGAGCTTACTAAATAATGCGATAATTTTACAAAAATGTTCATTTTCCATCTAAATTTGTGTAATGTCCATCAATATATAGAAACTTAACTACATTTGTATAAAATAATGTGTATAATGGCAACGACCAGAAACAGACCAATCCAAAATTCCGAATGCTGAACAAATATCGTCTGCCTTGAAAAAAAGGCTAAATCATTTTAGTTATTTAACCAGTGGTGTATCCAGATGGGGTTCACTTGAACCCTCTTTTGAGCCCAAATTATTTCATTTTCATTGGGATATTTTTTTATTATTTTAGAAAAATGAGGCCATCCTTTTAAAAAATGTTTGCGGTCACCTAGGCCTACTCAAAATTTTTTAAGGTCGGAAGGTATTTTATTTATTTTTCACTGATTTATTTAAAAGACATTAAGATTTTAAGAAAAATGTCTAAAATTATAATAAAAATATTTCTCGGAAATGTGGCGAAACAGACATACTTTTTTGGTACGTGGCATTTTGAGTGAGTCTCACACTCTGTCGTGTGACAGCAAACAAACATTGATGATTGTTTTAAGGATGGCCTGAGAAAAAATCATCAAATTGATTCCCCCCTATACATCTGAATCCCTTTCCAGAGGAAACTCTTTGCCTACTGCGTAAGGTTATCAGCAGACAACATTGATATGCAAAAAAGTTAACCCTTAAAGTGTCAATCACAACAAATTTTGTTTTGTCATCTGCAGAGTGCTGAAATGTTCATTAGCTCCTCCTCAAACACTGGTCCAATTTTAAAATTATTTCACAGAATGGTTCCTCATGATGCCTTCTTATCAAATTGCACATATGGTTCTGCTCCACCGAACAGAGGGGCTGCCAGAGCACTAGATATTTAAAGAAATGTCTTTTGATGACATTTCCTCCTGAACCTATGGTCCAAATTTAAAATAATTTCACAGAATTGTTTCTCATAATGCCCTTAACTAGAATTGCACAAATGTTTTTGCTCCACTGAACAAAAGGGCTGTCAGAGCTCCAGATAAGAAATAGCTTTAAACGACATCTCCTCCTGACCCACTGGTCCAAATTCAAAATAATTTCACTGATTTGTTCCTCATGATGCCTTCTACCAAAATTGCACAAACAGTTTTGCTCGGCTTAATACAGGAAGATTAACTGGAGTCTAAAATTTCGGCATTTATTTAAATTTTACTGTTGCTATGGTAACAAAAATGACCCACAAAGTTGGCTTAAAATAGAAAAGTTACCATTTTGACCAAATTTAAAACATTTGGAGACCTTTTTTAAAAAATTAGATATCAGCACAGCTAAATACCAAAATATCCTTTTAATATGTTGTGTGCGGTGATAATTCTCACCAGCTGTTAAAACATGACTTTAGTTAAGAGTGTGTAGCGAAGATTTAATTTTCTTATTTCTCAACCAAAACATATGTTGTGGGTACTCAAAAGAACCATCTCAATGAGATGGTTCTTTTGAGCACCCAAAACACATGTATAAACTGATGGGTAAGAAAATATTTACATTTTTATGCTGAAAATATTTGTTTATCTAAACCTGTGTAAAATATCTTTTGATAGTTGCTAGTGCTCTATGTTAATTGGTCTGTCAAACATCTCAAATTTGCTCCAAAGTGGTCAATTTCCTGTTTTCAGCCTATTTTGGTGGCCATATTTGTTACCATAGCAACGGTTAAAGTCAAATTAATTCGAGACTTTTACACTTTGGTTATTGTTCTAATAAACCAATAAGAACAAATTAGTTAAAACCATTTTTATGTTTTAGCATCATAGGGGGGTGGGGGGCAAAAAAAGCCTGTTAATGCACATCATATTTTGAGCATTCACAATATGTACAGTAAATTTTCTAAAATTTAGAACATTTCTCTTTTTGTTCTTAGATTACATGTGGGTTAATAACTTATCAAGGCTGGAATACATCAAGTGCTTGTCAGAATAGCAAACAGGGAAGACCTTGATCAGACTGCTACATCAGAAGCAGTCTGATCTGGGTCTGCACTGTATGTCTACTGTCTAGTAAGAAAGTCCTTTTTACAGACAACTAGTGTTAAGAGTTTTAGAGCATCTAGTATATATAGGCTAAATTTAGAGCCATATACATGTTTGTTTCAGATGACTCTAGCTAAGAAGTCTGACTAAGGAAAGAACAGCTGTGAGGTGATCATCGAAGAATGAATATATATTGCAAGGTCAGACGTCCTTGTTAAAGGTAATTACATTGACTTAATAAATCTTGCATTCTGTGTTGTTATTTATTCTGGGAACTACATAGGTTTGCACGATTCCTGATGATACCCTCTGCCAGAATTGCACAAATGGTTCCTCTCCGATGCACAAAAGGGCCACCAGAGCTCTAGATAAGAAATATTTTAAATGACGTCTCTTCCTGAACCACTGGTCCAAATTCAAAATAATTTCACAGAATTGTTTCTCATGATGCCTTCTACCAAAGTTGCACAAAGGTTCTGCCCCGCTGAACAAAGGGGCCATCAAAGGCCTAGATAGGAATTGTCTTTAAATGACATCTCCTGAACCACTGGTCCAAATAAAAAATAATTTCACAGAATTGTTCACGGTGATGACCGCTACTAAAATTGCATAAATGGTTCCACTCCGCCAAACAATAAAGGCGGCTAAAAGTTCTAGATAAGAAATATCTTTAAATGATATCTCCTCAAGGCTCCTTAACCACATATACAAATTCGAAATAGTTTCACAGATCTGTTACTCATAATGCCCTCTACTTAAACTACATGGTTCTGCTCCAACGCACAAAGGGCCACCAGAGTTCTAGATGAGAAATGTCTTTAAATGACGTCTTTTTTAACCAATGGTTCAAATTCAAAATAATTTTACAGAAATGTTCCTCGTGATGCTCTCTACCAAAACTCCTTAACAGCATGGCCACCAGAGCTAAAAATAAAAATATCTTTGAATGATATCTCTATAGCCACTGGCCAATACATTATCTTCTCATGAATGAAGATTCAGATGAGCGATCCAGGGCCCAAGGGCCCTTTTGTTAGCTCACCTGAGCCAAAGGCTCATGGGGGAGCTTATTGTATACCAGTCACTCCGGCACCCGTCCATTGTGCGTTGTCGGACCGTCCACAATTTCCAACATCTTCTCTGAAACCACTAGGCCAATTAAATTCAAATTTCATATGGGGACTTCTTAGGACACAGGAAAGAAGTTTGTTCAAATGGTCTTGGTCACATGACCAAGATGGCCGCCACGCCCATATATGGTAAAAAACCCTTTAAAAATCTGCTTCTCCAGAACCAGAATGCCGATGACCTTGGGACTTGGTATGTAGCATTTGGATTATGGGGCCTACCAAGTTTGTTCAAATGATGATCCTAGGTTGACCTTGACCTACTTAACTTCAAGGTCAAATTTGCTTCCTAATGGGAAAATTTCTGAAAAGTTGATTTTTTTTTAAAACTGTGGAAGCCTTAGTCATTATTCTCACTTGATATGTTTAACCTAATGAGACAATGGCTATTAAAGTTCCAAAGGTCAAGGTTGACCTTTGACCTTTCAGCTTAGGTTGCTCATATTCGAGTCCCATCAATAAATTAAAACAATTTTCAAGTTAAGACTCCTTATGATAAATTAGTCAAAATGTATGCAAAATATTTTGGTCACATGACACAGATGCCGCCATGCCCATATATGGTTAAGACCATTTAAAAATCTTCTTCTCCAGAACCAGAAGGCCTGTGATATTGGGACTTGGTATGTAGCATTGGGGATGTAGGGCCTTCCAAGTTTGTTCAAATGATGATCCTTAGTTGACCTTGACCTACTTAAGGTCAAGGTCAAATTTGCTTCCTATTATATTTAAATGTGAAATTTTTTTGAATATTGATTTAGTGAATACTGTTGAAGCCAAAGTCATTATTCTCACTTGATATGTTAAACCTAATGTGACAATGGCTATAAATAAGTTTCAAAGGTCAAGGCCACCACATCCATATAGGGTAAAAACCTATTAAATATCTTATTCTCTGGAACAAAAGGCGAATGGCCTTGGTATGTAGCTTGTGGACGTGGTCTCTACTAGGTTTGCACAAATGATGAATCTAGCTTGACCTACTTTATGGCAAGGTCAAATTTGATTCCTAATGCATTTATATGGGAAAAATATTGAAAAGTTCGTTTTTCTATAACTGTTCAAGCCGAAATCATACTTTCGAGAAATTTTTAACCTTGTGAGACAATGGCTTTGTACCAAATGTCAAGCTGACCTGTGACCTTTTATTCAATGCCACTCATTTGGACTGTCACATACCTACATAAACATTGGTTTATCAGAAAACACTTGGCTGTTTGATGGAGTATTCATTAGATTGTTTTAAGTCACTGGACCAAAATGGCTACAACCCCCATATATGGTAAAACAAAATATGTTTTATTATAAGCTGTAGTTGACCTTGACCTATTTTAACATTATTAAAGTGGTCAGGTGAGTGCCTCAGGACCTTCAGGTCCTCTAGTTTTTTTTTATTGTTATCAGTTTTCGTCTGGCATGTGTCGTCCTTCAATCGTCCTCTCAATAAACTTTTCCTTTAGATAACATCTACTCCTGAACCACTTGTCCAAATTTAAAATAATTTCACAGGAATGCTCCCCATAATGCCCTCTACCAAAATTGTATGAATTGCTCTAGATTTGAAGTCTTTAAACGATATCTCCTGAACCAATGGTCCAAATTCAAATAATTGAACAGAATTGTTCCTCGTGATTCCCTCTACCAAAATTGCACAAATGGTTCTGCTCAATGGTTCCACTCAAATGGACAAAACGATTGCCAGAGCTCTAGATAAGAAATATATTTTAACTACATCTCCTCCTGAACCACTGGTCCATATTCAAAATAATTTCTTTGAATTTTTCCTCGTGATGCCTTCTACCAAATTGCACAAATGGTTCCACTCTGCTGAACAAAAGGACCACCAGAGCTCTAGATAAGAACTTTCTTTAAGCGGTATCATCTCCTGACCAGTTGGTTTAAATTCAAAATAATTTCATAGACCTGTTCCTCATGATGCCTTCTACTTAAATTGCACAAATGGTTACGCTCTGATTCTTAGAAATCTAGTTCAAGCATTAAGAGAGTGAATATTTGATGAAAAATTCTTAGCCATCAGTTTAAACATAAAATTCACTAGGGATCTCAAAAGAACTGTTTGATTTAAAAGGTTCCTTTGAGTACCCACAAGAAAAATTTTGGTTGATAAATAAGGGACGGAATTTTTAATTATGTACTCTAATCTAGAGGCGTGTAGACGAGTTTATACTGTTTTCAGCCTTTCCTGGTTTATGTTATATATATACACTAGTTATAAATGTATTAATGTTGCCTGGCATTTACAAGTTATAACTCGGTAATAATGTAGATAAATGTTCATTCATACTGGAGAGAACTCTTATATGAATGTTTATTCATACTAGAGAGAACCCTTACATGAATGTTTCTACACCTTGAGCTGGTGAGAACTCTAAATATACTGAGGGAAAAAGTTTAGCAATTACTTTGGGGATTCACAGTTAAGAAGAAATAGGATTTTCAGTTTCAAAATATCAAAATTTTATGTTGACAAACCTTTACAAGTACGATAAAATTAACTGGCTGGTTGGCATTTCACATAATATAATGTCTGATTTTAAGTCCCCTTGCTAAAACAGCTTATCTGGCAATAACACGAATATTTTTTTATGCTAAAAGTTTCATTTTCCATTAAATGTTTAGATCTTAAAGCTGAAAAGTGAAAACAGTATAAAACTGAAAGTTTTGGTCACCATGTTCGTACAGTTTTAAGTTATAAATCGTATTTTTTCAAATTACCTCTTTCAATTGAATAGCGTTGGAAATTAAAATGCTCAGCAGATCTAATCCTCGCTATGAAATCATAATTTGTTTCTTTTTACCTCTTGAGGGTTGACATTAGCTCATTTTCAAACAATTGACATATTTGTGCACTTGCTAATAAATTAGATCTAGTGCTACAAAAATAGCCTATGGGAAAACCCATTCTGACTAATTGCGAAACTTTTTTCCTGCAGTATAGTTATTTATACTGGAAAAAGCCTTACATGTTTATCATATGGTAGATAAACTATTTGTTCAAGAACTGTTCTATAATGATTTTTTGAATCCTTATCAATGATGGGAGGGGACAAAATGAATAGTTATCAAAGCATAGGCATGTATTTATATCACACTTGTTGCCGTAGCAACAGAATATTATTGTATAGATCATATTGGAGCCAAACGCATTCCGTTCATAAAGTTTCTATATTAAACAAATTTCAGCTGAATAGATTTTTCAATTCTAATCATTTGAATTAGTCTGTCTTAAAGTTTAGGGTTGTTTGAGGGTATTTATCATTCATTTGAAGTAGAACATTATTTAAGATAGGAGTGAAGACCCTGATCAGAGGTTGCACAACATCTGATCTGGGGCTGCATAATTTGTCTACTCTATGTCCCTTAAAAAGGAGCTAGGCTTAAATGAGTTAATAATCTTGTGTAATATTACTTTTTATGTTAACACTATTTTTTACTTATAATCTTAGTCTGTCAAAATTTACTTTCAGAAATGATTCAGAGATGTTCACTATACAGAGATAGAAAGGATGGAGCTACTACAACTGCAAGCCCCAGAGGCTCAAGAAGCAAAATAACACTTTATTATCAAATGATGAACTCTTTGAAGGTTACACTTCATAGAATTGTGACTTTTTTAATTTTCCCCAAAAGTCTTAATCTTTTATGATGTTATCATTGTGTGTGTGTGGGAATTTGTGTAGCATTTGAAGAAGTCACCATTCAATGAAGTGTTGCATTCAAAGAAGTCACTGTTAGATACAGTGTAGCATGGGTTGTATTAGACAAAGCTCAATAAATAGCATGATCTATTTTATAACTTCGTGTTTTTAATGTTTAACCATGATCAATACAGTAATCTCTCGCTAACTCGAATCCTTCAAACTCAAAATACCCTCAAAGTGTAGGATGAATTCATATTTAACAGACTTTGTTCACAATTATTTTCTATCCAAAACTATGCTGACTTTGATGTACTTAGAAGGATAATAGAGAAAACAATCTTGATAGGCTTATACACTGTAATATTCTTTTACAGATCCACTGTTTTAATTCAAGCTACAAATAAAACAATGTGAAAAGTTTGGTCATAGAGACTTTGATTTAACGAGAGGTAACTGTATACTAACTTGCTAAGTACCACAAACTGTCCAGACTATGTATGGTCGACCATTGGTTAGAAATCAGAGGGTGTTGGTAAACCACCCTAACTGAGCATATTAACACTGTTGCCATGGTAAATCCTTTCATTTGTAAAAGGCTGGAGTTTTTAGCTGCCCTGCTCACAGTGTGCTCAATGTGAGCTTTTAAGAAATGATGTCCCTCTGCACAAACCGTCATCATAAAAGGTTCTGGTTTGCAATGGCAACATAAAAGATGTACTCAAATATCTTCCTTTGAAAAACAACAACTCCTGGCTGTATTTGAGAATAATTCAATTCTTATTGTTTCTCTAAGTCTAACAATTTAGATTACAAACTTGACCAGATTGTGCAAGTGAGGTTATAGGCTAGACACTGAAGCGATATTTAAGCTTCTTTGTGGGTGAACTATCACATTTAGTGTGAACTGATGTATAGGCGAGCATATAGTATACCAAAGATTCTGTCATCCGTCTTTCAACATTTTCAAACTATGGGGGAACTCTACTCAGATGTCACATTGAGATCCATACGATAGAGCGAGAAAAGCTAGTTTAATGGTACTGATTACACATTCAAGATTGCTGCAGGGCTAAAATATGACAAAACCCTTAAAGAATAGTTTTCTCTGGAACCAAAAAGCCTATGACTTCTCTTTTCAAGACTTTAAATTGGTGGCCCCATTTGCTGTCAAACATGTAGTTGTGTATATATGCCTTGCCTGACGATGCTCTTGTTGTCCTTTGCAATCTCCATGAATGTCCCTGCACTCAATTCCGACATAGTTACAAAAGAGTACCGCAAGGGGCTATAATTTTAATCCCATGAATTCTAGGCCAACAATGCCAAGTAAATGGTAGTCCAATAACAGTAAATTGTAGTCTTTAATAATCAAAACAGAATTCCATTACAACTTAGCCATAGGCTCAATATGAACTTTTGTGACCCTTTCATGTCCGTCATCTGTCAGTCAACACTTTGCGCTTTAAACAATATCCCCTAAACTACAAAGCGTCACAGGAATGTTCATTGGATAGTTTTAAGATCTTGTTGCGATTATTGGATGTTGGTCGTCCGTCATGCGTCGTCAACAATTGCTTCAAAGGGCATCTCCTCCTAAACTGCTGATTGTATTTTGGCCAAAAAGTTAATGAGTATGATCAAGAAATACCACAATTACACACTGCAAACCAACCCACGGCACCGTTACAGGAATGATCCTTTTATAGCCCTCTTCAATAATTATTCACAATGGTTCCTGTCTGTTGTATATCTAGATCAGATGGGATAAGAGAATATTAGCGAGATGAAAACAAAAAATCTTTTGTCTAAAACCACAATGCCTAGAACCTGATATTTGGTATGTAGCATCACCCAAGTTTGTTCAAATCATTAGTCCCATATTCGGGGGACTATACTTTTAATAGGTTTGCTCGATTCCGTCCGTCTGTCCGTCAGTTACGCTTTCGTGTCCGAGCAATATCTCCAATATTATTTGAGATAGGCATCCCGAATTTGGTGTGTGGATGCATCTTGAAATAACTGACTGTCTCGTACCATTTTGGGGTCACTGTGACCTTGATCATTGACCTAATTTCTAGAATAATCGTGTCCGGAGCATATCATCTACATTATCTGAGATAGGAATTCAAAATTTGGTGAATGGATGCATCTTTGGGTGGCAATGTGTCACACACCATATCTGGATCACTGTGACCTTGACCTGTGACCTCATATCTAGAATAATTATGTCCGTAGCATATCTCCTACATTATTTGAGGTAGGAATCCAAAATTTTGATGTGTGGATGCATCTTGGGATGACAGAGTGTCGAGTACTATTTTGGGGTTACTGTTGACCTTGACCTCTGACCACGTTTCTAGAATAATTGTGTCGTAACATATCTCCTACACTTTTTGAGTTAGGAATCCCAAATTTGGTGTGTGTGTGTATGCATCTTGGATTGTTCCTCATAATGTACTTACCAAAATTGTACCAATTGTTCTGCTGGCATTACTCCATAAAGGGAGATAATACAGATAAAAATAATATGGGTCAGTTATTTTTTGATGAGGAATGCATCTATGAAATTTTAAAACCCTATCTTAAACTTGTAATGGACGGATTGAAAAGCCCAAAGCAATATGCCCCTTAACTTTTTCAAAGTTGGGGGCATAAAAACTGCCCAAATGGTTCTCTCTGCCGAACTAAAGGGCATCCAGAGCTCTAGGTATGAAATGTCTTTAAATGACATTTTCTGAACCACTGGTCCGAATTCAAAATAATTTCACAGAATTGTCCCTAAAATGTCCTCTATCAAAATTGCACAAATGGTTCTGCTCTACTGAACGAAGGGGTAACCAGAGCTCCCGATGAGAAATGACTATTAACAACATCTTCTCCTGAGCTACTGGTCCAAATTCAAAATAATATTACAGAAATGTTCCTCATGATGCCCTCTACCAAAATTGTTCAGAAAGTACAGCTTGGGTGAACAACATGGCTATAAGAGCTAAAGTCTTTAAATCATATCTCTTTAACCACAGACTAATACATCTTGTGCCAGGATTCAGGTGAGCGATCCAGGGCCATAGGGCTCTCTTGTATATATGAGGATTTTAATACAAATTTAAAACTACATGTATATTGACTCTTTGTGTATGGAACTTCACATTTCCCTAAAACTATTACACCTAACAGCTTTTATATAAGAACCAAATGTAAAGCTTACCTTTCACCCAAAGCAGCTCCCTTTGGACTGTCACATACATATCTAAACATCTTTTTCTCAGAAACTACTTGGCTGATTGAACTTAAATCTCATATGGAGTATGCATTAGATAAAACAATATATTACATTTTGTTTCAGGTTACCTGACCATAATGGGCACCGTGCCCATATATTGTAAAAACCCATTAAATTTTCTTCTCTTGAACCAAAGGGCAAATTATGCTTGGTCTGTAGCATAAGGTCGTTTTGGTCTGTAGTTTTGGGGATATGAGGCTTGTGAGCCATACAAAATATTTTTAAATAATAAGCCTAGGTTGACCATGACGTAGTTTAACATTATTAAAGAGATCATGTGACTCAATATCAGGTGAGCACTTCAGGTACTAATATGCCTTGGTATATTGCATCATCATTTCGTAGGAACGAAAGGTGTGTACGAAAATACTCTCCATTAGATGCAATGAGAAGATATTTACTCCAATTATGAACAACGTACTTTATTTTATTTGTAAAAATAGCAAATGTGTATGCTTTACTTATGGGCATGTCATTACAAAAAAATCCATGTTTAGTACCAAAAAGTCACTTTTTTCTGGATAGTTTAACTTGGACGCACGGAAATAGGTAGTGCCTATTTAATTCATATTAGAAAATGTGATATTGTACATAATAATATTGGGTCAGTTGAACAATTTATTGTGATTGTTAAACACTTATAATACATTGGCATTCTTCATTAAAATATTTAATATATCCGTAACATAAATTAAAGACACAATGTATATATAAAATTCAATTGATGTATAGTGTGACAGGACAGACAGAGGACCAACAGGTAAGCCACTAACACTGACCTCCACGTGTGATGATTTTGAAATCGGTAAGTCAAAGATTCTCACGCTTTTCGCCCAATAACTATGTAATGAAACACAATGGTGCCATCCCATATCAACTTAAATAACATGTACTAGGCTGTTATTGCATGCTTAGAAAAAAGGTAGTAACCGTTCGGGATGTACTTTACAGTGCGATGTGTTTTTGCATATCTACCCTTCCGGTTCGCCAAAACAATGCATTGAATAGAGCAAATCTATTTTACAGCCTATGTGCTCATATTTAAGGCCACCTTCAAGTGTCAATTCTGACGTGACAATAAATTTTGTGCTGTGAAAAAGGCACACAGACGCCCCACTACATACGCAAGCATTGAAAACGTGACCCGTTAGTAGGATAAGGAATGATCCCCAAAAATACGTTTTCATACGTTATGGCGACGGCAGCCATATTGGATATTAAATCTCACCCAAACAGGTAGCAATGTAATCTTTGGACAGTTATGATGTGTTTGTGTGAAAAAAATCGATTTTAGTCATGGTAGATACAGATGGGAGAAAACGAAACATTACATTTTATCTGGTTACATATGGTACACAACATTGCATGCGAATTGCTTACGCAACAGTTTTTTTTAAATTAAAACTAATACTCAAAACTTTTAAAACACACACATTGTCATTACTAAAATGTAGTTTGATTTAAATTTGATAACGCGTAGCTGAGATATTAGCGTTTGTATCAAACGCATGCATGCATATGACGCACATGGGCTACCATACTTTATTAGCTCTAGTGGCGTTATGCAATTCCGAGAAGTTTGCTATACAGTGGTTTCGTATGCACCATATATACTTCTTCAAATTTATGCTATAACAAACCTTGCTACTTTCGGGGTAACCATTTTTTATTTTTTTCACCCTGGGCCCCAGCCTATATCTAATGTTACTTATGAACAGCAAAGGCGTTTACCAGGTTGAGCATATTTTATTTTTTTAAACTCCTATATGCATGAAACGAAAACATCAAAACTTATAATACCCAGTTTGCCAGTATTCTAGTTAAATGAAAGGGTATGATTGTCCAAGAAATGCCACAATCACAGATTGACCCATGTCACTTGAGGCAGTATGTTTATCTCAATAGACTAGATATAATAGTTTCAAAAAGTGAATATGATCGGGAAATACCACAATCACGCACTGCAGACCAAACCATGGTACAATCTGATTGTGTGTTTTATCGTGATATGTAATTTATGACGTCAATACTATTTAGTGCGACATATTTCTTCCAGCCATAATGATGCCACCAAACCATTCAATGATTAGCAGTATTCCTAGAAATGAGCTTTTAGTGCACGCGAAGGCAAATAAGCTTAAGGTTTTTGCTTGAAGTGTTTTGATTTATGGCCCTGGTTTAGTAATAAAAAATTGAAAGCTTAGTATTAAGTTGTTGGGTACATTTGCCCTTTTGTGGACAGGTATACACGGCTCACCTTGGAAGAACTCATTTTATGCTGCGACGATACAACTTAAAAGTTTTGTTTTTATGTTTCACAGAACAATGTAAGGCCAGATTTTTTTTATTAGTTGATTTACTGTAATTTTCCAGAAAGTAGAAAAAAAATAAAATTTAATTTCTAATTTTTTTTTATCCGCCGACTCTAAATATTATTTGTTTGGTTGAAAAAAATAATATCTTTTTGAGGTTCTCTCTGTGCATTTTTGCGAATGACACTGTTAAAAGTGATTGTCCTGTTCAGATTTTTAGGAAAATGATAAAATATTTAAAAATTTAATACACACTGCTGGTTTACCTATTACTAGTTTTACTGTTTCTGGAGAAAAAAAAGCTGAAATATTAAAAAAAAAAGCTCAGAAAATGACCAGTTAACTGGTCATTTTCAGAGCTTTTTTATTTTTTTTTCGTCCCCCCGACCCTAAATCTGAAAAAAAATCCCGTAAATCAACTAATAAAAAAAATTCTGGCCTAAAGCAATGCGTCTTAAGTCGTCTGAGTGCTAATGGTAAAAAACAATTAAAACCTGAAAGAATTTTTAATCATTCAAGATTTAAATGCACTCCTATTGTGCACGGTACAAGAAATGTTTTATTGCACTGCATTGATAACACAAAGCATAGCTTATTCAAAGCCATGGAGCCGCAAAGCAGTAGAACGCCCTCCGCGCCAATTTAGTAATTCACTTTTGTAGCCATGCTTAAATGCCTTTATAAAGCACAGATGAGTCTGAGCTGTATGTGGACTGATCCAGCGTTTAAATTCATATACGATAAATGTTCTAAAATTTCGAACACTTTTTTAAATAAAATGTTGGTTTTCAGGGCTGGAAGTCATAAAAGCAAACTGGGACAACCATAATAGATGGGTTTGCGCTGTTTGTCTATGCCTTTTTGCAGGCAACTGGTGTTAATTCATCGTAGTTCAGAACTAGCTGTGCTTTAACAGGCCACTTAAGCACGGCTAAAAATGATTTATTCCGTTTCTAACACACTATTTTATACTACTTTACTACATTAAACCCAAATTTATGCAGCCATGATTTCACAAAAAGCATCGATCTGTTTTGTACAAGGTAATGTCACGTTGCTTAGTTATCCGCCGTAATATGTGACGCGTGAAAAATAAAACAAAATAAGTAAGTTTGACCAGGGAATACCCAATCACATACTGCAGACCAACAGGACCGTTTTCTG